>JAUIMM010000962.1:0-700000 GCA_031769625.1 Taudactylus pleione | reverse complement strand
GTGGGCGTCCTTATGCAGGACTATGGATTAGCATACTATCGCACTGAACTGTGGGCCTGATTCAGAGCCGGACACTATTTGCGCTCGCTCGTTCTGAAAAAGGGGCCGGATATTTAAATAGAGCGCTCGCTCTCTGCGGTCTGTTGACGCCTCTATGTCTGAGCGAGCGAACGAAACATGCGCTCACTATTTTGTAAAAAACGCCCCCTGGCCACTCGCATCCTACGTCATCTCCGCTATTTATTAGATTAATCGAGTACATCAAAAGGCGTCTGAACTGCTCGCAGTGCTTGTGGTTGGATTTTCCTACCGCAATCATGCGAGCAGTTCAGGCTAAAAGACAACTAAGTGACGTGGTCGATGACGCTGCTTTGTTAATTATGCACACCCTTAAAACGCCTGTTTTGACCTTTTGGCACGCCTACGTTCGGATCTCCACTCCCCGTTTTCAAGCACCTTCCCCTGTTACCACTCACAAACGCCTCATCCTGTCACTCAAATTAGCAGGCATTCGCTATTTTGCAAGCACACAATTTCCGACCGCAATGACTGGTTGGCGCATGCGTATTACAACCCATACGCATGTGCAGTTGTGCGAACATCGCTCGGAGGAAATGAGCGGCTCTGAATCAGGCCCTGTGTGTGTACACTATATTGCATATCATAATGAATCAGGCCCTATAACACAGAAGGCAGAGAGTGACTGACAACCTGACAGACTTGCTTTGCACTATGTACTGTGCAGATTGTCTGAGTTACATTATCAACTCAAGTGACCGTGGTCCCAGTTTTTGGCCAATATCAGAACCCATTATGACACTGATCTAAAGATGTGGGAGGAGCTTCACTGACCGCTGTCCCCGTAGAGGTCTACAGGAATGGCGATAATAACCTTGTGCAACATACGTCTCTGATTTCTTAGGGCTTCATTCAGGGGTGGACGGAATTAAAACATCGGGAACTAGTGCCTAATGCTTTAATTCTGCGCATGCACTCGAGACACTGCGCATGTCCAATGGTTACCACCATGAGACATCATATTTGCATGGAGATCCATGCAATTTCGACAGAGGTTCCTTGGCGGTGACTTGGGGTGGTGGCTCTTGGCGGCGAGCGCATCGGCGTCAGGGACTACCTTGGAAGACGCAGTTCCTCTGGCACTGGTAGCCATGTACCATTGGACATTCTGAGCAACCACAAGGTTGCTCTAATGTCCGATGTTGTATTCGATGTCCGATCAATTGGTGAGTCTTTTGGCGCATATCGTCAGATTCACGCCCCAGCCAGTGGACATCCCAATAGACGCCCATCGGCTACAGCGATACCTTACAGTTGCTACTGCGTCCACCTCTGAATCAGCTTCATAACCTCTTCCGAAATTGAGAGAGGCATAGAAAGAGCTTTTCTCTGGTGTTTCCGCGGGAGATTTACCTCCCCTTGTGTAGTAGACCCCTAAGAGTCCTATAGAGCCGTGCGCATATGAATACTGGATAAGTGAGGATGTCTCCTAGTATTATGCAGTCTCTCTCCGCAAACAATGGTGCCATGAGATGAGCCAGCGAGATGGGCTGAGACCGGCATGGCAGCGACGGCGTTAATGATCCGATCGTAGCTCAGTACACAGCGTCTCTTCTCCCATCCTGCTGATAATTCATAGTCATTGTATCTGACTGTAAAGGGCTTCAACATGACAGAAGATTATCTGTCTGAGGCTGGGGAGACTGCGAATGTGGTTTCCTCCGCTCAGAGTCAGGACAGATAGAATTGATGACGATATGTAAAATACTGCGTCTAAATAGCTGACGATGGAGAGAAGACACGGACGCGGTGTTCCATCGCCAGCAGCGAGGGGTGATGAGAAACATTATGTATATTGAATTTATCCTCTGTTACATCATTACACACGTTCCATCAGATCACTTCCTACCCACAATAGGCTCTTCCAAATCATTGTGTAGGTACCCAGCCCCCCTGTACACATACTGTACATTGGGGATCATTTGTGATTTGTTTCCAGTTTCCCCAAAATTTGCAGTTTGCATAGAATTCTGGGCCAGATTCATCAGTGTGCGCATTTGCGATCGCAGCTGCCATTTCGTACAGAATACAGCTGCGAAAATATGCTAATGCCTGCCACAGCCCAGCCAGCATAGAGACGCCCACTGCTGCTTTCTCTCATCTGTCCAATCTAGCTCTTCTGGGTAAACATCGGTACCATGGGTGCACATCGGCCCGTCACGCAGCAATTACAACAGGTCTGACCAGCCGCAGAAACTGCAAGTCTCGTCGCACGCAGTGAGTTCTGAATCACGTATACAATCGCAGTGGCTAATTTATACACGCCCATGCAACGGAGTTCAAACGGACAGGAACGCCTGCGTTTTTACCACCAACCCCAAACGCTGACAGCCTGTCACTCACTTTGCGATGGATCCTTTGTGCGTCCGTAATTGCAATGTGATAGCTACGCACGTGCAGTGCGGCTTATATGTATATGCAATGGCAAACAATTGCTCGACTGCGTCCATAATCGCTTTTGCGTTTGCTGCTGAATCCGGCCCTCTTTCCACACCCACAAGAAGCACAATGTGTACGTTATTGAATATCATTGCAGCGCCTGTATTCAGCACGCTATTCCCACATTACGCACTTTGGGTCTGATTCAGAGCCGGACGCAATTAGCCCTCGCTCGTCCCGAAAATAGGGGTGGCTATTCAAATGAACCGTTCGCTCTTTGCGGTCTGTTCACGCCTCTAGGTCTGAACGAGCGAACAAAACTTGCGGTCGTTTTTTGAAAATATACGCCCCCTGGCCGCTCGCATCCTACGTCATGTCCGCTATTTATTAGATTAATCGAGTACATCGACCAGGGTATGAACTGCTCGCTATTCTTGTGGTTGGTTTTTGCTACCACAATCTTGCGAGCAGTTCTGGCTAAAAAATATCCCAGTGACGCGGTCGCCCGTTTTGACCTTTAAGCACGCCTGCGTTTGGATCTCCACTCCCCGTTTTCAAGCACCTTCCCCCGTTACCACCCACATACGCCTCCTCCTCTCACTCAAATTATCAGGCATTTGCTATTTTGCGAGCACATGAATTTCGACCGCACTGACTGGTTCGCGCATGCGTATAACGATCCGTATGCATGCGCATTTGGGCTTACGAGCAGCTCTGAATCAGGCCCTTTGGCACACACCACAATTTTCCCATTTGCTTCCCACCTTTTCCTGACTTTTTTCAAATATCTCTATATGGTTGACTCCACACTGACCCCATGACCGATAATACAGTACAAAACTAATAGGATCACTATAAGACATCATGGCATAGCAGGATGACCTAACAGCCGCTATTGGCCTATCCGTGCGGGCATCGAAGGACCACACTACCAGGTCCCTTGTGGCATCGGATGAATTCTTGCAAGCTCAGCCCATACTCAAACCTGTATATTGTGCAATTTGGCCAAACTCAACCCAAACGGCAGGATGAGTGTGCCCGTCTGCTACACATTATACGGAAATACGGAAACCGGTGATATTTATGCAAAAGTCAGAAATTTAATTTGTTTTCTCATCTTTTTTATACAGCAGCTACAATGTAATATTCAGTGGTACGGTAAGAGAGTAACAGGCTTGTGTGACATACACTACACAGAGCAATAACTCCCTGGCAGGAATCAGTCTGTGTGACCACAAATACAATCAAACCTATTTCTACTGCAATTTATTAGAAGGTTCAGTCGCTTCTAAAAGTAAAGAGATTATATTAGATGAGCAACAGGAAAATAAATGGCGAGCTGATCAAACAATAGGCAATATCGGTGGCTTTAGCACGTGTGATATGGTTTGGGACATAAGAGAATAGGACTCACAAGTGACTTGCTAGAAATATTATAAAAATGATTTAGGGGTTTGTACACTATGAGGCTGATTCTGAGTCGCAGGCGGAGTCGAGCAACTTTCTGTCTGCGAAAATCCCTAAAAACTTGTGTGGCGCAGTTGCGATTGAGACGCATTGTGGGCCTGATTCAGCAAGGAATGCAATGCTGCGTTCGCAAGCAGCCGGCCGATGTTTGCAATCTGCGCAGAATGCAGTGCGCGCATATAACGCAGTGCGTGTGCGCAAACTAGGTACTGCGAAGCGAAATGCGATCACAGACAGCACGCAGACCTACTGTACCACACAGTGATTGACAGCAAGGACCATTTGTGGGCGGTGACGGGGTGTGGTCGTGTGAACGCAGGCGTGGCAGAGGCGTGCATAAATTATGCATTGCAAGACCCTATGCATCATGAGCTCTCACTGCGTGCAGGAGATGTAGCAAAGACTGCGGGAGGGTCAGGTCAACCACTAATTGTGCGTATGGTTCCGATGGTTGTCGATGTTGTCGATGTTTTTACTGTCTTGCCAGGTATAGAGGACGCAAGTTAAGGGAAGTGGGTGGTATTATGTAGTGCTGGGCGTCTGCTTGTTCTTCTGCAATTGCCGTGTGTATGCATTCATTAGCATATTCTCGCAGCGGATGAGTGCGCACATTGCGTTCCTTGCTGAATCAGGCCCTGTTTGTGAAATGTATTGGAGGTGCATTAGGCATTCCTGGGCGGTAACTGGGAGGTGGTGAATGCATAGAGATGTACCGTCTTATGGGGGGTTATGGGAATGTCGCGGGGGTGTGCCGCTGAACTCAGGGCCTGATTTTGAGAGTTACGTTAATACAATCACAGCTGCATTCTCTCACAGATCGCAGCTGCTAATATATGCTAATGTTTCCTAAGCACAGCCGAGCATAGTGACGCCCACCGCCGCCTTCTAATATCCGTCCGATGACGCGCAACAGCATAAACATCGATAACGTGAACACATCAGGCAGCCACGCAGCATGTGAGTCAAGTCTGATCTGCCTCAAACACTGCGGCTCACCTAAGAGCTCTCGCGCTGCGCAGGAGAGTGCACTGGCTAATTTATTCACAACCATGAAACAGCGTTTAAATGTTCCGACCCACCTTCCTGTTACCACCGCCAAACGCTGATTATCTGTCACTCACTTTGCAAGTGGTTCCTCTGTACGAACGTAATCACGCTGCAATCACTGCGCATGGGCAGTGCTGCATTCACATATGCGTCTTAGCAAACAATCGTACGTTCTGCAAAAATATAGGCATTGCGTCCGTCTCTGAATCAGGCCCATTGTGCAATGCGCCTAAAACACTGGTTGATCGACACATTACAAGATATAATATTGTCACAGATATATATATATCTCCAGGGCAGCAGGGTGACACTGGCCAGGGGCTGTAATGATTAACGTACAGCTTCACCGCATCAGGGAATAGGCACATGTGTGACGCGGCTAATCGCTTCACACACGCACAATGTGGCACTGGAAGCCCAAACTTAGGATTTCAGTTCCACTATTTTAAAATATATATATTTTTATTGCTATTAACTGTTTTTAAAATGTTTCATTGAAATGATAAATCGCTTTTTTTCATTCATTTTCTCTTGCTATCGCAAATGAGATCTGGCAATTTTTATTCCCTGGTGTAAATCGTCAGCGGTTACCCTTTGATACTGTAGGTAGGGTTTTCACTTGCAAATGAGCTTTTCCCCCATTTACTAAAGTGAGCTATTATCCTCTAGAAGGTGCTAGTTATATGTTAAGTAGAGTCTGATTGGTTGCTATGGGCAACATCTTAATTTCTAAAAACTCTCACTTTAGTAAATATACCCCATGACCGTAAAATCCAATGGGACAGATGTACATAATAATATTTCGTGTACAGCCCTGGGTGTGGTGCGATATAGATAAGTCAAAATAAATAATTGTGAACATGATCAAATTTCCCGTTACAGACGTGTATATTCGCGTTCATGTCACACTCTAGCTTCCATGTCACGGATCATGGAACATATGATGTCTCTATAATGAAGTAGGCAATTTTTGCATCCCAAATTGTGGTTTTATGACAAACCGTATAGTCAGTGAGGTACCTAAATATGACAGGAGGGTCCAGGGAACAAATCGTTTCTTCACTGTCTAGTGGCGGCTTCTAATAGAGCCGGTGTCCCCTGTATCACACAGCAACTGCGCAGTAAGCGTTATATACCGTCAGTAATATGTGATTTATATTTCATTTACCAGCAATAAAGACTCGTGACAATCATCCTTTTCCCATAAACTGGATTTTATTGCACAAAGATTCAAAGGCAGCAGCTACAGAATTATGTTTCCTTATCTAACTTAAGCAGGAAACAAATTTAATAAACAAAAAGCAGCTTTGAAGACAGGTCTGGGAGGCCAAATCCATCTGGAAGATTTCATTTCAGGTCTAGAATTTCTTATTGTAGCCGGGTGCTTAACGCAGCATTTTGTTTTTACAAGGAAAGGCTGTCTCATACCTGAAGGAGAAGGTGCGTTAGCGCTCAGCATTTCGAAGACGAGTTTTTCGAGGCCTATTGATCGCATCGCCCCGCTGATCAAAACAAATATCGCCAGGGCTGCTCGGAGTTGTTTAGCGTTACTGGCTGATGGCCTGACTCAGAGTTGCCATGGCGATTTTTACGCAGAACGAGCGACTGTTTTCCATTGCGCACGTGCTGCGATTGTCTCGCGATTCCGCACGTATAGAACCCATTCACAAAGCAAGTGACAGGTAGTCAGCGTTTGGGGGAGATAAAGGTGATGGTCAGAAAAAACGCAGGCGTGTCTGACCGTTTAAACGCCGTTACATGGGCGTGCATTAATTAGCCACCTCGATTACATACGCAGTGTGAGAGACCTCTGCGTGTCAGGAGAGCTGCAGTCTTTGCGGCTGGTCAGATCTTCCGCAAGGGCAAGATGGCTGCCCGATGTGCGTCCATGTTTCCGATATTTATGCAGGTAAGCGCCGTCATACACATATGAGAAGGCAGCAGTGGGCGTCATTATGCTCTGGGAAGCTTCGGAACTATTAGGATATTTTCGCAGTTGCGTTCCGTGCAAAATCGGGGCTGCGATCGCATTAGCGTCCATCTCTGAATCAGGCCCTCAGAACGGCGCAATTACATGCTGCTTCCACGGAACAGTCTATATTGTCATGAGCATGATGTCAGATAGGAGCTTTCAGCCCAATAAATAGAAAAATAATAATAATAAAATAAAGTTCATTCCTGCAATGTGTCCGTGAGATTCACCCATCGCTAGTCTCTGGCCAGGCCGCTAACTATTATTATTATTCTGCCGCTGACAAATATTTTCTATCGCCACTTATCGCAGCCATAGAAAATGTGATATTGCAGCAATTTCCCATGAGAATATCGCTGCAGTCAGACTCGCCGCTACGCCAGGCCAATATTGGTTTTAATTGCACATACGTAACCCAAGTGATACTTCCAGAAATATAAGTAATATAAATATAAGTAATTTTTTTCCATTTAATATTAGCTGCTACCTCCATTCTGAGATGGTGACAGAGAAAGGAGCTCCGCAAGGGGAAACTTTGCTGTAGAATCCAGTGTATGTCGGCGGTAGCCCAGTTTGATAAATAGAGCGAAGCCTCAACCGTTTTGCCAGAGATTGGTCTTTTTCCTATGTAATAACAGATCTGATCCTGATGCTGAGCTCAACACAAATTGGCGGTAGATGTGAGTGTAAGGAAATAAATGCGCATATTGCCTCATATGTGGAATTCTGCAAACTTACTAAGAATCGAGTTTGGTCGAGATGCCAATCTCAGGAGAGTTTAGGCATGATTTTCAACTCGCAAATTTACTAAAGGCAAAGTCGGGTGAGTTAGAGAGAGATTTCATAAAACTTGGGTGAGATAGCAAACTGGAATCTTATCACCATAGGGCAAACTCATAAGTACTTTTCACCTAAAAGATACAGCTTGCATATTTACCAAGAATCGAGATGACAATCTCGGGTGAGATGCCTGCAAACTCACTGCCAAATTGAAGTTTTAAACACTCACCTCCAGCGCTGCGAGTTTGGCTGAAACATACACAAATCATTGTTATCTGTGTATTTTTCTGTCTGTAAATAGTTTAAATAGGGTATATTTAAAAAAAAAAAAATTACATAGGGTCCCCCCCCAAAAGGCTAACGAGCCCAGGACTTGCCAGCCAGTCCTGGTACCTAAAATTATGGGGAACAAAACAAGTAGGGTTCCACCGTAATTTAGGTACCAGCACCAGGCTGCAAAGCCAGTCCTGGTTTTAATTATAGGGGGAAAAAAATAGCGTAGGAGTCCCCCTATAATTAAAACCAGCACCGGACCCTTTCTAGCAGGGGCTGAAGCCACAGCCAAGGGAGCCCTTTCACCGTGCCCCCCAGCTGCTAGTCAGCCCAGGCCAGGGATCCCTGGGGAGTTGGGGACCCACCCAATAAATGGTGTTCCCCTATCCAGGGCACCCTTGACCTAGGCTGATAGCCGGTGGGCTATCCCCACCACCCCTGGGTGATGGGTTGATAGTGTATGTGGTGTGTAAAAAATAGAAGTATCAACATTGTCTTTACAGTCGAATGCAGGTCCCAGCAAGCCTCCCCCACATGCTGGTACTTGGAGAACCACAAGTACCAGCATGTGGGACATTAAGGGCCCGCTGGTACCTGTTGTTCACCTGTAAAGAAATGTCTTAAAAAACACAAACAACACACACACCGCGAAAATACAGGTTAATTACAAACATACACACATACTCACCTACATTACCAGGAGTGGTCTCCGGCTCCTGACAGTTCCCACGTGGGCTGGTCAGTGTGTCAGGAGCCGGAAGCCAATCAGCAGCTGCTAACTGTAGAGCATCTGCTGATTGGCTGACGGCTCCTGAAAGTTCTCACTGAACAGTCGGGAGCCGGTTAGCGGTGTAAGTGGTCACAGACATACACCGCTAAGGGTAAGTATACGGATCGCGTACTCGGTTTGTTTGTTTTTTGACCCTCCTGGATTTTACGGAGACCAGCGCAAGGATGGAGGTGAGTATACGATCTTTTTTGCAGGTCCATGCACACGGATTTCTACTTGGAGAAGAGGGCAGACTGGCTGGTACAGGTAAGTATGTGTGATTGATGTATGTGTGTAATAAACTTGTACCATATACAGTGTGTGTTGTGTCTTTATTTAATTATTTATTTTACAGTGGAGGTGCGGGTGCTGGCTGCCTGCTGCCACTTGTAGTTCCACAAGTGCCAAAGGGAAGGCATGCTGGCACCTGTAGTTCACTGTAAAAGGGGAGGGTAGGCAAGTATGCCATGGGCCCCATTTAACAATAAGACATAACCCCTTTACACCCGCTAAGAGTTATGTACTCCCTTTAGTAGTTAACAGCTGTAACCTTTGCTTATCTCTGTTTGTCAATGTACCTTACTGTATATATATATATATATATATATTAGGGATGTGCAGGCTCGGATAGGTTCGAGTTTGCACGTGGAGTTCGGATTTTTCCCTCCAAAAAAACGGAACTCAGAACGAGGCAAAACGTCATCTTACATGGACGAACATCATCATTCCTGGTCTTTTGTCCAGGAATGATGATGTTCGTCCATGTAAGATGACGTTTTGCCTCGTTCTGAGTTCCGTTTTTTTGGAGGGAAAAATCCGAACTCCACGTGCAAACTCGAACCTATCCGAGCCTGCACATCCCTAATATATATATATATATACAGTATATATATATATAAATTGAAAGGGGCCCAATGAGTTTGTTGCCTAGGGGCCCCACAGACCTTAATCCGGCCTTGCCCCTAGGCCCTGGGTGACCGCACCGCTCACACACTCTTAGTTACAGTCTTGCTGCGCATACTCCGTGAAATCCACGTTGATGACCGAATGGGCTGTAACCGGACGTTTTTCCACGCACGTTTCCGTTGCGCAGTTAATGCCAATTTGCCTCCATCTCCACACCAGGCTCCTTTTTCTGTCACGCAAACTGTCGCAGCTCGCGAACGAGCACTCCGACCTCCATAAACTGTTCTTTTCATTATATCTGGGCTATGAACGTTCATTTGGCATTTAATCAAAAACCTGCCAGTCTGCTGCGGCTGTTGCATACACCAGGGTATGCCAACGCATATCTATATGCAGAGGTCGTGACCAGCCATTACTCAACCTAAACATTAGTCGTACAACACCGTATTGAGTTAGCACTTAACCCTACCAGCCCGTGACAGCTACTTATTATTCTGCTCTGAATACAGAATCTATCACATTTCTTTTGAACTGACAACGTTGAAAAATTAATAATGCTGCTAATTAGGGTGTAACAAGCGTCTCTCTTATCCAAGCAAATAATCTTTAGGAGCTGTAATGAGCCAGCATGACATGGCAGCAACAAAGGTCTGCACAGTAAGGCTCGGCTGTGGATTAACAGATAGACAGTAAAAAGGTAGACAATGTCTAGATTGACACCAGGTCGAGATGACAATCTCGGGTGAGTTTAGGCATGTTTTTCATCTCGCAAATTTACTAAAGACATAGGACCTCATTCAGAGGCGGTCGCTCAGGAGCGATCGGTCGCACCCAAAGTGACCGAGAACAAAAAACGAGCGCTCGGTCGCAAAGCACATCGTAAGCGCGGAAACACCCACAACAATGAAAGCACACCTCCTATCTCTACGGCCTAATTCAGAGTCGGTCGCAGGCGGCAAACTACGTCAGCACTATTAACACCTGTTACATTGTTAATTGCCTGCAAACATCGGTTGAGGCAGTAACCATCGCCAGCACTCGCAATGCTTAAGGTAGACACTGGGCTACCTTTATCACTACGAGCAGTAGCGTTGTTATTGCAACGAGATGACGTGTGTGATGACTCGCTCAGTAATATATACACGCCCTTAAAACGCCCTTTTTAAGGTCAACCACGCCTGCGTGCGCACCACCACACCCCCGTTCACAAGCACCTTCCCCTGTAACCACCCACAAATGGCACAAAATGTAAATCACAGCTACAACCTCGTAGTGACTAGCGAGCAAGAGGATTGCGGTCGGGAAGACAGGCTTGCGCATGCGCACTGCCAGGTACACGCATGCGCAGTTGAAAAAAACATCGCTCGCTATGTCCAATCGCTCCGTGCAACCACCTCTGAATGAGGTCCAAACTCTGGTGAATTTGGGAGAGATTTCTTTAATTGCACTCGTAAAACTGGGGTGAGATCGCAAACTCGAAACAACTCACCATCAGGCAAACTCAGAAGTACTTTTCATGTAAGAAATACAACTCACAAATTTCCCAAGAATCTAGATTACAATCTCGGGTGAGATTAGAGCAAACTCGCAGAGAAATTGAAGTTTAAAACACTCCACCTCCTGAACTGAGAGTTTGCCAGAAACATACACAGATCAGTGTGATTTGTGTATGTTTCTGCATTTGTACTTAATTTAAAGTGTTTATATTTAAAAAAAATAATGACGTAGGGTTCCCCCCTAAAGACATAACCAGCCCCAGACTGGTCAGCCAGTCTTGGTTTAAAAAATTACGGGGAACAAAACGAGTAGGTTTCCACCGTAATTTAGGAACCAGCACCTGGCTGCAGGGCCAGTGCTGGTTTTAAATATAGGGGGAAAAAATGCATAGGGTTCCCCTTATATTTAAAACCAGCACCAGTGTAATGCCACAGCCAGGAGACCCTATTACTGGGTCCCCATGGCCAAAGCATTCACACCCCAAGCCGGTCAGGGGAGGTGTGGACCCCCCAAAAAAGGGTCCCCCCTTTCCCAAAACCCCAGGGTTGGTCTGAACCCCGGCGCCCTTCCCCACACCCCTGGGCTGTGGGTACAGTGTTAATAATGTGTTAAATAGTTCTAAACTATTGTATTTTACAGTGGAACTACAGATGCCAGCATGCCTTCACTTTTGCACTTGTGGAACTACAAGTGCCAGCAGGAGGATTGGGTAAAACTGTCCCGATCAGTCATGCAATCTGTCCCCAGTGTGATCGCCTGTCAGCAGCGTACACACTGTGCAGACATAGCACAGTGTGTACGGGCTTCTAAGGGATCGGTAGGTCAAACCGATAAATATTAAACAGTACATAAGATGTGACCTCCCGATCCCGATTGTTGCAGGAGCGTTAAAAGACGTTTATCGGCTAACGCTCCTGCATCGGGACAGCGTACACACCTATACAATCCAACGGCCATTCTCTCGATATTAGATGAACATCCCGATGATTGTATAGGTGTGTACCCAGCTTAAGGCTCAATAGCATTTAAATGGTGCATTTTTCTCAGATGACTATTTACTGTACGTTAAAAGTTGGTGATATTAGGTTGCAGGAGGCAGACGTGGCCCAGCTTGTAAAATGCCAATCAGAGCAACAATTATATTATATTATAGAAAAATCTTAATTGTGAATTCGGGGTAAACCCAAACTATGGCCCAATTGGTTCAATCCATTCACGACCCTTTGTGGCCTCTGAAAATGAAGACGTCGGCAGGTTTAGTAAAGAGACCCGTAACTTTATAAATAGTGGCAATCTTATAACATCCAATAAGCATTTATACAGTGTTCTATAAGTGTAAGGAGATAACGATCCACTGTATATAATTAGATATTGAGTGAAGTTAATTAAGTGCACTTAGTCTATTTACAAAGCCTTGGATGAAGATAAACTGAACGGAGATAAAGTTTCAACCAATCAGCTCCTAATTGCCATGTCACAGGCTGTGTTTGATAAATGACAGTTAGGAGCTGATTGGTTGGGACTGTAGCTCCGGTCACTTTATCTCCACCCAAGGCTTAGTAAGTAGACCCCTTAATCTCTTAAGGCAGTTTTGATAAAGTATTACATCAGAAAGTGCTGACTTATGCTGACAGGTATACAGTAGGTTAATTGCAAAATGTTATGGTTATATAAGTATTGAGGACTGTTTATTATAGTTAATAACATTGCATTTAGGTACAAATATTGAGGACTATTTATAGTTAATAACATTGTATTTAGGTACAAATATGCACTAAACCGTAACTACAGATGTTTGCTTTCCGTCCCGAACGTAGACAGATAAAGATGAATGTAAATTCAGTGCTCCTATGGGGCTTATTCAGAGGTGGACGCTAACGGAGCCACAACTGCGTCTATTTCAGCAGAGCGGCCGTGCCTTTATGCTAATGCCTCAGCCAATGGGATTCATACAGAGATGGTCACCGGCTACGGCGCTTTGTTTATTAACAGACATATCATCCCTACATTGGACGCACCATCGAACACTGTGCAGCCCTATGGAGGCGCAGAATGTCCATCAACACATAGGCGCAGTAATTAGTGCAACTGCGTTAAAAGCGCCAGTCGCTGACCATGACACGCCACCCTCTGGCTAGCCACCAGAAATTGCTTCTCTTCCCATCCAAATCCTTTCTGCAGCTGTCGGCGGTAACCAACACGCAACTCGGACGCCTGCGCAGACTAAAAAAATATATTCCACCCAACTATGAAAATTAGAATGCGGGACATGGGCAAAAGTGGGCGTGGTCCATGTCCCCGTGGGCTTGCCTCGCGTTTCCAATGTGCTACACACCTCCCCTCAAAACCTTAACTGGGAAACCAGCAGCGAGACACATCTCCCAACCGTAGCTGACAGTCTGCTTGCACTGTTCATGGAGCTGTGTATGGAGAGTATGAGAAATCGAGATGTGCGCGGACCCCCGTGTTTTCGTAAACCCACCCTTAAGTGTTTTGGTTCGGTTTCGGTTTTGGATTTGTTCAAAATTGATAAAAACAGTTAAAGTCATGTCATTTGGACCTGTCTACATGCAATCCAAAATTAACCCTGAGATCATGTCTTTAGAATAGTGACCTGAACTTATGGGTAAACCACAGCCGAAACTTGACTCTACCCGTAACCCCCAAGTTCGGGTGTGTTCGGTTTTCAGCAAAACCAAACCGCTCAACTCTTATGAGAATATTTTTATTTATTTTTTCTATTGCAGGAAAAATTTGCATAATTTTGCAGTCACTCTTACGGTATATTTATATTGTGGTGGGAACAGGCTACGTGGTGCTAGTTACCCTACAGCTTGGGCCGCGTAGTGCAAGATACAGCCCAGATGGTGGGTCAGACAACAGTCCAGAGTACAGAGAGGGGCCTAAGAAGGCCACTGTACAGCAAGACCTGAAGAGACCACTCTACAGAGAGACCTGAGGAGACTGCTCTGCAGAGACCTGAGGAGACTGCTCTGCAGAGACCTGAGGAAACTGCTCTGCAGAGAGATCTGAGGTGACCGCTCTATAGAGAGACCTGAGGAGACCGCTCTGCAGTGAGACCTGAGGAGACCGCTCTGCAGAGACCTGAGGAAACTGCTCTGCAGAGAGATCTGAGGTGACCACTCTATAGAGAGACCTGAGGAGACCGCTCTGCAGTGAGACCTGAGGAGACTGCTCTGCAGAGACCTGAGGAAACTGCTCTGCAGAGAGATCTGAGGTGACCGCTCTATAGAGATTCCTGATGAGACCGCTCTGCAGAGAGCCCTGAGGTGACCACTCTGCAGAGACCCGAGGAGACAGCCCGGTGAGGGGCTACGGAGCAGCTTAGAAAGCTAAGGTAAAAGCCATGTAGAGGACAGCAGAGCCTATAGCAGTACTGTCTCGGTGGAAACCTGTTGATGTTCTCTTGATAAATATGTTCAGCATTACTTTAACTTGGTGTTTTCAATTTGAATCTTTCAGCCCTTCTATTGGAATTGCACACAATGCTGACTGGATGGTTTTAAGCAGCTTCGTTTTGTGAAAATAATAATCATGAGGTTCTTAAAGTCTAGCGCCTTAAGACATTCTTTGTACTGTTCAAAATTCACTGGCTCCACCTGTGCCGCTCAGGCCCTCCACTCATGCTGCTCACCTTCTCCACCTGTGCTGCTCACCCCTACACCTGTGACACTCAACCCTCCACCTGTGCCGCTCACCTCCTCCACCTGTGCCACCCATCTCCTTCACCTGTGCCCCCACCTCCTCCACTTGTGATGCCCACCTCCTCCACCTGTGACGTCCACCTCCTCCACCTGTGCCGCTCACCCCCTTCACCTGTGCTGCCCACCCCCTCCACCTGTGCCGCTCACCCCCTCAACCTGTGCCGCCCACCCCCTCCACCTGCGACATCCACCTCCTCCACCTGTGCTGGTCACCCCCTCCACCTGTGACTCTCACCTCCTCCACCCGTCCCACCCACCTCCTCCACCTGTGACTCTCACCTCCTCTACTTGTGCCACCCACCTCCTCCACCTGTGCCGCTCACCCCTTCACCTCTGCCACTCATTTACTCCACCTGTGCCGCCCACCTCCTCCACCCGTGCTGCCCACCTCCTCCACCTGTGCCGCCCACCTCCTCCACTATTTTAATCTAATCACCTTCTCACTCTTTTTCTCTCACTAACCCCGGTAAGACCCGCTACCTTTCCTCTCATCCTCAGCTCATATTATTACATTTCCCAGTAACCCTTAAGATGGGAACTAAGGGCTCAATTCAGACCCATCCACTAGACCCGTACGCTCGCTAGAGGCTTATGAAATTCGGCTAAGTGACAGCAAGGCAGGCGATCACACGGCAAGGCATAAGTACGGCCACTATGTCTTGGTGTGCGATCGCTCTGTGTATGCATCCGCCCACCAGCCTGTCTTAAGACTTACGCACGTCATCTCCAGGCTGTTTATGCAACCATCGGTACTATTGGAAGCGAACGCAGCGCTTGTGGTTGACCATACCCTACCGCTAGCACTACGAGCACTTCAGTGTAAAATTCAGCCAAGTGACGTGTTGTACTATGAAGCTGCGTCTTAATTATGCACGCCTCTGAAATGGCGTTGAGACGCTCAGGCACGCCTGCGTTCGCACCTCCACCCCCCTGTTTTCATAGACCAACCCCTGTCACTCCCCCACAAACGGCTTCGCCTGTCACTCACTCAGCTGGGCAGTCTATGCGCAGTGAGCGTATGCTTCCCGATCACTCGGACTGGTTCGCTAACACGTACTGTGATGCGTACACATGCGCACAGTGCAAAAATCGGCAGTCTGCGTGCGAACGCTTCTTAGCAAGCAGGTCTGAATTGGGCCCTAAATGCGTTGTTATTTATCCAAAGGTTCCAAAACATCACCTGTCATCATTTTGACAATAGTTTTAAGTGAACCCTTGCACGTACGTGTTTTCAGAAAGATTGGTGAAACAGGTACCGGCGCAGTTTGGGCAGGTGCTATGGGGGGGCCCAGTAATGAGCAGAACTGGGGCCACCGGAGCTGAGGGGCGAGCCAAACCCTTCACGTTGTGCTAGTGATGGCCACCTGAAGGGCGCCATCGAATGGTTGTATTTTCGCCACCAGCGCTATATGCCTAACGATGGCAAGTAACTATTGTTTCTAAATTATTCCATGGTTTAAGCCATCGATGGTACAGTGATGTCATGTGGAGAAGGAGGAGCTTATTTGCGCATGCACAAAGGAGCACAGCCACTGAGTCAGTGTCTCTCCCTGTGCATTACATCACCACACATCGGGAGAACAGTCATCGGAAAGAACCAACTGATGGTTGCCACCATCGCAATCCTGGAATGCCGAAACCATCAACACCAGATGGAAAAACACTATTTATTTGTGAACCATCAGTTACCAATGAACATCCCGGCTAAGGGGCATGATCTACAGAGATACCCACAGTATTGTGAGGAATAGACACACTGGGCTGTATTCAGCAATAGTGCTGATATTGGAGCTCATTCAGAGCTCGTACATTCGTGGCCGATGGTAAGCGACCGCGCATGCATACGCTTCGTTCTGCACGTGTGCGAACTACTTGGAGCAATCGGAATCCGCTCGCTCACCCAGCAAAGACAGCCCAGTGTAATGAGTGACAGGAGAGACCATTTGTGGGTGGTAACAGGGGCAGGACACTAATAATGGGGGAGTGGAGATGTGAACGCAAGCAGTGCCTGAGTGTTTCAACCCATTTCAGAAGCGTGCATAATTAACAGCCAGCATAATAGTACACGTCACATGCCTGTTTTTACACTGAAGTCCTCACAGTGCTTGCGGTAGGGTAAGGCAACCACAATCGCTGCAATCGCCTCCGATGGTCCCCGATGTACCAGTGTTTTAATACACTTCCTGGAGATGACGTGCGCTAGTGGGCGTCTCTACATACGCTAATGGGCATCTATAGACACAAAGTGATCGCTCGCCAACACAAAGTGGGTGTGCTTATGCCTGTCCGAGCGAGCATCTGCCATGCCGTCACTTAGCCGAATTTGCATACGCTGGGTGCGAGCGGGTCTGAATCAGGGCCATTGTCCCAAATATTTTTGGACATCATTGACACAATATATATATTTTTCTCAACTCGTTTTCCCCGCTTCAACGTATTAATGCATCTGCATTAACACGCTGTCTCTGAGAGGTCGGCGCCAGTCTTTATTGTGCCACACACAAAAATATAAACAAAAGCATAAACTTAAGTCATAGCCCGGCTGGGCACTAACTACACAGCGGATTCCCTTGCTATAACAATGGTAGGGCCTATTGCCCTCACCATCAACAAAACATGTGCACAGTACTTACAGGGTTTTAACCAAGTGTCTCTGAACAGGCTAGTCTGCCAGCTCCCCCAGGTATGAGACACTCAGACAAAAACAAACCCAGCTTAAATCAGCCAGTTCCAGGTGGAAGGCCTAATGAGCCTGCTACCAGGCTGAAAGGCCCAAAACCTGGAGTGGCCTGTGGATGGAGCCCTCCCTCTCCTCACATCCACACCCCCAGGACCCAAATTGGCTTTTCCATAAAGCAGACACTCTGGTCTGTTTACAAAACAGACTTCTCCTGGGTTTTTTTTAGAACACACAGGCCAAAAACCTAGGACAAACGTACCTGCCACTGACCACTTTACCAGTGCTTCTATCACAATATATATATATATTATATATATATATATAAAATGGACACCATATTTATACTGTATATCCCATCCTGGAGCTTCTCTGACTTGAATATATACTGCTCCCTCCCCCATATGTTCCTCCATCTGAAGTGCCAGGAAGGGCTATATATGTAGTGTACATATAATTATATACACTATATATTACAAAACTGTGTAATTACACTCCTGGGAACACTGGCAGTGTAAATACCGAGTCATGGGCGGAGTTTCATTTGGCTACAGGGGGCTGATTGGACGAGATCCCTCTGTCCCTGCAGTTTTCGGCTGAAATAAGGATTTTTCTTCATATAACGCCACTCTCAGATGGCGCTATAGTTATATCCCTTTTAAACCGGAGCTAAAACCTGGGTTATTGCAGGGTTAACCCGGGCAGCTCCCTGGTGTAAAAGGGGAGAGGGTTGGATCGCCGGGTCGAGTGATCCGGCAATCCAACCCAGGTAACTTGCAGGGTTTTACACGGGAGTAACCCATGAAGCCCTGCTGTGTGAACGGTGCGCTCCGGGTCACAATGACCTGGAGCGCGCCACATGGTGGACGATTGGTCCGGCTTCAGTGGCACTTGGAGATGGCATCAACTCCAAGCGTCCACTTCAACGGCAGAAAAGCCGGGTCTATGCAGACCCGACTCCGGTGTGAACGGTGCCGACTCGGGGATGTCCTGGGTCGGCGCCGGCTAAATTTCGGGTCTGTTCCAAATCCGGGTCAGACCCAGAAGTTAGGTGTAAAAGGGGTATAAATAAGCTTTTCCATGTTTTTTTTACTCTACAGTTTAATACTATGGGGTCTATTCAGCAAGAGTGACGATGTTGCTCAGAATATTATTGGGCAACATTCTCACGAGTTTTTTTCAATTATGATAATTTATTGCTGCTATTGCGGTAACACAATGTCCCTGTGATGTCACAGAAGGCATTGTTATCGGGATTCCAAAAACAATACCCTCGGTTTGTTCCTCTGCGCACGCTCAGTCATGTGCTCCAGAAAAGTCTCCGTCCCGGCTTGCGGCACAGACGGGGTAAGTACATCTCCAACCTGTCCAAATTGATTGACATGTGTATACAGGATTTATACTAGCCTGTATACATGTATATTTATGTGCTTTTATATTTAACATTTATATATAAATGTTAAATATAATCGCACATACAGTAAATATACATGTATACAGGCTAGTATAAAGCTTGTATACACATATCAATCAATTTCGGGAGGTTTAAAAGGTTCTAGTTGGACTTACCTGTCGGCGATCGCCAGAAACCAGGCACGGAGACTTGGCGGTGTTACACAATGCTGCAGGGACTTATGGGAAAATTTCCCTCTGTCCCTGCAGTTTTCAGGATATTTAAATATTTTCTTCGTATAACGCCATTCTGAAATGGGTTTATATAAAGTAAATATTTATCGAGTGATTTAACACTTTGTGGCTTTACTGAATAGCAAAAAGCGTTAAAGCACTGTACAGATCAATGGCTAATCCCTACAGTGCGGTACTCAGCGAGATGGGAATTAGTGGAGAAGATAATTGCGTTATCTTCTCCATTAACCCATTGCTGAATAGGGGATTTACATAAAGAATACGGAAATCAAAAATCAATGCTGAATAGAGTTGGGTATTAACGGAGAAGATAATTGCGTTATCCTCTCTGTTAACCCTTTGCTGAATAGCGGGAATACTTAAAAAATGCGGAAAGTAGAAATTTGATTGGTGAATAGAGCCACTATTACAGCATCAGAAGTCTATTATAAGTTGCTGCGCCTCCAGTCACACTGAATTCCGCAGCATCGCAACGCCGAGCAGTATTCCCTTTGTCTCTTCCACTACATATCAACTGTGTGTTATTTTCAGCACTGGATTAAACGGACAGCAATACAAGATGTTTCTACATTATTAATTCTCCCCTCTTATCAAAACCGAATAAAAAAAAGTTCTTTTTTTTTCTTTTCAATTGCAGCTTTCGGGAGTAGGAAAAACCTGGTTACATATCATGTACCAGGCAGAGAGCTGTCTGTCAGGATGCATCCAGGCGAAGAACCTTTAGAAAACACTAGGAAGAAGATTGATAGAAAGCTCTGAGAATAAGCCCGAACACTGGGGAGATGATCCCAGCCGGTGCGGGTACTTTGTTATTTTAGTGCACTGTTAATTCACCCCTTCACGAGCAGCAAAGGAAGACTGAGGGGGTTGGAGTGAAGCCCCTGCCATTGATTGTCACTCTTGGCCAAGAGAGCCCTATTTATCTGAATGGAAATCTTTGAAGAAGAGCTTCTAATATATATATATCGCCTCTTTTGGAAAGTGTACCCGTCACCTACGCACAGTGGGGGCAGACACTGTGGGGCCTATTCATCAACACTAAATTAACGTTTTTAAGGACATTTTCCTTAAATAACGTTATTTTAGTATTCATGAACACACTTAGCACAGGAGATATCACTGATATCTCCTTGCTAAGTCCCCCTGCGTTAATTTCCACACTCCCCATACATTAGTACATTAGTATGGGGATGTGGAAATTATGGTATTCATCAAATTCCGAAAATTATGAATTTTCGGAATTTGATGGCGAATAGCAGGTAACACTTACCTGCTTCCAGCTGGACAGGTCCCCCGGCGTCTTTCTCCAGCGGTCTGGTGCGTCCTCTGGCTCCGAAGGCTGGTCGGACACTGTGTTCTCCCAGCAGAACACAATAAAGATTAGAAAAAAAAAAACATTTTTTTTTTCTAATCTGTACTGTGGTCTGCTGGGTGACCATGTGACAGACCAGCAGGACGGAGCCGGAGGCTGCTGTGCGGGCAGGTTAGTGCTGAAGGGGGGGGGTGAGCGAGGGGGAGGGGGGGCAGGTGAGCCGAGGGTGGGTTGGGGGACACACAAACTTACCGCATGTGTAGGCAGTGGTGCGCATGCGCTGGGTTAACGAATTTAACAGCGCATGTGCAGCACAGATTCCAGCTGCGGTAAGTTAGTGTAGAGAGGGATAACTATCTATTTCCTGAAAAGCTGTCATCGCAAAAATGATAGCTACTGGAATAGATACTGATGGAGAAGAGGTATGATGGATTCCTCTGGTAATTAGGTAGCACTCCATACGAGTTCTAAACCTAATTATCTCCAGGGAAAGTTTAGTAATGATGAATAGGCCCCTGTGTGAGATAAACTAATATTACACAAAATTATATAACAATGCAGACTATCAGTGCATTAGGAACTGCAGACCAGGGGTGGATCTAGGGTCCGAGCGCCCCTGTCAAAGTAAGGGATTGGTGCCCATAGCCCCCCCCCATTGTCACTCTAGTGGACATTAGACATCAAAGGAATAAATAAATGGTGTTTAGCAAATAGTAATTACTATAAACAACAAATAATATATATATATCTTTATAGACTCCCTAATCTGAATGGAATATGATATAAAGTGGTATATGGAGGAGCCCAGTCCAGCCCGCAGCCACCCCCTTGGCCAGCGTCCCTGGCGAGTGCCATCCTGACCAAGGGGTAGATATGCCCCTGCTGCAGACTAACAATTTACTAGCCATGGGGCAGATCCTGCAGGGAAGAGCTAAGGGGCCATGCAGGGGGGCCGGGGTAGGTGCTTCACCCCATCTTGTCCCCACCCTTATGCCACTGTCATCAATGAACATTGTTAAACCATTAGACATCAAAGGAATAAATAAATGGTGTTTAGCAAATAGTAATTACTATAAACAACAAATAATATATATATATATATATATATATATATCTTTATAGACTCCCTAATCTGAATGGCATATGATATAAAGTGGTATATGGAGGAGCCCAGTCCAGCCCGCAGCCACCCCCTTGGCCAGCGTCCCTGGCGAGTACCATCCTGAGTGCCATATGCCCCCTGCTGCAGACTAACAATTTACTAGCCATGGGGCAGATCCTGCAGGGAAGAGCCAAGGGGCCATGCAGGGGGGCCGGGGTAGGTGCTTCACCCCATCTTGTCCCCACCCTGATGCCACTGTCATCAATGAACATTGTTAAACCAATATTTACAAGTGTGTGGTCTTAGGGACATTACTGGTTCCTAGGGAATTGTTAGCGACCTCCTCATGTTTGTTGGCACACCCAACAAAATAGCTGTACGTAGGTGGTGGGTACACGGTAAGCGGCGAAAGCCACTTCTTAATCTGCAGACTGAGAGAACCACAAAGGGAACCCAGAAATGCATTGACTGGCCGAGTAACAAGGACTTGGCTCTTCTGCCTGGTCTGACGGTGCCCCACCTGGCAGGCTGGCTGGCACAATGGTTTGATTGGTCTCTGTTGGCACTGAGATCTAGTGTGACTCAACACAGGCTCCAGCATAGTCACAAACTGGCTACCTTCTGTCCCCTCCTGCACGCTCTGACAACTATTGCGTGAAGTGAACCCTATGTTTCCATGAGATAAGCGTTATATTCTGCACGAGCCGACAGGATGTATGAGTGGAATATGTAATGCATGGGGCAGGCTGATCTATAAGCACCTCTCTATACAGCAGCGCAATGCTAGTTCACAGGAGGATGTTGTCTGCAGGTTCATGCTGGCACTTGTAGTTCCACTACAACTGGGCGCCACAGTTTGCTATCTCTGGTATATCTCACAGTATCCATTCTTTCTGCGTGTCCTTAGAAATGTTTCTCTCTGGTAGAGCTGTCAGACATGCACAGTGTCACATTCTGTGTGCTGCATTCTGGATGAATATTTTGGTCTGCGCGGCGTCATTTATCTTTTCTTATCCTGAAAAAGCTGTAGTTGGATTCATTTAATTTATTACAGAAGCAACGCAGAATAGCATTATAGCCTTATAGCCATGCCCAGCGTTCATGTCAGATCAGTTCTCTATAGAAATGCACTATAAAGTCCTCAAAATGCCGTTTTTTCATAGTTTACTAATACACAACTGTAGAATGTTAAATAAAAGTGCAGTCTGAGCGCTGTGTCACTGGGGCTGATTCTAAATCGCGCACTGTTGCAGCTGTTGAAGCGTCTCTTATCGTACTCCAGTGGTTCTCAAACTCGGTCCTCTGGACCCCACACAGTTCACATTTTCCAGCTCACCTAGCAGGTGCACAGGTGCATGTATTACTCACTGACACATTTTAAAAGTTGAACTGGTGGAGCTAATTATTGCTCTTGTGACTCTGTGAGGAGACCTGGAAAACGGAATCAGTATGATTTACGGAGGTTCAAATCCTGACAGCGGAAGCCGGGTAGGGGTGAAGATCCCGAACGTCCAAAAGTAAGTATAAACTAACCTAATTCTACCCCCTGTGCCTAACCATAACCACCCCCCAAGTGCCCAACCCTAACCCCCCTCCAAGTGCCTAAACCTAACCTGCAGCCTAACCCTAAATCTCCCTGGTGGGTGCCTAACCCTAACCCCCCTTCCCCTAGCCTAAACCTAACCTCCAGGGGGGTGCCTAACCCTAAGAGCCCCTAACCTAATCCCCCCCCCCCCCCCCGTGGCTGTCCGTGCCCGACGCCGCGTCGGGATTTCGACACCTGTCATTAGACACTTGCCGGGATTAGACAGTCGGGAAGCCGGCAGTTGGGTTTACGTCTGTCGGCTTCCCGACTGCTTCCCCTGGAAAACATGCACTGTTTGGGGTCCTGAGGACCGACTTTGAGGAACTGTGCCGTAGTCATGTCTGCAACTCCATGCTTATGCCAGAGGTTTCCAAACGTTGTCCTCAAGGATTCCTAACAGTTCAGGTATTAGAGATCCATGGTTGACCACAGGTGACTTATTTAGTACCTCAGTCAATTTGATTTAAATACCTGTGCTCAACCATGAATATCTCTAATACCTGAACTGTTGGGGAGCCTTGAGGAGCGCATTTGGGAACCTCTGGCCTACGCTATTATCTGCCCTTTCCCTGTGTACAGTGTGCATCTGACTGTGCAAGTGCTGGGGGGACACTTTCAGCATCTTTAGTAAAGATGTGCGCTGTCCGCCGTATTTTAGTTTTGGATTTATCTTCGTGTTTTGGTTTTGGATCTGTTTTTTTTTTTTTAAATGATAAAAAGTTTGTAAAAACAGCTAAAATCATGTCATTTTTGCAATCCAAACAAAACCAGATATTCCGATTTAAAATCCAAATTCCGAACAGCGGGAAGATCAGAACCACATCTCAGAACTGTCTGGATTCACGAGATTCAGGTGGATTTGGATTTCCGGAGAACCGAACTGCAATACCACCGGGTGCATCTTTAGATGCTACAATACCACCGGGTGCATCTTTAGATGCTGTAATACCACCGGGTGCGTCTTTAGATGCTGCAATACCACCGGGTGCATCTTTAGATGCTACAATACCACCGGGTGCATCTTTAGATGCCGTAATACCACCGGGTGCGTCTTTAGATGCTGCAATACCACTTGGTGCGTCTTTAGATGCTGTAATACCACCGGGTTCGTCTTTAGATGCTGAAATAGCACTGGCTGCATCTTTAGATGCTGTAATACCACCGGGTGCGTCTTTAGATGCTGCAATACCACCGGGTGCGTCTTTAGATGCTGCAATACCACCGGGTGCGTCTTTAGATGCTGCAATACCACCGGGTGGGTCTTTAGATGCTGTAATACCACCGGGTGCATCTTTAGATGCTGCAATACCACCAGGTGCGTCTTTAGATGCTGCAATACCACCGGGTGCGTCTTTAGATGCTGTAATACCACCGGGTGCGTCTTTAGATGCTGTAATACCACTGGCTGCATCTTTAGATGCTGTAATACCACCGGGTGCGTCTTTAGATGCTGCAATACCACCGGGTGCGTCTTTAGATGCTGCAAATACCACCGGGTGCGTCTTTAGATGCTGAAATACCACTGGGTGCATCTTTAGATGCTGAAATACCACCGGGTGCGTCTTTAGATGCTGCAGTACCACCGGGTGCGTCTTTAGATGCTGAAATACCACCGGGTGCGTCTTTAGATGCTGCAGTACCACCGGGTGGGTCTTTAGATGCTGAAATACCACCGGGTGCATCTTTAGATGCTGCAATACCACCGGGTGCGTCTTTAGATGCTGAAATACCACCGGGTGCGTCTTTAGATGCTGCAGTACCACCGGGTGGGTTTTTAGATGCTGTAATACCACCGGGTGCATCTTTAGATGCTGCAATACCACCGGGTGCA
Organism: Taudactylus pleione; assembly: GCA_031769625.1. Taxonomy (NCBI): domain Eukaryota; kingdom Metazoa; phylum Chordata; class Amphibia; order Anura; family Myobatrachidae; genus Taudactylus; species Taudactylus pleione. Next base: position 674,953 of record JAUIMM010000962.1, on the reverse strand, counting down.
TCTTTAGATGCTGTAATACCACCGGGTGCGCCTTTAGATGCTGCAATACCACCGGGTGCGTCTTTAGATGCTGCAATACCACCGGGTGCGTCTTTAGATGCTGTAATACCACCGGGTGCATCTTTAGATGCTGCAATACCACCGGGTGCGTCTATTTATGGAGGTGGGCCCTGATTCAGAGCGAGCGCTCTGGTCAGAGCGTCCGGCTCTGAATCAGGGCCTTAGACGCATGCGTAGTAAAAAAAATCTACTCAATTATGTGCTCAATTATAAAATGGTTTTGTTATCATAGACAATTGCGCTACTCAGTGCCAACCATTGCTGCGACAGAAATAAATCTCTGGGAGATCACTAATCTGAATGATGCATATAACACACAATAAAAATACTAAAAAATGCACGAGATAGTGCTATAATACACATAGAAGAAGAATTGTGATGATCTCAATAAAATTAAAACTTGTGATATGCAGAGCAAAGAAAAATGACTTTTTACCGTGCGACCCTGCAATAACAGCAGCTTAGAAGAATACAGTTCCCCGTTATATATGGTCAAATAAGTAGAGTTCTAGAAATCGCACTTATCGCATGGAATTACTAAAAACAAAACAAAATAAATAATGCAAGATATGGAGTCAAGTCACTTCAGACAATGGGCCTGATTCAGAGCCGGACAGTATAGGTGCGCTCGCTCGTTCAGAAAAAGGGGCCGGCTATTTAAATTGAGCGCTCGCTCTTTGCGGTCTGTTGACGCCTCTATGTCTGAGCGAGCGAACGAAACATGCGCTCGCTATTTTGTAAAGACGCCCCCTGGCCGCTCGCATCCTACGTCATCTCCACTATTTATTAGATTAATCGAGTACATCGAAAGGCGTCTGAACTGCTCACAGTGCTTGTGGTTGGATTTTCCTACCGCAATCATGCGAACAGTTCAGGCTAAGAAACAACCAAGTGACGTGGTCGATGACGCTGCATTGTTAATTATGCACACCCTTAAAACACCCGTTTTGACCGTTTGGCACGCCTGCGTTTGGATCTCCACTCCCCGTTTTCAAGCACCTTACCCTGTTACCACCCACAAACGCCTCATCCTGTCACTCAAATTAGCAGGCACTCGCTGTTTTGCGAACACACGTTTTCCGACCGCACTGACTGGTTGGCGCATGCGCATTACGACCCATACGCATGCGCAGATGTGCGAACATCGCTCAGAGCGAACGAGCGGCTGCTTACGAGCGGCTCTGAATCAGGCCCTATGTCTTTGAATATAAGAAAGATCCTACCCAAAAGGATGATGTTGAGCCAGCAGGTGTAATAATAATGACTGCAGACTACCCGGGTTACCCTGCAGGGGCTCCTGTAGATTTACCCAAATGGGGGAGGAATTGTGCATAAATGATCCAGGGTCCCCCCCCCTCTATAACGGCATAACCTGCGCTGTGCAGGACTCACCACCCTTTACTATGGCACAGTGTGGACGCTCCGTAAGGAAACACCCGCTGTCCTCCCGCAGGGGTAGGACATACCCGCCATCTTTCAAAAGGGTAAGTGCCCCACAACGACCACTTAAGCCACATGTGGCGGCTGGCTAGTAGCGCCATCCCACCTTCTGACACCGCTTAACGTTTCTTAAGTAAGCTAAATAAATAATGTTAAAAGCTTTGGGAGGGTGGGCGGGACTTCCAAACAGGAAAAGAGGCTGTACCATATTCAAATCTCACCTTAAATAGCCCCTACAAAGGTATACGCCCCAAACCCCACTCATAGGCCAATTATTTTGACCAATCAATACCAACAAACCAATTAATCTACCTAGCAACAGGTTCCTAACCTCTAAGCAATTACAAAAAATTAGGCCACTCATGTTGCTTTGTGCTTATCCAGCCCTCAGCTTATTTAAAGACTGTATTGTAAGGAGCAGGATTGGTGTAAGGGACGCCTAGACCCACATGTGAGAATTCCATGACCGGGCTCTTCTTATGTACTGTCTGATTCCAACATTAATAAAAGCTTATTTACTGGTAGAATATCATATTTCCTACTTATTTCTTATTATTAACCCCTACTCCTCCTCTGTGCATTGCGAGGACAAATTAATAAAGATTCTGGTCTTGAAGTGTCTACGCCCAATCGTTCCGTAGGTGCATCGTGTCCACCCCGCATAGGGCAGTAATGACAATGGCCCTCATTCAGAGCCGCTCGCTATTTGCGGTCGTTCGTTCTAAAACAAGGGGTGGCTATTCAAATGAACCGTTCGCTAATTGCGGTCTGTTCACGCCTCTAAGTCTGAACGAGCGAGCAAAACTTGCGGTTGTAATTTTGAAAAATACGCCCCCTGGCCGCTCGCACCATACGTCATGTCCGCTATATATTAGATTAATCGAGTACATCGAACAGCGTATGAACTGCTCGCTATTCTTGTGGCTGGTTTTTTCAACCGCTATTTTGCGAGCAGTTCTGAGTAACAAAAACCAAGTGACGTGGTCAATGATGCTGCTGTATTAATTATGCACACCCATAAAACGCCCGTTTTGACCTTTAAGCACGCCTGCGATCGGATCTCCACTCCCCGTTTTCAAGCACCTTCCCCTGTTACCACCCACATACGTCTCCTTCTGTCACTCAAAATAGCAGGCATTCGCTATATAGCGAACAAACGATTTTCGGCCGCACTGACTGGTTCGCGCATGCGTATTAAAATCCGTATGCATGCGCAGATGTGCGAACATCGGTCAGAACGAACGAGCGGCCGCTTACGAGCGGCTCTGAATCAGGGCCAATGTTTTTAAAGCAGGTGTGGTTTTGCTGTACTATCAAAAACATACCCTCATATTGTTAGAGGAACGTTCTGTGCTGCCTCTTCTTCTAGCCCCAGAGCCGACAGGCACTAGGACCCGCCGTGGCTCTCTACGGCATGCGCTATTGCTCATGCCTGGCCAATCCGCTGTGTGGACTCAACTCCGTATGCACACCTGCTGTGCACTTACCGCACTCAGAGCCTGAGCGCCATGTGAACGTTATTGCACAGACGTGGGAAGCGGCTGTGTAATACTACACAAGTGCAAATGCACCAGCAGGTGTCTGTATGAAACAGACGCATCCTGCATGCATCTGCGACTGCGACATGTATCTGCGACGGAGTGCAGCGTCCATAGATGCTGCTTCGGATCACCATGTGACTGTCGCTGCCCGTAGTCATTCTGCATAAGCCGAAGCTCACTCAGCCCAGCTGTCGGAATCCCTCTGCCAGACACAGGAAGTTTGTGTCCGACGACGCAGACCCTGAGCTCGACAGACCTACAAAACGGTGGCGACACTCACTCATTTCGGACAAGGGTCCTGGTCGCCGCCGTCCCCCCAGATGCTGCAGCATGTCAATCATGATGCAACCAGGGGGGAGGAGACTGTGAGCGATCAAACAGGACCCATTCTGCAAATGCGCAGAGCGTGTCTTGCGCCTGCGCAGACCGGGTCCTGCGTCTGCGCAGATCCAGAACCATGGGATTCATACGTAAACCATTGGGTTTGCACACAAAGCTGAATCAGGCTCTCAGCACGTTAGTACTGTCTGGACTGAACAACATAACACAATTTACACATCAACGGCTGCCATTCACCCAATCAGTAAATGGGATCCATACTCCCGAGAAGAGCTTTCTGCACTCATATAGGATGAATTATTAAATCCCTAGCATATGTTCATAGCTGCACATGTCAGCTCTAGGTATAAGTATAGCAATATTACCAGGCATGAAAAATAGATTTGGTCCTAGGCAAGAGAAATTGCTTCAGTGCCCTATCTGTATAATGCCAGCTTAGTCCACAGTCCTAAACAGGAGTCTCAGCAAGGGAGATATACTGTATAATGGAATTAACACATTAGATGCTCTATTTCTGGTGCTTAATGGTCACAGCCCAGAATGAGCCTGACGCGGCCCAGCGTAGGCGGAGTTAGCGGTCACTTTGCTTTAACAATAGAATTAGATACCGTTATGCAGATTTTTTATATACGTGCATGGGGATCAGAAAAATGCTGCTCGGCCGCAGAACTTAGTGGGAGAGGTCCTAGTGTCAGGGATAATGACTTAGGGGGTCTATTCATTCATGCCCGGCAACAAGGCTGATTCTCTATCGCAGCTTATCATGGCGATAGGAGATCACTGTTATCTGGAATTTATCATTGAAACCTCGCCAGTGCAGCTAAGCGATACTCAGCTACCTCGGCAATACTGTGCTGGAGTGGTAAGGGTTAACTCACTGCCTCACTTGGCAAGTGCGAGGGAACATGACTGCGTATGACCCAGCTAACCGGATCATGTATGCTTACTGGTACTGCGGACACAGACTTGGCCTTTGGAAAAAATAAAATAAAAAATAATTTCAATAAATAAATAAAATTCTTTATTCAAAGGACAAAGCATTTTTACATAGATATTCTTCTGTTATCATCATCCTGAGACGGCGATTAGAAGACAAGTACAGTATTGCAGCCGCTGTAATACCACCTACCACCACGATGCTTGGTAAATAGATTGTCACTGGTGACACTTGGCGCTGACTCCCAACGAACACCCATTTTAGCCAGACTTACGGCTTTTTGCTCCTTAACTAAAAAGAACCATGAGACAAGTATGATGCTCAGATGCCCAGGAAGGGACGTTTTTAATTCAGCTTTAAAAAGTTACATGTACTGTAGATGTTTGCATTGTGATATTAACTAGACCAGAGGTTCTCATACTTGGTCTTCAGGACCCCAAACAGGTCACGTTTTCCAGGTCACCCAGCAGGTGCACAGGTGTTTTCATTACTCTCCAACACATATTAAAAGATTTTACAGGCGGAGCTTATTGTTTGATTCTGGGTGGGATGTACTAAGGTTGCGATGTACATTCCGCCAGTCACCGCAACCTTATTGATGTAGTATGTACTAACATACGCGATTAGTATCACAAAGGGCAGCTCTTGCGATAAGAGCTGCCCTTTGAGAAGCAGCCGATGCCGGGTGAGGAGGACTCCACCCCCTCCGAGCTTCACGAACTTCCTGCTCCTCCTCCTCCTCCCTACACCCGGAAGAAGATTAGGAGGAGAAGGAGGCGGAGGACCCAGGAGGAGCGCGGGCCAGTGACCAGGAGGCTAAGGGGGCCAGTGCTGGGCATCTGTGGGGCGGCGGCGAAGCGTAGGGTAGGGAGCGTAGGCTTCCGCACCGATATTAGGGGCAGCCGGGGCTTAGTACATACGAAAATGCGGTAAAACCCCCCGAAAACTGGGTTTTTACTGCATTTTTCTTTTAGTACATCCCAGCCTCTGTGAGGAAACCATGCACAGTCCTGAGGGCCAAATTTGAGAACTTATGGACTATTACAGAGGTTCCCAAACTCGGTCCTCAAGGTACCTTAACAGTCCAGGTTTTAAGGATATCCATGCTTGACCACAGGTGACTTAATTAGTACCTCAGTCAATTTGCCCCGATTGGTTGGTGAAATACAACATGTTGGACAGGAATGGGTACGATCCGTCAGCGGCAGCCCGACAGGAGCAGATCGTGGATAGGTAAGTATCCACTAACCTAACCCCCCTAACCCTAACTTCCCCCCCAAGTGCCTAACCCTAATCCCCCCTCTAAGTGCCTAACCCTAACCACCCCCTTCCCCGCTGCCTAAACCTAAGTCCCCCGGGGGGGGTGCCTACCCCTAAGTCCCCCCCGGGGGTGCCTAACCCTAACTCTCCCTCCCCCTAGCCTAAATCTAACCCTCCCGGGGGGGTGCCTAACCCTAAGTCCCCCCCGGGAGCCCTAAACCTAACCCTCCCCCCCGCGGCTGTCCGCTCGCGGCGCCCGGCATCACTACGATCGTGATGCCGGGCGCCGGTCTCCCGGCGTCGGGGAAATGCGGGCGTCTACATCTAGACGCCCGGCATTTCACCCTTGCCGGGATAAGACAGTCGGGAAGCCGGCTGCCGGTATATAGGCAGTCGGCTTCCCGATTGCTTCCCTGTTGGACAACCTGTTATAGTGATGCTGATCACTCTTTGGTTGGAATCAGCGGTTGGTGTACCCCATACATTGCTGATTCCCCCCAATCATCTGCGATATGGGGAATTGCTCCAATCCATCTCAGGTGTATGGGGGCCTCAAGCCCTACTGATCTAGCTCTCCTGATCTCTGGTTTACTGATTGCTGATCCCAAGGTCTTGTGCACGGGTCAGAGATTGTGCAAATAGGGAGGAAAGGAAGCTACACACCTGCTCGGTAATTAGAGGGTGGGCTGGGTACACATTAAGGCCCCCATACATCAGAGATTGATTGCAGCAATCGTGCAATTTGCAATCGATTGTGTATAAAAAATCATTCCCTTTTTCAATCGATTGCAGATTGCAGAATTGCCACAATCAATGTATGGGGGCCTTTAGAACGACAGGCCATTGTGCAGATGGACCATCACTAATTGACTGTACACACTACACGATTTAGTGAACAATGGAACTATACCTCTTTCTGTCCTTAAAATACACAGCCGCACACACAATATCATTTGATTGACCGTGCAACACAGTCAATCAAACGATCTTGTACGTCATCCGTGGGAGCGCACAATTGTGCACACACATCAGGCGATATACACGATTTGTCATTCCGTTATGGCAAATTGCGCCAATATCATTCTAATGTATAGCCGACCAAATATAAAATTTCATCATACCCAGAATTACAAAACAATTCTTCATGGGTGATAGTAACACACCTGGGCTTATATAGGTGCTGTATGCATAATAATGTATATACTGTACACATACATGCCCAGCTCACTTGCACATCTGCGCAGACGCATAAATGAGGCCCATTCATGGAGACAGCGGTGCATTCTCATTGGTTGGTTTCATAGTAAATGATCCTTGGAAATTTTAAAGAGACGGGATCATTTAAATCTCACAAATAATGGTCTATCTCAACAAGGTGGGTGCAAGTTACACTACACTCTACATTCCACATTGCAGCAAAGAGAATTGGATTTACTGAACATCTACCTCTAAATAAGGCCTAAGGTGCTATGGACAGGAACAGTAAGATATTGATCGGAGAGGAGGCGTGTGATTCCGGGGATCTGAGGCTGACGCAGGAAATGCCACAATAAGTCAATGTGTTAATTGTGACATTATTACAGACTCTGTACTGTCGGCTGCTATCCAAGTATTACAGGAGCTAATTGCAAACATCATAATTATAATCATTACAGGGTAACATGAAGTGCCTCCCATTAGCCTTCCGGGTCTATAAAATCAATGGCTTGATATTAATCAAGAGTTCGGATGTGATCTTTGGCAAGTGACACTTTGTAACACTCAGCGAAGATAAGGATTTCAGCACTGGTTATAGAGTCAGGGTAGGGAAGACATTATAATCGCCTGTCCTGAATGGATATAACCAAAGAACAACTGCGGTTACTCCATATTTCCTGGAGACACATTTTCAGTCCTCTAGAAAACAACAATTTGGAGACCAGAAAGTGCCTTTGTGACCTCATAAGAGTCTGTGTGACCTCAAGTGTATTTCAGTTGGGGTGTGGAGATAGTGGCATTTGCAAAGAACTGTCAGGGTGATTTAGGGGTCTCAATAGGTGCAGGATGTGTCCAAGTGAGCAAGATTCTTAAAAACTATTTATTACATTTTTTTGCAGAATTATATATTCTGTCCAAGGCTGGAGATTGGCCATACAGTATTTGTTGTTCCTAATTTGTGTGCTGCACTGCAGGGTTCCAAAGTAAAAAACAAGGCTCCGATTCTTCCACCACTGAGACACCCACTCTCAGCCTACACACATGCAGTAATACCGATAGGCACGCCCAAGGACGCCTCCAACGCTCGCACCATTGAAACTTGCACCAGGCCTAGAGCAGGTTTGTCTGTCTGTGTACAGCCTCCTACGTGCGGTGGAGCGTCTGTGTAAGCAACCACTTTCACCGACACACTTACGACAGTCCCATAACACGCCCCTAAGATGGACCATCTCCGTGCATGCGCTAAGACACCTCCCTGTCACCGTCCAGGAACGGCCGCTACATTTTCATTACACTTCTCCCTACATGGCCCTGAAATTGCAACTACGACTCTATCCGTACACAATCAGGAAGCATGCATGGTGCGGATAAGACTCTCTCCACTACGTCCGACATTGGCAGTGTGAACACCTCTGAATCAGGACATTAGGGTGCAATTCAGTTCTGAGTGACGTGTGCAGTGTGCTGTCACAAAGGTCGGGTAGAAGCAGTACATGGCTAAGACCTTAGCTCATTTGTCCTCGTGCCCCATGAAGATGCACAGTAAAACGAGCAAAGATTTCCTGATGTACTAAAACTAATGTGAGCTGGGATGTGTAGTTCCACAACAGCTGGGGTGCCACACGTTGCCTACCCCTGCGATAACGCCCAAGGTGAGCGTGCACAGGTGCTCTTGCTCACTGCACCATACAAGTCTGGCTGTACGTACTTGCGTTTATCTGTACACAGCACAGCCTGAACCACTGACAGCTGTTACACCTTCACTGTTTATCCAATTACTGCAATAGTGACCTGACAACTTCAGTAGACTTTACGTTATCTTCCCAGGTCTTCCTCTATCTAGATTTCATTCATCAAGTTTTATTTTCAAGCATGAATGAATAAAATGGAGAAGAAAAAAAAAAACTTAATTAAAAGAATGGTGAGATTGCAGTTAGTAATCAAATCATTAAAATGTTTGGGGAGATCTTAGAAAGTGAATAAGAGAGCGCTGATTACGTTAAAGAGCTCTGTTTTTAACTTAAGTGTTTACATAAATTCATCAACCTAAATATGCATTTATCTCCACAGGAACAAATCAGGGGTCACACAGCTCACCTCGGAGCCTCGCTGCACCCAGACATGTCTGGAGATGATCTACTTACTGTTCTTGGTAGGGATGTGCGCCGAACCCCGTGTGTCGGTTTTGGATCTGGATTTATCTTCATGCTTCGGTTTTGGTTTTGCAAAACCACCCTCAAGTGTTTTGGTGTTGGATCTGGGGTTTTTTTGGTTTGTTTTTTTAAAAACTGATAAAAAGTTTTTAAAAACAGCTAAAATCATGTACATTTGTATTTGCAATACAAAACCCGAAAGATCAGAACGGTTTTATCCAGACCTCCTCAGGAGATCAGAACCACGATTTGCATCTCACGGTTCACGAAAATTCAGGTGGATTCGGATTTCTGGAGAACCGAACCGTACATCTCCACTTCCTGGGTACATTAACTGTTCTGGGGTTCAGACTAGTCCTATTTACAGTCGAAGATCTCTAAAACACGTCTAACCAGACGCCAATTTACATATAAACATCACACAGACAGTGTCCTGGCTGGAAACGAAAAAGTTCAAAAATCTATGTACAAACTGGCAAAAATGTTGCAAATCATTACAAATTTATCATACCTCAAAAAATTAGCAACATTTAATTTTTTCACTTTAACCAGCGATAAATCAGTCTGTGAATGGATTTCGGAAAACGAAACCACTGACCCAGTATCTAAAATCACTAATTTATGTATTATATAAATGGATTGATACAGGGCTATACAGGGTGATTCTAGGCGCATGTGGCAATGCTTGCAGAGGCTCACAGATTATAATGTTAAATCGGATAATGTCGGGAGTGTAGATAATTCCCTGGTAGAGGATCTAAATGGGTTCTTCTCCAGATTTAATATCGCATATAAGCCAAATGTTCCGATCCTGAAGCATAGGGGAGGTTCCCTTGGTGCTACAAGAATCAGCTGTCCATCAATGTCTGCGTTCTGTGGACCCTCGGAAGGCTATGGGACCAGATGGTATCAAGGGTAAAGTTTTGAGGGAGTGCAGTGATCAGTTAGCAGGGTTTTTACGTAAATCTTTAACTGATCCCTGGCCTACTGTATGGTCCCTAGCTGTTTTAAGTCAACTGCTATAGTTCCTATTCCCAAGAGCGGTGTCCCGAAATGTTTAAATGATTATCGTCCAATAGCTTAAACATCGTTAGTGATGAAATGTTTCGAGAGGTTAGTGTTGACCCATGTTAGGTCACACTTTATAGTGGGTTTCTTTTGATCCCTGGCAGTTTGTCTTTAGGGCAAACCATTGGATGGAGGATGCTGTTTTAACTGTCTTGCACCAGGTGCAGTCACATTTAGAAGTTAGAAACACTTATGCAAGAATTTTATTTGTAGATTTTAGTTCAGCATTCATTACAATTGTACTCAGTTCTTTGATTAATAAACTATTTGGGCTGGGCTTAAATGGTTTTACTTGCAGGTGGCTGCTAAACTTTTTATCTGATAGACCCCAGGTGGTTAAGCAGGGGAGAAGTACTTCAAAGGAGACAGTGCTAAACGTGGGGGTCCCGCAGGGGTTTCTCCTGAGCCCAGCACTGTATTCGCTGTTCACTCATGATTGCAAGTCACATTCACATTCTGTTAAGATTATTAAGGTCAGAGATGATATCACCATCGTTGGCTTGATAAATAATGGGGACGGACCCGCATACAGAGCTGAGGTTGTCAGAATGTATGAGGGGAGCAGGGAGAACCTCTTACTCTTATACACGTTGAAAACCAAGGAAATGATTGTCAATTTTAGGAAGCGCAGTGCTTTGCCAAATGCCCCTGTCTGCCTGGGTGGTCTCTGACTATTGAGATAGTGTCATCTTTTATATTGTTGGGGCTTTTTATTTCAGACACTTTGACTTGGTCCCCGAACTTCTTGGCCAAGATGACACATTAACACATATTTTCCTTAAGACGTCTATGATCAGCCTGTGTGAGTAGAGGGACCTTGTTAAACGTTTATCGCAGTATTGTGGAAAGTGTCCTGACCTACGGGAATAACGTATGGTATGGGATCTGTACTGCGGCAGAACGTAAGGCGCTAGATCGGGTGGTTAGGACGGCTGGTAGAATTACCGGAGTTGTGCTGCCATACACCCAGGAGAGCTATGATAAGAGGCTCCAGAAGAAATGTAAATCTATATTAGCGGATCCCAGCCATCCAAACCATGCGCTCTGTGAGAAGTTGCCATCTAATAGGTGTTTTAGAGCTGTGCGTCCATGTACCAAACGGTTGCACAATAGCTTTTTCCCTGGTGCGGAGTGTATGTTAAATGGTCATAATAACCCTGATTTGTTTATATTATGTTTTATTTTAAAATTTTTATAGCAGTGTAATTGCTGCCTGACTTATTATTATGAGGTATATAGCGCTGCTTGGTGTTTCGTTGACGTCACTTGTGCTGTTAATGACAATAAACTCTTCATTCATTCATTCATTCATTCATTCATTCAGATCAGGCTATACAGAGAGGGAATTATTATGAGTTGCACGTAGCAGCGTCTATTGGCGGTCGTTCGTCTTTGACTTTATACAGATGCCACTGCAAACTCCTTCCCTCGTGTACCTCCATGCGGCCTAATGTGCAAGGACTGAGACACTTTACATCCGTGCACGCTGTAATACCGATTGGTGTGTCTATAGTTGCCATCATCGGTCGCACCATCGGTCTTTAGTGTTCCCTCTAGCTCCGGCGGCAGACAGGGCGCCGAAGCTAGAGAGGGCAACCAGTCAGAAAGGGGGCACTTACGGACACGCCGGGCAGCCCCCAAGCGCCGCAGAAAGGGAGAATAGACGCCGGGCGTATACGCCCGGCGTCTATTCTCCGGCGGTGACCGGGTCACCGCACGTTTCTCCACCCGCTGGACACTGCGTCCCACGGGTGAGGACGGAACCCGTAGGCTGTGAGGGCAGGGCGCTTTTTGCCCTCCTCCTGGAGGGCAAGGTGCTTTTTGCCCTCCAGAAGGAGGGCAGGGCGCCGCGCCCCGCTAAAACAGCCTAGCAGGAACGCTAGGTCTTGCACCAACATCTGACCACGGCCTCCTATGGCAGCGTCTGTGAACGCAGCCGCTTGCACCAACAAACCCACAACACTCTCATAACATGCCCACTGAACGGACGATTTTTGCGTGCATTTCTACGGGACGCCCATCTCTTGGCATAACATTTTTTATACCGTCCACCTTCAACGCAGAAGTCTCTCTGTGCGCACGCACTGTGCATCGCATGCATCGCAAGAGTTTTTAGACATTTTCACACATGCTCAGTTGCAGAAAAAAAAGTCACCCGATGACGTGAACATCCGCACTGAGTGGAGATGGCGTGTGACTTGGAGATCAGGCCATTTGTTACAATGCGCACGAGCGGCCGCCATTGAAGCATCCAATGGGAATGCTGCGTACGGTCAGTCCACGCCCTGCCTCCACTGCATGCCACGTGTGTAAGTGTTTTACTCCCTCACCATCAGTTTGGTGTCGGCACGCATGTCTATAATGATCCTCAGCATTAAGTGAGGTCTTCCTGTATATACCTACTATGGGCCGTATTCAATTAGTTTTGCATCGCGTGTTTTGGATGCAAAAACTTATCGTGCGCGTCCCTGCTTTTCGACATATTCAATTACTAAACAGGCGAAAATGCCAAGCGGCGAATGCAGAACAGGCGGAAAGTACTGTCAGAATTGGGGAAATCAGTCTGTACCCCCCAAAAAAATGCAGTAACAGTGGGGATCAATGTAGAAGTGTTCCAATAGCCCTAATAAAACTATTTGGGGTACTGAAGTTGTTTAAAATCCTTGTTATTAGCGTCCTTGCAAAAAGTGGTGAAGAATGGAATTAAGCGTTTTTTTTGAGTGAAAATAAGTAGTCTTGTCAAATTTGGGGTACTTGAAAATGGGTGCTAGCATATCCTAATGTCTCTAAAGTGAAGTTTTAGAAAAGTGAAATTCCACCGTCATACAAGCACCTGCAATCCTAAAAACACTTGGCCCATTCTTAGAGCACCCCCAGAATCTTATTTCGCTAGTTTTTGAAGTTATCCCCCCACTTTTTTTCATTTTCTCCCCAAATTTCAAAGGTTTTTTTGGGGGGGGTGTTCCTGGAAAAATGTGTAATTTTTTTGGGGGGTGAATTGTCCATTGGGAGGGTGTACCAAGGGTTCTTAGTGAAATGCTAAAAAAGGAAAAATATCACCATCGACTCTGCGGGCGCTGTAACCATGGAAATGTTCTTGTTGAAATCTAAAGTCTTTTACGGTGTCCTCCAAATCTCTCAAAAAAGAGAAAATACAAACAAACACACGGTGAAGTACATCCAAACTGAAGTGTAGCTTTCAAAAAGAATTAACAAGGTACTCCTACCAGATGTTTTGGTCTACTGTTTAGGTAGACAATAATCGTATTAATCACACTTTTCTCCAATTTTCACTGTTCCATATTGGGTCCCCGGTGTAGTATATAGAAAAATATAGAAAACTATATAGTATAAAATAGTTTTAATAGGAGACATAACATACAGACATGACAAGTGGCCTCTTACCAAATATCAATAAAAATAAATCACATACAAAAACATCAATGAATCAAAAGTATCCAGAAAAATTCCCATAAGTAGAAACAGGAAATAGATAAGCCTCTCACCAGATGGTAATGTCTACCGAAGTAGACAAAATGGCCATTGAATATGGATAGTTCAGGCGCCCCCGTAGTCCATAGCAAAAAAGTCCCAACGGAGAGTGCTATATCGAATCCCTGTATCCTGGTACAGCCAACGCGTTTCGATTTACAGTTTAATCTTTTTCAAGGCATGGTAAGAGGCCACTTGTCATGTCTGTATGTTATGTCTCCTATTAAAACTATATTATACTATATAGTTTTCTATATTTTTCTATATACTACACCGGGGACCCAATATGGAACAGTGAAAATTGGAGAAAAGTGTGATTAATACGATTATTGTCTACCTAAACAGTAGACCAAAACATCTGGTAGGAGTACCTTGTTAATTCTTTTTGAAAGCTACACTTCAGTTTGGATGTACTTCACCGTGTGTTTGTTTGTATTTTCTCTTTTTTGAGAGATTTGGAGGACACCGTAAAAGACTTTCGATTTCAATAAGAACATTTCCATGGTTATAGCGCCTGCAGAGTCGATGGTGATATTTTTCCTTTTTTAGCATTTCACTGTAGAGGATCACTAAGGGTAGATTCTACATCACTCTTTACGGGCAGCTATCTGCGCTCTGAGCTTTCCCACATCTTGTGTCTTTTTTCAAGGGTTCTTAGTGGTTTCCCAACATCTGCACCCCAAAATATAGAGTTTACACTTTTTTTCATCTGCTTTTCTCTGGAGAAAAAGTATCGCCTATATCAGTGCTTTGACTTTTCGCTTAGGCGAAAACCGAATGGAATTGAATACTGAGGAAAATAAACAGGCAAAGATATCGCAAAAAAAGGCGCTAAAATGGCTTTTCGCTCCGAATTGAGGGCCTGTTTCAGACCCGCTCGCAAGCGCATAGCGCTCGCAAGCGGGTCGATGGTGGCCCAGTGCGCACGCATGCCCCGTAGCGAGTGAGAACTTCACTCACTCCGGGGCTTGCAACAAAACGGGCGGCTGTCGATGTTGATCGACAGCTCGCCCCGTTTTGTAGGCGGGTAGTGGGGGTGGCTGCACAAACGGAGGCGTTCCCGAAGGAACGCCTGCCGTTTGTGGGCGGCCCTACTGACATCACTCATGATGTCAGTAGTGGACTTCCTGCTCTATTAGAGCTAGAAGTCCACTCGGCATTGCGAGTGCTGAGACCCTACCACTGGGTCTCCTCGCAGCTGTGCGTGTGGCCTGGAGGCCGGAAAAAAAATAGGTACGGTCTGATTCAGAGCGAGCGCACGCAAATAGCGTGTGCCACTGAATCAGGCCCTGAATACGGTCCTTTATATCCCATCTAGGTATATAGATTAAGCAGCGATATTCAGGGGCCGGCATACAAATAGGTTTGTACGGTATCTCTGCAAATTATTATTTTGTTCCTCAGCGTTAACTAATACACATTTAACAGCATAGGACAGATTTCATTTGGAATTTCTTACATTTTGCCCTAGGACAGAGTTAACTCTACATTCGCCAAAGGATTAATGCCGTACATCTGTAGGGGCTGGGGGCATTGCCTAATACACTAGCCTGAGGGATCGCATGGCGGCCTGCACCCATTGCATATTACAGAAAAGGGTACGTCTGTTCCTAGAAAATATAAATACTTATATGAAAGTCCTGCCCTCGTTTGGAAGGCGCTGAAGAGGAAAATTAGCATTGTAAAACGGCAACCTCATTTAGATAAGTTGTGTTAGAAGCCATCTAATTTGTATACAGAGTCATTATACAGTCACGGCCTGGCGCAATTTGCCAGCTTATATTTTCAATAAAGCCATATGGGAATATTAACAGCTTCAAGTCCCAGCCTCCCACAGGTGGGCAATCGGCAGACGGATGAGCTGATAGAGGAAACAGCTTGTTCCCTGGAGGGAAGAGTAATGTTCATTACAAAATGTACTTTATTGTGTCAGAAAATTAGGTATATTGCAATGACTATGATACAGCTATAGAATATATAATCAAGCTTACAAATCACTTAAACGTACGTCGCCCATTGATATAGCAAGGTTCAGTGGAAGCACCCCATATCATATTTACCGTGCAGGCTATTATTCCGCTGAATGGATAAAATAGATTAAATGCTTCTTTAAATAATATTGCAAATCTTTACAGCAGCTCTCACATGTTGTACGACAGAGCAGGGGGGGAGGACTGTGTTGGATTAATGGTCAGTGACCGGAAGTAACGCAATCAAAAAAAAGAGATGTTTGAAATTGCAAAGTAAAAATACTTTCTAAGTATCAGCATAATTACAGTCATCATATTTATAATCGTATCGCCCATTTTAGAGTAAAATGATTTGCAAATGGTTGTTCTTATTCTTCTGCTGACTTCTAGTGGAGGTAATGCTTATGTCACCATATGCAGATCTCAGCTGCACTTTATAAAGTGAGTAGGAACCAGGGGCGTATCTATAATGGGTGCAGGGTGTGCGCGGAACACGGGCCCCTGGGTCCAGGGGGGCCCTGCACCGCACACCCTGCATCCATAATATTACTTACCTCTCCGAAGTCCCACGCCGGTGTGGGGGTCCGGCGCTGTAAAACGACTGGAAAATGGCCGCGGTGGCCATTTTCCCATCGTTTGCCCATGCGCAGTACAGGGAAAATGGCTGCAGCGGCCATTTTCCCGGTGACCTGTGCATTCACTATAGACTCTGGGCACACTCTAGCGCCCAGAGTCTATAACTCCGGCACTGGCCGCGCACAGCTCAGTGCGCTGCCGGCCACCGGGCGGAGAGGAGGGGACCTGTGTCGGAGACTGCACATGGGCCCCCTCCTCTCTAGAAACGCCCCTGGTAGGAACAGATACTACAGTAGTTTGCGTTATATATTCAACTTTCTGAAAAGAATGTTACTTACAACCATTAGCCAAACAGGCTAATCTCTAGTAAAGTGCGTTTTTTTTTGTAATGGGGGGTTGGTGCCCATAGCAACAATCAGATTCTCCTTATCATTTATCTACCACCTTCTAGAAGATAATAGCTAGAATCTCCACTTCTAATAACCCGCACTTTAGTAAATATACCCCTTATTATTTAGGCTAAATCCACACAGACCTGTTGGCCCCTACAATGGTGCAGAAAAAGTTCTGTAACATTGATTTTTTTACTGCTGGAATACTTGGGGAGAACATCATTGGTGCTACAGGGAATAAAAAAATAGGTTTTAATCTTGCTTCATCCATAAGGTGGTGGAAAAATAAATAATGATAGATAAGAATATTTGCTATTAGTTATGATATCAACTTAATGTAAATAATAAAGGTATCTGCCGCACACTTACCCCCTCCCACCACAGACCCTCAGTGCATTTCTATCTGCCAGGCAACTAGGACCGAAAAGAAATAGGAGTTATTTTTTACCCTGAAAATATGATTGACCCCAGGATTGGTGCATCAACCCCCCTCCCCTGCAAATCTCACTCATACAGTGTTTTAGGAGGCCTCTAAAGCCTTGCACCCTAGGCTAATGCCTAAGCTTTCCTAATGGTAGCTCAGACCTTCCCAACACCATATTAGCAACTAAGGTGTTTCATCGCCAAAGAATCATGTGCCACTTTTACATGACCTCTGGCCTCACGACCACCGGAAGACTATTCTGGGATTGTTCAATTTAGTCTACATGGTAAACTGTTAATCCTACATGTTAGTGTGACACTGATACTGTGGAGCATGGACGTATCTATAGTGGGTGAAGGGGTTGCCTTCGCTATGGGACTCAGAGGCTTAGGGGGCCTGACTCAACTGCACCCAGGTCTTAAAATTGTCTACTAGGATCCCAGAACTGCCCGCTAAGCACTGTGTGGCAAAATGTGAACTGAGGAGATTGTGTGGTATGTGTAATCGTGGAAGCACTGGATGGTATTATGTGAACTAGGGGAATACTAAGGGGCATAACATGAACAACTGCTGTTGAGAGAGGTGTCTCTATGAAAGGGAGTAGGGGCTCCTTCAAAATTGTACTATGGGGGCCCACAAAGTTCTGGCTCTGCCAATGCCGTGGAGCATGTACATCTTTCCCCAGGCCCAGACACATTCCAGTTCCTTTCTGAGATCAAAAGAAGGTTTCTTTAATATTCTTAACTCTCTGTGATGTACAACGATGTCACATGACCGGACAGACCAGAAGTGGGGGTGAATAGAGGCCTTACATTCTCACAGTCTTTAAACATCAACTAATCGTCACTTGTTACGCCTGAAGGTCAGCCAGGGTAAGCAAGTTCATCACCTTTAGCTCCCTCCGTTTTCATAAAATCTAACGTGTACACCGATGTCTAGTTGTCCTCAAGTTTTGTGCACATAGCTATAGTCTTTGGTTAACATGCAACCAGTGCAAGTGTGAGGTACAGAGAGTTGGCTGAGGTCACAGACAAAAGATAAAAGCTGTAGAAAACCAGTAGGCAAATATTGAGGTCAAAACAAATACTAAGGTCAGGGCAGGAAGTGACAAACCATGGTCAGGAAAACAGGAAAATTCAAAATCCATAATCTAATAGACACACTGGTAAGAAGATTGGAATCGGCCTTTAATACTGCTCGGAAGACTCGGTACAGTTAAGTACAGTATCTCACAAATGGGCAGCTGCACTATAACCCAGGGTGCCCCCCCAGGAGCGCTGTAGTCCAGTGTGGCCCCCTTTAAGACTAATGTTCTCTGAGCTTTATAGAAAGAAACCGAATTGTCTGTTTTATACAACACAAACTGGCTTTTGGTTACAACCGTATCCAATGCAGAGAGGTGTTGTGACTGATTGTAACTACATGGCTGAAAAGCACAGAAGGAGTGCATATAAAAGCTAACAACTAGAATTATCATTAAACTAATGGGACATTTACTGAATCTTTCTCCTTCCTCTCCCGTAATATACTGTTGTCTTGGCCAAACTGTAATACCCATACCTCCCAAAATGTAAAATTAAAAAATCTGGACAACAAATAAACCCACCCCCACGATCAACCCAAATGCTCCCCAAAAATGTCCACTTTCCACCAATCACATCTGCTTTATATGGAGCTCCATCCACATTAGCTTAAGCTCCAGATACATCAGCTCAAGCTCCAGCCACATCAGCTCAAGCTCCAGCTACATCAGCTCAAGCTCCAGCTACATCAACTCAAGCTCCAGCCACATCAGCTGAAGCTCCAGCTACATTAGCTCAAGCTCCAGCCACATCAGCTGAAGCTCCAGCTACATCAGTTCAAGCTCCAGCCACATCAGCTCAAGCTCCAGCTACATCAACTCAAGCTCCAGCCACATCAGCTGAAGCTCCAGCTACATCAGCTGAAGCTCCAGCTACATCAGCTGAAGCTCCAGCTACATTAGCTGAAGCTCCAGCTACATGAGCTCAAGCTCCAGCTACATCAGCTCAAGCTTCAGTTACATCAGCTCAAGCTCCAGCCACATCAGCTCAAGCTCCAGCTACATTAGCTCAAGCTCCAGCCACATCAGCTGAAGCTCCAGCCACATCAGCTGAAGCTCCAGCTACATTAGCTGAAGCTCCAGCTACATTAGCTCAAGCTCCAGCTACATCACCTCAAGCTCCAGCTACATCAGCTCAAGCTTCAGTTACATCAGCTCAAGCTTCAGTTACATCAGCTCAAGCTCCAGTTACATCAGCTCAAGCTCCAGCCACATCAGCTCAAGCTCCAGCTACATTAGCTCAAGCTCCTGCCACATCAGCTGAAGCTCCACCCACATCAGCTCAAGCTCCAGCCACATCAGCTGAAGCTCCAGCTACATCAACTCAAGCTCCAGCCACATAAGCTGAATCTCCAGCCACATCAGCTGAAGCTCCAGCTACATCAGCTGAAGCTCCAGCTACATCAGCTCAAGCTCCAGCTACATCAGCTCAAGCTCCAGCCACATCAGCTCAAGCTCCAGCTACATTCAAGCTCCATCTCTTTCCACAAATTGGAACTGTCCCACTGAAATTAGGACAGTTGGGAGGTATGACTAGTAATGCAACCACAGGCCGGAGACCGTCAATAAATATCTTGCATGAGGTATACATGCTCTAATGCAGGCTTTTCTGGCTAAACAAGATGAAAGTTCTTCTCACACCATCCCTGGTACTATTTCTGGTAATTCAGCAGGTGAGATATCTACATTAGCACTAACAGGGGCCTCCTGTCTGATGCATCTACAGTGACAGCGAATATTGAGCAGTGATACATTTGTAACACGAGGAGCTGGAAATAGGACCTTTCATTTGCAAATGTTAAAGCAACCAGAAAGAAGATTAGAGTGTAATTAGCACATTATACGAGCAGAGCCGGTTAGGAGGGAACAGGCAGCTGTAAATTGCTGGTACCATCAATGTCACAAACAAAATGCGGGATCTGGGAAAACAATATCTCACATTGGTGTCACGGGAGAAAAAACTGGCCCCAGGGGGTATTCCCAGGAACCGTCATTGCTGTCTGAGTAGTCACTTATTATTCAGCAGGACCCAATGAAAGATAAAAGATATGTAAATGAGGTCCTACTTAAGCCCCGCCTGCTTCACCTGCCCCCAGACCGTTTATAGACGAAACCTGCAGAACCTGCTTTGTGACTCAGCCCATCCAATCACACACCAGTATTCCTGCAGCATGGATCTGGTAGTCGTCCTGGGACTGGCAGTCTGGGCTGCTATTAGCAGAGAGCTGCTTCTAGGAAGAAATGGCTGCCAGTAGCTGGGCATCCTATATATAGGGCATTGACCTGCACTGTGACATCACAATACATTACATGCAGGCAGCAGCTAGAGATGGCTGTAGCCACAAAATGGCTGCCAGTAGCTGGGCATCCTTTATATAGGGCTGTGACCTGCACTGTGACATCACAATACATGCAGGCAGCAGCTAGAGATGACTATAGCCACAAAATGGCTGCCAGTAGCTGATCATCCTTTATATCGGGCGTGACCTGCAGTCTGAGATCACATTACATGCAGGCAGCAGCTAGAGATGGCTGTAGCTACAAAATGGCTGCCAGTAGCTGGACATCCTTTATATAGGGCTGTGACTTACACTGTGACATCACAATACATGCAGGCAGCAGCTAGAGATGTAGAAAACGGGCCTCAGACTGCACACCCTGCATACATTTTGTAGTAAATAGAGGTTTTTGGCATAATCTTGGCCAAGGTTATGGGCCTACCCACCACATCCGGATAACCTCTGTAGGGAAGGTCCCTAACATACTAGGGTTCAAATCCAGAGCGCAGGACACCCCCAAACTAGCCCAGCTAAGCCGCCCCAAGGCACCGCTCTAATAAGAAAAGTAAAGCGTAAAGGAAATAGTTAAGAGCAGTCGCAGCTGCATGTAAAGAATTAAAATTCAAAAAGTGAAATACATATATAAAAAACAGACAGTGAAGCGTTAAAATGTGTTATAAAGGAAAAATGTGTTATAATGCACAGGTAGCACCTCCAATTATGTGTATATATATGTATGTTCAGGGTGTGCAGTCTGAGGCCCATTTTTTATTTAATTCCATCAGTGCATTGCTTTGCACACCTGAAAGCTTGAGACACTTTCTACTCAGACTAGCACCCCTACCACATTGGTTTCGAGCATGGATTCTGGCATTGTAATATGCACACCAGTCAGAGGCACAATATAGGTAAGTCCTGCAATATTTAGACTGTGTAGTGCAGCTTTGGTTAATTTTTTGGGGCGTGGGTCCCCCTGGATTGCTTTGGTTGATCTGCTTCAGGGCACCGCATTATAACACATTTTTCCTTTATAACACATTTTAATCTGTGAAAAATAAACATACATACAGTGATAAAAAAACGGTTTGTGTGTAGGGTGTAAAACATGACTCAAATCAGTGAAAAAGGCAAAAATATATGAAAAAAAAAAAATCAATAAGGAGACACAATTGAGCAATTTAAAAACAATATCAAAAGCACTAGCGCACACAGGGGGGAGTCTGCATACCCAGAAACCCCCCTGACAGACTGGGGAGTAGACACCATGTAATTAGGCCCCTCCCCATCACGGCAAAATGCTGTGATTCGCGGGTTAATTGAGAGGAGGCGGAGCGGATATGACATGATTCCATTAGAATCGCATAATTTAGCTCCGCCCCCTCCTGATTGACATGTGAAACGCTGCATTTTATAGCTAGGGGAGGGGCCTAATGACATGGTGCCAGCCTGCCAGGTCCCATCCTTATCAGGTCTATAACCCGTAGCTGCTGCAAGGTAAGTGTGTGTGATGTATGTGTGACATACAGTAGGTGTGTGTAAGGTATGTGTGACATATGTACTGTATGTGTGTATGTATTATATACATATATATATATGTATATATATATATACACACATATATACACATCCATATACATATATATATACACATATATATGGATGCAGTCAGGAAGCTGACGGTCGAAATGCCGACCGCCGGCTTCCCGACTGTCTAATCCCTGCTGGGGTCTAATGTCATTTTACCTATGCCGGGAGCCCGACGCCCGGCATACCGATCGAGGGTAAGCCGGGCGCAGATAGCAGCGGGTGGGAGGGTTAGTTTAGGAGCTCCCGGGGGGACTTAGGGCTAGGCACCTCCCCGGGAGGGTTAGGTTTAGGCAGCGGCTAAGGGGGGGTTAGTTTAGGGGCTCCCGGGGGGACTTAGGGTTAGGCACCTCCCCGGGAGGGTTAGGTTTAGGCAGTGGGGAAGGGGGGGTTAGGTTTAGGCACTTAGAGGGGGGTTAGGGTTAGGCACAAGGGAGGGAGGTTAGGGTTAGGCACCCCTAAAGTAGGGTTAGGGGGGTTAGGTTAGTTAGTACTTACCTTTAGTGCAGTCGGATCTACACTGGTGCCGGGGGTGCGGCGTTGGGATTTGAACCGCCGAACATAGGTAGTATTTCATAACGATCCCATATATATATATATATATAGAGAGAGAGAGAGAGATATGCTGTAACCCCCGAAAGTACACTCCAGTCCAAACCAAAAAAAAAATTATTTTCTGTGTTTGTGAATTGTGTGCGCAGTAGCCGCACGTGCATCAACAAAGTAGTGCCAAGCGTGCGCCTGTGTCATAAGTAAAGGGCCGGCTGGCTTGACCGTTAAAGGTTGCTGTAACCCCCGAAAGTACACTCCAGTCCAAACCAAAAAAAAAATTATTTTCTGTGTTTGTGAATTGTGTGCGCAGTAGCCGCACGTGCATCAACAAAGTAGTGCCAAGCGTGCGCCTGTGTCATAAGTAAAGGGCCGGCTGGCTTGACCGTTAAAGGGTGCTGTAACCCCCAAAGTACACTCCAGTCCAAACCAAAAAAAAAATTATTTTCTGTGTTTGTGAATTGTGTGCGCAGTAGCCGCACGTGCATCAACAAAGTAGTGCCAAGTGTGCGCCTGTGTCATAAGTAAAGGGCCGGCTGGCTTGACCGTTAAAGGGTGCTGTAACCCCCGAAAGTACAGTCCAGTCCAAATCAAAAAAAAAATAATTTTCTGTGTTTGTGAATTGTGTGCGCAGTAGCAGCACGTGCATCAACAAAGTAGTGCCAAGCGTGCGCCTGCGTCATAAGTAAAGGGCCGGCTGGCTTCACCGTTAAAGGGTGCTGTAACCCCCAAAGTACACTCCAGTCCAAACCAAAAAAAAAATTATTTTCTGTGTTTGTGAATTGTGTGCGCAGTAGCCGCACGTGCATCAACAAAGTAGTGCCAAGCGTGCGCCTGTGTCATAAGTAAAGGGCCGGCTGGCTAGACCGTTAAAGGGTGCTGTAACCCCCGAAAGTACACTCCAGTCCAAACCAAAAAAAAAATATTTTCTGTGTTTGTGAATTGTGTGCGCAGTAGCCGCACGTGCATCAACAAAGTAGTGCCAAGCGTGCGCCTGTGTCATAAGTAAAGGGCCGGCTGGCTTGACCGTTAAAGGGTTCTGTAACCCCCAAAGTACACTCCAAACCAAAAAAATATATATATTTTCTGTGTTTGTGACTTGTGTGCACTGTGGCTGCACGTGCATCAACAAAGGAGCAGCGCCAAGCGTGCGCCTGTGTCCCATAAGTAAAGAGCCGGCTGGCTCATTTCTTAAAGGGTGGTGTAACCCACAAAGTGCACTACTCTCCAGCAAAAATAAAAAAATATTTTCTGTGTTTGTGTGCGCTTTAGCCGCACGTATATATATCAATATAACATAAATGGAGGACCAAACTTTCTCTGATAAAAATAAAATAGGGAAAGATCAAGAACCACTTCCTCCTAGTGCTGTTGCTGCTGCTGGGAGTTGTTCATCATCCCAGAGAGGAAGTAGGAACATCACTACTTTTACTAAACAATTGACCCTCCAACAGTCCCTAGCGATGAGGATGAAGTACGACAGCAGTCATCCTGAAGCAAAACGTATAACTGAGGCCTTGACTGCTATGTTGGTGTTAGACGTGCGTCCGGTATCCGACATTAGTGCAGTGGGATTTAGACAATTGATGGAGGTAGTGTGTCCTCGGTTCCAAATCCCGTCTAGATTCCACCTGCATCCTCAAAGCAGCAGCGACAAGCGTGCGTCTGTCTGTTAAAGGGTGGTGACACCCTCAAAGTGTGCTACACAAACAATTAAAATATTGTTCTTTTTTTTTCTGTCTTTGTGAATTGTGTGGGCTGTAGCCGCACCTGCATCCTTAAAGCAGCAGCGACAAGCGTGCGTCTGTCTGTTAAAGGGTGGTGTAACTCTCAAAGTGCTCCAAAAAATAAAAAACTATTTTTTTTATGTGTTTGTGACTTGTGTGCGATGTAGCCGCACTTGCATCCTCAAAGCAGCAGCGACAAGCGTGCGTCTGTCTGTTAAAGGGTGGTGACACCCTCAAAGTGTGCTACACAAACAATAAAAATATTCTTCTTCTTTTTTCTGTCTTTGTGAATTGTGTGGGCTGTAGCCGCACCTGCATCCTTAAAGCAGCAGCGACAAGCGTGCGTCTGTCTGTTAAAGGGTGGTGACACCCTCAAAGTGTGCTACACAAACAATTAAAATATTGTTCTTTTTTTTTCGGTCTTTGTGAAATGTGTGGGCTGTAGCCGCACTTGCATCCTCAAAGCAGCAGCGACAAGCGTGCGTCTGTCTGTTAAAGGGTGGTGTAACCCTCAAAGTGTGCTCCACAAACAATAAAAATATTCTTTTTTTTTTTCTGTCTTTGTGAATTGTGTGGGCTATAGCCGCACTTGAATCCTCAAAGCAGCAGCGACAAGCGTGTGCGTCTGTCTGTTAAAGGATTACATCGGTGACAGCATCCAAGTAGGCATGTCAGACAGTCCGTACCTGTACTGGCAGGAAAAAGAAGCAATTTGGAGGTCCCTGTACAAACTGGCTCTATTTTACCTGAGTTGCCCCCCTTCCAGTGTGTACTCCGAAAGAGTGTTTAGTGCAGCCGGGAACCTTGTCAGCGAAAGGTGTAGGAGGTTGCTTCCACAAAATGTGGAGAAGATGATGTTCATAAAATGAATTATCAACTCTTCCAGGGAGACCAGCCTCCAGAACGTACAGAGGGACCTGTGGTTCCAGCAGGGACGAATTAATACTCTGTGAGGATGAGGATGTACACACTGAAGAGGGTGAGGAATCGGTGGATGAGGAGGATGAGGATGACATCTTGCCTCCGTAGAGCCAGTTTGTGCAGGGACAGATAAATTGCCAGCTTGTTTTGTGGGGGCCCAAACGAACCAATCATTTCAGCCACAGTTGTGTGGCAGACCCTGGCGCTGAAATGATTGGTTTGTTAAAGTGTGCATGTCCTGTTTATACAACATAAGGGTGGGTGGGAGGGCCCAAGGACAATTTCATCTTGCACCTCTTTTTTTTCTTTGCATTATGTACAGTTTGGGGCCTAGTTTTTCAATGCCATCCTGTCTGCCACTGCAGTGTCACGCCTAGATGGGTCACGTGTTTGTGCCGCCCACTCGTGTCGCTTAGCATAGTCATCCAGCTACCTCGGTGCAACCTTTTGGACATAAAAACACTATTGTGAGGTGTGAGGTATTCAGAATAGACTGGAAATGAGTGGAAATTAAGTTTATTGAGGTTAATAATAGCATAGGAGCAGAAAAACCTACAAATTCTGTGATTTTAGCTGTTTTTATGCTTTTTTTCAAAAAAATACAGATCCAAAACACAAAACCCAGAACCCAAAACACGGAAGGGTGGTTTTGGCAAAACCAATCCAGATCCAAAACACGAAGAAAGATCCAGATCCAAAACCAAAACACAAAACACGAAAAGTGGCCGGTGCACACCCCTAATATATATATGTATATGCAGTATATATATGTGTGTGTGTGTGTGTGTGTGTGTAAGCCCCCGTGTAAAACCCCTGTGTTGTAGTCATAATTCTGGGAATGCATTACATTACATTGCATGTATACTTGCGCCACAGGATAATCATTACAGGATAATATGTGCTGTACAGGGTTGTAATGACGGGATGCGGTTAATATATCTAAGGCCGGTATGCCGGCTGCCGAAATCCCGATCTGCGTTAGAAGACCGATGCTGAAATCCCGACAGCCGGCATCCTGATTGTAAGTATAGCAGGGGGTGGGGGGGAGGGGTAGGGTTAGGCTGCGGCAGGGGAAGGTTAGGCTTAGGCTCCAGACAGGGGGATTAGGGTTAGGCACCACCGGAGGGAGATTAGGGTTAGGCACTAAGTGAGGAGGGTTAGGGCATACTTGCCTACCCTCCCGATTTGGTCGGGAGCCTCCCGAAAATCGGGTGCCGCTCCTGACCACTCGGAAGGCAAGGCAAGTCTCCCGGAACCATCCGCAGCCATCCCGCACCCCCCGTTGCCGGCCACTTAGTATGCAGCCCAGGGGATCAGATGACGCGATTCGCGTTAAATCGTGTCATCGAAGCCCCGCCCCCCGCAGTACAATGCCTGTATTACGGGCTCTGCACAGCGGGGGGCGGGGGCACGATTACGTGTTGAACCGCCACGCCCCCCGCTCCGCCCACCTGCTGTGTACAGACTGTCGTCCAGGCTGTCTCCTCCCGGAAGGGACAGCCTAAAGGTAGGCAAGTCTGGGTTAGGGTTGGCACTAAGGGGGGAGGGTTAGGTTTAGGCACTTACCGGGAGGGTTAGGGTGTGAGGTAGGGAGGGTTAGTGTTAGGGTGCAGGAAAGGAGGGTTAGGGGGTGAATAGGGCAGGGGAACACTATTACTGTTCCCCTGTCGGTATTGTAGGCATTGGGATGCCACTGTCAGTTTAATGACAGCCAGCATCCCAACTGTCTGGATATCGTACCCATTCTGTAATGACAATGCAATAGATAATAATCGTTTGTTAGATGTATAGCCCCTCCTCCAATGGTTAATAGCAATCACAGGTAATATTCAGAGGCATCACAGGATCTGGTGCATAGTTGCCAAGTCCGCTTATAACAAGCGGAATTGGGCTTATTTTTTTCTAGAGTTGCTTGTTTCTGGGCTTGTTTTTTTGTGTGCATTGCCGAGGCGCCCCTGGAGGTAAGTAAATGTGTGTGTGTGTCTGTGTGTGTGTTTTATGCACTGGTAGTGACTGAGGGAGGGGGGGAAGGTTGTGTCTGGGGAATAGAGGGCAGTAGCCAGTGGACAGGGTGAAGTTGGAGGGGGCAGGCATGAAGGAGAGGTAACCTGGATGATAGAAATGAGGCAGGTACATGGGGGCGAGCTAAAATGACTGAGGCTGTTATAGTGAGGGGATAATGGAATTAGACAGGTGACAGGAATGAAGGAGGTAAAGAAGAGGGGTGAGAGGAATGGGGAGAAGAGGAGTCAGGTAAAGGAAAGGTGGGTACACACTAGATGATATGTCACCCGATCCTGCGGATTTGGCTGACATATCGTCCACATCGGCCAGTGTGTAACCGCTATGCACGACCCTGCGCACTCCTGCCGGTCGTCCATTGGGGTCGTTCCGTCGGCCTGCATGTAGGGCTGATGGATCGACCCAGGTGCCGAGCTGGCATAGTGGATGGAGCCGATGCCCGACATATTGGGCGTTCGGTCACCGCATCGTGCAGTATGTATCAACCGCCCGATATATATTGCGTGGTCGGGCGTCACATCGCTGGGTACACACATCGGCAAGTGTGTACCCAGCTGAAGACTGGCAAGGGAATGAGGTATGAAAAGAGGGAGGAGGTAACAATATGGAGGCTGGTGTAGAGGGAGAAAAGCAATATAGGCAGATAATAAGGCTGTGCACACACTAACATATTTAGGTTAGAGAAGAGGGGGAATAAAGGAAGTTAGGCAGGTAGAGAGTGAGGCCAAAGTGACACCCCCATAAATTGGGCTTTTTTATGATTGGTTTGGGCTTGTTCTTTACGTATTGGTTGCTTATTTTACATTTCAGAGTTGGCAACACTGGTCTGGTGATACCGGTGCGCACTCTGACTGTTCCAGTGTCTCTGCACACCGGAGGCCCGCCCGCGTCCTAAAAGGGGGAGTGGTCTAAAGTTTGGGGGCGTGACCTCGAGGGGATCCTAATGACGTCACTCCAGGGCAGCCCAGCATCGTCTGGAGATGCTGGGCTGCCCCCGGAGACTGGGCTGCCGGCTCTTCTTCTATGACAAGAGCCGGGTGCTGCAGGAGACTGTCACACTGCAGCATGTGGATCCTGTCACTACAGAGGAGCCAGCGTTTAGTGTCACTCCCTCCGAGGGTGACAGCCGGGTACTGCCAGCACCCCCCTCATGACGCCGCTGCTAACATTCCCTCCAAGAGTCAGTCAGAAAATTAGATCTGTGCATTTACTGTGAGCTGTGAGTGACAGATAGGAGCTGATTGGTTGGTACTCTAGCTCCCTTCACTTTATCTTTCTCCAAGGCTTAAGGTGCCCACACACATAGCGATCTGCAACCGATCCCACGATGTGTGCGACTTCCCCTGGACCCTCCCCCGGCAATCCTACACACGATTTGGAGTAAAAAATGTCCAAGATCTATCGTGCATCCAGTGCATTGTGTCCCTAATTGGCAAATCTGCCCTACAGCACAGCAGATCTGAAGATGCGATGTACGACGAGCGGGGATGCGCACTGGCAACGTGATCATGAGTTGACACTCACGATTTGGCCATATTTTACACGATTTGTTGTCACGACTCATCTAAATCGGCCAAATCGGGTAAAATATCGCTATGTGTGTGGGCAGCTTTAGTACATAGGGCCTGATTCAGAGCCAGACGCAATTAGCGCTCGCTTGTCCAGAAAATAGGGGTGGCTATTCAAATCAACCGTTCGCTCTTTGCGGTCTGTTCACGCCTCTAGGTCTGAACGAGCGAACCAAACTTGCGGTCGTTTTTTTTTTAAATACACCCCCTGGCCACTCGCATCCTACGTCATGTCCGCTATTTATTAGATTAATCGAGTACATCGACCAGCGTATGAACTGCTCGCTATTCTTGGGGTTGGTGTTTCCTACCACAATTTTGCGAGCAGTTCTGACTATAAAGTAACCCAGTGACGTGGTCAATGACGCTGCTGTATTAATTATGCACACCCATAAAATGCCCGTTTTGACCTTTAAGCACGCCTGCGTTCTGATCTCCACTCCCCGTTTTCAAGCACCTTCCCCTGTTACCACCCACAAACGCCTCTTTCTATCACTCAAATTAGCAGGCATTCGCTATTTTGCGAGCACATGAATTTCAGCCGCACTGACTGGTTCGCGCATGCGTATTACGATCCGTACGCATGCACAGTTGGGCAAACATCGCTCGGAGCGAACGAGCGGCCGCTTACGAGTGGCTCTGAATCTGGCCCATAGACCCCAAAGTGTAATTTGCCTGCTCGGTAATACCGCACTCATACATTGCCACAATGTTATTTTATGTTGTTATGATAAGTGGAAATGAAAAAAACAACAACATGACCTGTAAATAAGCCCCTGCATCCTCAGGAAAATGTGGTCGCAGACACAGAAATCACTGATATTTATTTTTGCAGCACATTATCATCGCTGGACCCTTACTCAGATATTGCTTTGGGGCCCTGTTTTACTTCTTCCCTATTCAGCAGTTTGGAATACAGAGTAAATAATAATGCTTTATCAGGAGCACAGAGGGCCTGATTCAGAGCCGGTCGCTCTGACAGAGCGCTCGTCTGAATCAGGGCCGGGCTTTTTTTTTTTTTTGGATCGGCCTCTTGGCCGCTCAGATAGCTGTGGGTGACCACCCACAGCTATTGCGAGCAGCCATGATGATGGTCGCGATGGTCAAGACCATCACGACCATCGGGGTTGTGACCAGACCCTGCGGTAGGATCTCGTTGCCGCAAGCCCCAGAGAGATTTCGGCTCTAACAGAGCCGGAATCTCTCCACTGACATCACTTGTGATGTCAGTGGGGCCGCCCCCAAATGGCAGGCGCTCTCATGGGAACTCCTCCGTTTGGGCAGCCACCCCCCCGGCCCGCCCACCAAAGGGGGCGAGCTTTCACTCAACATCGACAGCACGCCTGCTTTGGTGCGAGACCCAGAGCGACGGAGTGCCCGTCGCTATCTGGGTCTCGCGCATCTGGGTCTCGCACGACGGAGCCGGCTCCGTCGTGCGCATGCGCTCTGGGCCACCATCGACCCGGTTGCGAGCGCTCAGCGATTGCGACCGGGTCTGAATCAGGCCCTGAATCCGCTTAAAAAAATCAACACATGAGTACAAAGCAGAGAAAGGACTACTAAGCGATGTGCCCAGTAAAAGATGCCGGAGGGTGCCGAAAACAAGTGGATTAAAATAAACTGAGGGTGGGATAATCCTCTAAGGTGGGGGGGGGGAGGTGAAATGTGCAGTGAGACAGGAGAGGGATAGAGAGGAAGCAGAGTGTTGGTGGAAGGATGCATGCTCTATGTACTAATCCTGAGGATGAGGCACATTGTCAGGGAGCGATCACAGTAAGTGGTTGGTGGGGATCATCTCTAGCAGGTAAAAGCTGCATATATAAATGTCAGCGAGACAATAAAGGGATTTGTACCTATCCGTGCCATGACTTCTCTCTAACATACAGACTTACACGAGTGGGAACACACATTCGTTCTGCTGTGGCTCCTGCAACATAATGAAATATTAATGCGAGGCGCCCGACTGTTTCTGTGCGTGTCGGAGCAGCGCTGGAGAGCCGGCTCTCACTACATAACGCTGCTGATTTCTTCATCTGAGAAGAATCATTTCTGTGTAAATGTGACTTGAGAGACAATTCTAGGAGTAATCCAGTCATTGCAAAACTGTCTGCGAACCTCTTCCTCCCACTAACTAGTACTATACCTCAGGTCCCAGAGCCAAGTTACTTATCTCCAAACCTCTTCCTCCCACTAACTAGTACTTCCTCCCACCAACTAGTACTATACCTCAGGTCCCAGAGCCAAGTTACTTATCTTCAAACCTCTTCCTCCCACTAACTAGTACTTCCTCCCACCAACTAGTACTATACCTCAGGTCCCAGAGCCAAGTTACTTATCTCCAAACCTTTTCCTCCCACTAACTAGTACTTCCTCCCTCTAACTAGTACTATACCTCAGGTCCCAGAGCCAAGTTACTTATCTCCAAACCTCTTCCTCTAACTAACTAGTACTATACATCGGGTCCCAGAGCCAAGTTACTTATCTCCAAACCTCTTCCTCCCACTAACTAGTACTTCCTCCCACCAGCTAGTACTATACCTCAGGTCCCAGAGCCAAGTTACTTATCTCCAAACCTCTTCCTCCCACTAACTAGTACTTCCTCCCACCAACTAGTACTATACCTCAGGTCCCAGAGCCAAGTTACTTATCTCC
Organism: Taudactylus pleione; assembly: GCA_031769625.1. NCBI lineage: Eukaryota > Metazoa > Chordata > Amphibia > Anura > Myobatrachidae > Taudactylus > Taudactylus pleione. The sequence continues at coordinate 643,721 of JAUIMM010000962.1, read as the reverse complement.
AAACCTCTTCCTCCCACTAACTAGTACTTCCTCCCTCTAACTAGTACTATACCTCAGGTCCCAGAGCCAAGTTACTTATCTCCAAACCTCTTCCTCTAAATAACTAGTACTATACATCGGGTCCCAGAGCCAAGTTACTTATCTCCAAACCTCTTCCCCCCACTAACTAGTACTATAACCCGGGTCCCAGAGCCAAGTTACTTATCTCCAAACCTCTTCCTCCCACTAACTAGTACTTCCTCCCACCAGCTAGTACTATACCTCAGGTCTCAGAGCCAAATTACTTATCTCCAAACTTCTTCCTCCAACTAACTAGTACTATACCTCGGGTTCCAAAGCCAAGTTACTTACCTCCAAACCTCTCCCCCCCACTAACTAGTAATATAACCCGGGTACCAGAGCCAAGTTACTTATCTCCAAATCTCTTCCTCCCACTAACTAGTACTTCCTCCCTCTAACTAGTACTATAACCCGGGTCCCAGAGCCAAGTTACCTCCAAACCTCTTCCTCCCACTAACTAGTACTTCCTCACACCAACTAGTACTATACCTCAGGTCCCAGAGCCAAGTTACTTATCTCCAAACCTCTTCCTCCCTCTAACTAGTACTTCCTCCCTCTAACTAGTACTATAACCCGGGTCCCAGAGCCAAGTTACCTCCAAACCTCTTCCTCCCACTAACTAGTACTTCCTCACACCCACTAGTACTATACCTCAGGTCCCAGAGCCAAGTTACTTATCTCCAAACCTCTTCCTCCCTCTAACTAGTACTTCCTCCCTCTAACTAGTACTATAACCCGGGTCTCAGAGCCAAGTTACCTCCAAACCTCTTCCTCCCACTAACTAGTACTTCCTCACACCCACTAGTACTATACCTCAGGTCCCAGAGCCAAGTTACTTATCTCCAAACCTCTTCCTCCCTCTAACTAGTACTGAACCTTGTGTCTCTGGACCTGATTCAGACCCTCTCGCTAAGATGCTTTCGCTCGTAGCTGTAGCTGCCAATGGTTCGCATTGTGCCATGCATACGCATCGCAATGCGCGTTTCTGAACCACTGCGAGAGATCGGGAAGCGTTCACTCACTGCGCATATACAGCCCAGCAGAGTGAGTGATGGGAGAAGCCGTTTGCGGGCGGTGACAGGGGCTGGCTACTAGAAACGGGGGAGTGGAGGTGCGAACGCCGGCGTGCCTGAGCGTCTCAACGCATTTTCAGAGGCGTGCATAATTAAGAGACAGCGTCATAGTACACGTCACCTGGCTGGATTCTACACTGAAGTGCTCGCAGTGCTTGCGGTAGGGTACGGTCAGCCACAAGCGCCATGATCGCATCCGTTGTTACCCGATGTACTGATGGCTGCATACACTTCCTGGAGATGACGTGCGCAAGTGGGCGTCTTAAGACTGGCTGTCTGCATACACAATGCGTTCGCACGCCAAGACATAGTGGGCGTGCTAATGCCTTGTCGTGCGATCGCCTGCCTACACAAATTTGCTTACGCATCTAGCGAGCGGAAAAAGAAGAGTTACAAGTGCACAACTCCAACATTACTAACTATATATAATATACTACATTTTGCAATAGAATTTTGCTATAAATAGAGGTTTTGGCATAATCATGGCCATGGTTATGGGTCTACCCACCGCGCCCATGTAACCTCTGAGGGTAGGTCCCTAACATACTGGGTTGAAATCCAGAGCGCAGGACACCCCAAACAAGCCTAGCTGAGCCACCCCAGGGCAGGGCCAGATTAACAATGGGGCGGAAGGAACTACAGCTCCAGGCCTCCACATAAATATAGGCCCATTATCAGCAAAATGATGAACAGCCAGGGGCGTATCTATAATGGGTGCAGGGTGTGCGAGGAACACAGGCCCCCTGGGTCCAGGGGGACGCCGCACTGCACACCCTGCACCCATAATATTACTTACCTCTCCGGAGTCCCACGTCGGTGCGGGGGTCCGGCGCCGTAAAACGACTGGAAAGTACAGGGAAAATGGTCGCCGTGGCCATTTTCCGGGTGACCTGTATATACATTATAGACTCTGGACACACTCAGTGCGCTGCCGGCAGCCGGGCGGAGAGGAGGGGGCCCGTGCCGGAGACTGCACACGGGCCCCCTCCTCTCTAGAAACGCCCCTGTGACCAGCTGCATAGCTGGATACACAGTCAGCCATAAACTAGTGTTTGCTCTGGTGCTTCTAGCACACTCAGCTGATGCAGCAAACTGCTGAGATACAGCCTATTGTGTTCTAGAAGCACCAGAGCAGAGAGTGACACCCCAGGCAGGAAAGAGGATCTGCACAGGTTGTGACAAGTGCTAGAATGAAAGTATTAAAATTGTTTTTATGTTTTTTCACAAAATTTAAATTTTTATTCTATTTTTATGTAATTATGGAGACAGTAGGACTGCTATTGTATGGTGTACACACACTTATCTCTGGTCACACCCAAACACCACCTGTTATAGCTCCTCCCCTTCTCAGTACATTTTCAGCCCCAGGCCCATCTGCCCCTTAATCCAGCCCTGCCCCAGGGCCAGGGGTGTATCTATAATGGGTGCAGGGTGTGCGGGGAACACGGGCCCCTGGGTCCATGGGGGCCCCACACCGCACACCCTGCACCCATAATATTACTTAACTCTCCGGAGTCCCACATCGGCGCGGGGCCCAGAGCTGTAAAACGACTGGAAAATGGCCGCCGCAGCCATGTTCTCATCGTTTGTGCATGCGCAGTACAGGAAAAATGGCCACCGCGGCCATTTTCCTGGTGACCTGTGCATTCATTATAGACTCACTCTAGTGCCCAGTGTCTATAACTAAAACCTTAGTCAGACGTAGTGGTGGTGTCAGAGGCAGTGGTGATGTCAGAGGCAGTGGTGGTGTCAGAGCTAGTGGCGGTGTCAGAGGCAGTGGCGGTGTCAGAGGCAGTGGTGGTGTCAGATGCAGTGGCGGTGTCAGAGGCAGTGGTGATGTCAGAGGTAGTGGCGATGTCAAAGGCAGTGGCGATGTCAGAGGCAGTGGCGGTGTCAGAGGCAGTGGCGGTGTCAGACGCAGTGGCGGTGTCAGAGGCAGTGGCGGTGTCAGAGGGAGTGGCGGTGTCAGAGGCAGTGGCGGTGTCAGAGGTAGTGGCGCTGTCAGAGGCAGTGGCCGTGTCAGAGGCAGTGGCGGTGTCAGACACAGTGGAGATGTCAGAGGCAGTGGTGATGTCAGAGGCAGTGGCGGTGTCAGAGGCAGTGGACGGTGTCAGAGGCAGTGGCGGTGTCAGACGCAGTGGCGGTGTCAGAGGCAGTGGCGATGTCAGAGGCAGTGGCGGTGTCAGAGGAAGTGGCGCTGTCAGAGGAAGTGGCGCTGTCAGAGGCAGTGGCCGTGTCAGAGGCAGTGGCGGTGTCAGACACAGTGGAGATGTCAGAGGCAGTGGTGATGTCAGAGGCAGTGGTGGTGTCAGAGGCAGTGGCGGTGTCAGAGGCAGTGGCGATGTCAGAGGCAGTGGCGATGTCAGAGGCAGTGTAGCAATATTTTTCCTAGTTGCATGTGTCCCAATGGTGGTCATACATAGCTATAGTATTGGATGCACAGTCTCTGATATATATTGGGTATTCCCGGGCGATAACTGGGAGGTAACAGGGAGGTGACTAAATAGATGTACAGAGATGTTGTGTCTTACGGTAGTGTCGCAGGCGCGCCACTGAAATTAGTTGCATGTCCAACCGCTCACGTATGAAGCCATGATGAGGCGGAGATGCTGCACCCACCACACAGCAATGCAGCACTTATAGACGCTACAACTGGGGGTCTCAGCGTCTGTTATTCTGAACACTGGGGGGTCTCGCCTCTGTTATTCTGGACACTGTGGGGTCTCAGCGTCTGTTATTCTGGACACTGTGGGGTCTCAGCGTCTGTTATTCTGGACACTGTGGGGTCTCAGCGTCTGTTATTCTGGACACTGTGGGGTCTCAGCGTCTGTTATTCTGGACACTGTTGGGTCTCAGCGTCTGTTATTCTGGACACTGTGGGGTCTCAGCGTCTGTTATTCTGGACACTGTTGGGTCTCAGCGTCTGTTATTCTGGACACTGTGGGGTCTCAGCCTCTGTTATTCTGGACACTGTGGGGTCTCAGCCTCTGTTATTCTGGACACTGTACAGCGCGGTAGAACAGTAATACAGATTGTTGGCTCCCCCTTACACACTATAGTTTTTTTCTCATTATTCAAATTTCTCTAACACATGGTAACCAATTAACTTCATTTTAATTAACAGCGAGGCAAGTTGATTGCTTCAGCTTTATTACCCTGAAACCTGGTCTGGTGCCTGCCCTGGAGGCCAGCATGGCGGATACTGCGCATCGTGTCACTGTCATAAATAACCGTATCCAAAGTGAGCACTAAACCTACAAACTGCAATTAGAGAAGCAGAGAAAAGAAAATTATACACAAACACACACACACATATATATATATATATATATATATATATAGATCATCCCTTTAAGCCGGGACACAGATTCACAGGTTCTGTGGCTCATTAAAACCAGGTGAAATCCAGGCTTGAAGTCAGCCAGCCACAGGGCCTGTGTAATTCATGAGTGTCCCGGTTTAAAGAGATGGGGACAAATGTACTGGGAAGTGATAAAGTGGAAAGTGATAAACAACCAACCAAACAGCTCCTAACTGTCATTTTTCAAACACAGCCTATAACATGACAATCAAGAGCTGAGTGGCTGGTGGTTATCACTCTCCAATTGATCACTTTCCAGAGCTTAGTACATCTCTATATATATATATATATATATATATATATATATATATATAATGCTCCTTGGGATTGTCCGATGCCCCAGATAAATTGCTTTTTTTGCTTATGCCAGAAGTGTTCATTGAGTTTCTCCTAAACAGCTGCTCTCAGCTCCAAGAAGAGCGTCCCCAGCCGATCCTGCCATCGCCGGAGATTAGGAGCTGATCCATGGCAGATAAAATGCCTCTGGTTGTTGGGATCTAATAAAAATATACATATTTCTTATAATGTCTTAGATTCTCCAGGATTAACTGGGAAATATGCCTATTGCAGACTCTTCCAGAAAAATGTAATAATTATCACCTGAATATAACTGCGGCAGTTTAACCCTTTAAATGTGAACTGATAGAACAGACTTAACTTGTGATCCGCAAGACTGTTGTGGCACTACAACACTCAGCATGCCTTGTCAGCCGTAGGCTGGACTTGGGATTCCACAACAGCTAAAGAACCACAAGTTGTCCGTCCAATTCTGCAATGAAGTATTCTGCTACAAACAATCTTAAATGGAGGATTTCATTCATATAAAATGATGTTGGCTGTGTATGAATGTTTATAAATACGAGTTGGGAGTGATACATTGTCTTGCTTGTCAGTGATGGGGCCAAAAAGATCTAGATAATCAGAAAAGTCCTCTGCAGGACAGTGGCACAAATGGTGACAGTGGCAAACGCAGGATTTCTAGAGGGGGGTTTCCAATGCTTGATTTTAGAGTGAGTGTGGCCAGTCCATGAAGAGGGTATAATCAGCACTTATCCAGCTTTAATAAGCGTCATACAAAGTGTATTGTGTGTCATAATTCCAGCATATACAGGACCAGTGATCACAGTAACCCATAAATGCGGAGTAGGACCATCCTGCCTGAGCTGAATGTTTTTATTTTAGATGTGGGCACCATTCCTGATAATTGGAGCAAGTTCGGGAGTCTGGGGGAGCAGCAGAAGAACCTAGCACTGCCCTGGACATATATGTAAATATTGGGCTCTATAGCAGTGCATCCCTAACAGTGCATGTTTTCCAAATCCCCTAATTGGTGCATAGGTTATTTATTACTGGCTGATACATTTTAAAAGATCCACAGGTGGTGCTATTTATTTCATTTATGATACTGAGAAGAGCATGCAGCGCTAGTAAAATTCCATTATATTACTATTTCTATTGTGGTCATGGTGTGGGCTGGGGAGGGGGGTTTCCAGGCAGACGGAAACCCCCCCTGCGTTTGCCTATGGGTGATTAGCTTTATGCCACTGTTTCTGCAATATCCGTGGGGCTAAATGAATGGATGATTGCATCACTCAGTTCCTTCCAATAGGGGGCGCTATGCATGTCAGGGCATTTCCTCACCAATGTTATTTTTTTAGAACAAAAATGTAAACGTTATAATGAATTAGAGCACAGGTTCTCAAACTCGGTCCTCAGGACCCCAAACAGTGCATGTTTTCCAGGTCTCCTCACAGAATCACTAGTGAAATAATTAGCTCCACTTCTGGATCTTTTTAAAATGTGTCAGTGAGTAATGACTACACCTGTGCTCCTGCTGGGAGACCTGCAAAACATGACCTGTGTGGGGTCCTGAGGACCGCATTTGAGAACCACTGAATTATACCCCTTTTACACCGGAGCTAAAACCCGGGTAATTGCAGGGGTAACCCGGGCAGCTCCCTGGTGTAAAAGGTGAGAGGGTAGGACCGCCGCGTCGAGTGACCCGGCAATCCAACCCAGGTAAATAGCAGGGTTTAACACGTGAAACCCTGCTGCGAGAACAGCGCATTCCGGGTCACGATGACCTGGAGTGCACTGCAAGCCGGCCGATTGGTCCGGCCTCAAAGGCGCTTGGAGATGACGTCATCTCCAAGCATCCACTTTCACTCTGGAAAAGCCGGGTTTATGCAGACCCGACTCCAGTGTGAGTGGCGTTAACTCGGGAATATCCCGAGTCGTCGCCAGCTAAATTCTGGGTCTGATCCGGATAGGAACTCTGGGCCTGATTCAGACCCTCTTGCGAGCGCTGAGCGCTCGCAAGCTGGTCTGATAGAGCCGAAAGCACTCCAGGGCTTGCGGAAACGAGACCCTACCACAAGGGTCTCGTCACAAGCCCGATGGTCGCGATGGTCTTGACCATCGCAACCATCTTCCTGGCCGCTCGCTATAGTGGTGGGTGGTCACCCACAGCTATACGAGTGGCCAGGAGGCCGTTCTAAAAATTAAGAAGGACTGCCCTGATTCAGAGCAAGCGCTCTGTCAGAGCGTCCAGCTCTGAATCAGGTCCTCTGGGCCTGATTCAGAGCCGGACACTATTTGCGCTCGCTCGTTCAGAAAAAGGGGCCGGATATGTAAATAGAGCGTTCGCTCTTTGCGGTCTGTTGATGCCTCTATGGCTGAGCGAGCGAATGAAACATGCGCTCGCTATTTTTTAAAAAACGCCCCCTGGCCGCTCGCATCCTACGTCATCTCCGCTATTTATTAGCTTAATCGAGTACATCAAAAGGCATCTGAACTGCTCGCAGTGCTTGTGGTAGCATTTTCCTACCACAATCATGCGAGCAGTTCAGGCTAAAAGACAACCAAGTGACGTGGTCGATGACGCTGCTTTGTTAATTATGCACACCCTTAAAACGCCCATTTTGACCGTTTGGCACGCCTGCGTTCGGATCTCCACTCCCCCGTTTTCAAGCACCTTCTCCTGTTACCACCCACAAACGCCTCATTCTGTCACTCAAATTAGCAAGCATTCGCTATTTTGCGAGCACACAATTTCTGACCGCAATGACTGGTTCGCGCATGCGTATTACAACCCATACGCATGCGCAGTTGTGCGAACATCACTCGGAGCGAACGAGCGGCCGCTTACAAGCGGCTCTGAATCAGGCCCTCTGTTCCAACTCCGGGTCAGACCCCGTATTTCGGTGGAAAAGGGGTATTAGAGGGATGGTCTAGAACACCCAGTCGGGTTTTTTATTAGCATGTAAAACTAAATCCCAAACCTGCTCACGCATGTACATCTGCAAAGCAATAAGTTAACCATTACCGCCCTGGTCTAGTATTGCCATTGCAGCCATTTTATTTTATTTTTTTTAAAGGCAACAGCTAAGGTGATAGTTAATATATTAATTTACTGCAGTGGCTAGGGATGTGGGATAAACACTTATAGAAATATGGCAATAATCAGTGAACAATTTTTTTTTTAAAATTAATCTAAACTATTCTAGCAGTCAAGGAAAGGCAGACAATACAGTTCTTACACTTTCAGACAAAAAAACACCCCAAAAAACATTTTTCTTGTTATAGGTTTATTACAGAGTGGCTGAAGGTAGGCACTAGCTGTGCCCTCCATGGAGATAGCCACACCCACGGCACAGGCAACACACCCTTGTGTAGACCACACACACACACACACATAACACTGGTCACGCCCCCACGTCACTAGTCACACCTCCTGCAGTGACACACAATAGGCCCTTCATTAATTTTAGCTCCAGGCCCATGTGGACACTAATCTGGCACTGCCACCTAAACTATTTCACTCACCACTTTAAAATGGCTGCAAAATGGGGGTTTTGTAGGCACAGGCAAAATAGCTGCTAGATTTAAAAAGGCAATTACAGTTAAGGCAAAACCATCCTAGGTTTGCCTTAAAAAGCTATTTGCCACTTTAAATCTAGCGGCTGTCACTCCGGAACCGTTCTGGTGCCTGCAAATTGCAGGCTATTACATATATCCATGATTGTGGTTACTCCTTTTGTACTACAACTAAATCCCCCTACAAAACATAACACAGCCCTGGTTTTCAGCCATAAAAAAAAAACATGGGTGCAAAACTCTTTTTGCAAATAATGCTCTGCTCCCCCCTAGGTGGTAATGCCTCTTTAAAGAGTAACTCCACAGAAAATGAGTGTGCCAAATTCAATTCAGTATGCTGGTCGCTACAACTTACTGGAATAGCACCCGTTACTTAAAATAGGACTTCTGCCTGAAATGATCTGTTCAAAGCTCAGGCATACACTGTCCCTACCATTTGACCTTTCTTATCAACATCTGTAACCATAGAAACTGTCAGTGTTACTCATACAGTAGTTTCAATAGTTACAAATATTTCCATGTTAGGTCAAGGATGGAGTATTAACTTATTTTTGAATGGCAGGAACCATATGTGTAGATCCTAGTTTTAAACAGGAGATTTCAGGCAGAAGTCAATGTGTATGAAAAAAAACCCAGAAGAAAATGCTGAAAAGTTAAATTTTTAATGTTAACTCAAATGATAAAGGACTTTTGAGTCTAAATAATGAGTGTGGATCTAAGGGCCTGATCACGGCTACAATTACGCATGCAGGTCTGCTGCGAAAATATACTAATGAATGCAATCGCAAAGCCGTCGCACAGCCAGCACTGAGACGCCCACTACCACTATCTCACATCCGTAATACCTTGCAGTCCTGCGTATACATCGGGAACATCGAGTGACATTGGCCCCTCACGCACAATTACAGCAGGTCTGTCCTTACGCAAAAATTACTAACCTCATCGCACGCAATAAATACTCAAGCTGCGTATGCTATCACAGTGGTTTATTTGCACACGCCCATGCAACTGCGTTCAAACGGACAGGCACGGCTGCGTTTCTCCTACAACTCCCCCGTCACCGCCCCCAAACGCTGACATCCCGTCCCTTGATCTGCGATGGCTTTGTATCTGCGTAGGCGATCGCAGTGTGATTGCAATTACAACTTACGCACGCGCACTGCTATACATATGAATTCGCAGTAAGCACCATTGGCGGATCTGCATATGGTGATGCAGTTGTGATCGGTAATGAATCAAGCCCTACGTCCATTTAACCATTTATCTGCTAGGAGGCAGCCTAACTCTTGCCAAGTAATTCTTTAAGCAGAGGCCCTGATTCAGACCCACTCGCGAGCGGCTGTCCGCTCGCAAGTGGGTCGATGTTCTGCACTGAGCATGCGCACGACGGAGGGAGCTCCGCCGTGCGCATGCGCCAGACGCGACGAGCGAAGGACTTTCCTTCGCTCGTTGTGTCTGATCAAAGGGGGCGTGCTGTCGATGTTGATTGACAGCACGCCCCCTTTGGTGGGTGTGCCGGGGGCGTGCCTCCCTGACGGGGGCGTTCCTAAGGGAACGCCTCCCGTCAGAAGCCGGCCCACTGACATCCCTAGTGATGTCAGTGGGAGTGATTTTGGCTCTGATAGAGCCAAAATCACTCTGGCCTTGCGGTTGAAAACCTCAACCGCAGGCTCCGGCTCGCAGTTTCGATGGTCGCGATGGTCAAGACCATCGCGGCCATCAAACTGCACGCTCGTATAGGCTGTGGGTGGTGACCCACAGCTATACGAGCGTCCAGGAGGGCGCTCCATAGTTATGGAGGCCGGCCCTCATTCAGAGCGTGCGCTCTGCTCAGAGCGTACGGCTCTGAATGAGGGCCAGAATACGGTGATTATACTTTAATGCACATTATATCTCTGTGTATCCCAGTCATTGTGCAGCTTTTATTAAAGTGATCACATTTTCTCAGCCTGACACAGACACCAGATATAAAACCTTTCCATGTATCAAAGGTAAAATTATAATATGCGTGAGGAGAGGAACCGAGAAATAGATGGACCCTGCTGAAGTTGTTGATCACCAACGTGGGTGATCAGAGGCGGCTTTAAACCTTTCCTGCTGAGGTGGCCTCTCTCGGGGGATGACATTAAACACAACCATCATTTTAATTGGGCCATTACAGAGGGTGCTGCTTTCAGCTTGTTTAATAATGGATACAATCTTTCTCACAAGTAATTGTGTTTTCAGGAAGATTTTTTTTATTTTTATTATCTTTCTTATTATATCCTGGGACGCGGCCAATAGGATTGTTGCGCGGTGGAAATGTAGGAATGCCAGCGGGTTCTGTAAGTGAGAGGAAGTTATTATTTTACTGTGTACGTGTGAGCCTATAGATTGTAAGCTCATGAGCAGGGGCCACTTACTGCACTCTTTTATCACTGTTTTATACCCGTATGTAAAGCACAACGTAATGTGCTAGGGCTACGTATATAAGTAAAAGAAAATAATAATAAATCTGCAAAAACCTATTAAGATTCTGGCAACATTTTGGCAGCATTAGAACCATGAGTGCTTTGAGTTTACCCTACACTATATATATATATATATATATATATATATACAGTCAGGTGCATAAATATTGGGACATTGACAGAATTTTCATATTTTGGCCTCTATTCACCACCACAATGGTTTTGAAATGAAACAAACAAGATGTACTTTAACTGCAGACTTTCAGATTAAATTTGAGGGTAATTACATCCAAATCAGGTGAACGGTGTAGGAATTACAACGGTTTCTATATGTGCCTCCCACTTTTTAAGGGGCCAAATGTAATGGGACTATCAACTCAAAAGCTATTTCATGGACAGGTGTGGGCTATTCCCTCGTTATTTCATTATCAATTAAGCAGGTAAAAGGTCTGGAGTTGATTCTAGGTGTGACATTTGCATTTGGAATCACTTGCTGTCGACTCTCAATATGAGATCCAAAGAGCTGTCACTATCAGTGAAGCAAGCCATCATTAGGCTGAAACATCAAAACAAACCCATCAGAGAGATAGCAAAAACATTAGGTGTGGCCAAATCAACTGTTTGGAACATTCTTAAAAAGAAAGAATGCACCAGAGAGCTCAGCAACACCAAAAGACCCGGAAGACCACGGAAAACAACTGTGGTGGATGACAGAAGAATTATTTCCCTGGTGAAGAAAAACCCCTTCACAACAGTTGGCCAAATCAAGAACACTCTCCAGGAGGTAGGTGTATATGTGTCAAAGTCAACAATCAAGAGAAGACTTCACATGAGTGAATATAGAGGGTTCACCACAAGATGTAAACCATTGGTGAGCCACAAAAACAGGAAGACCAGATTAGAGTTTGCCAAACAACATCTAAAAAAGCCATTACAGTTCTGGAACAACATCCTATGGACAGATGAGACAAAGATCAACTTGTATCAGAGTGATGGGAAGAGAAGAGTATGGAGAAGGAAAGGAACTGCTCATGATCCAAAACATACCACCTCATCAGTGAAGCATGGTGGTAGTAGTGTCATGGAGTGGGCATGTATGGCTGCCAATGGAACTGGTTCCCTTGTATTTATTGATGATGTGACTGCTGACAAAAGCAGCAGAATGAATTCTGAAGTGTTTCGGGCAATATTATATGCTCATATTCAGTCAAATGCTTTAGAACTCATTGGACGGTGCTTCACAGTTCAGATGGACAATGACCCGAAGCATACTGCAAAAGCAACCAAAGAGTTTTTTAAGGCGAAAAAGTGGAATGTTATGCAATGGCCAAGTCAATCCCCTGACCTGAATCCGATTGAGCATGCATTTCACTTGATGAAGACAAAACTGAAGGGAAAATGCCCCAAGAACAAGCAGGAACTGAAGACATTTGCAGTAGAGGCCTGGCAGAGCATCACCAGGGATGAAACCCAGCGTCTGGTGATGTCTATGCGTTCCAGACTTCAGGCTGTAATTGCCTGCAAAGGATTTGCAACAAAGTATTAAAAAGTGAAAGTTAGATTTAGGATTGTTTAGTTTGTCCCATTACTTTTGGCCCCTTAAAAAGTGGGAGGCACATATAGAAACCGTTGTAATTCCTACACCGGTCACCTGATTTGGATGTAATTACCCTCAAATTAAATCTGAAAGTCTGCAGGTAAAGCACATCTTGTTTGTTTCATTTCAAAGCCATTGTGGTGGTGAATAGAGGCCAAAATATGAAAATTCTGTCAATGTCCCAATATTTATGCACCTGACTGTATATATATATAACTATATATATATATATATATATACAAACTTTGTACTTGGAATTATCTGAAGTTTAGCTAAACTGTAGCATTTGGTGGTTTATTTATAATGATTTTGGCAAATACAGAAGATATATCCAAAATCTGGCAAAAATGGCAGTGCCGTAACAGGGTGGCCCCGCCCCCCTGAGCCCATGATGTCATCCTGAGGGGGTGGGGCCACTAGCACTGGGAAGTACAGGCTGCAGGGTGCCCTGCTAGCCAGATGGGGAAGTGACGGTGCCGCCCACAGAGCTCTGTATGTCCGCACTGCTCGCACACCCCTAGTTACTGCCCTGAAAAATAACCACAATTACTCTAAATATAACACTGCTAGTATATGATACCCCTCATTTGCAGGTTCGCTAGCTATTCTGAAAGGGATGCAGTCACGATGTAGACACCACAATGTCGACACTTATGATGTCAATGTTGTTGATATGCCGACATGGAAAATGTGAACATCTGCAGAATAGCAACATGTCGACATGTGAAATGTCGACATTATGCAGAAAGCTGACATTAGGGTTAGGCACTAGAGGGAGGGTTAGGCACTAAGGGGAGGGTTAGAGTTAGGCACTAGGGGGAGGGTTATGGTTATGCACTAGGGGGAGGGTTAGGCACTAGGGGGAGGGTTATGGTTATTCACTAGGGGGAGGGTTAGAGTTAGGCACTAGGAGGAGGGTTAGGCACTAGGGGGAGGGTTATGGTTATGCACTAGGGGGAGGGTTATGGTTATTCACTAGGGGGAGGGTTAGGCACTAGGGGGAGGGTTATGGTTATGCACTAGGGGGAGGGTTAGGCACTAGGGGGAGGGTTATGGTTAGGCACTAGGGGGAGGGTTATGGTTATGCACTAGGGGGAGGGTTAGGCACTAGGGGGAGGGTTAGAGTTAGGCACTAGGGGAGGGTTAGGCACTAGGGGGAGGGTTATGGTTATGCACTAGGGGGAGGGTTAGGCACTAGGGGGAGGGTTAGAGTTAGGCACTAGGGGGAGGGTTAGGCACTAGGGGGAGGGTTATGGTTATGCACTAGGGGGAGGGTTAGGCACTAGGGGGAGGGTTAGAGTTAGGCACTAGGGGAGGATTAGGCACTAGGGGGAGGGTTAGGGTAAGGCACAAGGGGAGGGTTAGGCACTAGGGGGCGGGTTAGAGATAGGCACTAGGGGAGGGTTATGGTTATGCACTCGCGGGAGGGTTAGTCACTAGGGGAAGGGTTAGGCACTAGGGGGAGGGTTAGGGTTAGGCACTAGGGAGAGGGTTAATGTTAGGCACTGTGGAAAGGGTTAGGCACTAGGGGTAGGATTAGGGTTAGGCACAGGGCCGGATTATAGGCAGGGCGACAGGGGCGGTTGTCCTGCGGCCCCCACACCCTGTCCCCTGCCACTAAGCCCGGGGTAGTACAGCATTTAGCGGTCTCAGCTGCGGTCCTCGGCAGCCGGGCAGCGTTCGCTGAGCACTTGGGCTCAGAGCGCTGTGCTGCTCCGGCCAGCAGACAGGCTGTGCAGTGGGGCTGTACGGCAATGCAGGTGTGACGTCAGAGGTCACGCTCCGCAGCCCCACGCCAGCCCACCCCCTCAACAGCCGCGTCTGAACTGCTGAAGCCCGCGGAGGTGAATAAACAGGAGCTGCTGCTGCCTCGGGACTCACTGCTGCAGTGCCGCTGTGTTATTGCCACGGCCTGGAGGTGAGTCAGTTAATGTTTGTTTGTTTTTCTTTTAAGTGTGGTGCTGCTGGTGGGCTGGTCGGGTGGCACACTGTGTGTTTGTGTGTGTGTGTGTGTGTGTATATATATAAATATATATATGTATATATATATATATATTAGGGATGTGCAGGCTCGGATAGGTTCGAGTTTGCACGTGGAGTTCGGATTTTTCCCTCCAAAAAAACGGAACTCAGAATGAGGCAAAACGTCATCTTACATGGACGAACATCATCATTCCTGGACAAAAGACCAGGAATGATGATGTTCGTCCATGTAAGATGACGTTTTGCCTCGTTCTGAGTTCCGTTTTTTTGGAGGGAAAAATCCGAACTCCACGTGCAAACTCGAACCTATCCGAGCCTGCACATCCCTAAATTATATATATATATATATATACACACACACAATTTGGATCACTGATAGGGGGCCCCCACAAGTTTGTTGTCTAGGGGCCCCCACCGACCTTAATCCGGCCCTGGTTAGACACTAGGAGGAGGGTTAGGATTAGGCACTAGGGGAGAGTTAGAGTTAGGCACTAGGGGGAGGGTTAGAGTTAGGCTATGGGAGGGGAGGGTTAGGATTAGACTGTAGGAGGGGAGGGTTACTGGTAGGTTGAGGGAGGGGAGGGTTAGGATTAGGCACTAGGGGTAGGGTTAGAGTTAGGCTATGGGAGGGGAGGGATAGGATTAGGCTGTAGGAGGGGAGGGTTACTGGTAGGTTGAGGGAGGGGAGGGTTAGGATTAGGCACTAGGGAGAGTGATATGATTAGTGTTAGGTGCTTTACTCATCTCTGGATACAGAAGTCATTATGATGTCACCACCGGACCCAGAAGATACCGCTACAGCCACTGGACCCGCCAAACAAGATAATTTACCACTGCACCACCGGGACTGTTCTGTTGACATACTAGTCATGTTGACATTTCATCAGTATCAGCATGGTGAGGGTCGACAAATGCATGCTCACATTATGACCATGTTGACATTATGAATGTCTACAAAATATTCTAAGCCTATCCTTATTCTGGCCTCTATTACAATGTTGCCTCTCTCCATGTCCAGCTCCATCTACTTATTTATTATTTATTTCTCTCTCTCTCTCTCTCTCTCTCTCTTCCTATTCCTCCTGTCTCCTAACCATTCATTCATTCATTCATTCACTGCCTAACAAGAACAATGTGCTTCTACTGTAGATGGATTAAACGCATGCTTAGTATATATATATAATAACATGTAACATTTCCTATATAATAATCCTGTGTGCAGTGCACATAAGACATTCATTACTCCAGTAACCTTCACTTCTCAGGTCAGATACATTGGAAATAAATAACTGTATGATGTATAACTGAAGCATGACCTGGCTGTCTTAGCAGAGGTGATAAAAATGCGCTGGGCGGGAGGGGGGGGGGGGCTTTTGGGGTCTCAGGATGGTCACCACCTCCAGACGCAGGAGGGGACCAGCTTGGTAGTAAATGTACATAACACTGAGGGGAGAGGAGAGGCTGTGCCTGTGGGGTTGGGTATGACAATGTCGACACCGTCATAATGTCAACATTGACCATGTGACATTCATCATCTATTCAGTGATAAAATGTTCACATGTTACCATATGGACATATTGTCCCTGGTGGCCTTTCGTGCCTAACTTTGTGGAAGGAAACCAGAGCACCTGTAGGAAATCTAGGCAAACACAGAGGGAACCTACAAACTTCACATACAGTAGATGGGATCTGTACGGGAAATGAACCTATAACCTACAGTATAACCCCAGTGCTATAAGGCAGCAATGCTAGCCACTGTGCCACCTGGGGTAATCCGCTGATCCAGAAAGATATGCGAGTGTTTTGTCATCTGTCTCACAGCCATACAGTCAGCACATATGGGTACAGTACATTTTGTCTGATTTAGATATTACTGTGAGTGCAGATGACTGTAGGGGCTCCTGAATCCGCCCTTCCAGGTACAGGCTCGGAGATTCGCGCTGACCGCGGAAGTAGAAGTGGATAAAATCCCCGATCTTCTAGTGCTTCAGCGCCAGTCTCATTTATTAGGGATTAATGTTTAAATGAGATATGAAATTCATTAGTGGACACAAGTGGTATTGACGCTTTCCATTAACGCCGGGGTCAGCGGTGAAAGATAAGACTAGACTGAGAGCACAGAGAGTAACGCCAACGAGATATCCTCATAGGAAGTGTCATTACAGAAAACTGTAAGATAATGAGAATTGGCCGGGTCAGCCGCAGATTGGGTGAAGGTGCGTCACTGCAGTGATATATAGTTATACGTACTCTGGGGGAAATGTATCAAAGCTTCTAAAAAATGGAGAAGTGTAGTTGTTGCCCATAGCGACCAATCACCTACAGTATCATTTAATAGAATGTACTTGATAAATGCTAGCTACAAGCTAATTGGTTGCCATGGGTAAACCCTCCACTGGTCCACACCCCCACCTTTAAGCTATGTCAGTAACACTTACAAACCACCAAGCACTGGGAACGTGTGCACAAGCGGCACCGTCCGGCGAATTGCCCTCCTGCGCACCACACATCAGGCTGCAAGCACAGTCCAATGGGAATTAGAGGACTCTACTGAAATTATTCACAGTGCTGAGGCCCTGATTCAGAGCCGGACGCTCTGACAGAGCGCTCGCTCTGAATCAGGGCCGTCCCTCCTCCTCAGGGCCGTCCCTCCTATAGCGAGCGGCCAAAATGATGGTCGCGAAGGTCAAGACCATCGCGACCATCGGGCTTGCGACGAGACCCTGCGGTAGGGTCTCACTGCTGCAAGCCCTGGAGTGCTTTTGGCTCTATCAGAGCTGAGAGCACTCCCACGGACATCACTAGTGATGTCAGTGGGGCCGGCCCCAGACGGTAGGCGTTCCCATGGGAATGCCTCCGTCTGGGCAGCCACGCCCCCGGCACGCCCACCAAAGGGGGCATGCTGTCAATCACCATCAACAGCACTCCCCCTTCGGGTCTCGCGCATGCGCACGACGGAGTCGCCTCCGTCGTGCGCATGCGCACTTGGGCAACATCAACCCGCTTGCGAGCGCTCGCGAGCGGGTCTGAATCAGGCCCTGAGTTCAGACAGGCCCTGACATAGCTTTATGACTTTATTATCCATACAGTTGTTAGTAAGTACACCATTTATGGGGCAACACAACTTCCAGAGAGCTTATGCCCATATGTCACGTTAGGCCTGTAGTGATGTGACGATGGGTTTTAAAGTCTGAGACTTTAAATAAAAGGCTATGGCCATTTTCTCTCCACTGCTTGGGGGTAGATTTACTAACTGACGGGTTATTAATGCCGCCGATGACAGGTGTTTTTCATCGATTTATTTGAAATGGCGACTGTAATAAATGATAAATCAGGCTTCTTTGGGAGTGATGTACTAAGCCTAGGGGAGAGATAAAGTACCAACTAATCAGCTCCTAACTGGAATTTTAAACAGCCTGTAAAATGACAGTTAGGAGCTGATTGGTTGGTACTTTATCTCTGTCCCATGCTCAGTACATCTCCCTCAGCGTTTATTATGGTGAAAGCTTTGATAACCTGCAGTATAGCACATTTAACCCTTGGTGTTGTGTCTGTCATTGTAAGAAGGATGGTGGATTATTGAGGGCCAGCTCGGCCAGAGTCACCTTTGAAGTAGAGATGTGCGCCAACCCCCGTGATTTGGTTTTGGATCCGGATTCATCTTTGTGTTTTGGTTTTGGATCTGTAGTTTAAAAAAATAAAATAAATAGCTCTGAACCACAGGAAGATCCGAGCCGGGACACGGTTTGATCCGTAACCCCTAAATTCAGTTGTTCTCCGAGAACCGGACCCGCACATCTATATTTTGAAGCTGGCATTTTGGGAATAAGGGCTGCAACCATTAACTCTATAATACCCCCAACAGACCCATTTTCATGGAACAGGCCTGATTTTCTATCACAAAAGGGGCATTACCTACTATGAAGGCCGGGTGGGCGAAAACACACACACTTAGGGGTAAATTTACTAAAGTGAGAGTTTTTAGAAGTGAAGTTTAGAAGAGATGTTGCCCATAGCAACCAATCAGATTCTATTTAACATTTAACTAGCACCTTCTAGAAGATAATAGCTAGAATCTGATTGGTTGCTATGGGCAACATCTCTTCTTAAACTCACTTCTAAAAACTCTCCCTTTAGTAAATTGACCCCTTAAAGGCATGACTGGCTGGCTGGTAAGGGCAATGTCAAGGCCTTGGCACATCAAGGGCACAGCCTTAAATGCCACAAAACATTTTAATTGGAAGTTTTGTGATTGTGTTCTGTACTTTACCATACCTCCCAGCATGACCCTCTCCAGGAGGGACACAATGCTCTGGTCCTGGACTTCCCTGGTAATTTATGATTGGTGGAGGCTCCAGGGGCGGGGCTGCAGCACAGTTCAAAATTCAAATAGTGGAGTCACACCAACTGCCAGTGAGTCCCAGCCAGTGATGTTGGCAGTGTGTGAGATGACAGTTGGTGACTCCCCTATTTGAATTTTGAACTGTGCTGCAGCCCCACCTCTTACCAGGGAAGTCCAGGACCAGAGCATTGTGTCCCTCCTGGAGAGGGTCATGTTGGGAGGTATGCTTTACTCTTAATTAAAAAGATGAATTTATTTTCTATATCTAATGAACTTGTGCAATAGCAAGTGATAGTAATAGGTGCAAGGTGTTATACCAGGCCTAGCAGCACGCTTTAGCAGTTCATGTATACAAATGATTGCTGCACGTCCCTGTCTGTGTATCTAGGAGAATGTAGCGACAGAGGTAATTAATAGTATATCAGTAATACATTCCCCAGGATTATCATCGCTACATTGCAGCAGATTATTATGTAACTCAGGGCAGGGAGAGGTTGAGTGCGGTGTGAATCGTTGTTTCTCTCGTGCTGTGAATATAAAATTAATTCCTATGGCTAAGGCGATCGGAATAATAACCCCTGCAGCGCTGGATGAGGCTGTATCACGCCGATACATCTGATATTTATATAGCATCCTCTCTGCAGCGTCGATGGGCTAGAGGTTAATTGCGCAGAACGGGCAGGTCAGGCTGCAGAAAGATGTTTGGAAATATCCATTCGGTGCCTCACACTCCATTAAGGCAGCATTAGGGGCTCCGTTTCCTCCATTTGTTCCGAAGCTCAGGTATAACTGTGCACAGCCGCTCGGTAACACCCCACTGGCTGCTGAGGGCCGTCTGTCCGAGGTGGTAATGGCTCCGGTGATGGTCCCTGGGTGATGATAGGGAGCAGAGAGAATCTACACCCTCTAGGATAAACCATTATAAAATACTGAATTTACATAGATGATTAAATATAGGGGGGACAATGGGCTCGATTCAATTCAACGCAAATTGAATAGCGCAGAGAAGGAGCTCCCGGAGCTGCTCAATTCAGCACACTGTTATGTCGGAGATTGCTCGTTCTCGCACCCTAAACATGATGTTTAGTCACGAAAACCGTCATTCTCCGACTAAACTGCCCGGCGCAATGCTGTTTCCGCGGCGCTAAGGGCAGAAAACGGCTTCGCGCCAGGAGTTTTGCTGGATTTCTGCTCGCATCCCAGGAGGGGTGCGAGAAGAAATCCTTAGTCGCGATTAACAGCGCGCTGAATTGAATCGAGCCCAAGGTTTGTAAATTGATAAGTTATAGGTTGCGTGTAACTCGGACATGTCTACTCTCCCGGAAGTCGTGGGAGGCTCCCGATTTTTCGGGTAACCCCCCACACCCCGGGAAAGAAGACACTTCTCCCGCATTCTACCCACTTCATAGGGGGTTGAAGCGTGATAACACAACATAATGCAATGAAATGCAGTTTAATAGACTGAAGCATTCACAATAGGTTCAACATTTACCCTCTGATAAAACTTCCTGATGGATAAAAAATCACTATAATACAGGTAATGAGTGGAGATGTTACCAGAGAGTAGTGATAGTGTAGCGTATAGATGATTAAGGGGTCTATTTACTAAGCAGTGTTAGGAGACAGAGTGAAAAGTGATAAGAAAGTGATAAGGTGCCAGCCAATCAGTTCCCAACTGTCATTTTTCAAACACAGCCTGTGAGATGACAGTTGGGAGCTGATTGGCTGGTACCTTATCACTTTCTTATCACTTTTCACTCTGTCTCCTAACACTGCTTAGTAAATAGACCCCTTAATCATCTATACGCTACACTATCACTACTCTCTGGTAACATCTCCACTCATTACCTGTATTATAGTGATTTTTTATCCATCAGGAATTTTTATCAGAGGGTAAATGTTGAACCTATTGTGAATTTTTCAGTCTATTAAACTCTATTTTATTGCACTGTGGGCCTGATTCAGAGCTGGACGCTATTTGCGCTCGCTCGTCCAGAAAAAGGGGCTGGCTATTTAAATTAACTGTTCGCTCTTTGCGGTCTGTTCACGCCTCTATGTCTGAACGAGCGAACAAAACATGCGAACGTAATTTTGAAAAAAACGCCCCTTGGCCGCTCGCATCATACGTCATGTCCGCTATTTATTAGATTAATCGAGTACATCGGACGGCGTATGAACTGCTCGCTATTCTTGTGGTTGGTTTTTCCTACCACAATCATGCGAGCAGTTCTGACTATAAAACAACCAAGTGACGTGGTCGATGACGCTGCTGTATTAATTATGCACACCCTTAAACCGCCCGTTTTGACCATTTGGCACGCCTGCGTTCGGATCTCCACTCGCCGTTTTCAAGCACCTTCCCCTGTTACCACCCACAAACACCTCATTCTGTCACTCAAAATAGCAGGCATTCGCTATTTAGCGAGCACACGATTTTCGGCCGCAATGACTGGTTTGCGCATGCGTATTAAAATCCGTACGCATGTGCAGTTGTGCGAACATCGGTCGGAACGAACGAGCGGACGCTTACGAGCGGCTCTGAATCAGGCCCTATGTTGCGTTATCACGCTTTGTTTTACATATATGGAAAACATCTGTTATAACTTGATACTTCTCATTGAACCAAGAAAGAGATCATCGCATTAAGGGAAGTGTTTGTTTGTTTATTTTATCTTTTGTGACAAATAGTAAATGCTTCATTAGTGGGATTAGCGCCATAAATCTAGTCACTTATTATTTGATCTGTTTTGGGGTTTAGGGGTGTTAACCCAGACTGGAGTTGGGCAGCTTGAAACCCCTTTTTGGTGCCAAGGTATAGTTGCTTTATCACTTTGTTATAGGGATCATTGGCCCTCATTCAGAGCCACTCGCTAGCGGCAGTACGCTCGTTCCGAGCGATGTTCGCACATCTGCGCATGCGTACGGATCGTTATATGCATGCGCGAACCAGTCAGTGCGGCCGAAATTCATGTGCTCGCAATATAGCGAATGCCTGCTATTTTGAGTGACAGAATGAGGCGTATGTGGGTGGTAACAGGGGAAGGTGCTTGAAAATGGGGAGTGGAGATCCGAACGCAGGCGTGCTTAAAGGTCAAAACGGGCGTTTTATGGGTGTGCATAATTAATACAGCAGCGTCATTGACCACGTCACTGGGTTATTTTATAGCCAGAACTGCTCGCAAGATTGAGGTAGCAAAAACCAACCACAAGAATAGCGAGCAGTTCATACGCTGGTCGATGTACTCGATTAATCTAATAAATAGCGGACATGACGTATGGTGCGAGCGGCCAGGGGGCGTTTTTAACAAAAAAACAAGCGTATGTTTTGCTCGCTCATTCAGACTTAGAGGTGTGAACAGACTGCAATTTGCGAACGGATCATTTGAATAGCCACCCCTTGTTTTTGAACGAACGACCGCAAATAGCGAACGGCTCTGAATCAGGCCCATTGTGTCTTATAACAGAGAAATTATACTAATGTTTCCATTTGAATGTATATACACTATGTAGTCAAAAGTGGTTGGACACCCCCGCTCAAATGAAATGATTCCCTCCATACCATTGCACACGAGTTCCAGATGGCCATTAATGTGGTGGTTTTGACAAGAACACTTGGTAGGGAGGCCCATGCACTTGCAGTTCTAAGGAAACAACAAATGTGTTTATCAGGATGACAATGGCACCTGTCATGTCTCCAGGGCGATGCTGGACTGCTATACAGAAAATATGGTAACCCGGATAGACTGGCCAGCTCAGAGTCCACATCTTAACCTCACCGAGAACCTCTGGGAGGAATTAGAGCAACAGGTGCATTCTAGGCCGCCTCGCCCTTCCTCAGTGTCACAGTCGGTCACTGTACATAAGGCAGAATAACAGAACATAGCGCCTGCTGCTGTCCAAGGACTTGTGGGCAGTTTGCCAAGAAGGGCGTCTGTGGTAATCACTGCACGTGGTGACCTACACAGTACCGACGTCACTAACATCTCACTGATCTATTTGCTGTCAGTGTCCAATCACATTTGTCTATATAGTGTATCTCTGTTTTTTTTAAAATATAACAGCTTTGTAATGGGGGTAAGGTGCAATCAGGGAGACTGCTGGACTCTTCAGGGAGTCAGGGAGATTGCTGCTATTTCAGGGTGTCTTACAATCATTGATAAATGGCCCTATTGGTTGGCTTAGCAGGACATCTGCATCATTACATAGATTGCAATGTGTCAAATATCGAAATAAATTGCACTTCACACCATTCTAAAGTGTGGCGGGATCATGATGTGGCTGCTGCATGGACTGGGGGTGAGGGGGTAAAGCCAGGCCATCCCCCATGTCCACCACCCTAACACCTCACCCTACCCCAGCATTACTGGAGTCCCATCGCCCCGCCTTTGCAGAGATTCTGCTATGGGGCCTGCCGATGCACCCCCGTTATCCCTAGCACTAACAGAGGGACACCTATGGCCTGATGTAGGAGAAGCCTAATGCTGGGCCATACACTAGTACGGCCAGCATAAGATGCGATTCAGCAGACGATTTCCCTTGAACTCTCCGGCAGCTCCCTGCCAGTCCCAGCCGCACGATTTGGTGCTTTTTGACACACGATGCACATACGATCTCACGTATAATCATTCGCTCCTACACAACGGGTCATGATATGATCGATCGTGTGCCTCACTAAAAACAGGCGATCATAATAGATTTAAATAGAGGAAAATGTCGCTCAAATGACGCCGCTCGGACGGTCGGATGCACAATGCATCAAATGCGCAAGTACACGGCACGATCTGCATACCATTACGACGGATAATATGGGCTGCACGTCTGATCATAAGATACGATATAAGAACGGCAAGAGCATGCATCAGATCGTCTTCAACTAAAATCGTGCAATCGGTCTGAAATTGCGCTAGTGTATGGCCAGCATTACAATGACTTTTTGACAGCACAATAATGTATTTGCTGACTGCGCCTATTTTTAGAGAATTGTTTTGTGGCCTGATTGGCAGATTGTGGGCTCCGGGGGATTTAGCACCACAAACTTCCTCAGTTGACATATTGAAGCATTTTTAATTATAATTATTAATGACATTTACGAATATAGGGGGTCATTCAGACCCACTCGCGAGCGGCAGTACGCTCGCAAGGGGGTCGATGATCCCAACTGCGCATGTGCACGACGGAGGGAGCTCCCTCGTGCGCATGCGCGAGACCCAGCGAGCGAAGGACTTTCCATCGCTCCGGGTCTCGCACCAAAGGGGGCGTGCTGTCGATGTTGATTGACAGCACGCCCCCTTTGGTGGGCGTGCCGGGGGCGTGCCTGCCAGACGGAGGCGTTCCCATGGGAACGCCTACCGTCTGAAGCCGGCCCCAGTGACATCACTAGTGATGTCAGTGGGAGTGATTTTGGCTCTGATAGAGCCAAAATCACTCCTGGCCTTGTGGCTGGGAAACCCGACCGCAGGGTTTCCCTCGCAAGTCCGATGGTCGCGATGGACAAGACCATCGCGACCATCTTTTTGCACGCTCGCATATGCTGTGGGTGGTGACCCACAGCTATACGAGCGTCCAGGAGGACGCTCCATATTAATGGAGGAGGGCTCTGATTCAGAGCAAGCGCTCTGGTCAGAGCGTCCGGCTCTGAATCAGGGCCATAGTGCCACAGTATACCCATGGGCCTTTACAAATATATATGCTGTGATGTAAGCCCCGATCTATGTAAATTGACCCAACTACAATATTTAGGGGATAATAGCGGAACTGACGCAGTTATTAAGGATCCATTTCGCACTGGATATTTTAATTTTTAATGAAAATATCCACGCTATGTACAAAGGGGAACTCGCAGAGACAGGAGTTGCGGTAACCGCTGTCTCTGCGAGTCACATTCCCGGCATTTAGTAGAAGACTTTCACATTTGTGAAAGGCTTCTCCTGTGAAAGGTGACACCGCACATGCGCACGGCGTCAGCTCCCGCCGCTGCCGGGAGACAGATCGGAAGATCTCTTTCCTGTTTGTAAACCTGGGGCCAGTTTGGTACGTATGGATCAGATCGTAGTCCCCATTGATAATAATAGCGATTGCAATCTGTAGTGTTAATTAGCACTCTGCCGGAGATTTCTGTGAACTCTCCCGCATTGTGCCATTGGAATTGGTATGATTTACTGCCGGATGCCTGTCCGGCGGTTGGAATCCTGACAGCGGCTGCCCGACATGGGCGAAAAATCCAGATCGTCCCTAAGGTAAGTATTCACTAACCTAATTCCCTCCCCTAACTCTAACCCTCCCTTAGGGGTGCCTAACCCTAACCTTCCCCCCAGTCCTAAACCTAATCCCCGCTCTAAGTGCCTAAACCTAACCCACCCTTCCCCACCGCCTACACCTAAGGCCCCCGGGGGGGTGCCTAACCCTAAAGTCCCCCCCGGGGGTGCCTAACCTTAACCCCCCCTCCCCCAGCCTAACCCTAACCTCCTGGGGGGTGCCTAACCCTAAGTCCCCCCCCGGGAGCCCTAAACCCAACCCTCCCCCCCACGGTAAAATGACAGGCGTCTAGATTTAGACGCCTGTCATTTAACCCTCACCGGGATAGAGCAGTCGGGAAGCCGGCTGTTGGGATTAGGTCCACCGCCTTCCCGACTGCATACCGTGCCATTAGTACATAGCTACAATTCATTAAATTATGCAGAAACTGCAGTCTGTACAGCATTTTATGAAATAGAGCTTGATACAGCACATAGGCCTTCGTTTTTTGTTTGTCCTCTGCAAACCGTGACAATGTTAAAGAAGTTTTTCTGTTCTACACCGGGAATGGCGAAAAAGCTCATAGAGAACATAAGAAAACCTTCCCAGATAAATACAGGCCCTGTATTCCTGACACGTTAAAGAGCAGAATATTCTGTTTGAGGCACCTAATGACCCTGCTTGGTCCGTCCTCTCATATTATCCATCTCGCACATCAATAATAGGGTAAAAGCAGGCTGGAGTAAATGGCTATCATTTGTGTTGGAGGATTATAGTACAGCCGCTGCCCGCTACAATAGGAGCCAATAATAGTATTTAGAAGCCAGCCACCGGTGCCTGTGACGCTGTGTGCCTGCCCAGCATGTGGATAAATGAGCAGGATCTCCGCGGAGAACCAGACCAAAGGCTCTGTGTTCTGCTGCCTCTTCCCAACAGCTTATTACATGCAGTTCTGCTGAGTTCCTGAGAATAATGTTTAATGCTCTATACACAGGTCATCCCAACAAGGGGCACATTCATACCATAGACCAGGGCAGGATGTGCAGGGAAGAAAGCTATCATTCACAGTGACTTCGGGTTTGCAGGTAATGTGGTCTTTAAGAAAGCCCCATGCATGAAATATACTGAATTATATTATTTTTAGTGGCCCCTGGCTTTTCTCAAGCTGCCTCTGCCTTCTGCATATCATTACAGTGTTTATCAGTGCTCCTCACAGTGACGGCACCAGCAATCATGATGCTAGGTGTTCGCCTGTGTATGCCTTTTGTACAAATACAGGACCGCCATTACAAATGTCAGGCCTCAGAACAGAAAAGGGGCCACGTTGGGACTTTCAGGGCCCCATTTTCAGCTGCTGACCCGCCGGCATGCAGATCAGGTCACACCGTGTTGGCGACGTGGCTGTACCTCTTTGGAGGGCCTCGCACACCCACTCCCCACCTCTCGGCACCACTGTAAATATATAAATGCTTATATCCAGGTCAGAAAGAACTGTGGGGTGCGAAGCCGGATTATAGGCAGGGTGGCTGGTGCGTTTGGCCTGGGCTATTTGCCAGTGCTCACTACTTGCGAGCGCTTGCTCTGAATCAGGGCGGATGTTTAGAAAAAAAAATCCGCCTCCAGACCACCCACAGCTTTTGCGAGCGGCCTGGCGATGGTCGCGATTAACGCGACCATCGGCTTTGCGATGAGACCCTTGTGGTAGGGTCTTGGTTCCCGCAAGCCGGAGTGAATATCCTGCTCTAATAGAGCAAGAAGTTCACTACTGACATCACAAATGATGTCAGTAGGGCCGCCCTCAAACGGCAGGCGTTCCTTCGGGAACGCCTCCGTTTGTCCAGCCACCCCCCCTCCCCACCTACAAAACGGGGCGAGCTGTTGATCAACATCGACAGCCGCCCCGTTTTGTAGCTAGCCCCGGAGCGGGGCTCGCGCACGCGCATTGCGCACGCCGCGCGTGCACACTGGCCGACCATCGACCCGCTTGTGAGCGCTATGCGCTCACAAGCGGGTCTGAATCAGGCCCTCAGTCAACACACTAGGGAGCCCCTACAGGGCCACAGCTCTTATTCCAATGGTACCTGTTACAGGCATCTATTGCTGGGCTCACCACACAACACGATGTGTGTATCCAGCGACGGTGCGATACTTTGCGCCATTCGTACACACTGCATGATACAGCAATTTTCTATAGGAAAATATGTTGATTTTTATGTCGCTCCTAATAAGTTATTATGTACAGTAATTCTCCAGTACAAGTAGTTGTAGTGCATGCGGCTTTCTTCCAAGATAAATGGCGCATTAATTGATTTCGGTCTCGTTGGGGGATTCCTGCCACCAGACACCCAACCTTGGTCGACCCTACAACGCTAGCGCGCCTTCGGTGATTTATGATCCTTTTTGTTCTCATGCAACCACTGTGCATATATAACGCTCATCCTCTGAGCTGGACAGTTCTCAAACAGCTGCCGGAGAACCTCTTGGGGATTCACTTGTCAATCACCAGCTGTGTCTGGCCTCACTAGCTATTTCGACTTCCAACCCGCCGCAGTCACATGGTCCATACGCTGATGTCTGTGACGCAGAAGTTACCTCCTACTGTGGCCTAATCACTGTACACAGGAAAGTTTTCTCTTGTCGTGTAGATTCATCATTTGTTAACGCTCCAGGGACAGTTTTTTTTTAAAACCCGTCCAAAGACATTTTGTTCCAGACAATGTCGCAGCTGTAAGAGACTGACAATTACTATTCTGATATTTCTGTGCGCTGGATACAATTTTCAGCATTTCTTCATATTTTGCATGCTGCACTTTTTCTTCAAACACAGGGCCTGATTCAGACCCGGACGCTATTTGCGGCCGCTCGCTGGCTAAAAGCGGCCGGCTATTTAAATCATGTGCTCGCACTGCGTCGCGTAAAGTCGCCCACTAAGTAATAGCGAGCGCTCGCGCTATGCGCTTGAAACTGTATAAAGACGCCCCTTTGCCACTCGCAACACACGTCATCTCTGGCAGTTGTAGGATTAATCGGGAACATGGAGAGCCATCGGAGCTGCTCGCAGCGCTTGTGGCAGCCTTTTCCCAGCAAAACATTGCGAGCAGTTCAGGCTAAATTATGCACACCCATTAAATGCCATTCTGACGGTCGGGAACGCCTGTGTTCGCACATCCACACCCCTGTTTACAAGCACCATCCCCTGTGCAGCACTGCCGCCCCTCTCACTACCTCTCCGCCCCCCCTGAGCGCTTAACCTTACTTCCGAGGGGAGGAGGGAGGGCGGGATCCTGCACCGACATTCACTGTACATCTCGCACCACTGCCGGTGCCGCTAGAGGATTCCGCCCTGTGCGGAGGCACCGGCCGCGCCACCCTCCCTACGGCCCTGCCCCTGTTACCACCCACAAACGGCACTCAATATAATAGCCCAACTGCGGGCTACGGCGAGCACTTTCCCATCGCAATGACTGGTTCGCGCACGCGCATTGCGACTCATACGCATGCGCAGATTGCGAAAAAAAATCGCACAATGAGAGCAAGCGCAGCTTAGCGTCCGGGTCTGAATCAGGCCCATAATTCCATCCCTCCTCTTACCCCTTACATGTATAGCGAGGCCTGTTCCCTGATACCCCATGCTTCTGCACCAGGGGCGAGAAAGCATTCACTTAGGGCCACCTATTCCGCATCTTAACCACCGCACCGTCGAACTTGTAGTTCATATTGAATTGTGAATTATCATAAGGTTCATTTCCTAACCATAGTACATGGATACATCTGTTATACTGCTGTACATGCCTGGCAATAGGAGAAACAAACAACACTGATGAGCTCTAATAAGTGTGAAACAGTCTGTCAGTACCTGAGATTTCTGTCTCAGCGCTGGTTTGTGTTATACTATGAATATCCAGCGGGTAAATTATTGACACGTGTCATTTCCCAGCAACATTACACAATAATTACCATTGACAGCAGCTGATGCGGCACGTGGCTCATTATACCGTCTCCGACCGTAGACATTGTTGTATCACTGCCGTCCCTTTCATATCCTGTACTGAATTAGATTATATATTTGTGTTTTTGTTTTGCATTTTAAATTATCTTTATTAAATGTTAAATTATAAAAGTAAGGGATTGATTCCTATGTGGACATTAATGCATTAGCTACTATGACTGAGGGCCTGATTCAGAGCCGGACGCTCTCTTTCAGAGCGCTCGCTCTGAATCAGGGCATTTTTTTTTTAATGGAGCCGGCCTCCTGGCCGCTCGCTAAGCTGTGGGTGACCAGCCACAGCTTTTGCGAGCGGCCAGGTGATGGTTGCGATGGTCTCAACCATCGGGCTTGCGACGAGACCCTTGTGGTAGGGTCTCGTCTTCCGCAAGCCCCAGTGAGCTTCCGACTCTAATAGAGCCGGAAGCTCACTACTGACATCACTGGTGATGTCAATAGAGGCCGCCCAAAAACGGCAGGCGTTCCTTCGGGAACGCCGCCATTTGCACAGCCACCCCCCCTCCCCGCCTACAAAACGGGTCGAGCCGTCAATTGATATCGACAGCCGCCCCGTCTTGTAGTGAGCCCAGGAGAGACGGAGCTGCCGTCGCTCGCTAGGGCTTGCACATGCGCACGGTGGAGCCTGCTCCGGCGTGCACATGCGCAGTGGGAGACCATCGACCCACTGTGCTCAGGATCCCGGCAGTCAGAATCCGGCATCCCGACAGGGTTAGGATACTGAAACCTGCAGGTAAATATCCTAACCCTACCCTTAAATCTAACCCCCCCCTCGCTGCAGCAAAAACCTAACCCCCCCCTCCAGCAGCCTAACCATAACCTCCCCCTAGTGTCTTACCCTAACCACGACCCTCTCCCTAAACCCAAAATTTACCATCGGGATGCGGACGGTCGGGATCCTGGGGCCGGGATTCTGACTGGTGTTGGGTTCCGTCGCCGGCATCCTGACCGCCGGCATATAAACTACATCCCACGACACGCACTCGTTTTTGCCACCACTCCCTGTTAGCTCCCACAAAACGGCCTCTGTCTGTCAATCATTAGTGAATAAATCCTCACTACAGCCGTAGTTGCATTTGATTGCAATTCAATCATCGTGTGTGCGCATTGCGCTAAGACACGTGCAGTCCACCGATAATCACTCAACTGCAGGAAGATCAAAATATCGTCCATATCTGTATCAGGCCCTTATAGCATAAGCACATGGTAACAATTAGATAAAGTGCTTAAACATATATTGTGCAGGGATGTAGTTATCAGACCGGCGGCCGCCATGCCATCGGTCTGAATCCCGACGCTGAAAGTCTGACACGGGATTTAAGATAGGCGTCGAAATACCGACGCCTATCTTAATCCCGACGCCAGAGTCTAGAATGCCGCCAGCCTAAACGAGGTAAGTCCGGGACGCCCTTAGCTGTTAGCCGCAGGGAAGGGGGTGGGGTTTAGGCAGCGTAGCGGGGTTAGGGTTAGGTTTTTTGGTGGGGTGGTTAGGATCAGGCACCTCTAGGGGGAGAGTTAGGGTTAGGCACCACTGGGGGGGTTAGGGTTAGGCACTAAGGGAGGAGGGTTAGGTTTAGGCACGAAGTGGGGGAGACTTAGGTTTAGGCTCTAACGGGGAGGGTAAGGGTGCGGGATGGGAAGGGTTAGGCTACTAGAAGGAAGGGTTAGGGGGAGAAGGGGGGAGGGATACCAACTATCGGGATACCGCTGTTGGTATTTTGACAGGAGGCATCCCGACAGCCGGGATATCATACCGATTCCATTATGCAATTGGTCATTATTAAAGAACAGGCACAAACACTTCTGTGATGAATAGTTCATTCTATTTACTAACAAGAAACAGTTTCAACTACTAATTATGCAACATAATAATATAATAATATACAAACTTTAACATATTAACAAGCTGCAGTCGGTACAAACCTTCCTTTCAATAAAACTACCCATTTCTTATGCCGTACTTGTGGAAGATTTAAGAAATCTGCTTGGTAATATCTTTATTTAAGTAGCCATCTAGGCTGTGTGGCCTCAAATAAGGAGATCAGCTCTATCGTTCCTGTGACATGAGCAATGACATGAAGTGAGGAGTAAGCCACAGATTTATGGGGTGTATGTACTAAGCCTTGGTGAGAGATAAATCATACTTACCGACTTTTCAGGGCATGTTCCCGGGAGCAGCCGGAGAGGAGATGCTGCTCTCATCTTCGGAGGGCGGGGCCTGACTAGGTCCTGCCCCGTTTTCAAGAATACCCCGCAATTCCCGGATCCATGAGGAGGGGCGGGGCTAAAAGACACAATTCGCCTCATTTAACCCCGCCCCCTCCAAATTTCTCAGAAAATCTCCCCAGCCTGCTCCCTTCACTAAGAAGTGGGCAGGATGCGGGAAATTTGCCTACTCTTTCAGGGGTGCAGGGGGTTACCCAAAAAATCGGGAGCCTCCCGTCACTCCCCGGAGAGTAGGCAAGTATGAGATAAAGTGAATGGAGATAAAGTACCAACCAATCCACTCCTAACTGTCACGTTACAGGCTCTGTTTGAAAAATGACAGTTAGGAGCTGACTGATTGGTACTTTATCTCCATCCACTTTATTTCTCTCCATGGCACATACGGCCTGATTCAGACTTGGGAATAGAGAGAGATATCTCTCTCAATGGAATCAGTATGATTTACAGCCGGACCCATGCCCAGCGGTTGGAATCCTGACAGCGGCATCCCGGCAGAGGAGGAAATCCCGATCATCCAAGGTAAGTATTGTCTAACCTTATTCTACCCCCTAACCCTAACCTTCCCCCCCAGTTACTAACCCTAATCCCCCCTCTAAGTGCCTAAACATAACTTCCCCTTCCCCGCTACCTAAACCTAAGACCCCCGGGTGGGTGCCTAACCCTAACGCTCTCTCCCCCTAGCCTAACCCTAACCTCCTGCGGGGTGCCTAACCCTAAATCCCCCGGGAACCCTAATCCTAACTCCCCCCCCACGGCTATCCGCACTAGGCGCCCGGCGTCCCTTTGATCGGGATGCCGGCATAGGTAAAATGATAGGCATCTAGATTTAGACGCCTGTCATTTAACTCTGGCCGGGATTAAGCAGTCGGGAAGCCGGCTGTCGGGATTAGGTCCGCCGGCTTCCTGACTGCATAGCATACCCTCTCAACTGTGAACCTAAACAAACCATATTGCAATGCAAGGAGTGTAAATACATACATTTTTTTACATGTAGGGTAAATACTGGCTGATTTTGTATGTAGCCCACAAATACTGCACAGCTTTATTATTACTCTACAAGTTAGATGTCAGGTTGGAAACACTCCTCCCAAATCTAAATCTCTCTGCACAGTGTAAATCTGCCCCCCCTGCAGGTCAGCATGGTTTCACCAAGATCTCTCTCTATTCCCAACTCTGAATCAGGCCCATAGACCCATAAGGACCTGATTCAGATTTGGGAATAGAGGGGGTCATTCAGACCCGCGAGCGAGCGAAGGTCGCTTGCTAGCTGGTCGATGTTGGGCGAATGCACATGCGCACGACGGAGGGAGCTCCGTCATGCGCATGCGCGAGACCCGGCGAGCGACGAGGAATACGTCGCTCGGGGTCTCGCACCAAAGGGGGCGTGCTGTCGATGGTGAGTGACAGCACGCCCCCTTTGGTGGGCGTTCAGGGGGCGTGGCTGCCAAACGGAGGCGTTCCCATGGGAACTCCTACCGTCTGGGTCCGGCCCCACTGACATCACTAGTGATGTCAGTGGGAGTGATTTTGGCTCTGATAGAGCCAAAATCACTCCTGGGCTTGCGGCAGCGAGACCCTACGGCAGGGTCTCATCGCAAGCCCGACCATCATCATGGACGCTCGCATAAGCTGTGGGTGGTAACCCACAGCTATGCGAGCGTCCAAAAGGCCGCTCCACATTTAAATAGGACGGCCCTGATTCAGAGCGAGCGCTCTGGTCAGAGCGTTCAGCTCTGAAACAGGCCCAGAGTAAGATAGAGCAAGTAACTGTCCCTGCAATGCAAGGAGTGCATATCATACATGGGGCCTGATACAGCAGCGGTCGTAAATACGATTACGCATGCAATCGGATGATTATTGCGTTCTGTGCATACATAGGAATCACAGTGCGCGTGTGCAAATACTCCACGGCGATCGGGACTGACAGGAAGTACCGTTTGGGGGTGGTGATAGGGGGGTGGTCGGCAAAACGCAAGTGTGCCAGAGCGTTTGAACGCCATTGCAGGGGCGTGCATAAATTAGCCATTGCGATGCACTACGCAGCTTGTGTACTCACTGCGTACAACGAGGTTATCAATTCCTAAGTGAGGTCAGACCTTGTGCAAGTGTGCGTGAGACTGCGATGGTAATCGATGTTACCGGTGTTTTCGGTAACCTTCGTTACCGAAAACATCTTTATGTTGTGCTGCATCGGCATTGCGATTGCAGACATTAGCATATCTTCGCAGCGAGACTGCGTGCATAATCGCTACTGCGATCGAAGTTGCGATCCGTACTGAATCAGACCCAATGTTTTTACATGTGGGTTAAATGCTGGCTTCTATAGCTTGTAGCCCACAAATGCTGGACATCTTTATTGTTACATTGCAATTTAGATTTGAGCTATGACATGCCCCCTCCCACATCTACTGTACATCTCTCTGCACATGTTACATCTGCCCCCCCCCCCCCCTGCAGTGCAGCATGGTTTTACCAAGATGCTGAGGCCCTGATTCAGAGCCGGACGCTCTGACCAGAGCGCTCGCTCTGAATCAGGGCCCACCTCCATAAATATGGAGCGTCCTCCTGGACGCTCGTATAGCTGTGGGTCACCACCCACAGCATATACGAGCGTGCAGGATGATGGTCGCGATGGTCTTGACCATCGCGACCATCGCCACTGCGAGCCGAAGCCTGCGGTTGAGTTTCTCAACCGCAAGGCCCGGAGTGATTTTGGCTCTATCAGAGCCAAAATCACTCCCACTGACATGACTAGTGATGTCAGTGGGGCCGGCTTCTGACGGTAGGCGTTCCTTTGGGAACGCCTCCGTCTGGGAGGCACGCCCCCGGCACGCCCACCAAAGGGGGCGTGCTGTCAATCAACATCGACAGCACGCCCCCTTTGATCAGACACTACGAGTGAAGGAAAGTCCTTCGCTCGTCGCGTCTCGCGCATGCGCACAACGGAGCTCCCTCCGTCGTGCGCATGCGCAGTGCAGACCATCGACCCACTTGCGAGCGGACAGCCGCTCGCGAGTGGGTCTGAATCAGGCCCTGAGTTATTTGCTCTTCTTAATCTATTCCCAACTCCGAAACAGGCCATGAGAAGTCTATAGTGGAAGGAGCAGGTTCCCCGGCAGCACATTAGTAATGTCAGGCTTCAGATAAACTGGTTTGGGAAGACAGAGGTGTTATGTGCAGCTCTCTAAGGGGCCTATTTGAGTTGCGGCAATGGATATTAAAGTACAGGAGAAATTCAGGACTGCTCTAGTTGCTGGACAGCTGCTCTGAAAAACAGTTGTCCCGCGAGTCCCATCACCTGCACATTCACTGCTAATTACTAGCGGGGAAAGATTACACTGTCGGGCATTGTAGGCACACAGGTGTGTACTGAATTCATGCACACGCTCAGAGGGGGCTGCTGGAGGCAGTGGGATCGAATGGATAGGAAGCACAGCAGAGGGCCAGCGGGAAATAAAACCTTCTAAAGAAGGTTCCTGCAAGCAAGCTCCAAAAACTTTCAGCTTTGGGAGTTTGTAGATTATGGGTCGGCCACGTCGGGCCACTAATGGCTTTGACTTAAAACATGTGGAAACCAGTGTTTCTGTATGTGTAACAGGCCTGTAAGAGATGATGAATAGGCCCCTTAGAAACAGAGGTCATCTATGCTTGTCTTATCTGGCTTTATAGAACAGACATGACATTAAACATTACTGTGCCTAGGGTGCTTGCACATATTTACTAGTTACTTCATCTCCCTAGAAAATAGATTGTACAACTGCGAATAACCATGGTAATAAAGTCACCAATTGGTGCTGCATGCAAATGCTACTGACATTAGCGGGCAATATTGTTGCAAATTTAGGATTCCATAGAAAAATAAAAATAAAATGACCAAATGCAGCAGACAGGCCATGTTACAGAGGACCTCATTCAGAGGCGGTCGCACGGGAGCGATAGGTCGCACCCAAAGTGATCGAGAATATGCAAAATGAGCGCTCAGTCGCAACGCACATCGTAAGCGCGGAAACACCCACAACAATGAAAGCACACCTCCTATCTCTACGGCTTAATTCAGAGTCGGTCGCAGGCGGCAACCTACGTCAGCACGATTAACACCTGTTACATTGTTAATTGCCTACAGACATCGGTTGAGGCAGAAACCATCGCCAGCACTCGCAATGCTTAAGGTAGACCCTGGGCTACCCTTAGCTCTGCGAGCAGTAGCATCGTTATTGCAACGAGATAACGTGTGTGATGACTCGCTCAGTAATATATGCACGCCATGAAAACGCCCTTTTTAAGGTCAACCACGCCTGCGTGGGCACCACCACACCCCCATTCACAAGCACCTTCCCCTGTAACCACCCACAAACGGCACGAAATGTCAATCACAGCTACGACCTCGCAGTGACTAGCGAGCAAGAGGATTGCGGTCGGGAAGACAGGCTTGCGCACGTGCACTGCCATGTACACGCATGCGCAGTTGAAAAAAAAAACGCTCGCTACGACAAATTGCTCCGTGCGACCGCCTCTGAATGAGGTCCAGAGTGCTGAAACCTGAGAGACAGCAGAGACACAATCCCGCAGTTATCACCATCTTCCCTCCTGCAGAGAATGTATCCGACCGGCCTCCGCCTCTGAGATTTCATCTGGATGTTTTTATGTCTGTGCTCAGCTCTCTCCTCTTTGTCTCAGTTTGAGGTTTGAGTGCAGCGAATGTTTACAGTGCTTTATGGCCGCTGTACGCACTGAGTGTTACAGTGTATCTATAATTCAGATGAGAGCTTGTCTCTAGTTCTCTGCGTAATGATGTTATGGGGAGAGACACCGCTATCCTGAACAGACTCATAAATACAAATACACGGGCTGACTTCATTTTCTCTCCTAATACATGCAATTCTACATCAGCCTCGCTGCTTAGCGGCAACGTATCAATCCTCCAGGAAGACAGCGTAGGGAAGGCGTAGGCAGCAAAGGGCAGAGGCCAATATTTCTCTCATCACATAATTTGCAACAAGTGGAGACTGGACACGTTGATTGCGGTTCTACATAGTAGACAATGCACCAGGGAGCCAAATATAACACCTGGCACACACGTCCCAAAGTTTACATTTTGGCAGCACCCAGCAATAAACAAAATGTTACGATAACGTGTCTTCACTTTTAGTTTGCATCCAACTCTCAAGAAGAGTTGGATGCAAAAATGACAAATGCCTGATGTGTATGTTATAGGGATAGACAATGGGTCTGGTTTTGATGGGAGGGGTGGGGGATTGTTTTTTAAGGCACATATCATGCTTTGCCACTTATTTAGGTTAAGCAGGAAACAATGATGCAGAGATGTATTAACGGTATCCGGTCTTTAGGTCTACATTGTCTAGATACACAGTGTTTAGGTAGACAATGGAAGATAAACAGACAATAGGTTGACTGGTAACAAGGTCGACAGGGACTGAAGGTCGACAGGCAATATGTCGACAGAGACTGAAGGTTGACAGGTACAGAAGGTTGACATGCAATAGGTCGACTGGGACTGAATGTCGACAGGCAATAGGTCGACAGGGTCAGAAGGTCGACACACTAAAGACCGACTGGCAACAAGGTCGACAGTTATGAAGGTCGACATGCAGAAAGTCGACATGGACATTATGTCGACACATATAGTCAACATGTGAATGGTCGTCACAGTCAACATGTGAATGGTTGCCATATGTTGATGAAAAGCCGACATGTGAATGGTCGACACAGTCAACATATGAATAGTCGACATGCAAATGACTGACACAGGCCACTACTCATATAGTCGACATGCAAATGTCCAACACAGGTTAACACTCATGTAGTTGACATGCAAATGGTCGACACATGTTTTTGTTTGTTTTTTTGCCCTAATCTTTATTCCTAAGCCTCCTCTTGGTGCCTAACCCTAACCGTCGGGGTATGTGCCTAACCCTAACCGTCGGGGTAAGTGCCTAACCCTAACCATCGGGGTAAGTGTCTAACCCAGACCCTGACACTGACCCTAAAAAAAAAAAAAGTGTTGACCATTTGACTATATAAGTGTAGACCTACTGCCTGTTGACCTTCATACCTGTCGACATTGTTACTAGTCGACCCGTCGGAGTAAGTTTCTAACCCTGACACTAACCCTAATAAAAATAAACAAAAAAAAAATGTGTCGACCATTTGACTATATGAGTGTTGACCTACTGCCTGTCGACCTTCATACCTGTCGACCTTGTTACCAGTCGACTTTTAGTGTGTCGAAGTGTAGGTTGTCGACATTTAGTGTGTCAACCTTCATACCTGTCGACCGGCTGACCTTTAGTATGTTGACCTTGTTACCAGTCGACCTTTAATGTGTCGACCTTCTGACCCTGTCGACCTATTGCCTGTCGACCTTTAGTATCTGTCTACCTATTGCCTGTCAACCTTCTGTACCTGTCGACCTATTGCCTGTCGAACTTCCTGTCCTTGTCGACCTTGTTACCAGTTGACCTTTAGTGTGTCGACCTTCAGTCCCTGTCTATCTATTGCTTGTCTATTTTCCCTTGTCTACCTAATCACTATCTATCTAGAAATTGTAGACCCATTGAACCATACCCGTCTTAACATCTTGGCCGACGGAGTGAAAACTCCTCCCTCTGCTGACCTCGGCAAGTCCCGTGGTGCTGCGTCATGCCTCCCGGCCAAACCTGAAGCGCATTAGGACCTGACAGTGCATGTATGAAGATGGCTGAGACCCCATTAGAGTAAAGTCACTGTCATGTGATGATGCACAAAACAAAATCAATAAATAAAATGTAACTTTAATTGAATAATATCAAAATGTTCTGTGGAACAACACAGGTGAAATATCAGGACAAACATTTACTGTATATCAGGGGTTTTCAACCCGTGGCCCGTGGAGCTGTTGCCCGTGGCCCGCCGATGGTGTGCACAGGCACACCCTAATGTCACCACCTCCATGTCCGTTTCAGTCAGTGTGTGCGGACTGCTCATGAGCTCCACCTTCTGGCTCCCGCAGTGGGTAAAGGGAGAGGCATCTTGACGTCTCTCCCATAGTGCAGAGCGGGCCGCGAGGATGGAGGAGCGAACGGCGGCGGGGATTCAGGTAAATGTTTTTTTTTTCTGTCTTTATCCTATATATGTAAGGGACACTGACACTGCATAGGGGGGACACTACTGGGGGCACTATATAAGGGGCACTGCACAGGGGGGACACTACTGGGGACACTGCATAGGGGGGGGACCACTACTGGGGGCACTGCATAGGGGACTTCTACTGGGGCACTGCATAGGGGGGACTACTACTGGGGGCACTGACACTGCATATGGGGGTGGGGTACTGCATAGGGGGGACTACTACTGGGGGCACTATATAAGGGGCACTGCACAGGGGGGGACCACTACTGGGGGCACTATATAAGTTGCACTGCACAGGGGGTGACCACTACTGGGGGCACTGCACAGGGGACTTCTACTGGGGCACTGCATAGGGGGGACTACTACTGGGGGCACTGCAGAGGGGGGCAGTTATGGGGTATAATTGTTTGAGGATGGGCAACTATCTGACATAACTAATGGAGGAGGAGGGA
Organism: Taudactylus pleione; assembly: GCA_031769625.1. NCBI lineage: Eukaryota > Metazoa > Chordata > Amphibia > Anura > Myobatrachidae > Taudactylus > Taudactylus pleione. The sequence continues at coordinate 604,936 of JAUIMM010000962.1, read as the reverse complement.
CAGTTATGGGGCATAATTATAATTGTGAGAAGAGGGGGGCAATTCTGGGACCTAATTAATATTTTAGGAGGGGGCAGTTATGGAACATAATTGTGTGAGGAGGGGGCTTATACAGAGTCTAAATACCGCAGTATAGCTTAATGGCCCTCAGGCTTCGTTGAATTTTTTAATGTGGCCCACACTGCCTTAAAGGTTGAAGACCCCTGTTGTATAAAAACTATAGAACAAAAATACTGTGAATAAGTAGGAAACCTGTGGTTGAAGAATTTGCTTCTGGGTGTCCCTCAATTTATATAATATGCAATTAGTTGTAGAGAGCAGATAATAAATACAGGGCCTGATTCAGCAGCGATCGCAACAGCAATTACACATGCAATCGGCCGTTTGTTGCGTACTGCGCAAGCATATGCATCGCAGTGTACGTGTGCAAACATTTCACTGCGGTCGGGACTGTGATCACAGAAACTACGCAGACCCATCGTAGATTGATTGTCAGGAAGTGCCATTTGGGGGTAGTGACGCGGGGTGGTCGGCAAAACGCAGGCGTGCCAGTGCGCTTGAACGCCATTACAGGGGCGTGCATAAATTAGCCACTGCGATGCCATACACAGCCTGAGCTCTCACTGTGGGCCTGATTCAGAGCAAGGACGCTATTTGCACTCGCTCGTTCAGAAAAAGGGGCCGGCTATTTAAATTGAGCGCTCGCTCTTTGCGGTCTGTTGACGCCTCTATGTCTGAGCGAGCGAACGAAACATGCGGTCGCTATTTTGTAAAGACGCCCCCTGGCCGCTCGCATCCTACGTCATCTCCGCTATTTATTTGATTAATCGAGTACATCGAAAGGCGTCTGAACTGCTCGCAGTGCTTGTGGTTGGATTTTCTTACCGCAATCATGCGAACAGTTCAGGCTAAGAAACAACCAAGTGACGTGGTCGATGACGCTGCTTTGTTAATTATGCACACCCTTAAAACGCCCATTTTGACCCTTTGGCATGCCTGTGTTCGGATCTCCACTCCCCGTTTTCAAGCACCTTCCCCTGTTACCACCCACAAACGCCTCACCCTGTCACTCAAATTAGCAGGCACTCGCTATTTTTCCGAGCGCTCGATTTCCGACTGCACTGACTGGTTGGCGCATTACGACCCATACGCATGCGCAGATGTGCAAACATCGCTCGGAGCGAACGAGCGGCCGCTTCCGAGCGGCTCTGAATCAGGCCCTGTGTGCGATGAGGTTAGCAATTCCTGAGTGAGGTCAGAGCCTGTGTAAGTGTGTGTGAGGATGCGATGGTACTCCATGTTACTGATGGTGTCTCAGTCTTGTGTAATCACCGCATGTGATGAGGTTAGTAATTCCTGAGTAAGGTCAGAGCCTGTGTAAGTGTGTGTGAGGCTGTGATGGTACTCCATGTTACTGATGGTATCTCAGTCCTGTGTAATCACTGCGTGTGATGAGGTTAGTAATTCCTGAGTAAGGTCAGAGCCTGTGTAAGTGTGTGTGAGGCTGTGATGGTACTCCATGTTACTGATGGTTTCTCAGTCTTGTGTAGTCACTGTGTGTGATGAGGTTAGTAATTCCTGAGTAAGGTCAGAGCCTGTGTAAGTGTGTGTGAGGATGTGATGGTACTCCATGTTACTGATGGTTTCTCAGTCTTGTGTAGTCACTGCGTGTGATGAGGTTAGTAATTCCTGAGTAAGGTCAGAGCCTGTGTAAGTGTGTGTGAGGATGTGATGGTACTCCATGTTACTGATGGTTTCTCAGTCTTGTGTAGTCACTGCGTGTGATGAGGTTAGTAATTCCTGAGTGAGGTCAGAGCCTGTGTAAGTGTGTGTGAGGATGCGATGGTACTCCATGTTACTGATGGTGTCTCAGTCTTGTGTAATCACTGCGTGTGATGAGGTAATTCCTGAGTAAGGTCAGAGCCTGTGTAAGTGTGTGTGAGGCTGTGATGGTACTCCATGTTACTGATGGTATCTCAGTCCTGTGTAATCACTGCGTGTGATGAGGTTAGTAATTCCTGAGTAAGGTCAGAGCCTGTGTAAGTGTGTGTGAGGCTGTGATGGTACTCCATGTTACTGATGGTCTCTCAGTCTAGTGTAAACACTGTGTGTGATGAGGTTAGTAATTCCTGAGTAAGGTCAGAGCCTGTGTAAGTGTGTGTGAGACTGTGATGGTACTCAATGTTACTGATGGTGTCTCAGTCTTGTGTAATCACTGCGTCTGATGAGGTTAGTAAATCCTGAGTAAGGTCAGAGCTGTGTAAATGTGTGTGAGGCTGTGATGGTACTCCATGTTACTGATGGTATCTCAGTCTTGTGTAATCACTGCGTGTGATGAGGTTAGTAATTCCTGAGTAAGGTCAGAGCCTGTGTAAGTGTGTGTGAGCATGTGATGGTACTCCATGTTACTGATGGTCTCTCAGTCTTGTGTAATCACTGTGTGTGATGAGGTTAGTAATTCCTGAGTAAGATCAGAGCCTGTGTAAGTGTGTGTGAGGATGTGATGGTACTCCATGTTACTGATGGTATCTCAGTCCTGTGTAATCACTGTGTGTGATGAGGTTAGTAATTCCTGAGTAAGGTCAGACCCTGTGTAAGTGTGTGTGAGGATGTGATGGTACTCCATGTTACTGATGGTCTCTCAGTCTTGTGTAATCACTGTGTGTGATGAGCTTAGTAATTCCTGAGTAAGGTCAGAGCCTGTGTAAGTGTGTGTGAGGATGTGATGGTACTCCATGTTACTGATGGTGTCTCAGTCTTGTGTAATCACTGCGTCTGATGAGGTTAGTAAATCCTGAGTAAGGTCAGAGCTGTGTAAGTGTGTGTGAGGATGTGATGGTACTCCATGTTACTGATGGTCTCTCAGTCTTGTGTAATCACTGTGTGTGATGAGGTTAGTAATTCCTGAGTAAGGTCAGAGCCTGTGTAAGTGTGTGTGAGGATGTGATGGTACTCCATGTTACTGATGGTCTCTCAGTCTTGTGTAATCACTGTGTGTGATGAGGTTAGTAATTCCTGAGTAAGGTCAGAGCCTGTGTAAGTGTGTGTGAGGCTGTGATGGTACTCCATGTTACTGATGGTGTCTCAGTCTTGTGTAATCACTGTGTGTGATGAGGTTAGTAATTCCTGAGTAAGGTCAGAGCCTGTGTAAGTGTGTGTGAGGCTGTGATGGTACTCCATGTTACTGATGGTTTCTCAGTCTTGTGTAATCACTGCGTGTGATGAGGTTAGTAATTCCTGAGTAAGGTCAGAGCCTGTGTAAGTGTGTGTGAGCATGTGATGGTACTCCATGTTACTGATGGTCTCTCAGTCTTGTGTAATCACTGTGTGTGATGAGGTTAGTAATTCCTGAGTAAGATCAGAGCCTGTGTAAGTGTGTGTGAGGATGTGATGGTACTCCATGTTACTGATGGTATCTCAGTCCTGTGTAATCACTGTGTGTGATGAGGTTAGTAATTCCTGAGTAAGGTCAGACCCTGTGTAAGTGTGTGTGAGGATGTGATGGTACTCCATGTTACTGATGGTCTCTCAGTCTTGTGTAATCACTGTGTGTGATGAGGTTAGTAATTCCTGAGTAAGGTCAGAGCCTGTGTAAGTGTGTGTGAGGATGTGATGGTACTCCATGTTACTGATGGTGTCTCAGTCTTGTGTAATCACTGCGTCTGATGAGGTTAGTAAATCCTGAGTAAGGTCAGAGCTGTGTAAGTGTGTGTGAGGATGTGATGGTACTCCATGTTACTGATGGTCTCTCAGTCTTGTGTAATCACTGTGTGTGATAAGGTTAGTAATTCCTGAGTAAGGTCAGAGCCTGTGTAAGTGTGTGTGAGGATGTGATGGTACTCCATGTTACTGATGGTCTCTCAGTCTTGTGTAATCACTGTGTGTGATGAGGTTAGTAATTCCTGAGTAAGGTCAGAGCCTGTGTAAGTGTGTGTGAGGATGTGATGGTACTCCATGTTACTGATGGTGTCTCAGTCTTGTGTAATCACTGCGTCTGATGAGGTTAGTAATTCCTGAGTAAGGTCAGAGCTGTGTAAGTGTGCGTGAGGATGTGATGGTACTCCATGTTACTGATGGTTTCTCAGTCCTGTGTAATCACTGTGTGTGATGAGGTTAGTAATTCCTGAGTAAGGTCAGAGCCTGTGTAAGTGTGTGTGAGGCTGTGATGGTACTCCATGTTACTGATGGTGTCTCAGTCCTGTGTAATCACTGTGTGTGATGATGTTAGTAATTCCTGAGTAAGGTCAGAGCCTGTGTAAGTGTGTGTGAGGCTGTGATGGTACTCCATGTTACTGATGGTGTCTCAGTCCTGTGTAATCACTGTGTGTGATGAGGTTAGTAATTCCTGAGTGAGGTCAGAGCCTGTGTAAGTGTGTGTGAGGATGTGATGGTACTCCATGTTACTGATGGTCTCTCAGTCTTGTGTAATCACTGTGTGTGATGAGGTTAGTAATTCCTGAGTAAGGTCAGAGCCTGTGTAAGTGTGCGTGAGGATGTGATGGTACTCCATGTTACTGATGGTTTCTCAGTCCTGTGTAATCACTGTGTGTGATGAGGTTAGTAATTCCTGAGTAAGGTCAGAGCCTGTGTAAGTGTGTGTGAGGCTGTGATGGTTCTCCATGTTACTGATGGTGTCTCAGTCCTGTGTAATCACTGTGTGTGATGATGTTAGTAATTCCTGAGTAAGGTCAGAGCCTGTGTAAGTGTGTGTGAGGCTGTGATGGTACTCCATGTTACTGATGGTGTCTCAGTCCTGTGTAATCACTGTGTGTGATGAGGTTAGTAATTCCTGAGTGAGGTCAGAGCCTGTGTAAGTGTGTGTGAGGATGTGATGGTACTCCATGTTACTGATGGTATCTCAGTCTTGTGTAATCACTGTGTGTGATGATGTTAGTAATTCCTGAGTAAGGTCAGAGCCTGTGTAAGTGTGTGTGAGGCTGTGATGGTACTCCATGTTACTGATGGTATCTCAGTCTTGTGTAATCACTGTGTGTGATGAGGTTAGTAATTCCTGAGTAAGGTCAGAGCCGTGTAAGTGTGAGTGAGGATGTGATGGTACTCCATGTTACTGATGGTGTCTCAGTCTTGTGTAATCACTGTGTGTGATGAGGTTAGTAATACCTGAGTAAGGTCAGAGCCTGTGTAAGTGTGTGTGAGGATGTGATGGTACTCCATGTTACTGATGGTATTTTAGTCTTGTGTAATCACTGCGTGTGATGAGGTTAGTAATTCCTGAGTAAGGTCAGAGCCTGTGTAAGTGTGTGTGTGAGGATGCGATGGTACTCCATGTTACTGATGGTGTCTCAGTCTTGTGTAATCACTGTGTGTGATGAGGTTAGTAATTCCTGAGTAAGGTCAGAGCCTGTGTAAGTGTGTGTGAGGATGTGATGGTACTCCATGTTACTGATGGTATCTCAGTCTTGTGTAATCACTGTGTGTGATGAGGTTAGTAATTCCTGAGTAAGGTCAGAGCCTGTGTAAGTGTGTGTGAGGCTGTGATGGTACTCCATGTTACTGATGGTATCTCAGTCTTGTGTAATCACTGTGTGTGATGAGGTTAGTAATTCCTGAGTAAGGTCAGAGCCTGTGTAAGTGTGTGTGAGGATGTGATGGTACTCCATGTTACTGATGGTATCTCAGTCTTGTGTAATCACTGTGTGTGATGAGGTTAGTAATTCCTGAGTAAGGTCAGAGCCTGTGTAAGTGTGTGTGAGGATGTGATGGTACTCCATGTTACTGATGGTTTCTCAGTCTTGTGTAGTCACTGTGTGTGATGAGGTTAGTAATTCCTGAGTAAGGTCAGAGCCTGTGTAAGTGTGTGTGAGGATGTGATGGTACTCCATGTTACTGATGGTTTCTCAGTCTTGTGTAATCACTGTGTGTCATGAGGTTAGTAATTCCTGAGTAAGGTCAGAGCCTGTGTAAGTGTGTGTGAGGCTGTGATGGTACTCCATGTTACTGATGGTTTCTCAGTCTTGTGTAATCACTGTGTGTGATGAGGTTAGTAATTCCTGAGTAAGGTCAGAGCCTGTGTAAGTGTGTGTGAGGCTGTGATGGTACTCCATGTTACTGATGGTATTTTAGTCTTGTGTAATCACTGCGTGTGATGAGGTTAGTAATTCCTGAGTAAGGTCAGAGCCTGTGTAAGTGTGTGTGTGAGGATGCGATGGTACTCCATGTTACTGATGGTATCTCAGTCTTGTGTAGTCACTGCGTGTGATGAGGTTAGTAATTCCTGAGTAAGGTCAGAGCCTGTGTAAGTGTGTGTGAGGATGTGATGGTACTCCATGTTACTGATGGTATCTCAGTCTTGTGTAATCACTGCGTGTGATGAGGTTAGTAATTCCTGAGTAAGGTCAGAGCCTGTGTAAGTGTGTGTGAGGCTGTGATGGTACTCCATGTTACTGATGGTTTCTCAGTCTTGTGTAATCACTGTGTGTGATGAGGTTAGTAATTCCTGAGTAAGGTCAGAGCCTGTGTAAGTGTGTGTGAGGCTGTGATGGTACTCCATGTTACTGATGGTATTTTAGTCTTGTGTAATCACTGCGTGTGATGAGGTTAGTAATTCCTGAGTAAGGTCAGAGCCTGTGTAAGTGTGTGTGTGAGGATGCGATGGTACTCCATGTTACTGATGGTATCTCAGTCTTGTGTAGTCACTGCGTGTGATGAGGTTAGTAATTCCTGAGTAAGGTCAGAGCCTGTGTAAGTGTGTGTGAGGATGTGATGGTACTCCATGTTACTGATGGTATCTCAGTCTTGTGTAATCACTGCGTGTGATGAGGTTAGTAATTCCTGAGTAAGGTCAGAGCCTGTGTAAGTGTGAGTGAGGCTGTGATGGTACTCCATGTTACAGATGGTTTTGCAGTCTTTATTATTTATTATTATTATCGTTTATTTATATGGCGCCACAACTGTTTCGCAGCGCCTTACAAGGTACATAACCAAAATGTGACTTACAGTAAAATACAATACAATGAAGGACAAGGACATGGATAATATACATTGATACATAGGTGGCCATAACACCAGTTAAGCAACAAAGCATAGGCACCAAGTGTTAGGTGTCCTAGTGGTGAGTAAGAAGTAGATAAACATAAAGTAAGGAGAAACACAAGAGGGTAGAGGGCCCTGCTCGCAAGAGCTTACATTCTCAAGGGGAGGGGCATACAGATGGGGAAGACAGGGAGGAGGGAGCATGTAGCAGGGAGTTAGGATGAGAGCTGGAAAGCATTGATGAAGTAGGGGGTCTTGCTAAGTATTACGGATGTGTGTAAGGTAAGGTGGGCATCCTTATGTTAGGCTGCGTATGGCATAGCGATCACAGACATTAGCATATCTTCGCAGTGAGACTGCGTGCGTAATCGCTATTGCGATCACAGTTGTAATCTGTACTGAATCAGACCCCAGTTATATATTGCTGTGTATTCCCTTATGTTTATTGTATTAGCTATAGTTGTCAAAATACTTAATATCCTATTTAAGTACACAATACCAGTATGCAAACAATTACTAAATATGGGCCTGATTCAGACCCACTTGCAAGCACATTGCACTCGCAAGCGGGTCGATGGTGGGCCAATGCACATGCGCGGCGTGCGCAAGCCCCGTAGCAAGTGAGAAATCACTTGCTCCGGGGCTCGTAAAAAAACAGGGCGGCTGTCGATGTTGATCGACGGCTCATCCCGTTTTGTAGGCGGGGAGGGGGGGTGGCTGTACAAACGGAGGCATTCCCGAAGGCCGCCGCCATTTTCCCAGTGAGTGTTTGCTGCTCTACAGCGCCGGTCCGGCGCTGCGGAGCAGCACTTCAAGAACAGCGGAGAGGTAAGTATAATTACCTATGGGTGCAGGGTGTGCAGTACGGGCCCGTGTGCCCCGCACACCCTGCACCCATTATAGATACGCCCCTGCTGGGCGCCCATGATTGCATTGCAGTATGCGATCATAGCGCTGGGAGGTATGAAGAAGCTCCCGCAGGGACAAGGGCTCCGAAATAATAATATTGAATAATATAAAATGATTCAATAAAAGTAAAATTTAATTTTTTTTCTTATGTTTCGTGCATCATGACGTGACAGCGAGATTTCCCTCCTACCTCTGGGCCTCATTTATCAACAAGTTTTATCATTTAAAACTCGCTAATAAATGGTGTATGATAAATGGTGCGCAAGCCAATCAGCTCCCAACTGTCATTTTTCCAACAGATAACTGTTCGGAGATGATTGGCTGGAGCACCGTTATCATAGGCGGAATCGGTATGATTTACCGCCGGACCCATGCTCGGCGGTTGGAATCCCGGCAGCGGCATCCCGGCAGAGGAGGAAATCCCGAAGTATATACTACTAACCTATTTCTATCCCCTAACCCTCCCTTACGGGTGCCTAACCCTAACCTTCCCCCCCCAGTGCCTAACTCTAATCCCCCCTCTAAGTGCCTAAACCTAACCCCCCCTTCCCCGTCGCATAAACCTAAGTCCCCCGTGGGGGTGTCTAACCCTAAGTCCCCCCCAGGGGTGCCTAACCCTAACCCCCTATCCCCTAGCCTAAACCTAACCTCCCGGGGGGGGGGGTTGCCAAAACCTAAGTCCCCCCCGGGAACCCTAAACCTAACCCTCCGCCCCCCCCACGGCTATCCGCGCTTGGTGCCCGGTGTCCCTTCGATCGGGATGCCGGGTGTCGGGCTCCCGGCGTATGTCTAATGACAGGCGTCGGCATATCGACGCTTGTCTTTAGACCCTTGCCTGGATATGACAGTCGGGAAGCCGGCTGTCGGGATTAGGTCCGCCGGCTTCCCGACTGCGTACCTCATAGGCAATGACTTTTACCACGCGTTGCGAATGATAAAACTTGTTGATGAATAAGGCCCCTATCTCTCCTCCACATATCCAGCAATTGCGACTGCACGCCCTCAGAACACATAATAGCCTACGTTCCAATGCCCAATGTGTCGTTACAGATGGCCTGCCAGCTAAATGCAGATACCAAGGGGTGGTGGCACAGCATGCCCAACCCATGTACTGCCCTCCTCCCTATAGGGGTAAATGAGGGTGGGAGAGAAGGGTCTCCATATACTTTCTTTTGTTTTCCTTGAAATTGTGATAAAAAATTACCCAGCACAAGATCATTTACAGAACGTTTAAGTAGCATTTTCTTGGTCTCCAGCTGAGAGGTCTTAGAGAAAGTTGAGGAGTTTACTGGGATATTCATATAATATAATATATTAATTTGGCAGATTTTCGGATGGCAGTCTCTGCCCGGCGTTCCTCTGGGGTGAGTACTTATTATGTACAGTATTATGCGGTTTCTGAGGAACATCATTTCTGACCCTGTAAGATACAAAATCCTGAAGAACTAAACTAATTGCAGCATTTAATTTTCCAGTCTCTAGTTGGAACCATGAAGCAAAGATGTAATAGTGATTTAATAACGATGGCTGTTTGCAAATTACTTCTTCTCTCAAGAAAGTTTAGAACCTTTTTCTTTTCAAGTAAGTTAAAAGAAATAACAGTCGTGTGAGAAATAAATTAGTTCCACTTCTTGCATGGATTGTTCCTTCGAAAGGTATATACTGTAGATAAAGTGCACTACCCTGTCTCACGCATATTTATCAATATTATTTTTTACTAGAATAATGTGAAAAAGGGGAGATTTCACACCCGTTTCACATTATTTTAGTTTCCCTATCAAAGGGCGTTTGGAGCAGTTTTCATATAAAACTACTCCTAGCCATTAAATTTGCATTCTTTTAGTAAGCAGTGTGCGTTACCCATACTTGTAATGGAAAATGCGATGTTTTTCAAACTGACTAATATAAATTGTGAAAAAATACCAGGAGGGAGGCCTGCGATAATAACACTACAGTATCAACCCTTATGCAGGGTTCTCCCCCGTTTCCCCTTCTCCAGCTCAGCCTTCCCTGTCTGCCTCTGTGATCAGCCATGTGTGTCTGATAGACCACAGGCTGAGTACAACGAAACCAAAAATTAGAACAATTAAAAAAATATATATCATATCACTTACCTGCACCTTGGGCTGGTGATCGATGAGCTCTTCCGGGACTCCGGTCAGCTGATCGCTGGGCTCCTGCTCTGTGACACCAGTCAGCTGATCTCTGGGCTCCTGCTCTGTGACACCGGTCAGCTGATCTCTGGGCTCCTGCTCTGTGACACCGGTCAGCTGATCTCTGGGCTCCTGCTCTGTGACACCGGTCAGCTGATCTCTGGGCTCCTGCTCTGTGACACCGGTCAGCTGATCTCTGGGCTCCTGCTCTGTGACAGCAGTCAGCTGATCTCTGGGTTCCTGCTCTGTGACACCGGTCAGCTGATCTCTGGGCTCCTGCTCTGTGACACCGGTCAGCTGATCTCTGGGCTCCTGCTCTGTGACACCGGTCAGCTGATCTGTGCTGTAAACTGAGAGGCCGGTTTTCCAGCAGTGAGCAGCTGTCACGGAGGAGATCACTGATTACCTTGCAAGTAAGTGTTAGCTATGGGGGAGATTGCGTTGGGCGTTGGGGGGCTTTAGCCAGCAGCGCAGACGCAGTCTCAGGGCACTTTTTGCGTATAATACCCTGAGATGTCCGGGCAGAGGACTTTCTCACAAGCTCTGTCCCTGCGTGTGATATTTGATACATCCTTACAATGTATTCAAATATTCCATTGCTAATTTGGGTGATATTATTACATCCCATCCACAACTGAGATGTGATTTGTGATAAATATGCCCTATAGTGGAAAATGTAACAAACCTCGCTAATTGTCACTTACTAAGGGTCCATGTACTAAGCCTTGGAGATAAAGTACCAACCAATCAGCTCCTAACTGTCACTTTACAGGCTCAGTTTAAAGATAAGGACAGTTTGGAGCTGATTGGCTGATTTATCTCCATCCGAGGCTTAGTAAAAAGACCCCCCATGTAACTAAGCCTTGGAGAGAGATAAAGTAGATGGGGATAAAATACCAACCAATCAGCTCCTAACTGAAATTTTTGAAACACAGCCTGTAAGTGACAGATAGGAGCTGATTGGTTGGTACTTTACTGTATCTCTCTCAAAGACTTAGTACCCCTTTGTTTGAAAAAAAATGACAGAAGCTGATTGGTTGAAGCTTTATCTCTCTCCACTTTCTCTCTTTCCAAGGGCCCCATTTAACAACGATACATAACCCCTGTAGCGCTCGCTAAAGGGGTTATGTCATCATTTAAATATTTAACAAAAAGCAGCAATCTAAGATTACCGCTGATTGTCATTGTATCACTCTCTTCTTCTTTAGATGACGAGCGATACAGTCCCCATTGCCGGCGTTCATGGGTTCCGAGAGGGGGGGGCGGATACAATTTATCCGGGCCCGGGCTTGCTAGGGGGGCCCGCGGGGCCCGGGTCCGGCGACGCCCTGCCCCCTCCTTCACAGCTGCTCAGCACACAGCTTGTGCTGGGCTGCAGTGCGAGACTGTTCGCAGCTGCTGCAGCAGCCGAAGCAGTCTCCTATGGCTGTAGGGGGGAGCAATCATACTGATCGTGCCCCCCCCCCGCTTGAGCCGGGCTGGGGGGCTTACAGCGCCCCCCTCCCCAGCGCACAGCGCTGCAAACGTGATTTTTTATTTTTTTAGCAAGAGAGCGTGGCCACGCCTCCTGCAATTAGGCCACGCCCCTTCCTTTTCCGGGGCCCGGCCAGGCTCTCTACGGCCCTGTCGGCATTGGGTACCCGGCAGCAGCCTTCCTGGCTTCCCGGCACTGCTTGGTATATCGCTCGGTTTGTTGCGAGCACAGAATTTATAGGTATCCTGCCCAGTTTGGCTATTATTGTTGCCTAAGATTTAACCAACTGCAATATTGTCTATAACTTCCTCCCCCTACTCCTTCTTGTAACTCACCCTTTTCTTTTAATAATCATTGCTGTTAGTTTAGTTAACTCAGATTATGGAGTCTAGTTACTAAGCAGTGTTAGGAGACAGAGTGAAAAGTGATAAGGTACCAGCCAATCAGCTCCCAACTGTCATTTTTCAAACACAGCCTGTGAGATGGCAGTTAGGAGCTGATTGGCTGGCACCTTATCACTTTTCACTCTGTCTCCTAACACTGCTTAGTAAATATACCCCTATATTCTTATACTGTTTGCTGATGCTCTTACCTGTTGTTATGTTATGTTATGTAACTTTATATTGAATGCTTATTGGGATCAACATAACAGATGTACATCTATTATTTGTATTGGAGCTGTTACCTTTGTCGATTGTAATTGCAATTTTCTACGACTATTTAAAATAATAAACAGATTTAAAAAAAAAAAAGCTGTCGTGCATTTTCGCAGACCGACCACTGCATAACTTAGGAGTCCATCGCTGGGAGCGATAAGCTGAGGATGCCGAAGACCAGTGGGACGTAATTCTAAATACCAGTGTAATATTCGTTTGTATATCACTGTGATACATCCCCAACCCCATCACGTGGTAGTTACCAATATTGCCAAAGGAAATTGGACCTGATTGAGCTGGGATTGCAGTTGCTAATACGCACGCAATCTGCCGATTTTTGCGTTCCGCGCATGCGTACGCATCGCAGTGTGCGTGTGTGCAAACATGCCACTGTGATCGGGACTGCGGTTGCAGAGGCTATGCAGACCCATCATAGAGTGACTGACAGGAAGTGCCATTTGTGGGTGGTGACGGGGTCATGTGAACGCAGGCGTGCCAGGGGCGTGCATAAATTATCCACTGCGAAGCCCTACACACTGTGTGGTCTCATAGCGTGCGTGGCTGTTAGCAAATTCTGAGTATGGTCAGGGCTTGTGCAAGTGTACGTACGGGTCCGATGGTACTGGATTGTACCGATGGTTTCGCTATTCAACAAGCTCCGAAAATTCAACAAGCTCCGAAAATACAATCTTTCCGGAGCTTGATTGCAAGAGCATTCGCCATCTTCAGATGGCGAGTGCTCCTTCTACCGGAAGGAGTCCCGGGTTGCGAAGAGGGATCTTTTCGGATCCCTCTGCCCATGTCCGGATCCTTACGCCGGACGTCGGGGCTCTTGTGCGCATGTGTCACCTGTAGGTCATGCAGGCACACTAGTGTCACTGCTCCTTTCGGACCAGTGAATCCGCTCGCGGGGACATCTGATTTTTGGATCAGCTGTCTGTGCCCCGGAGCAATAATGAATCACTCCGGCGTCCGCGGCGAGTTAGAATGTTGATTACTGATTATTAACATAATGGATAAACCTCTTATAAATAAAAGATAATAATATCAACAGTAATAATAATACCGTATATACTCGAGTATAAGCCGAGTTTTTCAGCACATTTTTTGTGCTGAAAAAGTACCCCCTCGGCTTATACTCGAGTGAAGTGTAGCGCTGACCGGACGGAGTTCGGTCAGCACTACACAGCACAAACACTCAGCCGCCGGAGCCGGCAGCTGCGTGTTTGCTGCAACCATCTTCCGGCTCCCGCAGTGGGTAATGGGAGAGACGTCATGACGACGTCTCTCCCATGCAAAGCGGCCGGAGGAGCGGATAGCGGCGGGACCAGGAGCGGCAGTTTCAGGTAAGTGATTTTTTTTTTTATTCTTATCACATCTCTCTCTACTGGGGGGGGGATACAGGGGGCGATTACTACAGGGGCGATTACTACAGGGGCGATTACTACAGGGGGCACTACCAGGGGGCCATTACTACAGGGGGCGATTACTACAGGGGGCACTAAAATGGGGGATTACCACTGGGGGAACTACCAGGGGGGGATTACTACAGGGGGCACTACCAGGGGGGGATTACTACAGGGGGAACTACCAGGGGGGATTACTACAGGGGGCACTACCAGGGGGGGATTACCACTGGAGACATTGAAAGGGGGGATTACCACTGGGTGCACTACCAGGAGGGATTACTACTGGGGGCACAACCAGGGGGAATTACTACTGGGGGCACTTCCAGCTGCTGCCATTTCCCACACTAGGCTTATACTCGAGTCAATAAGTTTTCCCAGTTTTGGGGGGTAAAAGTAGGTACCTCGGCTTATATTCGGGTCGGCTTATACTCGAGTATATACGGTAATAGGTCAGCTTCAGACTCTTTCCCCTACTGCTGAGATAATGAAATATACAAAGCTGTATATAGCCCGTGTCACAGCTCCCGGTGGATGTACAGCACAGTGAAATAGTCACACTTTGTTGCACGGCTGCATTGTGGCTGAAAGGCGCAGATGGTTTACAGGCAGAGCTTGTATCGCCGACTGAGACCAAAGGCATGAAATTATTGTTTACTAGGCCTTGATTTCTATTTCATAGGAGGTCAATGTCAATAAAGCAATGTCAGTGTTCATCTGGAGAGACTGGGAGCCGGGCAGAGCGAGCCACTGCCTGAAAGAGCGAACAGCCGGCTCCTATGTCCTCTCTCTTATCTGAGCTTCTCCTGAGCCATTCCGGTGTTCAGAACAAATCTCTCAGACAAAAGAATCAGGAGGTGGTAATAATATCCCAGGCAGCCAAAGACGCTATAAAGTGTCATTATTAGCTGGAGTCAGGACAAGATAACAGCTTTTCTTCTATCATAGACCTTGGAAAATATTCCTATTAACTTTCAGCACTTTCTCATTTTTTTTTTTTTTTTGTAAAAAGTAAAAAAAAAAAATCTCCCAGTCTCTGCGCGGTTCACATTATTATCATCATTACTTATTTATACGGAGCCAGGATCCAGTACGAGCTACGGTATGCCAGACAGAGACCTTTAATAAGGTGGTTATCAGGGGTCCCCAGGTAGGGGGGGAGGGGGAATGCGAACAATTATTATAATAACTCTCCTGCTATAATCCAGGACACTAAGTCACTTTAATAGACACTGGAGTTTGTAAATACATTTAAAGCAGCAGGTAAAAATAAGGATTTTTCTTTTTAAGCATAGTCTGCGGCGGGTTATAAGAAGAATTATGCTAATTACCACATTCCTTGTTTTGTTTCTTCAGACAGCTATTAATAATGTATAATGCTGCACTGTGATAGGTCACTACCACGGCAATGACCATCCGAGCTGACTACATTATGCACTCTAAAAATTCCCGAACCCCCCTCCCCTCTCCCGTCACATGGCTGGCTGAGAGCTGTGAGTCCGTGTCTGTGTGCAGGCTGACTCTCTCTGGGTCTGGCCGCTATACTTGTCTGCCCTCCAGAGAGGTTTTGAAAAGGAGATAATGGCTTGTATGGGGGCAGCTGAGAGAAATGACCCATGCTTAAAAGCACACTTGCCGACTTCTAGCTCCCTGTCAGGCGTCCTCAGCAGGGGGGCGTGCCACATCAAAAGGGGGCGTGGCCCAGAAAATGACTCGACAATGGGGGCGGGGCATGGGCGTGACAGCGCGATCGCGTCATCGCGGCCCCGACCCCTCTTAACAATGCCGAGATAAATGGCATTGTGAAGCAGGGGGCGGGGCCAGGATGACGTGATTCAGCGCAAATCGCGTCACCGCCCCCCCCCCCGCCGGGGACCGGGAGGCTTGCCTACCTTTCCGGGAGGCCGGGAGCGGCACCCGATTTTCGGGAGGCTCCCGACCAAATCGGGAGGGTAGGCAAGTATGCTTAAAAGTTACTTAATTGTTATTTAAAGGAAGAAAAATAACAACTATGTTGGATTGATGCTTTAAAATGTCGCATAAAACATGAATTAAATTTTAGGATAGTGAAGATACAGTGAGGGTGCTAGTTAGGGATAGAAAGAATCTAAACGGTAGACATAAGAATATGATTAAATATTTAGCAGAGAGCATAATGAGGCGTGTAACCATAGTATCTATCAGTCAGCGTTTAATGGCTAGAAAGCGCAATCTGCAGTAGCGCTGATTATGGCAGTAACTCTCCTTCAATGGTAAAGCCCTCATAGGCCCCTAATTTACACTTACAGTATGAGCAAATCCATGTACAGAGAGCAAATTAGCTGCATGGGAGCAAATGCAATTTTTGCAGTAATACAATATAAATATTACTATATTCTGTGATTTATAGTTGAGCTAAGATGCTCTGACCTCCATAGCCCTGGAGAGATATAAAGTACCAACCAATCAGCTCCTAATTGTCATTTTTCAAACACAGCCTGTAAAGTGACAGTTGGTACTTTATCTCTCTCCACTTTATCTCTCACCAAGGCCGGGATGTACTAAGGTTGCGGTGACCATTCCGCCGGTCACCGCAACCTTACTAATCGCACTAACATATGCGATTAGTATCGCAAAGTACAGCTCTTGCGATAAGAGCTGCCCTTTGCGAAGTACCCGATGCCGGGTGACGTGGTCTCCGTGGGACCCCGCCCCCTCCGAGCCCCGGGAGCTTCCTGCTGGTCACATGTGCAGGAAGCCCCGGGCTCCTCCTCCTCCTCCCTGCACCCGGAAGAAGCTTAGGAGGAGGAGGAGGCAGATGACCCAGGAGGAGCGCAGGCTGGCGACCCTGGACAGCAGGTGAGTGGGGCTAGCGCTGGGCGACGGCGGGGCGGCGAGGTAGCGGCGAACCGGCGGGAGCAAGGTGCGATAAGAAGCCCATAGGCTTCTATAGGGTAACGCCAGGTTTTTCTGGCGTTACCCTATGCACCGATAAAAGTGCGTCCGGGCCTTAGTACATATGGAAATGCGGTAAAAACCAAATTTTCGGGGTTTTTACGGCATTTTCCCTTTAGTACATCCCGGCCCAAGGCTTAGTACATCTACCCCAAATCTGTCCACATTTAATGTTTTTTTTCGCTTCCCCACAGTGCAACATTAATTTTCTAAGATGCAAAAATGACCCCATCTGGCTGGATTTACTTCAAACGCTAACGCTCCAATGTCAGCAAAAGGCTAAAGTGTAAGAAACACAAAAAGTGACCCCAGTAACATAACGCCAGTTGCTCGGGACTAAGGACCTGATTCAGACCCGATCGCAAAGGCGCAATCGCTTGCTCTGAGCATTTTTTCGCCCAACTGCGCATGCGTATAATTCGCAGTGCGCGTGCGCAAGCCATTCGTTGCAATCTGATTTTGGTTGCTCGCAACTTGTAAGCCACTATCAGGTCACTGCTTTGAGTGACAGATAGCGCCGTTTGTGGGTGGTAACAGGGGAAGGTGCTTGTGAATGGGGAGTGGATGTGCGAATGCAGGCGTGTCAGGCTGCCAAAACGCGGTTTAAAGGGCGTGCATAATTAGCAAAGTAGCGTCATTGTACACGTCACCTGCATGTATTTCATCCAGCGCTGATCACTGTGCTTGCGGCAGGGTAAGGCAAACCCAAGGGCTGCGAGCAGCCTCCGATGGCTCTCGATGGTCCCGATTAATCCTTAATTTCCCGGAGATGACCTGTGTTGCGAGTGGCAAGGGGGCATCTATAGACACTTGCGAGTGCACTTTACCGAAGCTCGCTAAAACATATTGGGCGTCCTTAAGCACTTCATTTAAATATCCGGCCCTTTTTGCCTGCGAGCGACCGCAACTTGCGAGCGGGTCTGAATGAGCTCCTAAGTGAAGGGATTAAGTTGGTGGATTCGCAGATCCCGGGGTGGTATGTGACTCCTGCGGCCTCTTTGCTGAGTAAAGGATCTAGTCATATTTACAGTATGAAATGTAAAAACCAGTATCTTTATTACCAGAGCACAGGCGCTGTGTGCGTCAGACTGGAAGAGTCCAGCACACTATTACGTAACATTACGCCACCCAATCTGTGACCCTGACAATTTTATTTTAAAATCCTAACTTCATTTGAACGAGACAGCGATGAATGGAAGCGAATCTGTTTCTCTCCTGAGCGAGTGTAGCGGTAGGTACGAGGGCCGCAGACACGCAGAATAGCATGGGCCGAGGGCATGCCGCCAGTGAGTGCAGGGTTACCGGTCTTCAGGTTACGCCAGCCGGTAATCTGTCACAGGAGATGTATTAAACCTTCTAAAGAGAGCAAGGGGAGAAGTCGCCATTAGCAACCAAGCAGCCTGCAGCTATCATTAATCTAGTATGTTCTATAAAATGATAGCTATAAGCTGATTGGTTGCTATGGGCGACCTCCACCTGTCTCCCCCAGTGACTGGATCTACCCATGGCCCAGCTACTCTAGTAGTTTATTCTGACCTGCGTTTAGCTCTAGATTCTTCCTCCATCATTAAACACAACCTACCAGACAGCGATATATAGAGAACTATTTATACCTTCATCCCCCAACTATATAACCTACTACTGTTGCCCTTTATAGCTTATTTGCTCCATTTCCCTCCTACCTTCAGGGCATTTGAAATATTAATTTCCAGGTCTCTCCCATCGGCCGTCACTGTTTGCCTAGCACTATTAACCCCCTGTGCTCCATATATATGACGTCTTCTCTTGTGTAGATCACAACGTCACTCTCATCCCTCTCACAATTAACATTCTACGACCACACCAGTAAGAATTCAGTTATGGGTATTGGAAAGTGCACTGTAGGCCGATAAATCCTGCAGACACCGTATTTGTGCGCCGATGTTGGCGCAGAGCAGGGATGATTTTATTTTATAATGTGGTTAATCCTGTTTTTATTTTCCTGCCTTTGAGTAACATAACATCTGCTTTTGTCACCGTGTTTGTGATGTAAGATTCCCCCCCCTTTACTTTGCCCTTGATTTGATGAATGAGGCGCCTGACACCAGGACCAGCCCTCTGAATTAATCTGCCGATGGACTTGTGCTGAGTAGTCAAAGGGGAGATTTACAATAGGATTTCTGATACGGGTCCGTGGTTCCTGCTTTGCATTCTGCCTAAGGATCGAGATAACTCCTCGAGCCCCTCGTCAGAATGTTAAAGATCCATCTGGCCATGAGCTGCCAAGGTAATTGGCGGAAATGAATAATGCATGGCACATCTCTGTATATCCAACCCCTACGCACCACCCCACACGTGTCCTCCCGGACCAGGAGCCCTGGAAATTACCATGATCCAGGTGTGCACAACATAACAAGCAGGATTGCAATAGGTTTCTGCAGAGCTGTTTATAACCATTCTCATTGCTACTGCTCAAGTTAGGGCTGAAGAATATTCTGATACTTGAGTCACAACGTAGATTTGTACTAATGCATATTACAGGCCAGGGCACCAATGCCCATTCACCTGCTCCACGTGCTTCTGCCTTTATAGTGAATCATTTATCATTGCATCCTAAATAAACGTTACTTAGGCAGATGCCCTTTCATATTGGTGCCACCATGCCAGGACCCCTGGACCACACTGGATGAGGCGCATGTTTCTCACAAGGTAACCTAGGTTGGTGCTTAGGTCCTGGGACTGTAAGAGGTTGGGAATGGAGGCGGGACTATGCAAATAGGAATTGCTTTGTATATTCATCCTCCACTATGCTCCTCCCCCCGAGGCCGGATTCCTTAGATGTGTTATTATTTAATTTAGTACCTATTAATGTGTACTAAGCAGCAAATTCAAATATATTATCCTGACTCTGAGTACAGAAGCATAAAGTACATGTACAGGAGAATAAAAAATGTAACGCCAATTTTATGCCATTGAATAGGGTTAGGGACCGCCATGGCGCCCAATATAGCCTGTATGCACCAATCTCTGGAACTGTACAGGAGGGCTGGAGCCCCGCCCACAGGATTAATGTTTTTTTGATCCTTTTTTCCTCCCGAAACCTTTACCAAAGTACACTGTTTTACCTTTTTAATTTCTGTGCTCTTCAGCCTTTTATTTATATCACAAAGGGTCTGATTCAGCAAGCAACGCAAGTGAGAGAAAGCACGGTGAGAGCCGATGTTTGCCATCTGCGTATGCATTGCATTGCGTGTGCGCGAACAGGTTGCAGAGTACGCAGGGAGCCCGCAGAGACCTTCGATTTTGATTGACAGGAAGCGCCGTTTGTGGGTGGCGACAGGGTGGTGGTCGGCCGAATGCAGGCGTTACAGGGGCGTGCATAAATTAATCTCAGCGGCGCCGCACATAGCCGGGCGCCTCTCTGCGTGCAGGAAACTCTCAAGTCCAGCAGCAGGGTCAGCACTACCCTTAGCTTACACGCAACTTCGATGGCACTCGATGTTCCCGATGTTTACGCTGTCAATCACGGCATAGGTGGGCGACTTTATGTTTTGCTGGGTGTCTGCTTCTTGTGCTGCGGTCTCCGTGCGCCTACATTGATTAGCATATTCTCGCAGCGGCTGGGTGCGTGCATCTGCTAGCGTGCGTTCTTGCTGAATCAGGCCCAAAGTTGCTTTAATTGACCCTGCCGTTACAGCGCACAGTTTGTGACCTCTGGGTACAAATGTTGCTTCGGAGGGCAATATAAAGTAACACCGCTGCCGGATAATATAATAAATAAGTATACGCATAAATATAATAGAAGACATCTAGGAAGATGTAGTTAGTAAAAGTTATGGGAAAGCACTTACAGGTCTACAAATTACAACTATCCAGGTGGGAACCCCCTCTAAAATCATCTGAGAGACCTTCTTCATGCCCCACCTATTACTGCGGCCAGAAAACATGTTGCATCATCACTGCCCTGAACACGCCGCCATCCTTCATTATACTGGAACTCCTGAGCTGTGTTCTAACTTCTAAGGGTCTGATTCAGAGCCGGACGCTCTTTCAGAGCGCTCGCTCTGAATCAGCGCGGCATTTTTTTTTTAACCGGCCCCCTGGCCGCTCGCTAAGCTGTGGGTGACCACCCATAGCTTTTGCGAGCGGCCAGGTGATGGTCGCAATGGTCGAGACCATCGGGCTTGCGACGAGTCCCTTGTGGTAGGGTCTCGTCCATCGCAAGCCCCAGTGAGCTTCCGGCTGTAATAGAGCTGGAAGCTGACTACTGAGGCCACCCCCAAATGGCAGGCGTTCCTTCAGGAACGTCTCCGTTTGGTCAGCCACCCCCCCTGCACGCCTCCAAAACGGGGCGAGCTGTCAATCATAATCGACAGCCGCCCCATTTTGGTGCGAGACTCGTAGCGACGGAGCGCCCGTCGCCGGCCGGGTCTCACGCATGCGCATGCACAGTGGGGGACCATCGACTCGCTGTGCGCTCGCGAGTGGGTCTGAATCAGGCCCTAAGCACAGACTATAAACAAGTTTTGCTGTCATGGAGAATAATGATACATTTTATATACTGTCCATGAACGTACAGATGCCGTCATTGTCTGACTGATTTAACATCCGTCCTGACCCACATGCGTTGTTGTCCCCCATCAGTCGTTATTCAGACTTAGCAGACTTTTGGGGCCCTTATACATTTCAGTTTGCCGACACATTAGGTTTAAAATGGCTGTCCAAGTCGCAGAGTGTGTCGGCATATTTTCCCTGTTAAGAAGAAGATTTGCTTAAATCGAAATTGACCAGATCGCCCTTTTATCCGTAAAATTAGTGTATTATGTTTTGTTTTTATCTAAAATAAATTCCCCCCCCATCGCTCCTATGAGTCAGGTAGACCCGACTTGCTGCAATCTCAGCCGTCTACATTAAAATCCATCTTCCTATAACACTGACTCCATGCTGTGCACAGCAGCAGAAAATGATCTATAAACCAAGTGTCACCTAGTAATGAAAATATATCTAGAGAGCAAAGTTTCTAGAATCATTATCGGTTTGGCTTTTCCTCATTAAAAATTATAACTTCAATCAGCCAGGCTCGATCTTTAAAGCCCACGGTGTTTACACCTGTGTATGAGATTGTAAAAAGTGTCAAGCAAGTGATTTAATCCAGACCCCATCGCTGGTCACAAGCATAGCGCCTTCCGTTTTTCATTTTCACTGTAGTCTGCGGTTACGCAACTGTTGCTGTGTGACGCATGACAAGTCACGTCGGCACCTCTCATGACGGATGTTTTTACAGACCTGCTCTGCTGAATATTCCCCTCTTTCCACAGTGGGCCATGACACGTTCTATGCTTTGCCAAAGGAATTTGAACTTAACCAGTTCTCGGTCTTACTCCAACCGCCCCACATAGCAGAAGGCATATTTTTAACATTTTTAATTGGTTTTTGGTGTTAACATCTTGAATGTAGATAGAAAACGAAGGACCAGCGCTCACCAAAATGTGGCAAAGAAATGTAAAATATTGTTACAGCATTAAAAATGTGCAATAAGAAATTGATGCATTTGAAGAATTTAATAATTCGTTAAAATTGTTTAAGAGTTTTATAATAAGGGTATAACAAGAATTAAACAAAAAATATATAGTCTAATCGATGTATCACCTGGGATACTAATTAGTAATAATGTTTATGAGAAATTTAGGAGTTAGATATTTATACACAAGTATTCGATATGAAATAGCTGAAAAATCTGAGAAACTAATACCGGTATATAAAATGAGACAAGAGAAACAAAGAAACATAAATGGAAATAAAATCCAAAGTCCTGTACTATGACATCCAAAGGGCGCAGGTTGGTCAGATCACCTAATACAGGTAGTGCTAAGGTCACATCAATGTCCACGTAATACACTTTAGACCAGTGGTCTCCAACGTTAATCGAGATGTCAGCTACTTTAGAAAAATTAAACCTCCTGAAGTGCTACTAAAATTGTAGGGAAAAAAAAATCTGGCTCATGACTGAACAATTGAAGGTCATTTAATAAAAATGAAAAGGCATTTAATTATTTATTACAGTGATATTGTTGTAGTTTATAAATAAAATTTACGTACAGGCACATTTCACTGTTAATTACCGGCTCCAATGAGGTACGTGCAGTAGACAAGCAAAAGATATAGGGCCTGATTCAGACCCACTCGCGAGCGGCTGTCCGCTCGCAAGTGGGTCGATGTTATGCACTGAGCATGCGCACGACGGAGGGAGCTCCGTCGTGCGCATGCGCCAGACGCGACGAGCGAAGGAAAGTCCTTCGCTCGTTGTGTCCGATCAAAGGGGGCGTGCTGTCAATGTTGATTGACAGCACGCCCCCTTTGGTGGGCGTGCCGGGGGCGTGCCTCCCTGACGGGGGCGTTCCCACGGGAACGCCTCCCGTCAGAAGCCAGCCCACTGACATCACTAGTGATGTCAGTGGGAGTGATTTTGGCTCTGATAGAGCCAAAATCACTCCGGAGCTTGCGGTTGAAAACCTCAACCGCAGGCTCCGGCTCGCAATTTCGATGGTCGCGATGGTCTCGACCATCGCGGCCATCACAAAGCATGCTCGTATAGCCTGTGGGTGGTGACCCACAGCTATACGAGCGTCCAGGAGGACGCTCCATGAAAATGGAGCCCGGCCCTCATTCAGAGCGTGCGCTCTGCTCAGAGCGTACGGCTCTGAATGAGGGCCATAGGTAGGGCTACAGTGTGATTTTCCGGCAGGGCTTGGTGGGAGTCACTCGTTCCACCGTAATGTAGGCACCGTGGGTGGAACCACGGGGAAGCACATTGCTGTAAAGGCTGAGGCAATCGCCTGACGTGCTTCCCTGTGGCTCCACCCATGGCACTGATGCCACGGGGGAGCACACGTCAGAGGTCACTTTGACCTTTTTGACTTTCGACATTCAAGAACCTGTCGACATTCTTGTGTCGACATTTTGGACACGCTGCCTGTGTTTACACAGTTAAGCGTTCGTCGCAATCTGCGCATGCGTCTGAGTCGCACTGCGCATGCGACGTTTCATCACCGTTGTTGCCCGTGGTGAGGATTCATTCGCCAGGTTGATTGGCAGACAAGGAATGTTTGCAGGCGGCTACGGGCAGGAGGGTGATTCAAACACAGACGCGTTGAGACCATTTTTCGTGGAATGTCAACTGTGAGTGCGATCCCGTACGCAGTAAAAATGGCTCCGGCTTCTCAGTTCCGATGCCCATTCTGCGCAACCATAGGGTTACTCAGAAGTCTGATAATCGACTGATCCGTGACCGATTCTGTGTTTTTGAACGTAGCCAATTGGTTTTGCGAAGCAGCCAGTGGGCGTCTCAATCCAAATCCAGGCGGATGCGACATTTGCATATTTCGCATACAAAATCGCAGATGCGGCGGCCTTTAGCGCACATCACTGAATGAGGCCCACAGTCAGCAATATTGTAGCCAAGTTAATAACATTCCATGGGTTTAAGCCACACCACAGCAACAAGTGTGAATTTGTGTTGAGCACATAGGTAATGATATGTCATATATATGCGCCATCAGCCGTTTCCCGGATCACCTATGCGGGACACAAGTCTACAGCGGATCTATTCCGACAATCACCTGCAGACAGCACATTAATGCTGGGCACCTGTGGAAGGATGAACGAGGGAGCTCTCCTAGCCTCGCTGGACAGGGAAGGTAAGAGGCCTTCACAGAAGGTGAGAGATATAATTAAGGGCTCTGTGTTTCAGCCATATGGAGGGCTATCCAGCTTCTGCTTCCCCCGCACTGCCTTCCACAGTAGACGTTGCTCTTGTTAAGCTAATGTTGTTTTTCTACTTCCCAAAGCAGATGTTCTTCTGTTTTTTTATAAATTCAATGTTTTCGTTAAGTTCCTGTACCTACCGCTGGCTCCCTTCCAACAAGCCTTGAAGATGAAGTTTGGCAGCTGCTTTTGAAGCCCTCCCGCATCTTCTTACGAAACATAATCCAACCGCAGAACCGAAGAACTCAGCCGACAAACTGGGAGACAACTTTGTGTTTTCAGAGCTCCAGAATCACCAGAGTACAGCAGAACACGATGAGATCTGAGCACATTTCATACTTTGCTGTCATTTCTTCTTCTCCCTAGAACTGTGATGCTCCCTTGGGGTGGGAGGACCGTGTCTTCTTGGGATTTCAGATCCAGATGATAGGTTACGGGACATGGGTCATTGCTGCCATAGTTAATGGGAGCTCACTGGTTCTGTTCAGTTGTTCTCCGGTAGTAAAGCACCAGTGCTAGAGTCTAAGATGTGCTTTCAATCAGGATTTGGATAGCGGGCTACCTCAGCTGGATGCGGGCTACCTCGGTCCACTTAGTACTGGCCCCAGATCTGCTCCTTCCATCCCCAGTGGTAGAGAGAGAAGTTCAAGGAATGTAACAGTGATGGGAAATAGTGTTATTTTATTGAACATACTGTAGATATAGGATCCTGAAATGTATTCTCATTGACTTTGAGCCAAGAGTTTGCATTTTAGATAACAAAAAACATCTGAAATGATCATTTGGATCACTTACTATAAAAAAATAAAAAACTATGGATGCTATTAGCTATGGGGTCTATAATCAGTGCAAGGTGTTCGCTGCACATGGGCCCTTGGGTCCAGGGGGCACCTGTGCCACACACCCCTTGCACCTACAGCGTACCTCACTAGTGCCAGCCAGCAGTTCCCACCTTGTAATGTCCAGGGTGGCATCATCTTTTAGGTAAATCTTTAGACAGATGGCACCGTGCAGTGAAAGCAAAGACTCAGTCATTGTGGTCTGTGCATGCACCATATTCCTGCATATCACTTAAAAAATGGTGGTAGCAGCAGAATGCAAGGGGGTGCACATGCCCCTCCTCCCTTCCCATAAGTTAATGTACCCCTGGGTCCAATGTTTATGTTTTCAGGGCTTGATACATTTGGCATTTTCGCAGTCACCATAGGTAGCTGTGGGGACTGATCTTGCAATCGATAGCTACAGGGCCCTCTGTACTTGATAACTGATACATCTCTGATCCCAGGACTTGAACCAAAATCCTGGGAGCTCTCCTTGGAATCCAGGCCCGGTAGGCACTATGCAGCTTGTATTACCGCTTTAATGTCTTTGTGTAGTAAAATATCCAGCTGGATGCGTACGGCATGCTGGCAGTAGTGAGAGCGGGTATAAATTTCACCACATAGTAACAGCAGATGTGGAAAGATTTGAATCATATTCTACTTAAGAGCACAATACCTGCATTAAAGTCCACCGGCTGCGCTTACAGATTGATGATGCTGAAAGCCTGAATTATAAAGCACCTTTCAGACCAGGAATATATCTATCTCTTTACTTAAAATACACACGTCTACCTCCAACTGTGTATATATCCAAACACATCTAAGCTGGGCTGTAGAAGAAAAACAACATCATCTACATTGCCATCATGTAGGATCCTCTTACAGAGAATACAGCTGCTGATTTTTATAAATCCAGATCCTATGCATTAGGTACAATAAGGCTCATGTATACACATACAGAAGTGCAGCATATACAGTGTTTTATGACCTCACCCATTTTTATGAGGAAGAGCAAAAGGGTTCTATGTACTAATATAGAGCCCCTGAGTGGCCGCCATGCACCCTATTTGGAGCAGAACGGTGCTGTAAGTAACAACTATAACTAGACTAGTGTGGGTCCAGATTTCTGAAAGCTAAACACCCGAATCTGAGTAGAATCGGGTCAAGGTTTGGATTCACTTTTGTGTCCCGGTTCATTCTGACAGGGGTGTATCTACAGGTCCGAGCGCCCCTGGCAAACTAAGGGACTGGCGCCCCCTCCAATGACTGCTTCTACTAAAAAAAAAAAATACGCTTAGTTTAATTCACACACGTGAAGAAATAGGGAGAGTATAATTTTTATTTCTCTTTTTAATATATATATATCTTTTATAGAACGTACTCTATTCCAAACCACTATATATAAATTTATTTATGCAAAAAAAACACAGGAAAAGCTTGAAAACATTGAATCAAAAACAAACAAAATGTATTATGGGTAACATAATTTACATATATTCAAATTGGGCTATCTATACTGAATTACATTTTTTAACAACTAATACCTACACACCACCATTAATTTACTGGGATGATAACTCACATGAATCTTTTATATTTTCCCACATAATAATGAAGACAGTCCATATGAATCATGTCTTATTCCCAACATAGGGTAAGCCACAACCTATAAAGATCATAGCCAATCCCCCAAACTGAGAAAAATATAAATTTATTACACTGGGGGTAGTTCAACTTACATGCCTGTAGAAATAGGAAGACGATATATATATATATATATATATATATATAATATTTTTTTTTTCAGTTATAACACTTACTGCATGAAAAGCACTGTTTATTAATTTCTATATGTCAACAACACAGGAAAAGAGGGCATCAATAACAAACAAGATGCATTGTGGGCAAGATAGTTTGCATATGTGCAAATTACTTTGCGAATTGAGCCTTGTGATTGATGTGGTGCTTGCACTCTTTTCCTGTACAGTTGACATATTGGAATTAGTGAGTGGTGATTGGTATGTGTTGGGTATTGTGGGGGAAGAAATACAGTCAGGTGCATAAATATTGGGACATTGACAGAATTTTTATATTTTGGCCTCTATTCATCGCCACAATAGCTTTGAAATGAAACAAACAAGATGTGCTTTAACTGCAGACTTTCAGATTTAATTTGAGGGTAATTACATCCAAATCAGGTGAATGGTGTACGAATTACAACAGTTTCTATATGTGCCTCCCACTTTTTAAGGGGCCGAAAGTAATAGGACAAACTAAACAATCCTAAATCTAACTTTCACTTTTTAATACTTTGTTGCAAATCCTTTGCAGGCAATTACATACAGCCTGAAGTCTGGAACGCATAGCCATTACCAGACGCTGGGTTTCATCCCTGGTGATGCTCTGCCAGGCCTCTACTGCAAATGTCTTCAGTTCCTGCTTATTCTTTGGGCATTTTCCCTTCAGTTTTGTCTTCATCAAGTGAAATGCATGCTCAATCGGATTCAGGTCAGGGGATTGACTTGGCCATTGCATAACATTCCACTTTTTAGCCTTAAAAATCTCTTTGGTTGCTTTTGCAGTATGCTTTGGGTCATTGTCCATCTGCACTGTGAAGTGCCGTCCAATGAGTTCTGAAGCATTTGACTGAATATGAGCATATAATATTGCCCGAAACACTTCAGAATTCATTCTGCTGCTTTTGTCAGCAGTCACATCATCAATAAAGACAAGGGAACCAGTTCCATTGGCAGCTAGACATGCCCACGCCATGACACTACCACCACCATGCTTCATTGATGAGGTGGTATGTTTTGGATCATGAGCAGTTCCTTTCCTTCTCCATACTCTTCTCTTCCCATCACTCTGGTACTAGTTTATCTTTATCTCATCTGCCCATAGGATGTTTTTCCAAAACTGTAATGGCTTTTTTAGATGTTGTTTGGCAAACTCTAATCTGGTCTTCCTGTTTTTGTGGCTCACCAATGGTTTACATCTTGTGGTGAACCCTCTATATTCACTCTTGTGAAGTCTTCTCTTGATTGTTGACTTTGACACATATACACCTACCTCCTGGAGAGTGTTCTTGATTTGGCCAACTGTTGTGAAGGGGTTTTTCTTCTCCAGGGAAATAATTCTTCTGTCATCCACCACAGTTGTTTTCCGTGGTCTTCCGGGTCTTTTGGTGTTGCTGAGCTCTCCGGTGCGTTCTTTCTAAGAATGTTCCAAACAGTTGATTTGGCCACACCTAATGTTTTTGCTATCTCTCTGATGGGTTTGTTTTGATTTTTCAGCCTAATGATGGCTTGCTTCACTGATAGTGACAGCTCTTTGGATCTCATATTGAGAGTTGACAGCAACTGATTCCAAATGCAAATGTCACACCAAGAATCAACTCCAGACCTTTTACCTGCTTAATTGATAATGAAATAACGAGGGAATAGCTCACACCTGTCCATGAAATAGCTTTTGAGTTGATAGTCCCATTACTTTTGACCCCTTAAAAAGTGGGAGGCACATATAGAAACCGTTGTAATTCCTACACCGTTCACCTGATTTGGATGTAATTACCCTCAAATTAAATCTGAAAGTCTGCAGGTAAAGTACATCTTGTTTGTTTCATTTCAAAGCCATTGTGGAGGTGAATAGAGGCCAAAATATGAAAATTCTGTCAATGTCCCAATATTTATGCACCTGACTGTATATTAGGGAAAAAAATAAAAAAAAATTACTCTCCCTAATTTTAAATGTTTCTGATATAAAGGGACATATAAGAAGGCTAATACATACTAGCAGTCAACAGAGAACACTGGTAAGAGCAGAGGAGACAGAAGGAAATCAGGGGTCTTTGCTGTAGCTGACTGCGGGACACTGCTAAGAGCAGCGCATAGGAGATCATGTGGTAGTGATGTCGGGCTGAAACAACGCCCCTGGGAAGGGCCATCCAGGCCGATAGGAAGATACGCTTCTGAGTCCTGGTTTGGAACTCAGATTTAAAAAAACAACTTGAGTTTTGGATTCGGACATTTAATAGATGTTCTTTTAATTAAGCCGCTCGGTAAATCCCTGGAAGGAAGATAGGGGAGGGAACTACGGCACAATTTGCAGCAGCAGGTGGCGGTATCACGATGATGCGATTCACTGCAGCCCAACCACAGAACACTAGCCACGTCCTCCTGCTGTAGGGCATATATTCCCTTGTCATCCCACCAATGGTCTGGATTTGTAAACTGATACATGGAGCAGCAACTCTGATAGATGGTTAGTTCTGACAACTACAGTATTCCAATACAATGGACAGGATTTCAGATGGTTCACACCATTTTCCTTGCACATCAATCAATTAATACCTGGAGCAAGACCAATAAGATAGAAGACACAGGGGTCTATGTACTAAGCCTTGGAGAGAGATAAACTGCCAACCAATCAGCTTCTGTCATTTTTCAAACACAGCCCATACAGTAACAGTTAGGAGCTGATTGGTTGGTACTTTATCTCTGTCAACTTTATCTCTCTCCAAAGCTTAGTACATAGACCCCTAATACTACCCATCCACTAGGTGATTTTGACAGGCGATTGTACGATAACGACGTCATTATCGCTTGCAAATTGTCCGCAAATCGAGCAGTAAACTTTTTAAAACGACCAGCGATGTGCGCACCCACTGGTCGTTTTTAACATCTATTATCGCCCGAACATGACGGTCAACCGCCGTCAGGTTGCCATGTTCGGGGATGATTGATCTGCATACACTGAACGTCCGAAAGTTCAGTGTATGCGCTTCACCCCTAGGGGGATGACGGCATGATTATGATGTCGTAATCGTGCCGTCTAGTAGTGGATGGGCAGCATCCATATAAATACATTGTAAAGGGGCCCCTACTATCCATCTCTACAATATAACAACCAGAAGCGTTTCTAGAGAGGAGGGGGCCCGTGTGCAGTCTCCGACATGGGCCCCCTCCTCTCCGCCCAGCAGCGCACTGAGCTGTGCGCCACCAGCGCCGGAGTTATAGACTCTGGGGACTAGAGTGCACCCAGAGTCTATAGAGGATGCGCTGGTCACAGGGATGGCCGCGGCGGCCATTTTCCCTGTACTGCGCATGCGCAAACGACGGGGAAAATGGCCGCGGTGGCCATTTTCCAGTCAATTTTACAACGCCGGACGCCCGCGCTGACGTAGGACTCCAGAGAGGTAAGTAATACTAGGGATGTAGGGTGTGCGGTGCGGAGTCCCCCTGGACCCAGGGGCCCGTGTTCCCCGTACACCCAGCACCCATTATAGATACGCCCCTGATAACAACACTTTCTGCTAAAGAACCATTACTGTTTATTTTCTTTAAAAAAAAAAAAAGAATTGATATAACGCTCCGATTAAGCAAAGTTTATTCATTGTAAAAGAAGTCTCCATAATTCGAGAATAAATTATACTTCCAAACACTTCTCCTTATACACAGTCCGCTGTTAAATAATACTACCGATACCTATTCTCTCTCCATAGTGTGTTTGATTTTGCGTACATGACATTTTCGGCTTGTTATACTAGTGTACATCAGCATTTTGCTCCCCAGTCTTCGAACACTGCGAGTCTTGGTAGTTGGTGTTAATGAGTCTCTGGGTACTTTACATTGTGTAATATTATAATGGGGTTTTACTTTCTGGCTGCTGATTGGCTCCTACATTACATATCTTGCTCCACTTCCTGAGTACTGGAAAAGAACAAGGTTTTAATGCAGACCAGAAGCCGTGAATGTTTTTTTTTTTCGTTTTACCTCTGCTGAATCTTATAAAAATAAAATGATTCCTGAAAATAGGGAATTGACAGGTTTCTATGTGGACGTCTTGATAATGAGCACAGGAAGCCAGAGAGAATCAGCGTTTAAAATAAGATATTATAGATGTGCCTGGAATGAGATGAAAGTTGGGAAATGCTGATGTCTTGGTTTCTCTTCTCATGGCTGGTTTCCTTGTTAAATTGCCATATCACAGACGTGCTCACCCTGTACCCACAATCATATCTCATCTGGCAGAGCTACAGACCGTCAGAGAGTCACACTGACCTGTGCACAAGCTGCCCTCCAATCACGTCAGAGGAATACGGTTATGTCTGTCTCATCCAGTATCGTACATAGAGAATGTGTTTGACTTCAGCTCTGAGGGGGTCTCCAAAAGCACTGGCACTTTCATGTTCCTATACTGAACAGTCATTATTAATATTCCCCCTCTTATTATTACACCATCTACTGATTGCAGCTCTAACATGACCATAATACACATCTATTACACTGTATGCAGACATAGGACACTACACCCCCAACATGACCTGACCAATGTACATGATCATAATACACATCTATTACACTGTATACAGACATAGGACACTACACCCCCAACATGACCTGACCAATGTACATGATCATAATACACATCTATTACACTGTATACAGACATAGGACACTACACCCCCAACATGACCTGACCAATGTACATGATCATAATACACATCTATTACACTGTATACAGACATAGGACACTACACCCCCAACATGTCCTGACCGCTGTACATGATCATAATACACATCTATTACACTGTATACAGACATAGGACACTACACCCCCAACATGACCTGACCGCTGTACATGACCATAATACACATCTATTACACTGTATACAGACATAGGACACTACACCCCCAACATGACCTGACCACTACATGATCATAATACACATCTATTACACTATATACAGACATAGGACACTACACCCCCAACATGTCCTGACCGCTGTACATGATCATAATACACATCTATTACACCGTATACAGACATAGGACACTACACCCCCAACATGTCCTCACCACTGTACATGACCATAATACACATCTATTACACTATATATAGACGTAGGAAACTACACCCCCAACATGTCCTGACCACTGTACATGATCATAATACACATCTATTACACTGTATACAGACATAGGACACTACACCCCCAACATGTCCTCACCACTGTACATGACCATAATACACATCTATTACACTATATATAGACGTAGGACACTACACCCCCAACATGTCCTGACCACTGTACATGATCATAATACACATCTATTGCACTATATACAGACATAGGACACTACACCCCCAACATGACCTGACCGCTGTACATGATCATAATACACATCTATTACACACTATGCAGACATAGGACACTACACCCCCAACATGTCCTCACCACTGTACATGACCATAATACACATCTATTACACTATATATAGACGTAGGACACTACACCCCCAACATGTCCTGACCACTGTACATGATCATAATACACATCTATTGCACTATATACAGACATAGGACACTACACCCCCAACATGACCTGACCGCTGTACATGATCATAATACACATCTATTACACACTATGCAGACATAGGACACTACACCCCCAACATGTCCTGACCGCTGTACATGACCATAATACACATCTATTACAGTATATACAGACATAGGACACTACACCCCCAACATGTCCTCACCGCTGTACATGATCATAATACACATCTATTACACTGTATATACAGACATAGGACACTACACCCCCAACATGACCTGACCACTGTACATGATCATAATACACTTCTATTACACTATATACAGACATAGAACACTACACCCCAACATGGCCTGACCACTGTACATGATCATAATACATCTATTACACTATATAGAGACAAGGACACTACACCCCCAACATGACCTGATCACTGTACAAGATCATAATACACATCTATTACACTGTATACAGACATAGGACACTACACCCCCAACATGTCCTGACCACTGTACATGACCGTAATACACATCTATTACACTGTATACAGACATAGGACACTACACCACCAACATGACCTGACCGCTGTACATGATCATAATACACATCTATTACACTGTATACAGACATAGGACACTACACCCCAACATGACCTGACCACTGTTCATGATCATAATACACATCTATTACACTCCATACAGACATAGGACACTACACCCCAACATGACCTGACCACTGTACATGATCATAATACATCTATTACACTCCATACAGACATAGGACACTACACCCCAACATGACCTGACCACTGTACATGATCATAATACATCTATTACACTCCATACAGACATAGGACACTACACCCCCAACATGACCTGACCACTGTACATGACCATAATACACATCTATTACACTGTATACAGACATAGGACACTACACCCCCAACATGACCTGACCACTGTACATGATCATAATACATCTATTACACTCCATACAGACATAGGACACTACACCCCCAACATGACCTGACCACTGTACATGACCATAATACACATCTATTACACTGTATACAGACATAGGACACTACACCCCCAACATGACCTGACCACTGTACATGATCATAATACACATCTATTACACTGTATACAGACATAGGACACTACACCCCCAACATGTCCTGACCACTGTACATGATCATAATACACATCTATTACACTATATACAGACATAGGACACTACACCCCCAATATGACCTGACCACTGTACATGATCATAATACACTTCTATTACACTATATACAGACATAGAACACTACACCCCAACATGGCCTGACCACTGTACATGATCATAATACACATCTATTACACTATATACTAGAGATGAGCGGTTCGGATTCTGTGGAATCCGAACCGCTCCGAACATTGGGGATCCGAGTCCACCCGAACCCTGTTCGGGTGTTCACCGCCTGACTCGGATCCCCGTTCGGGGCCGAACGGCGGCCGCCTGATGTCGGATTCTCACTAGAGAATCCGACATCAGGTCTCCTCGCGTGTAGGGCAGAGCGCAGTGATAGCGCTCTGCCCTACACAGACACAGACACACAGCCGCCAGCGGCAGCTGTGTGTTTGTTACAGCAGCCAATGAGAGTCACACAGACTCTCATTGGCTGCTGCACGGAGGGAGCCGGCTGGAGCTCACACATGAGCTCCGTCTTCCGGCTCCCTCCTCAGCATGTGACAGAGCGGACGGCGCGGGAGCGGGGATACAGGTAAGTTTTATTTTTTTTATTTTTTTACTTGTCAAAGGTCCGGGGGCGCTACTGGGGGGGGGGTCTGCACTACTGGGGGGGTCTGCTACTGGGGGGGGGCTATACTACTGGGGGGGCCATACTACAGAGGGGCCTGCTACTGGGGGGGCTATACTACTGGGGGGGGGTCTGCACTACTGGGGGGGGGTCTGCTACTGGGGGAGGCAATACTACTGGGGGGGCCATACTACAGAGGGGCCTGCTACTGGGGGGGGCTATACTACTGGGGGGGGTCTGCTACTGGGGGGGCCATACTACTGGGGGGGATCTGCACTATTGGGGGGCCATACTACAGAGGGGCCTGCTACTGGGGGGGGGCTATACTACTGGGGGGGTCTGCACTACTGGGGGGGGTCTGCTACTGGGCAGGGCTATACTACTGGGGGGGCCATACTACAGAGGGGCCTGCTACTGGGGGGGCTATACTACTGGGGGGGGTCTGCTACTGGGGGGGCCATACTACTGAGGGGCCTGCTACTGGGGGGGGCCATACTACTGGGGGGGCCTACTACAGGGGGGGCCATACTACAGGGGGGGCCCATACTACAGGGGGGGCTACTACTGGAGCAGCCTACTACTGGGGGGGCCTGCTACTGGGGCAGCCTACTACTGGGGGAGCCATACTACTGGGGGGGCATACTACTGGGTGGCATGCTAATGGGGGGCATACTACTGGGGGGCCTGCTAATGGGGGACATACTACTGGGGGGGCCTGCTAATGGGGGGCATACTACTGGGGAGCATTCAACTGGGGGCACTGCATAGTGGACCGTACTACTAAGGGGACTGCATAGGGGGCACCACTGCTGGGGGACATTGTGTAAGGGACACCGCTACTGTGGGCATTGTGTAAAAGGGTCACTACTGTGGGCATTGTGTAAAAGGGGCACTACTGTGTGTCGTAACATAAATAAGAGACACTACTTTATGGTGTAATGTGAATCAGGCCCTATGTGCGGTGTAATGCTAATAAGATTGTGCACTGTGACTCCTAGGGCCGTAGCCCACTTTGTAAACAAGTACTGTGACTCTGCTGGCCGTACCCCACTGGGTGGGTGCACTACTTTTCATTTCTGCCACTGCTGTGTGGCAATGTGTCATAGATGTGCTTTATACTGTGGTGTCTGTGTCGTTGTGCCGCTGCTTTGTCGCTTAGTAACCAGTCAGCTCACTGCAACCTTTGGCCAATAATGTTGAAAACAATATTATAAGCTGTGATATGGTCTAAATTGACTGGAAATTAATGTTATTGAGGTTAATAATACTCTAGGAAGAAAAAAAAGACCAATTTATGTGATTTTAGCTTTTTTTGTCAATTTTTGTAAAAAAATCCAAATCCAACTCCAAAGCCAGTCACCGCAGTTTGGCAAATCCAAATCCAAATCCAAAGCCGGACGACGAATTAGAACCAAATCCAAATCCGGCAAAAATGGTCCGGCGCACATCCCTACTATATACAGACATAGGACTACACCCCCAACATGACCTGACCACTGTACATGATCATAATACACATCTATTACAATGTATACAGACATAGGACACTACACCCCAACATGACCTGACCACTGTTCATGATCATAATACATCTATTACACTCCATACAGACATAGGACACTACACCCCCAACATGACCTGACCACTGTACATGACCATAATACACATCTATTACACTGTATACAGACATAGGACACTACACCCCCAACATGACCTGACCACTGTACATGATCATAATACATCTATTACACTCCATACAGACATAGGACACTACACCCCCAACATGACCTGACCACTGTACATGACCATAATACACATCTATTACACTGTATACAGACATAGGACACTGCACCCCCAACATGACCTGACCACTGTACATGACCATAATACACATCTATTACACTTTATACAGACATAGGACACTACACCCCCAACATGTCCTCACCACTGTACATGATCATAATACACATCTATTACACACTATACAGACATAGGACACTACACCCCCAACATGACGTGACCACTGTACATGACCATAATACACATCTATTACACTGTATACAGACATAGGACACTACACCCCCAACATGACCTGACCACTGTACATGACCATAATACACATCTATTACACTTTATACAGACATAGGACACTACACCCCCAACATGTCCTGACCACTGTACATGATCATAATACACATCTATTACACACTATACAGACATAGGACACTACACCCCCAACATGTCCTGACCACTGTACATGATCATAATACACATCTATTACACTGTATACAGACATAGGACACTACACCCCCAACATGTCCTGACCACTGTACATGATCATAATACACATCTATTACACTGTATACAGACATAGGACACTACACCCCCAACATGACCTGACCACTGTACATGATCATAATACATCTATTACACTATATACAGACATAGGACACTACACCCCCAACATGACCTGACCACTGTACATGATCATAATACACATCTATTACACTGTATACAGACATAGGACACTACACCCCCAACATGTCCTGACCACTGTACATGACCATTATACACATCTATTACACTGTATACAGACATAGGACACTACACCCCCAACATGTCCTGACCACTGTACATGACCATTATACACATCTATTACACTGTATACAGACATAGGACACTACACCCCCAACATGACCTGACCACTGTACATGATCATAATACACATCTATTACACTCTATACTGACATAGGACACTACAACTCCAACATGACCTGACCAATGTACATGACCATAATACACATCTATTACAGTATATACAGACATAGGACACTACACCCCCAACATGACCTGACCGCTGCACATGATCATAATACACATCTATTACACTGTATACAGACATAGGACACTACACCCCAACATGACCTGACCACTGTACATGAACATAATACACATCTATTACACTCTATACATACATAGGATAGTACACCCCAACATGATCTGACCACTGTACATAACCATAATACAGAACAATTCTAATACACTCTATACAGATATCAGCAAGCAATCATACTGCCTTGGTGGATACCGTTGGTAACAGCTGTCTTGTCAGTGATTTCCTGTTTAAATTTTCCCACAATCTTGTTTGGCTAAATCGTTCCATATAATTCTGAAAGATTTTCCAAATCAGTTTTAATTGTGTTTAACTGTGGGGTTCCCTCTAATTACCTTTAAGTAATGTGCAGTGTATCCTGTCACCACTGATGTGAATCTTTAAGAGCTAAACCACAATTACGCCTGCAGTGGGGGTTACATTTTCCTCCTCAGACACAAATCGCAGTGTTGCCTTTGCGATGTTTAGTAATAGGAAAATAACCGGTGTGTTCATTTAGGATAAACAATGGGATTGTGGTGAAAATAAGCTTTCAGAACTGAGGGGGTCTCTTCATAGAGCAGTGAAGATCCCTGTTTAGCTGAAAATAGGGCTTTTCACTGCTTTCGCCAATTCATACTGGGGGTTACCGTGGAGAAGGTTATTCCTTCCCCAGCTGCACCCCGCTTTGTGTATGAATGGCATCACTATACTTCTGTATGATGAGTGCGATTCATAGAAGAATGGAAAGCTCAGTTTTCCGTTCCTCTGCTGCGTACAGATTAACCATCTTGGAATGGCGGTATCTGTACAGCGAACCGAACAGAGCAGGGAAGTTCTATACTTCCCTGTTCTCTGCCCGGCACCTGGCGCTGGCTTCGTCCCGTTATCCATCGTCCATTGCGCAGGTCTGATGTGACCGGTATGCAGTCGGGAAGCCGGCGGACCTAATCCCGACAGCCGGCTTCCCGACTGTCATATCCCGGCAAGGGTCTAAAGACAGGCGTCGATATGCTGACTTCTGTCATTAGACGTACACCGGGAGCCCGACTTACCTTAGGACGATCGGGATTTCCTCATCTGCCGGGATGCCACTGTTGGGATTCCAACCGCCGGGCATGCGTCCGGCGGTAAATCATACCGATTCCATGTGACCTGCTGTTCCCAGCCGCTGGCGCATGCGTAGTGAGAAGCAGGCATATCAGGCTCCCGATATGATTGTCTTCTCACTGCTTTCAGGGATCGCGGTTTTGATTTTGTCACAACTGGCCGATGTTCTGTCTACTGGGCATGCATCACAGTGAGGATTTATTTGCAAAGTGATTGACAGGCAGAGACCGTTTGGGGGAGGTAATGCGGGAGTGTGCGACTTAAGCACAGGCATGTCGCAACTGTTTTGGGGACATGTCACAGCCAGTGACTGCCTCTTTCTTACCCGTTGTCTTTCTTGCGACTGTCACTTAATTTAAGGAGATAGAGTTTAGCCAAAGTCCCTTCTGCAGGAACTTCGCTATGGGGAAGTAGCAATGACCATACAAACTGTATATGGGGGACCCCTGAGTAGGAGAAAGGAGCTGGATTATACCTAGTGGCGTAACTAGGTGGGTCAGGCAGGGCACGTGCCCTGGGCGCTGTCAGACCCAGCGGCGGGGTTAGGTGTGGGCACCGCCGGTCGCCATCAAGGTCAGTGCGGTTTGCAGCACTTCACACTAAAACAAAGACACCGCTGCGCCAGGTAGTACATTCACTGACATTGATTGTATTACCTGGCGGCGGCGTCTTTGTTCTAGCAGCCAATAAAAGTCGGACAGATAGACATCTGCTGATATATCTGTCCATCGTGCTGTGTGTACTGACGATCAGCCGACCAGCCATACACTTACAGCAGAGGCCGTGGGGAGCGGGTTACGGTCAGATGATGGTCGTTCAGTGTCTATGAACAACCATCATGTGCAGATATATCTGTTAGGTGTGTACCCAGCATTAGAGATCTGCTGGATCCATGGACATTACCACGCTGTAGGTATATATAGAAGAACTGTCTTTTTTTTTATAATATCAGGGGAGATGTATCAAGCCTTGGAGAGAGATAAAAGGCTCTATTCGTGCAGCTGTGAAAAGCCCCTATTACTCCTCCCCTGTGATTACAGGGCTTTTCACTGCTTCATGATTAGACTCCTTGGTGATTGGAGTCACAGAGTTGCTCTCCGTCCAGACAGTCATCTTCTGTGTCATCTTAGTGACCAGTGTGCCAGGCTGCAGGGGCTTCACCTGGAGCTTCCTTTCCAACCTATTCATCTGCATTGTGCCACTATCCATTGCAGTGTGGCCAATGAGAGAGTATATGATATTCTAGCACCTTGCAGCTCCCCCTATTACTGCTCTACCCATAACCAATGATGTTACGTCAGGCAGCCTCCCTGGGATTCCCTTATCTCCCCTCAATACTGCAGCTGCTGTTGTGGGTGTTTCCAGGAGCCAGGGATAGCAGCGATGCCAGTGTCAGACCCCTGCACTACGGGCACTATATCCACCACACAAGAAAGCTGTAGCAAGGCAGCAGCGCATACGCAGTCACAGCACACTTGCGAAGAACCGGATATCTCGGGGCCTGATTTTTGTACAGCTTCACCGGGCAGGTAAGTGTTTGTGAATTCCAACTTCCAACTACTGTATGTCTTATTAAAATGATGCAGTATATTGGGTGGGATGTACTAAGTATCGCGTCAAGGATGCGGTACATCAAGCCACTTATCAGGTACATAACGGCGGTACGTACTTAGAAATGCGATTAAAATTGCAAAGGAAAGCTCTCAAGATAAGAGCTATCCTTTGCAATGGAGGGTTCTTCTGGGTTTATGACCAGAGGGCCTGATTCAGACCTGCTCGCAAGCGCATTGCGCTCGCAAGTGGGTCGATGGTGGCCCAGTGCGCACGGTCAAGCCCCGTAGTAAGTGAGAAATCACTCGCTCCGGGGATCACAACAAAACAGGGCAGCTGTCGATGTTGATCGACAGCTCACCCCATTTTGTAGGCGGGGATGGGGGGTGGCTGCACAAACGGAGGCGTTCCCGAAGTAACGCCTGCCGTTTGTGGGCGGCCCTACTGACATCACTCGTGATGTCAGTAGTGGACTTCCTGCTCTATTAGAGCAGGAAGTCCACTCAACTTGCGAGACCTGAGACCCTACCACAGGGTCTCCTCGCAAGCCCGATGGTCGTGATAATCGCGACCATCTCCTGCCTGCTCGCAGTAGCTGTGGGTGGGCACCCACAGCTTTGTGAGTGGACAGCAACAATCCTCCCCGCCCTGATTCAGAGCGTGCGCTCGCAAATAGCGAGTGCCTCTGAATCAGGCCCCGAATCTGCACGTGTCGTTTGGTGCGCACCGTGGGGGGGTGCTTGGAGGGATCCGATTGGATCCCTTTCGCATCACACTGCGATAAGAAGCCCATAGGCTTCTAGCTTCTATTGGACAACGCCATCTGCAATTGGTGTTACTTACCGGGTGCAAGCTCCATAATGTATCACATTCCAGAGCCTGGTACATATGGGAATGCAGCCAAAACACTGAAAATGGGGGTTTTCTGAGTTTTACTGCATTTCAGGCTTTAGTACATCCCATCCGTAGTAAAAGTAAAGGACTTTAGGGCCTGATTCAGAGCCGGACGCTATTTGCGGACGGTCGTTCCAAAAAAGGGGCCATCTATTTAAATTGAGCGCTCGCTCTTTGTGGTTTGTTGACACCTCTATGTCTGAGCGAGCGGACGAAAAATGTGCTCGCTATTTTGTAAAGATGCCCCTTTGCCGTTCGCATCACACGTCATATCCAGTATTTATCAGATTAATGGGGTACATCGAAAGGCATCTGAACTGCTCGCAGTGCTTGTGGTAGGTTTTTCTTACCGCTATCACTGCGAGCAGTTCAGGCTAAAAGACAACCAAGTGACATGGTCGAAGACGCTCCTTTACTAATTATGCACTCCCATTAAACGCCCTTTTGACCGTTAGGCACGCCTGCGTTCGGATCTCCACTCCCCCGTTCTCAAGCACCTTCCCCTGTTACCACGCACAAACGCCTCATTCTGTCAATCAAATTAGCAGCCCCTCGCTGTTTTGCGAGTGCGCGATTTCCGACCGCAATGACTGGTTGGCGCATGTGCATTACGACCCATACGCATGCGCAGTTGTGCGAACATCGCTCAGAACGAACGAGCGGCTCTGAATCAGGCCCTTAGCCCACACAGTCTACTACATGAATAGACCCCAAAGTGGAGTTCTCCCTAACCTCCTCCTGGCACAGAATTTTGGAAATACTGGGATATGAGTAATGAATGCGTCTCTCCCTGTCACGCTGATGCCAGGGGCACCGCTGCGAGTTATTCATCGCTGCCACAGAAGTACAGTAATTGTTTTCAGTTTGTGCAGAATGAATTAGTCTGCATCCTGGAATATAATTCAACTTGCATTTCCGCGTTGTGCTGGGGCTGACATGGGATGTGATATAGGAGCAGGCATTGATTGCCCATCACTCTCTGTGCTAGTCTATTACAAGTTACTGTTTCATACTTTTGTCTCTGGTGCAAATGCAGCCAACGCGGAGGAAAATAACTCTATGTGATGTATTCCCAGCAGCAAAGACAGGGCCTGATTCTGAGTCGGATCCATCTGCAGAAAGGGATGCGTCTAAAACTGGAAACGTGGCCTTCACAAATGCGCTGCGTGATGCGTCCGCAGCGACAAGTAGCTCTGGCCGTGGCACATCTTGAGCGGATGGAGTCTAACTGGAAATAGGAGTTTATATGCAGTGACTATCCGGACACACGGAGCAGCTACATCTCCTGGGAATGCCATGGGACTGTTGTGGGTGAGTTACCTGACTTTCGCGCTTGTTTGGGGTACAACAAGCTGTGGACTGATTTTTTGCACCCATCATGGGCTGGGTACAAGTGGTTATACTGATGATGACGGCAGCGGAAGGGGCAACAGCCGGCGCCATAACTCGGATGTTGAGTAAGGGCCTGATTCACTAAGGATCGCTTTTGCAAAGATATGCGACTGCAATGCCACACGCAGCCTAACCTAAGGACGCCCACTTTACCTTACACACATCCATAATACTTAGCAAGTCTGCGAAACCATCGGTAAAATGGAGTACCATCGCAGCCTCATGCACACTTGCCATACATGCCCACCCTCCCGGTTTTCGCGGGAGGCTCCCGATTTTTTGGGCAACCCCCCGCACCCCCGGAAGGTAGGCGTTTCTCCCGCATTCTGCCCACTTCCTAGTGAAGTGGACAGAATGAGGAGAATTCCCGCGACTATCGCAGGTCTCCGTGTAGAGGGCGGGGCTTAAGATGTGATTCTGAATGAATCACGTCATTCGGCCCCACCCCTATGCAAATTACAGCCAATCGCGACAATTTTGCAGTGAGGGGGCGGGGCTTAATGACACGACTCATCAGGCCCCGCCCCCGTTGCCATCCTCCTGCTTCTCTTACCCGGGCTTCTCCCGGGAAGAGATTTTAGAAGGTAGGCAACTATGACTTGTACAAGCTCTGACCTTACTCAGGAATCCTCATCATATGCTATGAGTACTCAGGCTACGTATGGCATCGCAGTGGATAATTCATGCACGCCCATGTAACGGCGTTCAAACGCATTGGCACGCCTAAGTTTTGCCGACCACCACCCCTCGTCCCCACCTCCAATCGGTACTTCCTGTCATTCCTTCTGCGATGATTCTGCGTAGTCACTGCAATTACAGTCCCGATCGCAGTGGAGTTTTCTTGCCCATACGAATGCGCAAAACGCAACAATCAGCTGGTTGCCTGCGGTAATCGCAGTTGCGATCACTGGTGAATCAAGCCCTAAACTCAGTAGGCTGTTGCGGCAGGAGCCAAAAGTTCAGCTGCGGATTAGCAAAAAAATTAATTTTGTTAGCAGGGTTGCCCTGAACAGCGGATACACAAAACAAAGGCCTTAAGGTGGATTTCTCAGAGAAAAGGATTATTCCTCACACAGAAAAACTGCGGCGTCAGCAGAGTACCATAAAGGTGGAGGTGATTCTCATGCAGCTTACCTCCACTTTATCACACAAAATAGCCCTCAAAGGGGTATATTTTCTAAGATGGGAGTTCTATTAAGAAGTGATGTTGCCCATAGCAACCAATCAGATTCTACTTCTCATTTATCTAGCACCTTCTAGAAGATAATACCTGGAATCTGATTGGTTGCTATGGAAAACATGACTTCTTAATAGAACTCCCATCTTAGTAAATTTACCTCAAAGAGTTAATAGCTGCAGATGCTGCACAGATAAGACCTAACTGAATGGACGCAGCTCCTGACCAATTAGGTGGTGCCCAATGACTAAGGGCCTGATTCAGAGCCAGACGCTCTGACCAGAGCGCTCGCTCTGAATCAGGGCCCTCCTCCATTAAAATGGAGCGTCCTCCTGGACGCTCGTATAGCTGTGGGTGACCACCCACAGCATATACGAGCGTCCAAAAAGATGGTCGCGATGGTCTTGACCATCGCGACCATCGGACTTGCGATGGAAACCCTGCGGTAGGGTTTCCCAGCCACAATTCCTGGAGTGATTTTGGCTCTATCAGAGCCAAAATCACTCCCACTGACATCACTAGTGATGTCAGTGGGGCCGGCTTCAGACGGTAGGCGTTCCCATGGGAATGCCTCCGTCTGGCAGGCACGCCCCCGGCACGCCCACCAAAGGGGGCGTGCTGTCAGTCACCATCGACAGCACGCCCCCTTTGGTGCGAGACCCGGAGCGACAGCTTGGCTGTCGCAGTCCGGGTCTCGCGCATGCGCACGACAGAGCTCCCTCCGTCGTGCGCATTGCCAGTGGGGAACATCGACCCACTTGCGAGCGTACTGCCGCTTGCGAGTGGGTCTGAATGACCCCCTAAGATACTAATATGAACATTTTTGAATAACACAATTTTCAAAGGTTATATGCACCTGGAGATCTCCGTTATTTGGGGGACGCTCTGTGAAGGTACAAAGGTACCTGTGGTGGCACCCAAGGAATAACAGGGACACTGCTTTACTCCAAGCAGAGAGAGATCATATTTTCTAGATTGTACTATTTAGTATTGACAACTAACATGAATGAATGGCCACTAAACATAGCCATAATTCGGTTTTCCTGAGCATTAAATATCATGAATATAAAATTCTACTTTACATAGAATAAGAATAAATACCTATATTTGCATCTAATGTATATAACATGAGAAATGGTAATACAGACTTTTTTTCAATTTCGAAAAACAAGGACAATGTTATTTACACAAAGCAAAACCTTCTGGAATTAATTGTAACTCGTCTTAAACAGTCCCCTACCCATTTGTC
Source organism: Taudactylus pleione (assembly GCA_031769625.1). Taxonomy (NCBI): domain Eukaryota; kingdom Metazoa; phylum Chordata; class Amphibia; order Anura; family Myobatrachidae; genus Taudactylus; species Taudactylus pleione. The sequence continues at coordinate 560,462 of JAUIMM010000962.1, read as the reverse complement.
TGAGACAGTTCACATTACAGCTAAAACAACCAGATATGAGATTAATCTCTATGTCTGTGATCCCTCAAACTTCAATAGTGGATGGCTGAGCCCTTACGCTATATCACAGATCGGCAGCTGTTGCAGAAAATACAATAAACAGCGTGCCATGACATCCTCAGACCTCCAGGCCCTGCAGTTCCCCAACACCTGGAGGCCTGCACCTGTACCAGACTTATCTATGTTCTATTCTATTATGTCCTCACAGCTTCAAAGAAGCCAGATAAACCACAGCCGGCTCCATTGATATGATAGTGTTCCTGAGAATTCCAAGCCTCATCCTGCTCTCTACATCTTCTAAAACATCAGTCTCAAAGCCAAAGAACAAAGGAGCCCTGAGGAGGGGAGAGCCGGGGAGAGACTGGGCGCTTCTATATTTATAGGGGCTCAGCTATGCCCTCTGCCAGGGTGACAGATGTTGTGCCGCGATTCAATCATTTAACATCTGGATCTTGAGATTGTGTTTTTAAAGGGAGGGAAGGGATCCAGCTGGGGGATACGAGGGGCTGCTGCTGTAGGAGCAGAGTGGGGAGGGGGAGAAAAGATGGACCATGATCATATCATTGGAGAGAACGAGGTGGCATGTATAGACCGAGTTGATAGACAGGGGTTGCTCGGTGGCACCAATGTGAGCAGTCTGCTCCGTGACACACGTGACGTATCACTAGTGAAATGGCTGTCCCCCCCAAGAGCCCCCTAGGGGGCTATGAATTATTTCCAGACTATCAGATGTCTGTGTCTCGCTATTCTGTGCTGCTAGCATCCGAGGTACCAGTCTGCGAGTTTATTTATCCTATTTACAATGCAAATGCACATTATATTTAGACTCATAACATGCCAGCTGCAGTTGGAATGACAGCTCCTTCACTGATTTATATAAAGTCACCCCAGGGTGTGCAAGTGACATTAATATTCTGATTTGACAGACGTACCAGGTTTAATAATGTGATAATGGTTAATAGTAGAGTCACGTTTGCAAATGGAAAATCACACTTATAGGGGATAATGCAGAATGAGAACTAAGGGGTCTATTTACTAAGCAGTGTTAGGAGGCAGAGTGAAAAGTGATAAGAAAGTGATAAGGTGCCAGCCAATCAGCTCCCAACTGTTATCTCACAGGCTGTGTTTGAAAAATGACAGTTGGGAGGTGATTGGCTGGTACCTTATCACTTTCTTATCACTTTTCACTCTGTCTCCTAACACTGCTTAGTAAATAGACCCCTCAGCCAGTTGGCATGGCGTAACGTGCGGGAAATTGCTCTGCTCATGCCCAGAGCGGTGCGTGAATGCCTAAGCATCCGCGCAGAGTTATGACGTTCTACCACTTATGCCCAATTCCAGCAGCTTGTGCCTGGATGGGCGGGACGGGGCATTTTATCATAGGCCAAAGTAAGGGCGTGTTCATGCAAATTCAAACATATGCAGATCTGGGAAAAACGGAGATACGCCTGGGAAAGCCACGTCATTCGCACATGGTCATCGGTGGATGCAAATACTGGTTATGAATGATGCTGGTTACCTACACTAGTTAACAGCTTGTGATTGGCTGTTTGCAAAAGCTTACCTGACACTGATTGCTGCTTTCTCTCTGACATAGAATGTGCTTTTGCAAATGTGTTTCAGGGGTCTAGTTACTAAGCAGTGTTAGGAGACAGAGTGAAAAGTGATAAGAAAGTGATAAGGTGCGAGCCAATCAGCTCCCAACTGTCATTTTTCAAACACAGCCTGTGAGATGACAGTTGGGAGCTGATTGGCTGGTACCTTATCACTTTCTTATCACTTTTCACTCTGTCTCCTAACACTGCTTAGCAACTAGACCCCTAAGTCATTAAGACAGGGACTTGTTTCTCCTGCATTAGAGAGGATTTAGCAGTTTAAATGATGCTTAATATTAAATGTGTAAGTTGCATGTAATATACATGTTGTACAAAATGAGTTCAAGTGGGTCCTAAGTGCATGTGACATGTATTTTGCATAAAACAGGAACATACACTACTGCTGCTGCTGCCAGAACGCAACGCGAACGCAGCTTGAGCTTTACATATGGGTGAAAAAACGAGCCTGTCGTTTGCATATGTCTGTTTAAGGAAATTAGATTGTAAGCTCCACTGAGGTAAAGACTGACATGTCTGACTAAAGATGTTGTGCGAAAGTAGATGCTAAACTCGCTATCCATGGTGCAGCGTCTAAGTCGCACCACGCGTTTTGTTCCATATGGCATAAAGACACTAAGGCCCGTATTCAATTTGAAGCGAAAAGTCAGGTGGCCAAAATTTCTGAGACTACTTATTTTTAGAGATGAGCGGGTTCGGATCTAAGAGATCTGAACCCACCCGAATTAGGGGGATCTGGGGCGATCCGAGTGCAGCTCGGATCTCTCTGCCTGCCCAGGATGCCTGACCCGAGGCAAAACCTCGCCACCCCTCTGTCGAGTCGCGAGGTTTTGTTTTCAGCTGACTTAATGCTGATTGGCTGAGAGAGCCGTCTGTCACGGCTCTCAGACAATCAGCGTTAAGCCCATTGAAAACAGCACAAAAGAAAAGATGGCGCCCATCATCCCCCGCCGCCGGCACCCCACGCTGCCGACACTGCCGGCACCGCCACTGGCAGCATCCCCTGCTGCCGACACCACCACTGCCGACACTCCCGCACTGCTGCCCAACTTACTGAGGACACTGTCAGCGACCCCCACACTGCCGACACTGCCGAAACTCCCACACTGAGGACACCACCAGCACCCCTGCACTGCCGACACAGTCAGCAAACCTGCAATGAGGACACCACTGGCACTCTCGCTCTGCCGACACAGCCAGCAAACCTGCACTGACACCGCTGGCACCCCCGCACTGCCGACACAGCCAGCAAACCTGCACTGACACCGCTGGCACCCCTGCACTGCTGACACAGCCAGCAAACCTGCACTAAAGACACCGCTGGCACCCCCGCACTGCCGACATCACCGGTACCCTTCACAAAGGACACTGCCAGCAGCACAGCACTGCCATTCCATGTACTGAGGAGGACACCGTCAGCAACCCCGCTATGCCGACACTGCTGCCACAGTAAGTGCACTACTGGTGTATCCAACCCATACTGTATAACCCATTGTATCCATGTTGGAAATTAGAAACTGAACTGCCACATGTTAGATCCGCCCACTGTATCACATAGCTTAATCAGCCAGCTAGCTGGATGCAGCCTTTTGGCCTTAACTAGATGAAGCAAATAATAATGTGAGGTGGTCAAAATTGATTGGAAATTACTGGAAACAAATGTTATTGAGGTTAATTATACTGTAGGTACGAAAACAAAACACGGAGGTCAGGTTTTGGAAAAACCAATCCAGATCCAAAACCAAAACACGGGGGCGGCGCACATCTCTACTTATTTTCACCCCCCCAAAATCTAAATACTATTCTTCACCCCTTATGCAAAGACGCAAATCAGCACCTATTGAGACCATTTAAATACCCCAAATACCTTCAGCAGGCCAATTTGGGGGTATCCATAGTGATCCCCCATATCAGTGCAACTTTTGTGGGGTGTCAGGCTGATTACCCCATTTTAGGGAGGACTTTCTACCTGTTCAAGTTTCGCCGGGTGCCGTTTTTGCGTACTTTCAAATTGAATACGGGGAATGGCGGGGTCGCGCACGTAAAGTTTCCGCACTCAAAACACGCGTAATAGGCAAAAGTTTGCAGGCGAAAAAGTATCACCGATGCGAATCTAATTGAATACGGGCCTAAGTGAATGAGGACACATCCGGTAGGAGGAGATTAGTTAGACACAGTTGCAGTAGTGGCTGCGCCTTGTGGTGCAGCCGCTACTCTGTGTTTATAGTTATGTTGCCGATGGGCGTCCTATTGAGATGCCCACTGGTGGCAGTGTGATTCAGCTGATGTGCCCACAAAGACACTCTATTGTCAGACCATCAGCCTGGCCATGGCAGGCTCCGAATATCCAACTTACCGTGGCTGCCAGTGTCACAAACACCTCCAGGATGGCATGAAGCCCCACGCAATTTCGATCTGTGTACCCGGGGTAAACATGGGGGACACATCTGCAGGTTCTGTCAGACGCATACGCGGAGACATTGGACATCTGTATCTGAATCAAAATCACCCCCATAGTCTGTAATCGTGGAGGAATAACTTCGCTTGTTTCCTACCTGGGATAACTGTCTTGCGTAGCTCTTAATGTTTCGATGGAATCTTGCAGCTAATTGAAACTCCCCCTTAATGAAAGCAACTTAAGCAGAGGTTCCACGAGTCTTAAATTTTTGTGGGGGTCCATGACCGTTATCCTATAGTTATTTTAACTGAACAAATACTACAGCTCTATGATATAAAAGCAATGTATTTGCTCACTTTAAAGAAGAGTTCGTTTTTAAAACTGCCTCTGCGACGTGTAACAGACATGAGAGGAAATGTAATAGCATGCGAGCTGTATATAACCTGTACTCCATGTAGTATTCAGAACAAAGGAATGACTTCACCATTTTCAGGATAAGATTTTCTTTTGAAAGGAGGCAAAAAGTATAAGATCGATGTAAGAACTTAATTTCATTGAGAAACGCGTTTCACTCCACAATTTTACTGCAACAGTTTGACCTCACATCACTAACTGTTGTTAGCATGTAAATGACCCACATGGACATTGACCTCAGTCCCTCCAATTATACTTATACATAAGCACAAATAATATATCTGACTGAGTGGGAATAATCGGTACTATTGCTATTAGTATTATGTTTTTCTTGGCTACCGACTGATGTAGCCGCAATGTTCCAGATCCTGCTGACCCTCCTGCACCTGGTCTTGCAGAATTAATCTAATAGCTGCCCTCAGTCTAGTCAAACTCACACTAAAAATAATCCACCCCTCCCTCTGATATAGAGTATGAGAATATTGCTATTCTGCAAACAGAATTTAAGGTAAGTATGCAGTGAATTTTGGTGATAATGAATACCCTAGTTTTTGTTGAAACTAGGCCCAAAAATGTACTAATACAATCAAATCTTCATTCTTTCATCTGAGGAACATAGCCAGGATCAAACACTTCATTCCCTCAGAAGATCTGCCTAAAGTCATACATGCATTTATATCATCACGCCTAGACTACTGCAACGCCCTCTACCTCGGTCTCCCAGCAAAATAATTGCACCGCTTGCAGATGGTACAAAATGCAGCTACCAGGCTGTTAACCAACCAGCCCCGTTCCAGCCACATAACACCCGCTCTCTACTCCCTTCACTGGCTGCCTGTCAGATGGCGAATCGATTTTAAGATTGGCTTACTGACTTTCAAAGCCCTACATGACCAGGGCCCAGGGTACCTGAAGCAGCTTCTGATCCCTTACTGCCACACTTGATTACTGCGATCCATTGACAAAGATCTCCTGGAATTCATTGGGGGGGTTGAGATTTCAGCTTTGTGTCTCCGACTCTATGGAACTCACTTCCCCGCACAGTTCGAGAAGCCTCCACTCTAGAGTCCTTCAAAAATAGACTCAAGATTTTCCTTTTCACCAAGAATTTCACTAATGTCTCTTGTTAAGCTTGTTTTGTATTTTGTGCTGTAAAGGCAAATGTAAACACTTTGGGGTAAATTTACTAAAATGAGAGTTTTTAGAAGTGGAGATGTTGGTCATAGCAACCAATCAAATTCAACATTTAACTAGCACCTTCTAGAAGATAATAGCTAGAATCTGAATCTAGAATCTAAAAAACTCTCATCTTAGTAAATTTACCCCTTTGAGTCGTATTAGGAGAAAAGTGCTATATAAATAACATTATTATTATTACTTAATTTCAGGTGTTTAGTCCTAATTATCGACTTTTTGGTTGACCCCCTCAGAGAGAGTTCCGGTGGTCACTGTGGGGGGTGGGATGATTTGTATTATCTGGCACACCCTCCTGTGGGACTAAGGGCCTGATTCAGAGGCGCTCGCTATTTGCGAGCACACGCTCTGAATCAGGGCATTTTTATTTAAAGTTTCGGCCTCCAGGCCGCTCGCAAAGCTGTGGGTGACCACCCACAGCTAGTGCGAGTGGCCTGGCGATGGTCGAGAAAATCGGGCTTGCGTCGAGACCCTGCGGGAGGGTCTCGGCTCCCGCATGCCCGAGTAGACTTGCTGCTCTAATAGAGCAGGAAATCCACTACTGACATCACGAGTGTTGTCAGTAGGGCCGCCCACAAACGGCAGGTGTTCCTAAGGGAACGCCTACATTTGTGCAGCCAACCCCCCTCCCCGCCTACAAAACGGGACGAGCTGTCACTCACCATCGACAGCCGCCCCATCTTGTAGTGAGCCCCAGAGTGATGGAGCTGCTTGTCGCTCGCTGGGGCTCGCGCATGCGTACGCCGGAGGCTATGCGCTCGTGAGTGGGTCTGAATCAGGCCCTAAAATTCCTTCATCTCCCAGACGTTGCAGGATAGTAGACAAGGATGATTTTTGCTGACTGCTATATGTTCTGACAGAACCTTTGTTTTCTCAAACCTGAGTGGATGGAAAATGTACGGCTTTTGGTAAATTGACCTTTCCATAAAAACACTTATAGGGCTGGGTACGGAATACCGGAGCTAAGTATTCCGGCAATCAAAATCCCGGCACCGGCGTCCCGCCTGGGTCACAATCCTGACAGAGGGGCCTATTCATCATATGATAATTGGCCCCGTAACCATGCTGAAACGTTAGTTTCCGCATATTTAGGTTACCGGGCTGGTCATCATTAGGGGTCCGATAGGGCCCCCGGTATTCAGAAAACGCTGAAAATTTAAAGCTTTTGGAGTTTGCTGCAGAAGAACAACTGCCATCTTCAGACATTGCTCGTTCTTGGATCCCTGCTTCTTCCTATGGGAAGAACAGGGTTGGACTGGCCCACAGGGGTACAGGGGAAATCCCTGGTGGGCCCCACTGCCTGTGGGCCCACCCCCTCATTTAGGTGTCATGTTCCAGACCTCAAATTACATATTGTTACTCTATTAGATGGTCAGATACCTGGAGGAGCAAGGCCACTGATCAACATGGGGGATAGGTTCCCTTCTATAGATACTACACCAAGATTTGTCTAATGGTTAGCCAAGCATCTGGTGGCTGGCCACACCCCTCTGGTGGATGACCATACTCCTTAAGCATGGGCCCCTAGCACTGCATTCCACTGGTGGGCCCCCCATGCCCCAGTCCGACACTGGGGAAGGAGTTCCGGGGATGCGAAGAGGGATCCGAGCGGATCCCTCCGCTGCCTACTCGCTACCTCCCCGACGGCTTTGTGCATGCATGACCTGAGGTTACGAATGTGTTGCCGGGACGATGGGGAGCAGGTAAGTAACGCAGCTACAGAAGTAGCTGCGATACTTTCCACGGGGACAACTGTTTTTCAGAGCAGTTGTCCCCTCACCGAAGCAATGATGAATTGCTCCGGTGTCACGCTTCCCCCGCTGCAAGTTGGATACTTAAGTTTCCCTCGCAGCGAGCTCTAAACTTCATCATCGGAGGCCTTCGATGATGAATAGGCCCCAGAAGGAGGTAAGTATAGTTTCCCCCTACTCCTTACCCTCCCTCCCTGCAGCCTAAACTTAAACTCCCTCCGCTAGTGCCTAACCCTCCTCCTAGTGCCTAACCCTAATCCTAACCCTCCCCCTAACCCTAATACTTACCGTTGGGATGGTGGCACCGGCATGCCGACAGCTGGGATAATAACTACATCTCAGCTAATATTGCGGAAAGCTAAAACACTGGGTCTGATTCAAACCCGCTCGCAAGCGCTATGCGCTCGCAAGCGGGTCGATGGTGGCCCAGTGCACATGCGCACGACGGAGCCGGCTCGAGACCGTGCGCGAGACCCAGACTCCGGATCTCGTACCAAAGGGGGCGTGCTGTTGATGTTGCATGACAGCACGCCCCCTTTGGTGGGCGGGCTGGGGGAGTGGCTGCCCAAACGGAGGCGTTCCCATGTGAACACCTCCGTTTGGGGGTGGCCCCACTGACATCACGAGTGATGTCAGTGGGAGAGATTTCAGCTCTGTGAGAGCCGAAATCTCTCTGGGGCTTGCGGAAACGAGACCCTACCACAAGGGTCTCGTCGAAAGCCCGATGGTCACGATGGTCTTGACCATCACGAACATCTTCCTGGCCGCTCACTGTAGCTGTGGGTGGTCACCCACAGCTATGCGAGCGGCCAGGAGGCCGCTCTAAAAAACAAGAAGGCCGGCCCTGATTCAGAGCGAGCGCTCTGTCAGAGCGTCCAGCTCTGAATCAGGGCCACTGTACATTTGTCAATTGCAGAATATGCTTCTCTGTTCAAGCATCAGCACCCAGTTTTTCACTATTATCATTTTACCTGCAGCCAGCTGTATGTGAATATCTTAATTAACATTGCACTAATCATGCTGGTGACCACCACATTGCACATTATACTGTATATCCACCATGTAACCTCCATTTTAGATAATTACTATTACTCTTCAATCCATGAAAAAGATTATTCTCCTGTCACCAGGTCCTGACTCTGTGCCCAAAATTTGTATTCATCGACTGTCCCCAGATTTAAATCTTTTCAGGACATTATATTGAATATTACATCTCATCAGTGTCATTTTAAAGGATAAATCTTGGCTGACAGAAGAGGGAGAGAGAATTTATGAGGTAATATTCAGAAATGTGTACTCATTTCTGTGACTGATGAACCAAGGAGTACTCTGCCCAGGTAGAGGAAATGGGCACAGTGCTTTGTGTAAATGGTTTTACAAGCAAATAGCAAAGAAATGTGGGGGCGATTCAGATCCGATCGCTAACAAGCGATCGCTCGGTGCGTGACGTAGCATGTGTATGCAGACATAGAATCGCAGAGGCACTCGCTGTACAAACATTTAGACGTCCATCCGCTACTAAAGTCCACCCACTTCCCTCTACGAGCGAACGCTGAAACGCCGCTATATAAGGGGAACATCGGTACCATCGTGCACCATCGAACCCATTCACACTGCTAAGGTAGACCTGAGGCTACCGCAAGCACTGCGAGTGCTGCTGACATTAATCCAGCCTTGTGACGCGAATGCTGATGATGTGAGTTATGGACGCCCAAGAAACAGCGTTCAGACGCTCTGACACGTCTGCGTTCACACAACCACTCCCCGGTCAACACCCCTTAACGACATCTAATGTTACTCAAGCTGGCGGGCCTTCCCGATCGCTGTGATAGGTTTGCACATGCGCAGTACTTAAATATCGGCGGCTAGCGAGCAAATGCCCGCTTGCGCCTGGGTCTGAATCGCCCCCTGTGTACAGAAGTGTACCCAAAACTACGCAGACTAAGCAAGATCTTCATATCTGAACTTCCATCTCTAATTATGATGTTTTAATGATGTCATCATTATCAGACACAGGGGGAGATGTATCAAACCTTGGAGAGAGATAAAGTACCAACCAATCAGCTCCTCACTGTCATTTTGCTAGCACAGCCTGTAACATGACAGGAGCTGATTGTCCCTGACAGACTTTTAGAAGCTTTGCTAGTCCCTCTGCTTAGTAACACAAACTTAAAGGTAAGAAAAGACAAGATGGGTGAGGCTTGATGAAGTTCTGGGTAATGTAATCACTCTACCAAGACACACCGACCTCAGCCGGTAACTAGTGATGGGAGAATTTTAATTTCTCTTCCACATGTTAGAAGAAGCAAAAAGACTAATAGAATTTTCGGAAAAATACAAGGTACACTTTGTGTGGGTACTGTATAAACCAGTGGGTCCCAAACTTTTTTGAATCGCTGCGCCCTAGAGTATCAGCAATGTTTTCACAACACCCCTAAGCCAAAAGTTTGTTATTCAGAAATTCAGAAAAAAATGTAGTAAAGTAAATTGTGCTTATCTGTCATCCTTACAGTCAGTTACATAGTGATGGACAGGTTCGCGCTTCTGTTTGTCCACATATTTACATTACTTTTACCATAAATAATTTTATTTGGTGCTGGACCACCAACCAGTGTCCTGAGGCACCCCAGGGTGCCACGGCACACAGTTTGGGAACCACTAGTATAAATATATTTGTGATATTGATGTTGGAATGTGACAAGTGCACACTGGCAAAATATGGGCTCAGAACAGGAGTGAGAAAACCCTCAGCAGAGAAGAGGCGAAACGCGCTCACATCACCAACCTGAAAGAAACCACCTCTTGACAAAGCCTCTTTCCTCAGCTTCCACCCTATCTCTCGCCTGCCCTTTGCCTCGGAACTATTAGAGTAACTAGAGTACAGTTGCTTGTATCAATTTCTCTCTTCACACTCCTTTATTGACTCTTCGTTATCAGGCATCTGCCCCCAACATTTCACTGAGACTACCCTTATCAGGCATTTCTCTACACCCATCCTGGCCTACTCAGCTGCTTTCCACAATGTGGTTGGCACATACCCAGGGCTGGATTTATGTATAAATGGGCCTGGTGCTGATAATGAAGAAAGGCCTATTGTGTGAAGTGGAGGATGTGTGGCCAGTGCTGTGTGGGTGTGACCAGTGTTGCATGGGTGTGGCCAGTGCTGTGTGGGTGTGACCAGTGTTGCATGGGTGTGGCCAGTGATGTGTGGGTGTGACCAGTGTTGCATGGGTGTGGCCAGGAGAGGCAAATGTAGGTTGGTTTCCAAATGCTTGAAATTAGAGCAAGTGCGGCCGGCCCATAAAGGGAGCATAATTAGCACTTGACAAGCTATGTTTGCCTCATACAAAGTGCAGTGTATGTAATACATCAGACATATACAGGGCCAGCGCTCACAGTAACCCGTTATATGTGGCAGTAGGATAAGCCATACATAGTGCAGTGTATGCAATACATCAGACATATAACGTAACTGCCCTGTCATTCTTGGATTTGTGTGTTCTCCAATGTCTCTCACCACTCCTCCCAGTAAGTAGACACCATTCTGTATAGTTTAGTTTTAACACAATTTATACAGACAAGATATTCATACATATAAGAACATGAACTTTTTTTTTTGCATAACATAACTCATCACATACAGTTTGATACTGAGCAATACATAGAATTTAACTGAAAAATACTATAATACTACATCAGAGTAATATATATGTATATATGGATCCATATATTAAAATTATGTAGTCTACAGTGTCTCCTTTAATATGAGGGTGCACATTTGTAATTGAGTCCAGATCCCTTTTAACTCTTAATTATTTGCACTTGTATTGTTCAGTTAAATTCTATGTATTGCTAGATATCAAACTGTATGTGATGAGTTATGTAATGCAAAAAAAATAAGTTCATTAGAAGGACAGAATGTGATCAGGAATATGGGTATACATTATATATTGTGTTATCTACCACTTAATGGGAGGTTAATGGTAGGAAAATATTAGACAGTAAGGGGGTTAGTAACCTGGTGACCCTTTAAAGAGGTAAAATGGGGGTTACATTTGGAGGCACTGTTGAGATGTTAGGTGCTGGTTTGATACAGCTTACCCAACTCTTCTGTCCATTGGACAGGGAGCCTAGCCTCTGGCTATCACACTGCCTCCTTTAGCCTGTATGGCCCTTCAGCTGGTTGCTTCACCTACCACCTGCTGTCAGTCACTGCTGCTGTGTAATCTGCTGGCCACCAGACTGTCCATCAATCTTGGGCACCACCACTGGCTGAAGATAGATATAGATATGAGAAAGATGATAGATATGAGAGATGATGATAGATAGATAGATAGATAGATAGATATGAGATAGCTATGTGATAGAAATGAGATAGATAGATAGATAGATAGATAGATAGATAGATAGATAGATAGATAGATATGAGATATAGATAGATATGATATTGATAGATAGATAGTTAGATAGATAGATAGATAGATAGATAGATAGATAGATAAATAGATAAATATGAGATAGATAGATATGATATTGATAGATACAAGATAGGTAGGTAGATAGATAGATATTAGATAGATAGATAGATATGATATTTATAGATAGATATGGGATAGATAGATAAATATGAGATAGATATGATATTGAAAGATAGATAGATATAAGATAGATATGAGATAGATAGATAGATAGATAGATAGATAGATAGATAGATATGATATTGATAGATAGATATGAGAAAGATAGATAGATATAAGCTAGATAGATATTAGATAGATATGAGATAGATAGATATTAGATATGATATTGATAGATATTAGATAGATATGAGATAGATAGATAAATATGAGATAGATAGATAGATAGACATGAGATAGATAGATTGATAGATAGATATGCGATAGATAGATAGCTATGAGATAGATAGATAGATAGATAGATATGAGATAGATAGCTATTAGATAGATAGATATATAGCTATGAGATAGATAGATAGATAGATAGATATGAGATAGATAGATAGATATGAGATAGATATATAGCTATGAGATAGATAGATAGATATGAGATAGATAGATAGATATGAGATAGATAGATAGATATGAGATAGATAGATAGATAGATAGATAGATAGATAGATAGATTAAATGGAAGCCATCTCCCCTACATGGGGCCATTGTTTAACAGCAGGTGTTTTCCAGCAAGATACTCCTGACCTGTAATACGACTGTGCTCCCATACATAACTGTTCAGTCATCTTACAGTACGTCCATAGATCACCTCAGCTGTGTGTTGGGTGCAGGTGTTGTGCTGTAAATAGCACCCAGCTCCGAAAATAGAAGCTGGAGTTGTAGCTTTAAGTTAACACCAGTATAACCAGGCGAGCACAGCCAGTACAACCAGCAGCCACTTCAGCACCGCGGACAGCTCCCGTATCATATGACATGTAGTACATACCAATACACCTGCTCAGAAGAGGCCTTGGGGAATGCAGAGCCTATAGGTGCGTACACACTAGACGATATGCTCCCTGAGCGATATCGTGTAGTGTGTCCCCGGCAGGCTGTGCTCAGTGTCGTTCATGACATTGAGCACAGCCGCTGAACGATATCATTAACGATATCGTTCAGCGCCGGGCTCTCTCCCCTATTCCCCAACATGCAGCAACCTGACGAGGTCGTCAGATTGTGCTGCATGTTCAGGCGATGGACAATGTCGGAAACGACCAGCGGGAGTGCGCATCGCTGGTCGTTTCCGACATAAAAGTGCACGATTTGTGCACGATTACTGAGCAATTGCACGATTACGATGTCGTAATCGTGCAGTCGCTCAGTAATATCGCCCAGTGTGTACCCACCATATGGCCCGTATTCAATTTGAGGCAAAAAATCCAGACTTCTCGCCTGCTGGACTTTTTGTCTCCTTCGCCTGTTTTCCAGACAGAAAAGTATCGCGCACGTGCCCACTATTCCCCATATTCAATTTCAAAGCAGGCGAAATCGGGAACAGGTGAAACTTTGATCGGCGAAAAAATACGGGAATTTTCGAGAAATAATTGTAGGACCCCCCAGACAGATGTCAAGCCTGGGGGATCACTTTGGGTACCCCCGGTGTTTGCCTGCAAAAGAAAGCCGGGTTTTTAAATAGCTGTGGCAGGTGTTTTTTTCCCAACTTTGAAGAAGTGGTCCCATCAAATTTGGGGTGCCTGAAAATGGGTACTAGCATATTTTTAAGTCCCTAAACTAATTTTTAAAAATTCTGCAAAAATGCACCTGTGCAATGAAAAAAACACCTGCCGCATACATGGAAGCCCCTGTGGATTTAATTTGTCTATTTTATAATTTTGTTTTTTTTTCACCCCCCAAAAAAAGTAAATTTTTTTGGGGGGTCCCGTTTTTTTTTTTGACACAGTTTATTTTTAAATGACATTCCCAGGGGTGCAGGCTATTTTTTTTAAACCTGCACCCCTAAATCCCAATTCTGCACTTTTTTTTCGCCATGTAAAACATGGTGAAAACTTATCCCCGTTTTTTTTCAAAGACTTTTCGACCCGGCGAAAAGTCTTTGAAATTGAATACCGTGATAATTGAAACATGCGAAAATGGAGTTATTGATTATAATTTATCGCCGATATCGACTTTTCGTAGCCTTATTGAATACCCCCAATGAATGGATATTGCTGGGCCCACTCACCTTTAGACCCCGACCCATTGTTCCACCCAAGGTAAGAATGTCAACACCCTTGCATAGTGCATAGGGGGTCATTCAGACCCGCTCGTGAGCGTCAGGACGTTCGCAAGCGGGTAGATGTTCCCCACTGCGCATGCGCACGACGGAGGGAGCTCCGTCGTGCGCATGCGCGAGACCCGGGGAGCGACAGGCTTTCCATCGCTCCGGGTCTCGCACCAAAGGGGGCGTGCTGTCGATGGTGATTGGGAACGCCTACCGTCTGATAGAGCCAAAATGACTCCAGGGCTTGTGGCAGGGAGACCCTACCGCAGGGTCTCCGTCGCAAGTCCGATGGTCGCGATGGTCAAGACCATCACAACCATCTTTTTGGCCGCTCGCATAAGCTGTGGGTGGTCACCCACTGCTATACAAGCGGCCAGGAGGCCGCTCCATTTTCATGGAGGAGGGCCCTGATTCAGAGCGAGCACTCTGGTCAGAGCGTTCAGCTCTGAATCAGGCCCATAGTGTATAGTGCAGTGTATAGTGCATAGTGCATGGTGCAGTGTATAGTGCTCAGTGTATAGTGTATAGTGCAGTGTATAGTGCATAGCGTATAGTGCATAGTGTATAGTGCTTAGGGCCTGATTCAGACCCTCTTGCGAGCGGGTCGATGTTAGGCCACTGCGCATGCGCACGCCGGAGCCGGCTCCTACGTGCGCATGCATGAGACCCGGCTAGCGACGGGCGCTCAGTCGCTCCGGGTCTCGCACCAAAAGGGGGCGGCTGTCGATTTTGATCGACAGCTCGCACCGTGTTGGAGGCGTAGCATGAGGGTGGCTTCACAAATGGAGGCGTTCCCATGCGAACGCCTGCCATTTATGGGCGGCCCCACTGACATCACCAGTGATATCAGTGGGAGAGCTTCCACCTCTATTAGAGCCAGAAGCTCTCTGGGGCTTGTGGTCACGAGATCCTACCACAAGGGTCTCGTCGCAAGCCCGATGGTCGCAATGGTCTTGACCATCACGACCATCATCCTGGCCGCTCGCAATAGCTGTGGGTGGTCACCCACAGCTATGAGAGGGGCCAGGAGGCCCTCCTAAAAAAAAGCGCTCTTTCAGAGTGTCCGGCTCTGAATCAGGGCCTTAGTGCATACTGCATAGTATATAGTGCATAGTGTACAGTGTATAGTGCATAGTGTATAGTGCATAGTACAAAGTGTATAGTGCATGGTGCAGTGTATAATGGTTAGTGCATAGTGTATAATGCTTAGTGCATGGTGCAGTGTATAGTGCATAGTGTATAGTGCATGGTGAATAGTATAGTGCATAGTGTATAATGCTTGGTGCATAGTGCATGGTGCAGTGTATAGTGCATGGTGCAGAGTATAGTGCATAGCGCATGGTGCAGTGTATAGTGCAGTGTATAGTGCTTAGTGTATAGAGTACAGTGCATAGTGTATAGTGCATAGTACAAAGTGTATAGAGCATGGTGCAGTGTATAGTGTATAATGCTTAGTGCATAGTGTATAATGCTTAGTGTATAATGCATAGTGCATGGTGCAGTGTATAGTGCATAGTGTATACTGTATAGTGCATAGTGCCTGGTGCAGTGTATAGTGCATAGTGTATAGTGCATAGTGTATAATGCTTAGTGTATCATGCTTAGTGCATGGTGCAGTGTATAGTGCATAGTGTATAATGCTTAGTGTATAATGCTTAGTGCATGGTGCAGTGTATAGTGCATAGTGTATACTGTATAGTGTACAGTGCATAGTGTATAATGCTTAGTGCATAGTGTACAGTGCATAGTGTATAATGCTTAGTGCATAGTGTATAGTGCATAGTGCTGCCTGTGTTCTTGCAAAGGCACCTGTATGTACCCTGTGTATGTACCCTGTGACAAAGCCTTTGTTTAGCTCTATCTGGATACAGCAGAATACTGCAGAGCTCTGCCCTGGAGAGATATACTGTAATATTAATATGATAATGAACTACACCAATAAATCCATTACATAACGTGTCAGAATTGTGCCTCTCACTGTTATTGGCAATCTGAGACCAGCTCATCTCACCCCACAACATGATTATAGGGGTGAGAGGAAGGAACACTTTGTACCTCATGTTTCATTAATGATATAATTATTCTGTTTAATCAGTCGTTAGTTACAGCATGCACGGTACATGTTCCATGGAGCAGTAATATCTCCTAGTTACACACATGCTATTATCACACTGATGTGTAAAAACATTGAGAGTAAAAGGTCCTGGCAGTAATTATATGATGTTCTTCTTCACCATGCACAGGCTGTAAATGATGATTTGCTGGGGGATAATTTTACTGAAATCCTGGTTCACCAGACCATAGGACAACGCTGAGTATGACAAATGTCCTCTGTCATCTCCAGGGTCACATGCCTTCTGTTTAACAGCTTTGTGTCTGAGCTGCTGACAAAATGTCTATCTGTCTGTCTATCTATCTATCTATCTATCTATCTATCTATCTATCTATCTATCTATTATCTATCTATTTATCTATCTATCCCATATCTATCTATCTATCTATCTATCTATCTATCTATTTATCTATTATCTATCTATCTATTTATCTCATATCTATCTATCTATCCCATATCTATCTATCTATTTATCTATCATCTATCTATCTATCTGTCTATCTATCTATCTATTATCTATCTATCTATCTATCTATCTATCTATCTATCTATCCCATATCTATCTATCTATCTATCTATTTATCTCATATCTATCTATCTATCCCATATCTATCTATCTATCTATCTATCTATCTATCTATCTATCTATCCCATATCTATCTATCTATCTCCTATCTATCTATCTATCTATCTATCTATCTATCTATTATCTATCTATTTATCTCATATCTATCTATCTATCTATCCCATATCTATCTATCTATCTATCTATCTATCTATCTATCTATCTATCTATCTATCTCATATCTATCTATCTTTCTATATCTATCTCATATCTATCTATCTATCTATCTATCTATCTATCTATCTCATATCTATCTATTTATCTATTATCTATCTATCTATCTATCTATCTATTTATCTCATATCTATCTATCTCATATCTATCTATCTATCTATCTATCTCATATCTATCTCATATCTATCTATCTATCTATCTATCTATCTATCTATCTCATATCATCTATCTATCTATCTATCCCTCTATCTATCTATCTATCTCATATCTATCTATCTATCTCATATCTATCTATCTATCTATCTTTCTATATCTATCTCATATCTATCTATCTATCTATCTATCTATCTCATATCTATCTATTTATCTCATATCTATCTATCTATTTATCTCATATCTATCTATCTATCTCATATCTATCTATCTATCTCATATCTATCTATCTATCTATCTATCTATCTATCTATCTCATATCTATCTCATATCTATCTATCTATCTATCTATCTCATATCTATCTATCTATCTATCTATCTATCTATCTATCTATCTATCCTTCTATCTATCTATCTCATATCTATCTATCTATCTATCTATCTCATATCTATCTATCTATCTATCTATCTATCTCATATCTATCTATCTATCTCATATCTATCTATCTATCTCATATCTATCTCATATCTATCTATCTATCTCATATCTATCTATCTATCTATCTATCTATCTATCCCTCTATCTATCTATCTCATATCTATCTATCTATCTATCTCATATCTATCTATCTATCTATCTTTCTATATCTATCTCATATCTATCTATCTATCTATCTATCTATTATCTATCTATCTATTTATCTCATATCTATCTATCTATCTATCTATCTATCTATCTATCTATCTATCTATCTATCTCATATCTATCTATCTATCTATCTCATATCTATCTATCTATCTATCTATCTATCTATCTAGCTATCTCATATCTATCTATCTATCTATCTCATATCTATCTCATATCTATCTATCTATCTATCTCATATCTATCTATCTATCTATCTATCTATCTATCTATCCCTCTATCTATCTATCTCATATCTATCTATCTATCTCATATCTATCTATCTATCCCTCTATCTATCCTGTATGATTAGAGAGCAGTGTATTGTGTGTATCCCTTTCATGTTGCCTGTGATTCAGTCTGTTGTACTGTAATTGGAATCAGACATTTCCCGAGCCCTCGGCCCCTGTGCCAGACAACCAATCACGCGGCTCTGACAGTCTCACTATGTTATAATTGCTTTGTAACTGCACTTTTTTAAACCATATATCATGAGCAGTTAATAGCGTCCTATGCGGCGGCAGAGAACAAAACAGGAGACTTGGCAGAAATCTGGCACATTCCTGGGAGAGGGCAGATGAGAAGGGGGCGGGTGCCAGCTTGGTACTCTTTTCTATCAGCCTCACAAAAATTTACACTTAACCCTTTGCACATACAGTTATAAAATATCTACTTCACAGACTTACAATAAGTAATTATAATGATGTGCAGTAATGATAACTTACTTCCATAATAATAATGGATAAAAATACTGTATTGTAATTAGTAAGTATAGAAGTATTCATCATGGGTACCTCCTGTAGATTTCCATGTGGGTCTATGCATGAGACCAGATTTGGACTTCAGTGTTTCCACAATGGTGGGTATTCGTGAAAGCACTTGCTTTTGGCTTCATGGTATGTACTGGCAATAACTCCGGTCGACCTCAGGTGAGTACGGTCAGAGCCGGATTGGGGGGGGGGGGGGCACACCTCCCCGGCTGGTGCTTACTACTGCACTATGCAGCCCTATGTATTTCCTAAGGGCCGGATGAGGTGGTTCAGACTGGACTACAAGTGAGGGTGGTCATCCAGTGGGTGTGGTGCTGACATTAGGGGGAGTGCCTTGGAACCCCCTTTTACGCCTTGTGGCAAAGGTGGGCTTGAAGACCCTTCACCACTAAAGAGGCCGTATCGGTCAGGGGGAGTAAATGTACTCTCCCAACCTAAATTGTAGATTTCCACCTAAGGGGCCATATGTCCTCACGGTTTGGGAGTTACAAGGTCCGTCTTCTTTGGAGAGGGAATAAAAATGCATGCCCCCTCTGTACTGACACTTTGCACAGGATGACCGCAGCTCAAACTTTCAGCTTCACTAAAAAATTAAAAAAACCTTTTTGGTTGGTTGTCGTCTACAAGATATTTTTTCCCCAAGTGTGACTATTTGACCACATTGTTCGTACATAGACTTCCCCTTTTATGCCACCTGTTGCTTTCAATGACAGTTCGGAGGATTGTCAACAGATGGAAATAAGTAAGATGTGGAAATTAAAACAGCAAAGTTCAGCTGATAAGGAATATAGGCCCTCATTCAGAGCCGCTCGCTATTTGCGGTCGTTCGTTCTAAAACAAGGGGTGGCTATTCAAATGAACCGTTCGCTAATTGCGGTCTGTTCACGCCTTTAAGTCTGAACGAGCGAGCAAAACTTGCCGTTGTAATTTTGAAAAATACGCCCCCTTGCCGCTCGCACCATACGTCATGTCCGCTATTTATTAGATTAATCGAGTACATCGAACAGCATATGAACTGCTCGCTATGCTTGTGGCTGGTTTTTTCAACCGCTATTTTGCGAGCAGTTCTGAGTAAAAAAAAAAACAAGTGACGTAGTCAATGACGCTGCTGTATTAATTATGCACTCCCTTAAAACGCCCATTTTGACCTTTAAGCACGCCTGCGTTCTAATTCCACTCCCCGTTTTCAAGCACCTTCCTCTGTTACCACCCACATACGTCTCCTTCTGTCACTCAAAGTAGCAGGCATTCGCTATATATCGAACAAACGATTTTCGGCCGCACTGACTGGTTTGCGCATGCGTATTAAAATCCGTACGCATGCGCAGATGTGCGAACATCGGTCAGAACGAACGAGCGGCCGCTTACGAGCGGCTCTGAATCAGGCCCATATACCTTAATAATTTTAACTTTAATATCGCCTACATGAGCAGACTTTGAGTCTGGTGTTGAAAAGTCACATTGGAAATACCTGTGCATGTAGTCTGCTTTCCCACATATACCATCGTGTCCTTTTACACCCATCCTTTTGTGCCATATGGCGTGAGATGCATGGCGTGACTAAGAGGCTCCACCACAGATAGCGATTCTTGAATTTTTGCACTTATTTCTGCATTTAGCTTCTCTGTTGCATCGTAGCTTCACCCAATGTTATTTATAGCGTACTATGGGTCTGATTCAGACCCGCTCGCAAGCGCTGTGCGCTCTCAAGCAGGTCGATGGTTGTGCATTGCGCACGTGCCGCATGCACAATGTGCGTGCGCAAGCCCCGGAGAGAGTGAGAAATTCTCTCCCTCTGGGGCTCGCTACAAACGGGGCGGCTGTCGATGTTGATCAACAGCTCGCCCGTTTTGTAGACAGGGAGGGGGGGTGGCTGGCCAAACGGAGGCATTCCCAAAGAAATGCCTGCCGTTTGAGGACGGCCTTACTGATATCACTAGTGATGTCAGTAGATGAGCTTCCGGCTCTATTAGAAGTGGAAGCTCACTGGGGCTTGCGGCAGACGAGACCCTACCACAAGGGTCTCGCCGCAAGCCCGATTGTCGCGACCATCACCTGGCCGCTCGCTAAGCTGTGGGTGGTCACCCACAGCTTAGCGAGCGGCCAGGAGGCGGTTTTTTTTTTAAAAAGTGGCCGCCCTGATTCAGAGCGAGGGCTTGCTTTTTGCGAGCGGGTCTGAATAAGGCCCTAAGTGCTTAGGATTTGTATTTTTGTTGCATTGTAGTTGGTATAAAGGAGGAGATTAAGCAGAATGGTGCACGACACGATGCTCACAACGCCAGCTCCATAATTGCCTACTCACCCAGCCGCCCGGAAGAGTGGTGAAGTCTCCCAGAGCCAGCCGCAACCTGCAGTTTGAGAGGCTGATGAAGCGATTCGCACTGAATCACGTCATCGTGTCCCCGCCTCCCTGCTTCGCAATGCCTGTAATCGTGGCATTGTAGAGCGGGGCCATGATGATGCAATCATGACATCACACCCACCGGCCCACCTGATTTCCTGCAACACGCAACCTGCTGAGCCAACCAAACTGCCCTCTCTCGTTGGGGACAGCCAGAAAGCCGGCAAGAATGGCCAGCGCCATTGTCCAGGTTAGTTGAACATTTTACAGTTCTCGCATTAGTATTGGGAAACTACGTGGAGGACACATGAGGTGGCTTAGTCACAAGGTCTGCGGCACGCCAACCGTGGATATTTGGCGCAAACTGAAGTTAGGTGTATGTGGCCACATCTATAAAATGCACCATTATAGTGCAGCAGGTGGCATCGCGTTGCTGCTAAGATGTTGCAACTGTATATCATAAATTCATACAGTGTTACAAGCACTATCTTAACATAATAGTAACATAGCAACTGGTAATGTAATTGCACCTTGTTAGAATACTTACAGATGCGCCCAAGGTCATTGTGGCCAAATGCGCATGGCACGAGAAGCTGCACTGCGTACAAGGATGTAGCTGGGCATATCTATACCTTTTCGCAGCCAACCAGATTTGTGTTTCCGGGCCATGTAAATGTAACTGGAGGTAACTGGAGAAATGTACAGATCTCACTGAGTTTCAGTGAAATAAATGGCTGAACTTTGCTGTGTATGTAAGTGACTGGGAAATGAGTCTTGGGCTCGACACCGTTTTGAACTAGAATGTTATTTTGCATTTCCAGGCGATCTCTTTGTCTCCAAAGTGTGGACCCTCACCCTTCACTGTCAGAGGGCATTTGACCAGCTGAAAAAGACGCTCGCTGAGGCACCACTGTTTGCCTATCCTGGCTACGGACAACTGTTTCATTTATACACATATGCCAGCAAACGGCGGCTGGGAGCTGTCCTTGCTCAATTTCAAGATGGACAAGAAAGTGTCATAGCTTATGCTTGTAGGAGCTTGAGAAAAACATGGAGAAATTAATCAAATTGTAGTGCCTTTAAATTGGGGCTTCTTGCACTTGTGTGGCTATCACAGACAAATGTAATAATTATCTGATAGCATTTACTGATTCTAACCCCCTGGCACAACCGCTCAACTTGGGGCCCTCAAACAGCAATAGGCATCTAGACTAGCTAACTTTCAGGTGGACATCAAATATCGAAGTGGAAAAGCTAATAGCAAGAGACAGGGGACACTGAGGAAGCAACTGAAATGCCAAAATACTGAATTAAACCCTGAAGAGAATGGGGGCACAGGTAATCTGTGGAAGCAATGTCAGGAGACCAGCTCAGTTCTTCAACAATTAAACATGATACTACAGAAATGCAACAAACTAACCAAACAGAATCGACAGGTCGCGGTTCCAGAACTCAGGGCTGTAACTAGGGTGGTGTGACCAGTGCCATGGCACAGGGCACCGCAGGGCAGGGGTAGCTGTTTGGGCCTGTCAGTTTTCCTATTTATTATCATTCTCACTTGTAGCTTCCTCTTCTTTTATCCCCAGCATCTGCTGGCCTCCCCTATCTCGTCCCTGGCCCTCCCCCATGAGGCCATGGCCCTCTCTCAGGTGCACTATATTATGTCCCTATTTATCCCCAGCATCTCCTGGCCTCCCCTATCTCGTCCCTGGCCCTCCCCCATGAGGCCATGGCCCTCTCTCAGGTGCACTATATTATGTCCCTAGTTATCCCCAGCATCTCCTGGCCTCCCCTATCTCTTCCCTGGTCCTTCCCCATGAGGCCATGGCCCTCTCTCAGGTACACTATATTATGTCCCTATTTATCCCCAGCATCTCCTGGCCTCCCCTATCTCTTCCCTGGCCCTTCCCCATGAGGCCATGGCCCTCTCTCAGGTGCGCTATATTATGTCCCTATTTATCCCCAGCATCTCCTGGCCTCCCCTATCTCTTCCCTGGTCCTTCCCCATGAGGTCATGGCCCTCTCTCAGGTGCACTATATTATGTCCCTATTTACCCCCAGCATCTCCTGGCCTCCCCTATCTCTTCCCTGGCCCTTCCCCATGAGGCCATGGCCCTCTCTCAGGTGCACTATATTATGTCCCTATTTATCCCCAGCATCTCCTGGCCTCCCCTATCTCTTCCCTGGTCCTTCCCCATGAGGCCACGGCCCTCTCTCAGGTGCACTATATTATGTCCCTATTTATCCCCAGCATCTCCTGGCCTCCCCTATCTCTTCCCTGGCCCTTCCCCATGAGGCCATGGCCCTCTCTCAGGTGCACTATATTATGTCCCTATTTATCCCCAGCATCTCCTGGCCTCCCCTATCTCTTCCCTGGCCCTTCCAAATGAGGCCTTGGCCCTCTCTCAGGTGCACTATATTATGCCCCTAATTATCCCCAGCATCTCCTGGCCTCCCCTATCTTCCCTGGCCCTTCCCCATGAGGCCATGGCCCTCTCTCAGGTGCACTATCATATGTCCCTATTTAAACAATGGTTGGGGGGAGCACCAATGCTATCTTTGGCACAGGGCACCAAAAATTTTAGTTACGGCTCTGCCAAAACTTCGTACATTATGGAGACAAAGAGATTTCCTGGCCATGTGACACAAGATTCTAGATCAAAATAGTGTCTGCCCCGAGTCTCCCTCAGCAGGGGTTAGGTAACCATGGTCTGGGTACCACATAGGGTAGATGCAAGAGTGCCTGATGATGAGGAAGACAATTTGTATGAAGCCAAGCGTACACATAGGAGACAGCGCATGGCGAGATATCCACAGCTCGGCATACAGGGGAGGATATATGCGTGTTTCCTGTGCACGCAATGAGGGATGCGCTCGGCTTCTCTACAATTTACAGCAGGCCCTTCATCTTTTCAATGTATCCTTTTATCCTTCTCCGCCGACCTCCTCCGCCTGACTTTTCTTCTCTACTCTTCTTCCTATAACCTTTGAAATAGTTAGATTCCGCTAAATACCAGCACATTACCCTTCCCCACAGACCAGACCCAAATATGTCAGATGCCTTTTTGTTACAGAGCCGTTTTCCTGGATCTCCTGGAGCGTCTCAGCCTTCTCTGGGGAAGCGGAGCAGAGAAAAGGGCCGTCTCCTCATTCTGGCTGTATACTCAGTAAATCTCAGAGACACATTTTATCACTTCTGTCTGGTGGAATTGTGCAGCGTATAAAGCAAGGGATGGGCAGCATCCGCGCAGTCTCCCAGAACTAACACTGATTAGGGCAGATCTGCTTTCATCTGTCACCACCAAAGCACTTTCCCTGGCAGCCTAGTGACCTGTGAAAGGACTGGGAGACAGGGAAGTGCTGGGAATGGTGTCACGTGTCAGGAAGGGAGAGTGCGCCGATCCCAGCGGGAATCTGTGCTGCAGCGTAATGGGTGAGAGCCACCATGGCGATACAATGCTGGTTATCATATATCAATACAAGGAACTTACCCTTGTTTTCCAAATAGAATATTTTCTGTTACTTTCACAGTAGCACCATGTATACAGCATACCAATATACATTTATGTTTCTCTTGTACTTTCCCCTCATCATTGACATACATTGCAGAGCTCCTCAAAGTGACCGGAGGATGAGACACGTGTATGACATTTCCCTCATCAACTTCTGTAGCAAAGCTCCACGTAGTCACTGTAGGAGGCGGTGCTAAGCAACCATGTCTGTGCTTGTGCTAGTCGTATTCTCAATTAATTGTTTAGCAGAACACCTCACAGCGAATGTACGAGGAAGCAGTGATCATGTGATAGGACCCTCCTCCTCACCTTCTGTACTAAAGCTCCTCACAGTGACTGTACAAGGAAGTAGTGATAATGTGTTATGACCCTCTTCCTCACCTTCTGTACTACTGCTCCTCACAGTGACTGTATGAGGAAGTAGTGATCATGTGATAGGACCCTCCTCCTCACCTTCTGTAACAGAGCTCCTCACAGTGACTGTAAGAGGAAGCAGTGATCATGTGATAGGACCCTCCTCCTCACCTTCTGTACTAGAGCTCCTCACAGTAACTGCACGAGGAAGTAGTGATCATGTGATATGACCCTCCTCCTCACCTTCTGTACTAGAGCTCCTCACAGTGACTGTAAAAGGAAGTAGTGATACTGTTACAGGACCTCCTACTCACCTTCTGTACTAGAGTTCCTCACAGTGACTGTACAAGGAATTAGTGATACTGTGATATGACCCTCCTCATCACCTTCTGTACTAGAGCTCCTCAAAGTGACTGTCCGAGGAAGTAGTGATCATGTGATATGACCCTCCTCATCACCTTCTGTACTAGAGCTCCTCATAGTGACTGCACGACGAAGTAGTGGTCATGTGATATGACTCTCCTCATCACCTTCTGTACTAGAGCTCCTCACAGTGACTGTACAAGGAAGTAGTGATACTGTTACAGGACCACCTCCTCACCTTCTGTACTAGAGCTTCTCACAGTGACTGTACAAGGAAGTAGTGATACTGTGATATGACCCTCCTCATCACCTTCTGTACTAGAGCTCCTCACAGTGACTGTCCAAGGAAGTAGTGATCATGTGATATGACCCTCCTCCTCACCTTCTGTACTAGAGCTCCTCACAGTGACTGTACAAGGAAGTAGTGATCATGTGATAGGACCCTCCTCCTCACCTTCTGTACTAGAGCTCCTCACAGTGACTGTACAAGGAAGTAGTGATCATGTGATAGGACCCTCCTCCTCACCTTCTGTACTAGAGCTCCTCACAGTGACTGTACAAGGAAGTAGTGATCATGTGATAGGACACTCCTCATCACCTTCTGTAACAGAGCTCCTCACAGTGACTGTACGAGGAAGCAGTGATCATGTGATAGGACCCTCTTCCTCACCTTCTGTACTAGAGCTCCTCACAGTGACTGTCCGAGGAAGTAGTGATCATGTGATATGACCCTCCTCATCACCTTCTGTACTAGAGCTCCTCACAGTGACTGCACGAGGAAGTAGTGGTCATGTGATATGACCCTCCTCATCACCTTCTGTACTAGAGCTCCTCACAGTGACTGTACAAGGAAGTAGTGATACTGTGACATGACCCTCCTCATCACCTTCAATACTAGAGCTCCTCACAGTGACTGTCCGAGGAAGTAGTGATCATGTGATAGGACCCTCCTCCTCACCTTCTGTACTAGAGCTCCTCACAGTGACTGTACAAGGAAGTAGTGATCATGTGATAGGACCCTCCTCCTCACCTTCTATACTAGAGCTCCTCACAGTGACTGCACGAGGAAGTAGTGATCATGTGATAGAACCCTCCTTATCACCTTCTGTACTAGAGCTCCTCACAGTGACTCTCCGAGGAAGTAGTGATCATGTGATTTGACCCTCCTCATCACCTTCTGTACTAGAGCTCCTCACAGTGACTGCACGAGGAAGTAGTGGTCATGTGATATGACCCTCCTCATCACCTTCTGTACTAGAGCTCCTCACAGTGACTGTACAAGGAAGTAGTGATACTGTGATATGACCCTCCTCATCACCTTCTGTACTAGAGCTCCTCACAGTGACTGTCCGAGGAAGTAGTGGTCATGTGATATGACCCTCCTCCTCACCTTCTGTACTAGAGCTCCTCACAGTGACTGTACAAGGAAGTAGTGATCATGTGATAGGACCCTCCTCCTCACCTTCTGTAACAGAGATCCTCACAGTGACTGTGCGAGGAAGCAGTGATCATGTGATTGGACCCTCCTCCTCACCTTCTGTACTAGAACTCCTCACAGTGACTGTACGAGGAAGTAGTGATCATGTGATAGGACCCTCCTCCTCACCTTCTGTACTAGAGCTCCTCACAGTGACTGCACGAGGAAGTAGTGATCATGTGATAGGACCCTCCTCATCACCTTCTGTACTAGAGCACCTCCCAGTGACTGTACGAGGAAGCAGTGATCATGTGATAGGACCCTCCTCCTCACCTTCTGTACTAGAGCTCCTCACAGTGACTGTACAAGGAAGTAGTGATCATGTGATATGACCCTCCTCCTCACCTTCTGTACTAGAGCTCCTCACAGTGACTGCACGTTGAAGTAGTGATACTGTGACAGGACCCTCCTCATCACCTTCTGTACTAGAGCTCATCACAGTGACTGCACGAGGAAGTAGTGATCATGTGATATGACCCTCCTCCTCACCTTCTGTACTAGAGCTCCTCACAGTGACTGTACAAGGAAGTAGTGATACTGTTACAGGACCTCCTCCTCACCTTCTGTACTAGAGCTCCTCACAGTGACTGTACAAGGAAGTAGTGATACTGTGATATGACCCTCATCACCTTCTGTACTAGAGCTCCTCGCAGTGACTGTCCGAGGAAGTAGTGATCATGTGATATGACCCTCCTCCTCACCTTCTGTACTAGAGCTCCTCACAGTGACTGTACGAGGAAGTAGTGATCATGTGATAGGACCCTCCTCCTCACCTTCTGTACTAGAGCTCCTCACAGTGACTGCACAAAGAAGTAGTGATCATGTGATATGATTCTCCTCACCTTCTGTAACAGAGCTCCTTACAGTGACTGTACGAGGAAGCAGTGATCATGTGATAGGACCCTCCTCCTTACCTTCTGTACTAGAGCTCCTCACAGTGACTGTATGAGGAAGTAGTGATCATGTGATATGATTCTCCTCCTCACCTTCTGTACTAGAGCTCCTCACAGTGAGTGTACGAGGAAATAGTGATCATGTGATAGGACCCTCCTCATCACCTTCTGTACTAGAGGTCTCACAGTAACTGTACGAGGAAGTAGTGATCATGTGATATGACCGTCCTAATAACCTTCTGTAATAGAGCTTCTCACAGTGACTGTACGAGGAAGTAGTGATCATGTGATAGGACCCTCCTCATCACCTTCTGTACTAGAGCTCCTCACAGTGACTGTACGAGGAAGTAGTGATCATGTGATATGACCCTCCTCACCTTCTGTACTAGAGCTCCTCACAGTGACTGTACGAGGAAGTAGTGATCATGTGATATGACCCTCCTCATCACCTTCTGTACTAGAGCTCCTCGCAGTGACTGTACGAGGAAGTAGTGATTATGTGATATGACCCTCCTCCTCACCTTCTGTAATAGAGCTCCTCACAGTGACTGTACATGTAAGTAGTGATCATGTGCTATGACCCTCCTCATCACCTTCTGTACAAGAGCTCCTTATAGTGACTGTACGAGGATGTAGTGATACTGTGACAGGACTATTTTCTTCACTTTCTGTAATAGAGCTCCTCACAGTGACTGTACAAGGAAAGAGTGATCATGTGACAGGACCTCCTCATCATCTTCTGTAATAGAGCTCCTCACAGTGACTGTCCGAGGAAGTA
The DNA here is from genome assembly GCA_031769625.1 of Taudactylus pleione. NCBI lineage: Eukaryota > Metazoa > Chordata > Amphibia > Anura > Myobatrachidae > Taudactylus > Taudactylus pleione. The sequence goes on along the minus strand of JAUIMM010000962.1, from coordinate 532,083 downwards.
GTGATCATGTGGCAAGACTCTCCTTATTACTTTATATAGCAGAGCTCCTCACAGTGTCTGTAGAACAAAGGCCCTCATTCAGAGCCGTACGCTCTGAGCATAATTATGCTCAGAGCCGCCCTCCATAATTATGGAGCGTCCTCCTGGACGCTCGTATAGCTGTGGGTCACCACCCACAGCCTATACGAGCGTGCAGTTTGATGGCCGCGATGGTCTTGACCATCGCGACCATCGAAACTGCGAGCCGGAGCCTGCGGTTGAGGTTTTCAACCGCAAGGCCCGGAGTGATTTTGGCTCTATCAGAGCCAAAATCACTCCCACTGACATCACTAGTGATGTCAGTGGGCCGGCTCCTGACGGTAGGCGTTCCCTTGGGAACGCCCCCGTCAGGGAGGCACGCCCACCAAAGGGGGCGTGCTGTCAATCAACATCGACAGCAAGCCCCCTTTGATCAGACACAACGAGCAAAGGAAAGTCTTTCGCTCGTCGCGTCTGGCGCATGCGCACGACGGAGCACCCGTCGTCGTGCGCATGCGCAGTGCACAACATCGACCCACTTGCGAGCGGACAGCCGCTCGCGAGTGGGTCTGAATCAGGCCCAAAATGCGGAATGATTCTGTGTTTGATATTCCCTTCCCCATTATTTTGTGTAACAGAGCTCCTCACAGTGACTGTACAAGGAAAGAGTGATCATGTGGCAAGACTCTCCTCATAACCTTATGTAGCAGAGATCCTCACAGTGTCTGTAGAACAAGATGCGGAATAATTCCGTGTGTGACATTCCCTTCCCTATAACATTGTGTAACAGTGCTCCTAGGAGGTACTTAGTGCTCAAGCCTGTGCATGAAAATCTTATCTTCATTACATTGCAGCACTCATCACAGTGAGAGATGGATGAGTTGCTCAGCGTTTTCATGTCCCTCTGTAAGAAATGCTTATTCCTCCTATGATCACCCTGGGTAGCAGTGCTCCTAACAGTGGGCTCTGAGTAAGTGAGGGATGTGGTGGTGGATTTTGGAGCATGGGGTAGGAGAGGAGCCAGTACACCTGCTGTATGATTATTATTAAACTTATTACCATGCGTATGCACCCTTTCTCTATTCTATTTTATATTCCTAGCACACCCTCAGGCTGATTGCCAGAAAAAGCAACCAGGAGGTGGCAAATACGTAGACGAGAGAGGATATTTGCCTTAGTGCATAGACCCCAGCAACTGCAGAAAAATATACTCAAAAAGGCGTGTGCGTGTATGTGTGCGTGTGCGCTCATTTTTCCTGTCTAGTAAAGCTCCTTGCAGTGATTGTAAGATAAATAGCTCAGTGATGTCTGTACATGAAATTCCCCGTCTGACTACCTTGTGTAGCAGAGCTCCTCACAGTGTCTGTAGGATAAAAACTTTAGTGATCAAGTCAGTGTGTTTAGAATTTCCCTTATCATCACTATGTGCAGCAGAGCTCCTCACAGTGACTGTGATTAAGGAGCTCAGTGATAATGGCCCTCATTCAGAGCCGTACGCTCTGAGCAGAGCGCACGCTCTGAATGAGGGCCGGCCTCCATGAAAATGGAGCGTCCTCCTGGACGCTCGTATAGCTGTGGGTCACCACCCACAGGCTATACGAGCGTGCATTTTGATGGCCGCGATGGTCGCGATGGACAGCACGCCCCCGGCACGCCTACCAAAGGGGGCGTGCTGTCAATCAACATCGACAGCACACCCCCTTTGATCAGACACAACGAGCGAAGGTCGCGAGTGGGTATGAATCAGGACCAATGTCTCTGTGTTTGAAATGCTCCTTCTCATTACCTTCTGCGGCAAAGCTACTGACAGTAAATGTAGAAAGAGGAGTGTAGTGATCATGTCTGCATACATTACGTTCTCTTACTCTTTACCTTATGCACGGTAGCAGAGCTCCTCACAGTGACTGAAGGAAAAGTTAATTAGTGATTCTGGGGTCTATTTACTAAGCTGTGTTGGGAGATAAAGTGATCGGCGATAAGGTACCAGCCAATCAGCTCCTAAATGCCATGTCACAGGCTGTGTTTGAAAAATGGCAGTTAGGAGCTGATTGGCTGGCACAGTAATTTTTTTTTTCACTCTGAGAAACAGAACTATTATAAGTGGAACATTTTTTTATAAAACTCCAGTAATGTCATTTTGAAGTGAACCTGTCACCTGTTCGCGCTTGATACACCCATTCTTTGGGCTGACCGCTAGTTATTATAATATAGCTTATAGGGTTACTCAATACCAGTGACACCTCCGCATGCCTCAATGATAATACTAGTTACTACCAGGGTATGGGTGCAATGTAATAAGTGTCAGCATGTGTAATAATGTGTTAATGCAGTTAGTGAAGGTACCTCTCTAACTGGGGGTCCTTCTGTTTGGGTTGCAGTCATGTGACCGTCACAATCCCGACAGAGTAATCCGGGAAAGGGATCTAACATACCGACGTCTATGTTAATCCCGACACCGGGACCCCGACAGGACGCCGGACCGATCGTCCAACGCTGGGAATAAGTATCCACGTAGCCGGGAATGGGGGGCTCATTCATACCGATTCCCTTTTGTTTCCTTTCCATCTCCTTTACCACTCAGTAGATAAGATCCTGAGGATCATGGATGATTCTGGCCACCAATATGCCAGTCCCGGTCTCATGACAATCCCGGGCGCAGTGTGAAACAAATGTATTTTTATAGCAAAATGCTGGGAGGAAAAACCCACCAAGCAGCCCCCGAACAAGAGGCCCACTGGGGAATCTCCCGGCAGAGCTTGTGGCCAATCCACTGCTGGAGAGAGGTGAGGTGTCCCAGCAACAGCATTATCGTGCAGCCACGCCCCCCGCTGTAAGCTGACATTCAGCTCCCTCCCGGAAGGAGGGAACTGAATTTCGGCAAGTATGGGTTAGCGCTGTCTAATACATGCGCTGGTTTTGTGTGTTCACAGTTTGTCATTTATTTTCAGCAAAATTTTCCTACAAATGTACTTTCCCATACAAAGTCCCCCTGGACTGTGGAAAAGACATTCCATGGCCATTATACAGTAAGTCAACCACTGGTTTTCTCCATCCAGGAGGCTTGTAAAAGTCATGTCCGATGTGCTCGGACTGGGTCGATGGCCCCCCATAGAGCATGCGCACGACGGTGCCGGCGTGCGCATGCGTGAGACCCGCTACGACCGACAGCGCCGGTCGTAGCGGGTCTCGATCCAAAGGGGGCGAGCTGTCGATGTTGATTGACAGCTCGCCCTGTTTGGAAGGCTGGCCGGGGGGGAGGTGGCAGCCCAAACGGAGGCGTTCCCATGGGAACGCCTACTGTTTGGGGGAGGCCCCACTGACATCACTAGTGATGTCAGTGGAGAGCTTCCAGCTCAGACAGAGCCAGAAGCTCTCCAGGGCTTACGACAAGGGAGACCCTACCCTAGGGTCTCGTCGTAAGCCCCGATGAGACCATCGCGACCATCACCGGAGCGGTCGTTAGAGCTGTGGGTGTTAACCCACAGCCTAACAACCGCAACAGAGGCGGGCGGTCAGGATGCAAGCGGCCGTCCAGTTTCTGAGCGACCGCTTGCATCCTCCGACCGCCTCTGAATGAGGCCCATAGACTGTGGGTACTGCCGCCTTGCATCAGGCGTGAGAGCAAAAATAGGCAACATTGCTACTGTACAGTATGTGCACTTGGGGGCAAGGGGGTATTTTTGCACATTCCTAAAATGACTCTAACTTTGGTGAATTGAACAATCCCGGAGGGAGTCCTTTAACAACAACATTTCGATTAGAAGATGTCCATTATATGAAATCCTACTATGATGGTCCCTCGCTCACAGATTGATAATTGAATGTGAGAGCAATTCCAGATATTTCTAATGCTGAGCATGTGGGAGAGTGGCTGTGTAAATACCGGGGGGAGATAAAGGAATCTCATAACCAGGGAAAATTCGGAAATCAATGAAAAGGCCTAAATCAATCGAGTAACGCGTGATTGCTTCCTTTGTCATGTATATGCCATTTTAATCCTTCTCCTAGATGAGAGAGTCATATACAAATCCAATTTCTTTGGGCCATACACTGTATATACAAAAACGCAATCACTTGCACAGCGAGAGAATTTGCAGGGCCTGAGTCTGGCAACCAATCAGGCGGCTCTGACAGGCGCCCAATATAAAATATATTTTCTTATTGTGCTTTTTTGTTTTGTTTTATTTGCAAATCAAAAAACTGTAGATCACAAGTTCGGTGCAGTACAGAAGCTTATGTTCTACAAATCTAATTTTGTTTCCTACCACTTTATTGGTTTTGCAGGAGAGTAATTGAAAAATTCTTAGTATAAAGAGAAATTGGCGTAGAAGGCGCTGAGAACCAAACAGTATTATTGGGTGAGACACAATATTACTACACAAGTCCCACTGTGCTGTTTATAACCATAATTAGGGTATTTATGCTTTTCTGCTTATTACCAGAGCTAGTGCATTAATATAGATTATTGCATTGATAAAAGGGTATACAATCGGGAAGCCGGCTGCCGGAATCCCGACAGCCGACTTCCCGACTGCTTTATCCCGGCATGGGATAAATGACCGGCATCTATATCTAGACGCCTGTCATTTCCCCGACACCGTGAGCGGACAGCCACGGGGGGGGGGGGGTTAGGATTAGGGCACCCGGGGGGGATATAGGGTTAGGCACCCCCCCGGGAGGATTAGGGTTAGGCTAGGGGGAGGGAGGGTTAGGGTTAGGCACTTAGAGGGTGGATTAGGGTTAGGCACTTGGGGGGGGAGGTTAGGGTTAGGCACCCCTAAGGAGGGTTAGGGGGGTTAGATTAGGTTAGTTTATACTTACCTTAGCAACGATCAGGATTTCCAGCGCTGTTGGGCTTCCGCTGCCGGATACTCTGCTTTTGTCGGCCAGGCACCGATTCCGATAAAAGAACTATTCGTACTTGTATTTGCACAAACATATTTGTAGCATTTTCCATACCTTGAAAGGAATTGAGATGTTTGACATTATATTGTCATTGCTATGCGGCTGTTTAATAAATAGGGCTGTTTCTAATCAGCTCTTTGCTGCGAATAGTGTCAGACTGCAGCATCGACCAGTGGGATTAGGAATGAGAAGTCTGCTCTGGATAGGAGAAATATCTTCCCCCATAATCACAACATCATTTAATAGACATATTTGTGTATGTTATCAGTAGCCCTTTTATATAAGACAATTTGTATTGTAGTTAATAAGACACCTACAAAAACTCTCACGTAAATCTCGTTATCCAAGTGACTTCCTCACATTTAAGACCAACACTCTTACTGTAATGCTCTGGACGCTGCCAAACAAACATATTTCCAATCTCTCATCTCTGCCCAAGCCTCTAACCACAAGCAACTTTTTAATACATTTAAACTGCTTCTTACCCCTCCCTCACCCAACCCTCCTGCTACTATCAGTGCACAAGATCTTGCTTCCTATTTCAAGGACAAGATTGATAATATCCAAAATTAAATGGTAGGCTCTTCCCCAGCTAGTGACCTGCTCAATTCCCTACCTGAACCCGCTGGCACATTCTCTTCATTTGACCCCACAAATGAAGATGAAGTATCTTCACTCTTCTCATCCTCTACTACCTCTCCTCTTCATCTTATATCGTCACAAATCAGTAAAGCTCTGTCTCCTGTGCTCCTCTCAAGCCTAACTAAAATCTGTAATCTCTCTCTCTCTACTGGCATCTTTCATCACTGTTCAAGCATGCAGTGATTACTTCCATTCTGAAAAAACTAATTCTGACCCTAACTTTCTCTCAAATTACCATCCTATCTCCCAGCTCCCATGGTCCTCTAAGCTACTGGAGAGACTTGTCTACACCCGCCTCACTTTCTTAACTCACGCAACTTATTGGACCCACTTCAGTCAGGCTTTCGTTCCCTACACTCCACATAGACAGCACTGACTAAGTTAGTAAATGACCTGGTCACTGCCAAGGCTAAAGGCCATTACTCACTTCTTATCCTTCTAGATATCTCTGCTGCCTTTGACACTGTTGACCACTCTCTTCTCATACAAACACTACAATCCCTAGGTCTCCAAGACACAGCCCTTTCCTGGTTCTCATCCTACCTATCTAATCGCTCTTTCACTGTTTATTTTTCTGATTCTACCTCCACTTCGCTACCTCTATCAGTTGGAGACCGCAAGACTCAGTCTTAGGTCCTCTGCTTTTTTCAATCTATACCTCCTCTCTTGGCAAACTAATCAGCTCTTTTGGTTTTCAGTATCATATGTACGCGGACGATACTCAAATCTACCTATCCTCCCCATATTTGTCACCATCTGTGCTGGTCCGTGTCACTGAATGTCTCTCTGCCATTTCATCTTGGATGTCATCTCACTACCTCAAACTTAATATATCCAATACAGAATTAATTATATTTCCACCGGCCAATAGTAGTTACCAACCTAATATCTCTATCACTGTTGACAACTCAACAATCAACCTCACCCCACAAGCTCGCTGCCTTGGTGCCATCCTTGACTCTGAACTGTCCTTTGTTCCTCACATTCAATCTGTCTCAAAATCCTGTTACATACATCTAAAAAGCAAACAAACAAAATTCGACCATATCTTACACAAGACACTGCAAAAACTGTAATCCATGCTCTCATTATTTCCCGCATGGACTATTGCAATAGTCTCCTTACTGGTCTTTGCAATATGTAGCACTTATCCTTGTGTATCAACACCTATTTCCCTATATATTGTGAGCTTGCGAGCAGGGTCTTCTTATCTTTATGTCTGTCTGTTACTACCCAGTTTTGTTCTATTAATGTTGTTTCCAATTGTAAAGCGCAACGGAATATGCCGCGCTTTATAAGAAACTGTTAATAAATAAATGAGTAAATAATTGTAGTCTTAGAGGGTATTTACATTTCTGCAATAAGCACGCTGATATGGTTGCTGTAAAGTCGAGAGTGAAAGTATTCTAGTGACCAGTTTTCCTCCAATCACTTTTGATCAGTGGAAAGTGGAAATGATCAGCTGCCATTTTTCCCTTTAAAGCTAAAGGGTGTATTTGTAAAAAGGTGACTTTTCAAAATCGATAATCACTAAATGCCACTTGCTTTAAAAATACATGTAAAAATCAATGTTTATGCAAGGCACATTCTTCTTCTTGCTATTATTATTATTATTATCATTATTACTACTACTACTAGTTTATATGTTGGGCTCCTCAGAATTATGTGTGTTTACCTTCGCAATATCTTTGATGCATTGGGTTGAGTGTTACTTTCTTATAAGTGATGTCAACACACAAGTAGCTAAAACATGTTTCTTGAGTACATATAGGGGATATGATAAACTGATACATATAGGAAGTTAAAGCAGGATAATTTAAATATATATATATATTGTGTTGACAAAGGGTGCAGGGTTTTACAATACACAGAACAAACAGAGCTCATAGGGCATTCCAAAGCCTCTCTGCTCATTACATCATGTTACTGTGGTTGCCATGGTAGTCCAAAAACATAACTCCCTAAAAGTATAGCAAAAAAGGGGCAATGGTAAATAACAACATTCTTCCTATAGCCTGCCACAGTGATAAAAAATGTTCATGTGATGGCTGCTGTAAAGTATTTTATCCAGTATAATTTACATATAAATCCAGGGTAGTAAATGCAGTGTTACATTTTAAGTCATACTGAATAAATAGAACACCAGACAGGAGGAGGAATTCCCAGATGCCATAAAATTGTGTTGTTATCACCTTTTAACATTCAGAAATGAAACTCATATCTGCAATTGTAGCTCTTTAATCCGGGCTGTGCGCTATTAATTAGATGTTAGTAACTTGCCTGCTGTAGAAGAGATTAGCAGACGGAACCTTTCTGCACAGGCAGATTGGATTAGCAGATATTTCCCTCAATCTTGTCTCAGATCTATGTTCCCTTATCTACCTGCTCAGGGGACCAGAGACAGGGCCTGATTCACAGTGCAATTCATTTTGCACCCCAAATATATGCATACTAATTCAGCCGTTCAGTGTTCTTAGTCCCATATATTTCAAGATATGTCCAACTCATAATAAAGCATTATATCTACCTCAGGCTTATGTCAGACATACACAGGGCCATAATGAGTTGTGTGTGACCCCTGACACTGCCTGGGGCACAAGGCCTAGAGGGCCGCACCGTCTCTGCCCCAGGTATCTGCATTCGGCCTGAAACGGCACCCTGCAACCTGTCAGGCCATTGCAGAGCTCTGTACTCTCTGTTTCTTACTGATCTCAGCGTCACCGCACGCGGTTGTGACATCATGGTATCATCATAGCCCCGCCTGCACAATTCTGCAAATACACAATCAAGCAGTGCGTTTGGAGCATACTCGCCTACTTTTCATTTTTCTTCCCTGGGAGTAGGTGGGCGGTGATGGGGGGGCGAGGCCTGATGGTTTGTGTCATTAAGCCCCGCACCCATGCAGTTAATTGCTGTGAATATTGGATCTTTAAATAGGGCCTGGGCCAAATGGCGCGATTCTTGTAGAATCGCATCACTAAGCCCCGCCCTCTACTTGGGGATTACCGATCTCTGCGAAGATTCTTCCCATTCTGCCCACTTCACTAGGAATGCGGGAGAAGTGTTTTCTCGACCAGGGGGTGCGGGGAGTTACCCAAAAAATCGTGAGCCTCCAGCTACTTCCTGGAGAATAGGCATGTATGGTTTGGGTTGGGGCCTAATATCACAAATTGCGTCATGAAAGAACTGAGCAACCCTGTTAACAAGGGTCTTGATTCAGTGTTGTACGCTATGCCGATGTTTGGTGCAATTTTTAATACTGCGCAGCCATCTGAGTTGCACTGCGCATGTGTCAAGGAACATTCCCATAGTCGCACGCTACGAGCGTCTATTCGCAGTGTGACTAACAATCAGGGAGCACATGGGGAGACAACAGGGTGGGGGGGTGCCGGCTAAAAATGTAGGCAAGTCTCTATCGTTTTGGGTGCGTCACATCATGCATCTGCGATCCCGTATGCAAAAATATGGCTACAGCGTCTCAGTTCCCGCGGCCATTCGGCGCAACCATAGGGCTACTCAGGAGTCTGATAATCGAAGGATCTGCGACCATACTGCATATTTCTACACAGTTACTTAGATTTGCCATGACGCCATATTTTCGCAGAGCAGCTGAACTGCGGTGGCAATAGCGTGCAACTCTAAAACAGGCTCAAGATTCGGGAGGATGACCATTGGTACTCTCTCAGAAGACCTGGGAGTACTTCCTAACATTTGTCAGCCTCCCGGATGTTCCAGGAAAATAGGCAAAGATGATATAGAGATACGTGACAGTGTCATACATGCAAAATTATCATGATCTTATTTGTAGCACAGAACACAGGCAGCTGTCTGATGCTATCAATAAGTGGCTGAATATAGAGCATTGTATCTAATGAAGGTTGCAGAAGTCTGTACATGTCCCATAATACTGATATTCTTTCATTGGGAATAGCAGCATCTCCTTAGCTGGCCGTTATCAACGTTCACATTACCCAGCTCCAGAACCCATACGGGCTGTGGTTGTGAGCATGTCTTCTGTGACATCCAGTGTATATAAATGAGGGATATAAGTAGCAGAGTTGGTCTAAATCCCTATGGGGCCCTAGGTAAGAAACTGGCGTGGGGCCCCTTACTCCATTCTACTTGTCACAAAATCTGTACCTCTCTGTCCCCACTGGGCCCTAGGCATTAATCTAGGCTGTCTAATGGATAATCCTGTCTGGTTAGTAGAAATAGACAATATGGGCCTAATGTACTGTATATGGATCCAAAATAAGAGGTCTAGAGTGCAAGCATGTAAGGATAGACCTTATACTGAGGCTCATGCACCTGATGGGTCCAGCTCTACGCCAGGTTTACGCCAGGCGTACTTACACCCAATCAGATTATCAGCACAAGAGAAAAATTTTTGGAAAGCAAAACCCACATTCTCTGTTCTGTGTGATTTACATAGAAATCCCTCTAAGTACATACTATAGGGATCATAGTAACCAAACAGAGTACTAAAAAATATATTCCACAAGTCATATAATTTAGGCACAATTAATAAAGCAAGCAACTATCTTCTTCAGAGGTGAATCCGTCATCAGCCATTCAGAACAACAGTTAGTTCTGGAGACAGCCCTTATCATCAGTGTGTACGGTATTGGCACCAGCTCTCAGCCACATATGGGGGGAGGGGTGGCTACTTAGAGGCATATATGTGCCTCGGCATGTGCTTGCAATCATGGAATCTTTACTGAATCTACCCAACACAGATAGCCCTGTCCCCTTCCCTCCCCCCATTCCACTTCTACACGCACAACCAGGCACAGATAACAGCATATCTCCAAAAACTTTTATATATAGGCAGATTTTACAATATGCAAACAGGTGCACCCGCCCTCTAAGCAATAGGTCCTATGTGGTGGATTCAACACTGGCTGCAAACCCAGCTACTTGGTAGAGAATTTGCACCTGGGCATGCCATTTTATGCTGCATGGGGAACAACTTTAAAACATATATCCCAATTTAGAGCAATGTGGGGGTCATTATCCATCCCATTACAAAAACTCAGTTTAAAAATGTACGTGGCCAGTATTTATGTGCACCATGAACTATGTGGCCTGCATTTGCACCCCTTGCAGTGCCACATGTTTTACCCAGATGCAAATTCTACAGCACCTTGCCCTAAATCAGCCCCTTGGTTTATTATCAGATAGTTATATGGGGCATACATATGTCACAGCACTTGCAGAGACTATTAAACCATTCACATCAGTCCCTGCCCCAGTGGAGCTTACAATCTATGTTCCCTACCACATGTACACACACATACAGTAGGGTTCAGTTTTTGTTGGGAGCCAATTATTCTACCAGTATATTTTTGGAGTGTGGGAGGAAACCAGAGTACCCAGAGACAACCTACGCAAGCTCGGGGAGAACATACACATTTGACACATTTATGGCTATAGTGGGGTTCAAACCCACGACCTCGGTGCTCTGTGGCAGTGATGCTAGCCATTACACCATCTGCGCTGTTTAATTCTAGGAGCTAAACTGTATGTGCACATCACACTTCCATAGTGTTCCTAGTTACTAGAGAACTCATAGTTTCCACTGCTACAATTATCGGATATGCCTACAAAGATGTCACCTGTAGATGATGGGTTCACTATATATACGTAAAGCTTTTTTTTTTTTTTAATAAAAAAACATCTTACCCTCTTTGTGAGTTCAGCTTCCACTCACCCCAACCAATCACAAAATGAGGTTTAATCGTCTGGAAATGATCAGTTCAGCTATTATACAGTATTTCACCTGTTACAAATTAGCACAAGCCAGGCTTCACGTCTGACCAACAGTGTGCAAGATTCAATGTCAATCAGTAAAGCAATAATGTTGCCAAATCTAAATATTTACCTGTCAGCCTAACTACAGACATCAGATTATTAATTATTATTATTATTATTATTATTATTATTATTATATCATTAAGGAAGGAATCAGAAGATTTACACCTATCCATTTACCTGTGAGTGCTGCAGGATCCTTTCCGTAGCAATTTATATATTACGGTTATTGGCCCTTTCACCATCCCTCATATGGTGACAGGTAGTAGGTACTGTAGCAATTTGCAGTTCATTATTACTTATCTGAGCTCCTAAACTGGTTGTGCAATAATTCCTCCATCAGAATCTGAAAACACTGGTCTGGTATCTCTGTTGGCCTTCCCAGGGGCATTTCAGAACCTCATCCTCAGCAGCAGCTGAATGGTGCAAATTGTTGTCCATTACTTGCACAGTCATTATTTACACCTCAGGCTTAGACAGATTGGCATGAAACAGCCTTTGCCTTCGAAATGCAACTTATTGATCAAGATAACGGCTTTGTGCTGCAGAGCAAATAGGGATATAATGATGCATGGCCAGATATATTTTTAATAGCCTCTCCTACTCTCCCCTCTCCCCCTAAAAGCCACTTATAGACCATAAAGCACTTGTTGGAACCCATCAGTTGTAGAACAGCAAGTTCCAGCATAAAGAACCAAACAGAGGTAATCTGTAATGGCTAGAAGACCACAGGCTGCCTATCTCTGTGGAAAGATGTCAATGAAAATCCTTATTATATAATAATAATAATAATAATAATAATAATAATAATAATATAGGACCTAGTCTGACTGTAGTGGGGCTATTACTGTTCCAAACATTTACCGTGTTTACAGCAACTGATATGTTTACTTGCAGATATAAAGTTCATCTTATTTGTCTAGTAATGAGGGAATATTTTGGCTTTCTGTACTCAATGTCATGAATATGTGGGGCTTATTTACCTAGAGGTGCATGCCGCGCCATCCTTGCTAACCTGACCCTGCCTTCTGCACACTATATAAATATTCGAACCCCTGTGTGCTTAACTAGTCACTTGTGGGCCCCAGAGCAACATTTGTAAGAGTTCCCATGTACCCCCACCCCCAATGACAAAACAAAGCTCATTAAGATGTACTAAGCCCTGGAGATAGATAATGTGGAGAGAGATAAAGTACCAACCAATCAGCTCCTAACTGTCACTTTGTGTTTGAAAAATGACAGCTAGGAGCTGATTGGTTGGTACTTTATTTCAGTCCACTTTATCTCTCTCCAAGACTTAGTACATAGACCCCTGTGTATGAAAAATGACAGAAGCTGATTGGTGGGTACTTTATCTCTCTCCCCCATAGAAACGTTGGACAGACAAGGAAGACAGCTCCCCCCCTCCTTCATCAGCTGTGGACCACCCAGCAGGTACACCTATGGTAGTTACACCCCTGTGTGCTTGTACCTGTAACACACATCTAAAATCATACTCATACCTGATGCCTAGTAGATATAACCTTGCTCTCTCTGCAGTAAGAAGAGACAAACTGGTTAACACCTCGAGATATGTTGCCCTGGTTCCTCTGCAACAGTTGTGTACATTGAATCTAGCACTGTGGAGCCTGCAAGGGTTCTGGAAAGCGTTAAGCTCACATTGGCTGAAAATGAATCTGGTGGAAAGGCAGCGATTTATCAATAAGTGAGAAGCTGTAATGGATCAGCAGCTGGTGGGCGGGGAAAAATTAACAGTATTTTCTCTGGTCTTCAGACCACAGGGATACTTCTTATTGTTTGAAACTCAGTGTGCAGTGATTAATGGGCTAAGGTTTACTGGCTGCAAGATAGTGCAGAGAACCGGGAACATTGGGAAGAAGGGAGGGAGATGAGAGAGAATGAATGAATCAGGAATGGAGGCTGACCATTGAGAGACTCTAAGTAGGTAGAGGGAGTGATAGGAAAAGAAAAGATGGGAAGAGCAAGAGAGAGAGAGAGAGAAATAGAGGCAAAGAGAGAGAGAGAAGGTGGGAAAGGGAGGAGTGGAGAGCAAAACAGAGCGTGAATGAGAGATAGGAAAGACTCTGAAACACAGAGGGATATGGGACGAGAGAGAGAGAGAGAACATGAATGAGAAATGGGCAAAAGGGAGATAATCTGAGAGAGACGGGAAGAGAGACAGACTGAGATACAGCATAAAGGAGAAATGGAGAAAGAGAGAGAGAGATGGGAGAAAGAGAGAGAGAATAAGAGGGGAAGGGAAGAGATGGGAAAGGAGAGATAATATAAAGAAGTAATAGGGAAGAGCAAAGAGCAGGGTAGAGGGAACTGACAGAGGGAGGGAAAGATAGGGAGAAGGAGAGAAGGAGAACTGACAGAGGGAGGGAAAGATAGGGAGAAGGAGAGAAGGGGAACTGACAGAGTGAGGGAAAGATAGGGAGAAGGAGAACTGACAGAGGGAGAGAGAGGGAGAAGGAGAACTGACAGAGGGAGAGAGAGGGAGAAGGAGAGAAGGAGAACTGACAGAGAGAGAGAGAGAGGGAGAAGGAGAGAAGGGGAACTGACAGAGGGAGGTAAAGAGAGGGAGGAAGAGAGAGGGAGAAGGAGAGAAGGGGAACTGACAGAGGGAGAGAGAGGGAGAAGGAGAGGAGAACTGACAGAGGGAGAGAGAGGGAGAAGGAGAGAAGGAGAACTGACAGAGGGAGAGAGAGGGAGAAGGAGAGAAGGGGAACTGACAGAGGGAGAGAGAGGGAGAAGGAGAGAAGGGGAACTGACAGAGGGAGAGAGAGGGAGAAGGAGAGAAGGGGAACTGACAGAGGGAGAGAGAGGGAGAAGGAGAGAAGGGGAACTGACAGAGGGAGAGAGAGGGAGAAGGAGAGAAGGGGAACTGACAGAGGGAGAGAGAGGGAGAAGGAGAGAAGGGGAACTGACAGAGGGAGAGAGAGGGAGAAGGAGAGAAGGGGAACTGACAGAGGGAGAGAGAGGGAGAAGGAGAGAAGGGGAACTGAGAGGCAGAGAGAGGGAGAAGGACAGAAGGGGAACTGACAGAGGGAGAGAGAGGGAGAAGGAGAACTGACAGAAGGAGAGAGAGGGAGAAAGAGAGAAGGAGAACTGACAGAGGGAGGTAAAGAGAGGGAGGAAGAGAGAGGGAGAAGGAGAAAAGGGGAACTGACAGAGGGAGAGAGAGGGAGAAGGAGAGAAGGGGAACTGATAGAGGGAGAGAGAGGGAGAAGGAGAGAAGGGGAACTGACAGAGGGAGGTAAAGAGAGGGAGGAAGAGAGAGGGAGAAGGAGAGAAGGGGAACTGACAGAGGGAGAGAGAGGGAGAAGGAGAGGAGAACTGACAGAGGGAGAGAGAGGGAGAAGGAGAGAAGGAGAACTGACAGAGGGAGAGAGAGGGAGAAGGAGAGAAGGGGAACTGAAAGAGGGAGGGAGAGGGAGAAGGAGAGAAGGAGAACTGACAGAGGGAGAGAGAAGGAGAAGGAGAGAAGAGGAACTGACAGAGGGAGAGAGAGGGAGAAGGAGAGAAGGGGAACTGACAGAGGGAGAGAGAGGGAGAAGGAGAACTGACAAAGGGAGAGAGAGGGAGAAGGAGAGAAGGAGAACTGACAGGCAGAGAGAGGGAGAAGGAGAGAAGGGGAACTGACAGAGGGAGAGAGAGGGAGAAGGAGAGAAGGGGAACTGATAGAGGAAGAGAGAGGGAGAAGGAGAGAAGGGGAACTGACAGAGGGAGAGAGGGAGAAGGAGAGAAGGGGAACTGACAGAGGGAGAGAGGGAGAAGGAGAGAAGGGGAACTGACAGAGGGAGAGAGAGGGAGAAGGGGAACTGACAGAGGGAGGGAGGGAGAGAGAGGGAGAAGGAGAGAAGGGGAACTGACAGAGGGACTGATAGAAGTAGGAAGCCTTGAGCAATATCCCAGCCTTGCTTTCTGGACTCCCCAGTCCAATTACTGATGAGGTACCACAGGTTTCCTAGTTGCTCCACATTGATACCAACACCCAGAGCCAACTGTCTCCAATGACTCCTTGTGGTGACCCCAGAACGTCCACCTGATATCACAGCACCTGTCACAGAGCAGCAGGTGGATTATATCAGGGCTGACAGGTCACAGTCTTCTATATCAGACCCCTCTCAGCTCTCTCCGGACAGGAATGAAGCTACCCCTCATATAAATGGAAGCGATCACTGATCATTGATCCCTTTGCCTGCATGCGCACAGCTGAGCATCACCCTGATTGTATGAGCTCTGCAGGGGGGATGCACGTATGGTGTGTGCCCAATAGCTGAGACTTGCGTGGAGGGTGTGAGATACATTATTTTATACATTCTCTGTAAATTATAACCAGGTGCCATGCAGCAGCCGCCATCTGCTGCCTGTTACTGCCGCAAGTCTTCCTTTACTGCGCTGTGAACAGTAACAACACAGGAGACCTTCATCTCCCCAAACACCACCTATACCTTAGTATTATACACACAGCCCTAATCAGACTAACGCAGGCCAGTGCCATTAATGAGCTTGTGTGACTGCCGAGGCGCTGGGTGCAGGAATCACTGTCCGCAGCAGTAACACACTGCATAGTATCTCTAACACACATTCATCAGGTGGGAGCCGTCTGCAGATTGGGCCGACGACTTGTACTAAAGAGATTCCACTCCAGTCTAAAGCAAACACAGGTGGGTTATACACACAAGCTGCAAGTACTTCACTATGCTCATATACACACAATTCCACTGACAGACAGTGTGTGATTACACACTGGGGCGAGAACTTGTCACAGAGAAGATGGTGTGTGAGAGCAGAAAGCAGTCACTGCAGTGTAATATGTGTATATATATATATATATATATATATATATATATACATCAGTGGATCAGTGGGGGTTGATGGATGGCAATTTGCACTCAGCATGTGTATATACTGTATGAGGAAAGGAACTGTATATATGGAAACAGCTAATTCATTCCACAGGCGTATGTAAGGATCCAGTGTCCAACTGTGTCTCTGAGAGATGAGCTGCAGAGATTCATCCTGTAAGTTTCTATGTGCCTTGGAAGCTTACATAGCTGTAGGGGAAATACTGAGCTGTCTATCTACAAGTGTAAAAGATTCCTGCATAGACCTCTTGGCTAGAAATATACAATGTGAGATGCATTATCTGTGCAGAGAGGGAGGGGGAGTAAAACTTACGTTGCAGGACTGGAGGGAATCTAGATTTTGTAATAGATAGATAGATAGATAGATAGATAGATAGATAGATAGATAGATAGATAGATAGATAGATAGATAGATAGATAGATGATAGATAGATAGATATGAGATGGATAGATATGAGATAGATAGATAGATAGATAGATAGATAGATAGATAGATAGATAGATAGATAGATAGATAGATATGAGATGGATAGATATGAGATAGATAGATAGATAGATAGATAGATATATAGATAGATAGATATGAGATGGATAGATATGAGATAGATAGATAGATAGATAGATAGATAGATAGATAGATAGATATGGAGATAGATAGATATGGAGATAGATAGATAGATAGATAGATAGATAGATAGATAGATAGATAGATAGATAGATAGATAGATAGATTAAATGGAAGCCATCTCCCCTACATGGGGCCATTGTTTAACAGCAGGTGTTTTCCAGCAAGATACTCCTGACCTGTAATACGACTGTGCTCCCATACATAACTGTTCAGTCATCTTACAGTACGTCCATAGATCACCTCAGCTGTGTGTTGGGTGCAGGTGTTGTGCTGTAAATAGCACCCAGCTCCGAAAATAGAAGCTGGAGTTGTAGCTTTAAGTTAACACCAGTATAACCAGGCGAGCACAGCCAGTACAACCAGCAGCCACTTCAGCACCGCGGACAGCTCCCTCTTCATCACTGGCCTGGGGCAGGGGTTGGGTAACATCGCTGCAAAGGGCGGAGGGGGATCTTGTCCTGAGGCTGCTGGGTGATTATATAAGGTACATACAGTGCTGTATGAGATGGAGATTTGCTTGTATTATACAGGGCAGACAGAATTGCCGTGACTAATTTCTCTGCGTTTCACCAAAATCTCCCCACTTGCATTTGGCTGCAGTGTTGTCCCCCACTGGTGCCGACCCCAATATGCTTTAAATAAAAAGCAGAATTACCCCTCCTATATGTCATATGGTGCGTCCACTCGTTTATTAACACGCTGTTAACCAATTCAGTCATCTCCATAGGAATTTGCACCAGCCTGAGTAATACTCTGTTCCTTGCAGCCAGCAGAGCGGCAGCTGGCTATATAGATTACAGGCTAGATAGAAATATAGCTGATAAGAGTCAACCAACGACAACAGAATATAGACTGATCTCCTTTGCTTCCCTGAAATACCGGTGCTTTGTAAATCAGCGGGAATAGCTGCAGGTGGCTAGGTATTGCACATATTAAAGGATAACGATCTGTGGTCAGCGAAATATGTGATGGGCACATTCCTAAACATTCCCACATACTGATACAAACACCCTCTGCACACCTTAACCCACTCATCAGATAGCCCTGAGGTCTCCCACACCAGCAGCTGGAGATACACGAGCAAGGGACGGTGATTAGAGATAAACATGAGTACTGTCAGCAGGACCAGACGTCTAGTTTATATAACAGTAGTGAGGTTTGATTCATATATGGGATCATTTAAAGGTTGCACTATAAGAATTATTCATCACTGTCGGCGGTGGGTGCCTGCACGTTTGCAAATGCCTTTAGCAATCTCAACAGCCATCCAAACAGAGACAACCTGCGGTAATGATGTATAATCAGGGCAAGTACCATCCACAGAAGCATCAACGCTGGCTATTTACTGCTCTGGTTCTGTCACCAGGAGGCCCATTACTTCGTCTCAATACCTAACCCAACAGAAATTGCAGTAAAAAAGGAGAAGTAGAAACAGTGGATGGGTGCAACTAGGAGGAGGGGATCAGAGCAATAGTGGGAGAGAGGCAGAGAGAATGACAAGATCATAGATACAGAACTGTATAAGTGAGATATATAGTGGGGGGGGGGTATAGAGGGGCTTATAAAGAGACAGAGGATGGGAGAGGCAGAAAATGGAGAGGAAGAGCGATAACACGAGTAAGAAAAAGATAGAGACAGAGAGAAGTAAAACAATAAAATAAATTGGAAGCTTATGGATCAACGACAAGAAGAAACCTGTCTGCTACTGGCAAAAAGCAACATGTGAGCGAGGGATTGATTGCATCGCTACCTACTGACCCCACACCAAACAGTATGACGGCAAATAACAGGTGGACAGTCCCGGTAAGTGGCTCCTACCTGGAAGAGTCGCAAAATATTGGCCACCATGATGGACACAGAACTTTCTGATGCTCCAATGACTCCCACTACTTTCTCCGGTCTGACATAGACAGGTGGTTCCCCATTGGTGCAGCGGGCATCAGAAGCATCCTTCTGTATGAGAGCCTGGACAAAGGTCAGAGACTGCTCCAGAGCGTAGGTGTCCCTAGAGCAGGTGTCCAAGATCCGCGCCCCCAGTGTGATGTTTGGCAGAAGCTCCGGGTCACTGTTGATCTGATCAATGGCATATAGCATGGCTTCCAGCCTGTGGATCCCGTTTTCTTTCCTGATGTCTCCACATGGCATTCCTGCAATACCTCTGGCATGGACGGGGAAGAGTCCTCCCAAAGTGATGTCTCCTTCAAGTCTGATAGAATGAGGTGCATAGGGCTCCTGCCCAGATACCAGAACTACACCAACCCAACAGCCCAACCAGTAGGATAATTGGAGCAGGTGTACAAGCCAAGAACCCCCCGGAGTCAGCATGGCTGCCCCTTGAGGGGAGGGAATATCCTCCTTTTAGGGAGGTGGTCTGCCAGCTGTGAGAGTCCCCAGTCAGTAGCAAACGAGCTCCTTCCTCACGTACCGCTGCTGCCTCTGACAGCACAGTGGGTGCCTCTGCACATCCAGCGCTTTAAAGCAGCCTTTATGGACTGGCCCGCCCACCCACCTCATGTCATCACGCAGCCTGCGTGTTATGTCACTTTCTTCACAATTTGGGGGTCTTCTCTGCCCTCCTCTCAGGCTGTGCCTTGTATGAGTTAATGTAGGCGCAAGAAGCTATCCGTGGTGCTGAAATCTTCTCTGTTCTCAGTTACTGGAGGACATAATATGGGCGATGACCTGTCCTCAGTACTAAAATGTTCCCTGCTCTCTTACTTGTATACTGTATGTGTGAGTTGCTGTAGACAATGAGTTGTTATCAGTGCTGAAATGTTCCCTGCTCTCTTACTGTTACATGTGTGAGTTACTGTAGACAAGGAACTGTCCACAGTGCTGAAAAATGTTCCCTGCTCTCTTACTGTTACATGTGTGAGTTAATTCAGACAAGGAACTGTCCTTAGTGTGGAAATGTTTGTGCTAAAATGTCTCTTACTGTTACATGTGTGAGTTAAGCCGGGTACACTTTAAACACCCTGTGTACCCGGCACCCAGAAGATGCAACAAACAACTTATCATGCGGTACGTACACACCACACAATCTAGTGAATGACCACACAATATGTAATTTCCTCGACACATCCAAATGCATGGGGTCATCAGTCAGATCCTCAGATTGAGTAGCATTTACGGCAGATCTAAGGATGTGATGGATGACACACAGGAATACACATAGTGCATACACAAAGGATGATTTGAACAATTTGTCATTCCAATCTGTTGAAAAATGACAAATCATTTAAAAATTGTCTAGTGTGTACTCAGTTTTACTAGAGACAAAGAGCTGTCCTTAGTGCTGAAAATGTTCACTGCTTTCTTACAGTTACACATGTGAGTCACTGTAGACAAGGAGCTGTTCCCAGTGCTGGAATGTTTCCTGCTCTCAAGCTGGGTACACACCTATACAATTGTCGCCCCGATCACCCGATATTAGGTGATTGGGCCGAAGATTGTATTGGTGTGTATGCAGTACTGTTGCAGGAACATTAGCTGATAAAAGTCATATAATACTCCTGCAATTGTTTGGATCAGGAGGTCACATCTTATGTGCTGTTTAATATATTTTGGCCCAACCTCCCGATCCCATAGAAGTCTGAACACACTGAGTTATGTCTGTACATTGTGTATGGGCCTCAGAAGTAGCTGACAGGGGGTCAAACTGGGGGCACAGCACCAGGCTGATCAGGAATGTTTACCATTGCAGGTGCCTTAAAAGTCGTATATTGGCTAACGCTCCTGCCATGATACAGCATACACACCTATACAACTATCTGCCCAATCATCCAATATTGGGTGATCAGACCAAGGATTGTATAAGTGAGTACCCAGCTTTACTATTACATGTCTGAGTTACTGTAGACAAGGAGCTATCCTCCATGCTGAAATGTTCCCTGCTCTCTTACTGCTACATGTGTAAATTACTGTAGACAAGGAGCTGTCCTCAGTGCTGAAATGTTCCCTGCTCTCTTACTGTTACATGTGAGTTACTGTAGACAAGGAGCTGTCCTTAGTGCTGAAATGTTCCCTGCTCTCTTACTGTTACATGTGTGTTACTGTAGACAAGGAGCTGTCCTCAGTCCTGAAATGTTCACTGCTCTCTTACTGTTACATGTGTGAGTTACTGTATAGAAGAGACTGTCCTCAGTGCTGAAATGTTCCCTGCTCCCTTACTGTTACATGTGTAAGTTACTGCAGACAAGGAGCTGTCCTCAGTGCTGAAATGTTCCCTGCTCTCTTACTGTTACATGTGTGAGTTACTGTAGACAAGGAGCTATCCTCAAAGGTGAAATGTTCCCTGCTCTCTTACTGTTACATGTGTAAGTTACTGCAGACAAGGAGCTGTCCTTAGTGCTGAAATGTCCCCTGCTCTCTCACTGTTACATGTATGAGGTACTGTAGACAAGGATCTGTCATGCTGACATGTTCCCTGCTCTCTTATGGTGCATACACAAGGTCAGATTTTGTGTCAGATCTGAACAATAGCGATTTTAAAAATCATTCAATCATTCATATCTGAAAGAAAATCTGACATGTGGGCCTGCAACAATGAACGATGCACGTTCCCACATATTAGATAACGATATCTGACATCCTCTGTATTTGCAGTCAGATTTTGATGATTTCATTCATTTTAATACTGTCTGAAATTGTTCAATAGTTCATATCGTTCAAATCTTTGGTAAAATCATTCAAATCGTTGGTAAAAATCGTTCATCTGACAGATCTGACCGTGTGTATGCGCCATTACTGTTACATGTGTGAGTTACTGTAGACAAGGAGCTGTCCTCAGTGCTGAAATGTTCACTGCTCTCTATCTGTTACATGTGTGAGGTACTGTAAACATGGAGCTGTCCTTAGTGCTGAAATGTCCCCTGCTCTCTTACTGTTATATGTGTGAGTTACTGTAGACAAGGAACTGTCCTCAGTGCTAAAGTGTTACCTGCTTTGTTACTGTTACATGTATGAGGTACTGTAAACAAGAAGCTATCCTTAGTGCTGAAATGTTCCCTGCTCTCTTACTGTTACATTTGTGAGTTACTGTAGACAAGGAGCTGTCCTCAGTCCTGAAATGTGCACTGCTCTCTTACTGTTACATGTGTGAGTTACTGTATATAAGGAACTGTTCTCAGTGCTGAAATGCTCCCTGCTCTCTTACTGTTACATGTGTGAGTTACTGTAGACAAAGAGCTGTCCTTAGTGCTGAAATGTTCACTGCCCTCTTAAAGTTACATGTGTGAGTTACTGTAAACAAGGAGCTGTCCTCAGTGCTAAAATGTTCCCTGCTCTCTATCTGTTACATGTATGAGGTACTGTAGACAAGGAGCTGAAATGTGCACTGCTCTCTTACTGTTATATGTGTGAGTTATGGTGCATACACATGGTCAGATATGTCAGATGAATGATTGAACGATTTGAACAATTTGAATGATTTTACCAATGACTTGAACGATTTTACACTGTTTTAAAATGAATGGAATCATCCAAATCTGACTGCAAATGCATCAGAAGTCAGATATCGTTATCTGACAAGTGGGAATCGTTAAAATCGTTATCATTCAGATCTGACAGAAAATCTGAATGTGTGTATGCACCATCATTACTGTAGACATGGAGCTGTCCTCGGTGCTGAAAGGTCCCCTGCTCTCTCACTGTTACATGTATGAGGTACTGTAGACAAGGATCTGTCCTCATGCTGACATGTTCCCTGCTCTCTTATGGTGCATACACACGGTCAGATTTTGTGTCAGATCTGAACAATAGCATTTTTAAAAATCATTCAATCATTCATATCCGAAAGTAAATCTGACATGTGGGCCTGCAACAATGAATGATGTACGTTCCCACATGTTAGATAACGATATCTGACATCCTCTGTATTTGCAGTTAGATTTTGATGATTTCATTCATTTTAATACTCTGAAATTGTTCAATAGTTCATATCGTTCAAATCTTTGGTAAAATCATTCAAATCGTTGGTAAAAATCTTTCAATCGTTCATCTGTCAGATCTGACCATGTGTATGCGCCATTACTGTTACATGTGTGAGTTACTGTAGACAAGGAGCTGTCCTCAGTGCTGAAATGTTCACTGCTCTCTATCTGTTACATGTGTGAGGTACTGTAAACAAGGAGCTGTCCTTAGTGCTGAAATGTCCCCTGCTCTCTTACTGTTATATGTGTGAGTTACTGTAGACAAGGAGCTGTCCTCAGTGCTGAAATGTTCACTGCTCTCTTACTGGGCGGGATGCTCTAACATAGTGGTGCAGTTACCGACAGTCACCGTATTTGCGATCTCCGCTGCACAGTGGACTTCCAGGTTTATGACCCGGGAGTCTATCTGCGCATGCGCAGAGTGATGCGTCGGCCGTGTGGCATGCTGGGAGGGATCCGATCGGATCACTCATACCAGCATGATGCAGTAGAAGCCCATAGGCTTCTAAAGGGTAACACCAGCAATAGCTGGTGTCACCCTCCACATTGGAGACACGGCAGTAGCACATTAGTGCATACGGAAGATGCGGTGAAACCCTGGGAAAGGGGTTTTTACTACATTTTTCGTTTAGTGCATCCCGCCAACTGTAACATGAGTGAGTTACTGTAAATGTGGAGCTGTCCTCAGTGATGAAATATCCAATATCTACTGTGGTTCCTCCATTTTTGACAGCAGCCGCTTTCAGTTTTACCATGATGTCAGATTTACCAAGCTCCAGATGGTGTTATCCTATAGTAGCCTATGGGTGAAAATTACCAGGAAAGAGTTCTTCTGGAACCCTCCCCAGCTAAGGCCACAGTAAATGTGTGATCGGCAGACAACACATGCGCAGAATGGCCCCGGCTTACAATATAGAAGTGAAATGATTGCTTTTGCGATAATTTAACTTCTTTACACATCGCAGGGGTGCCCCTCTACCTGCATGTGATATTTAGTACATTTGGGCAAATGTTAATTTCTTATTGCTGTAAATAGCGGTTATAAGAAGGTCTAATTATTGGATGTAAAACATGATAAATAGTAAATGTGCCCCTTACTGTTACAGTACATGTGTGATTGAATATGGACAAAGAGCTGTTCTTGGGCTGAAATTATGTCTCAGACTGACTTATGTGAGATAATGTAGACAAAGTCCTGTCCTCAATGCTAGTATGACTTATCCCCTCTCAGACTGTTACCGTTGTAAGTTAATAGACAAGAAGCACACACAGGTGAGATAATAGCTGCAGTTTAAACCTAACCCCTTTGTTGAGATAAATATTTCCTTTCTAATTGTATAAAATGAATGTAGTGTATGGTGTAGTTTAGTGACAAGTGAAAATAACATAGGGCCAGATTCAGACCCGGTCGCAAGCGCTGAGCACTCACAACCGGGTCGATGTTTGCCCACTGGGCATTTACACGACAGAGCCAGCTCCGTCATGCACATATGTGAGACCCGGCTAGCGCCGGGTGCTCCGTCACTCTGGGTCTCGCACCAAAGGGGGTGAGCTGTCAATGGTGATTGACAGCTCACCCTGATTGGTAGGCGTGGCCGGGGGGCGGCTTCACAAATGGAGGCGTTCCCAAGCGAATGCCTGCCGTTTGTGGGCAGCCCCACTGACATCACCAGTGAAGTCAGTGGGAGAGCTTCCAGCTCTGTTAGAGCCAGAAGCTCTCTGGGGCTTGCGGCCATGAGACCCTACCACAAGGGTCTTGTCGCAAGCCCGATGGTCGCGATGGTCTTGACCATCGCGACCATCAACCTGGCTGCTCGCTATAGCTGTGGGTGGGTACCCACAGCTATGCGAGCGGCCAGGAGGCCGCTCCAAAAAAAAACGCCCTAATTCAGAGCGTGCGCTCTTTCAGAGCGTCCATCTCTGAATCAGGCCCATAGTTCAAACAACTTGGTGGAAAAGCATTTTGCTCAGAATCTAGAGTATATTTTTCAATCCTGGAGGTAAAGTCAATGTAATATCCACTCTTGCAGGATGAAGACACTCCTTGTAGCTTAATGGGAATCATTTGGTTGAAAAGCTGTCTAACAATTTTGTTGTCATTCAGAAACTAAGAATAAATATTTATTTTTAAAAATACATTATTTTATTGTAATTTAATACAAAAATATGCATCCACTTGTACATTATTTTGTACATGAGTCAACAGCTTGATATTCGCAACAAAAAATATTGTGCCAGGAAAATAATTTGTTTCATTCAGATGCAAACTATTGACAGAATGTACATTTATGGAGGGTATAATATTTATTCTTTAACTAAATTGACCTTAGAACTATACATTATGGGAGTCATTGACAACTATTCAAATAGCATATTTAGTAATAATAATAATAATAATAATAATAATGTTTTAGTATAGTTTTTGTACACATAAGGCAAAATGTTATTATATAGTCTATCTGCACAAAATTATCTGTGTATTGTTGTAAAAGTGAAAAAGTGAGATCAAAACAGTGCATATCATCATTTGTAACTTGTTTTGTTTTAGCAACATAAGTTAGAAACAAAAAATGAATACCCATGGTAGGAGGTTGTGGCATACGGGGTACATCAACTAAACATATCAGAGATTAACACAATAGAAAACTTTTGTAAATCTTAATTAACATATAATTGTGCTAGTATCTTTACACCAGTTCTCCAGTTAAGTGCATACCAGACAACACTTTTTCTCCAAAATTTACTATGTGTTTGAGTCTTATTTAGCTATTATATAATTATCTAAGGAAAGGAGTTTTAGGGCTAATTTTATTTTATGTTTCATGGTTATTGATTTTCAGATATGGACTGGACTGGACTGTTGTTTCGATTCCGGATCATAATGACAAATCCATGAATCGTCACACGTCACAATCGATGTCAGGAAATAGGGTATCCTCTCTGACATTCGAACGGTGTTCTTGCACGATTCAACTTGTCGTTGCATCTGCTCTTCTGTGAGATTCTGGGTAACCACCTGGCACACACGCATTTTCAGTTCCTTTGTCACAATATGCTGAACCCGTTGGAATGAGACGCCAAGTGAAGCCGAGAGTTTGTGTGAAATTAACCTTCTGTCATTTGCAACATCTCCGCAGCTTTGGCAATGGTGACATCTGTAACCGCTGTGGATGGTCTCCCAGAACGCACTTCACCAGTCACTCGCGTATTACCCTCTTTGAAGTGCTTCCTCCACCAAAATACTGCAGCACTGCTAATTGTTTCACCACCGTATGCTTGCCGTAACATTTCATGAGTTTAGTTTCTGCTTTTTCAAGTTTAACCCGAAGTTCAATCACACATCTCTGACGTAATCTCACAGACACGTCTTCCTCAGCTGCCATGACAAACGTATGAAAATCTTCCATGCGCTGTGACCAAACAAAGACTACAGCAGTCCAGCCGCAGGTTCAGACACCGATTTATGAGCTTCACAATAACCAGCATAGTGCTGCCACATCTACCTATGGGACAGAAAAACAGAGGCAGTCTCATTACTTTCCAATGAGCCTTCGTAAATAACTGGTGTCATTACCAGTCTGGTACAAATATTGTGCAGTGTGTCTTCGCGCTCCCACTACCTCCAACCCTTAAAGCCCATGTCAATATTTTTTATCCTGAACAAATTCTAGTATTATTGTTTGTGTCGCACAGATGATGACATCACTCTGAGCAGATCATACTTTGTAGGACCATTCTGATATTCCCCAATCTGCACATTATAGAAAGCACAAAATACACAACACCCATTCCTGAACTTGTTACGCAATTCTATGCACATTTGTTTAAAGCACAGAGCAATATACTGTAGGTGCAAAACACATCTTGTGCTATACCAAGGGGGCAAACCAGCATTTCCACAGGGTGATTTGAGTTTTTGATTTGTAAATGACACCCTGAGTTCTCCTTGGCAGCTGGGGTTTGCCAGTAACTTACTTCTGCCCAACAGAGCTTAGAATTAAAGAGGCACAAATATGCAAACAGCATAGTTCAGTTACACCAATAAACAGTAATGGTTCCAGTGGATAAACATCTGGATGGAGTTCTATCTGGGTATTTAAGACTGTATTTCTCCACAGCTTAAGTTTTGGAAGCTCTGTACCACATTGCTGTTTATTAGTGTGTATAACTAAAGGTGAAGGTGACCGCCACCCTAGTGGTAGATAGCTGCACCAATATGATTGTGCAGATTTTTCATCCTACTAGTAGTTTGAGTTTGAGTTGTGCAGAAGCTATCGGGTCTATGTTCAACTCTGAATCAGGCCCATAGTTAAGTTGTATGTAGTTAGTGTGTACATAATTGTAGGCAATAAGACAGGGCAGATGTACTAAGCTCTGTAAAGTGATAAATTAAAGAGTGATAAACTACCAACCAATCAGCTCCTAACTGTCATTTTTCAAACACAGCCTGTAACATGACAGTTAGGAGCAGAGTGGCTGGTAGTTTATTACTTTTCAATATATCACTTCTCAGAGCTTAGCACATCTCCCCCTGGGGGAGATGTACTAAGCCACGAAGAGAGATAAAGTACCAACCAATCAGCTCCTAACTGTCATTTTTCAAACACAGCCAGTAACATGACAGGAGCTGATTGGTTGGTACTTTACCTCTCTCCACTTTATCTCTCTCCAAGGCTTGATACATCTCCCCCATTGTTGCTATGCCTGCATCTTAGGGCCTGATTCAGACCCGTTCGCTAGATGTGGCCGCTCGCTCCCAGCATATGGTAATTCAGCTAAGTGACGTCAAGGCAGGTGCTCGCACGGCAAGGCATAAGCACACCCACTATGTCTTGGCGAGCGATCATTTTCTGCTTACAGATGCCCACCAGCCTGTCTTTAGCTGCCCACTTGCGTATCTCATCTCCAGGAAGTATATACAACCATCGGTACATTGGGTTCCATCGGATCTGACTGCAGCACTTGCGGTTGACTGTACCCTACCGCAAGCACTGCGATCACTTCAATGTATTATTCAACCAGGTGACGTGTACTATGACGCTGCCTGGTAATTATGCATGCCCCAGAAACGGCATTGAAACACTCAGGCACGCCTGCGTTCGTACCTCCACTCCCCCGTTACTACTGGCCTGCCCCTGTTACCACCCACAAATGGCCTCTCCTGTCACTCATTCCACTGGGCTGTCTTTGCAGGGCAAACAAGCACATTCCAATCGCTCATACTACTTTGCGCACACGCACTTCGAACTACATGCATGCGCACATTAGCGAACATCATCTGCAACGAGCGGCCGCTTGCTAGCAAGCGGGTCTGAATCAGGCCCTTAGTCATTTGTAATAAAAAAAAAAAATGGATTGCGCACTGCTCCGATTGTATAAAATTGTGGCCTAGGACAGATATTGGTAGAAGTATTACATTGTATCTGCGATGGACTAATACTAGTAATTAAAATTAATTTAAAAGCAAATTTTAGTGTACATCTGTATTTTACTTGACTTATTTCACCCTCTTCATATAAAACCAGTAAGAACAATGGGCCTGATTCACTACCGACCGCAACACCGATTATGCACACAATCGGTCGATTGTTGCATTCTGCGCAAGCGTATACATCGCAGTGCATGTGCGCGAACCAGTCACTGCAATCGGCAGTGACTATGCAGACCCATCGCAGACTTATTGACAGAAAGTGCTGTTTTTGGGTGGTCAGCGAAAAGCAGGCGTGCCAGTGTGTTTGAATGCCGTTACAGGGGCATGCATAAATTATCCACTGCGATGCCATACGCAGCCTGAGGCCTCATAGCGTGCGATGAGGTTAGCAATTCCTGAGTAAGGTCAGAGCTTGTGCAAGTGTGTGTGAGGCTGTGATGGTACTCGATTGTACTGATGGTTTCACAGTCTTGCTAAGGGTTACGGATATGTGTAAGGTAAAGTGGGCGTCCTTATGTTGTGCTACGACGGCATAGCGATCGCAATGGATTAGCATACTATCGCAGTGAGACTGCGTGTGTAATCGCTATTGCAATCGCAGTTGCGATCCATAGTAAAACCGACCGAATATCACTAGGATTCCCAGTGATGCTTGGAGTATAATTATTCAGCATTTAAAGACAACAACATCAATGATTGTGTGATATAAGGAAAGTACTGTATGAAACCACAATTATTCTCTAGATCCGGAAGTCTAGAATAGGAGAAAATCGAACACTTTCAACATGTTCATTTCCTGATCGAAAACCTTTATTTTAGACATAATTTTTCCCTTAAAAATGCATTTTACAGAAAGCCAGGTGTCTCTTTCCCTTTGCCCACAGTGTGAGTTGAGCACCGATGACTTGGGTTTAGAAACCTGTAAAACATTCATGGGTCTACGTCATAGCTTTTCCATAGACGTGACACCAGATGATGACCTCTCAAACACATTTTGGAAGCAGAATGCGTTAACTCTCCATACTTTTTCTGTATTGAGACCCATGTGTTCAAGTGTCTTCGCCCTGCCAGGAGGTAATGGTGCAGAGCCAGGATGTGAGACATTGTGTGAGCCTGTTGTGTGATGTGTAATAACGCTGCCCACAGACAGCATTTCTCATCATTAGTTTTATCTATATTACTTTTGTCCATTTCCATCTTCTGGCTTTTTTTTTGTTTTGTTTTCTTTTAATGATTTCCCATCTTGGTTCCCTCGGAAAAGTTCTCTCTACCATTGCACTCATTTGCTGCTTAACAATCAACTGGCAACACGTCGCTGCCGGCTTTACTCCTGTTAGATTGCTTCTCTGATGTTGATGGCCAAGAGGGCGACCACTTAGCACAAAACTGCTCCCCTCCTAGCAAAGTCCTATCTATGGGGCTGATTCAGCAGCGATCGCTAATGTTATCGCAGCTGTGATTTTGCACAGAACGCAGCTGCAAAAAATATACTAATAAAAAAATGTACAATACCAGCGCTCAGTACTAAACAGTGGTAGATATGTTTGACTCAACAGACAGCAGCCTGCACAAAATAAAGGTATCCCAAAACCTTACAATTGATCAATACATATACAAACATGCGGCGCTCATCTGTTAATATTGTATATAAATATAAATATGATTAAGACGTTGATGTATATATATATATATATATATATATATATATATATATGCGAGTCGGAATGCAATTAATTAATCCTGTATAAATCTTGTAGTGAAATTCAGTCTCATGTACCAAACAACTCCATTGACTCTAATCCTATTATGAGTCCCGCAGCAATCCAAAAAATAGTCTCGTATGATAAGAGAGTCTCGTATATTATTAATAATAATACCAGAAGTCACTGTGGTTAATCAATGTCCTTATATCAATCCCAAAATTGAGAAACTCATGCCACACTGTTCTTTCAAAGTATTTGTCCACAGGGTCCACCTTAAACACTCCTCCACAGCTCCACTCCAAAAATCAGCACCTTCAGTAATAAGGATAGGAACAGTATCACTTTCTTATAGAAACAATGGCCCTGATTCAGAGCCGGACGCTCTGACCAGAGCGCTCGCTCTGAATCAGGGCCCACCTCCATTAATATGGAGCGTCCTCCTGGACACTCGTATAGCTGTGGGTCGCTACCCGTGGCGGAGCGTCCTGCGGCCCACACCAAATGGTTCAAAAAGGGATAGATGAATGAGGATACGTCTGTAATTGCAATTTATTTCTATTGTATGTCGCAAATATCATAAATATATGTATTGCAAAAAAAAAGAGGCCAATTTGTGACATTGGGGGAAATGGATTAAAGCAATTGGTAAACTGATTTGCACACTGTCCAGAAAGTGTTTGTCTGGTCCTGAACATCACAGCTCAGGCAGATGGTGTTTCTGAGAGAGCAGCAGGGTAACTAGTTAGGTGGAAGATGAAGAAAGTGAGAATGAGAATGTCCAAGACAGTTTCGCTTAAAAGGTGTCGGCCCCTCATCTGATCGCTCCTTGCTCGGGGTAGAACCAGCTGTCGGAGTTGGGCATCTGGCTTCTGCCTGCAGAAAGTGAGCCGTATTAGTGAAGTGTACCAGGCTGTGAATACAGGTTGAGTCTCCCATATCCAAAATGATTGGGACCAGGGATATTTTGGATAATGGAATATTCTGTATTTTGGAATATTTGCATATCATAATGAAATATCTTGGGAATGGGACCCCAATATACACACAGAATGCATTTGTGTGTTATATACACCTTATACACACAGCCTGCAGGTCATTTGATACAATATTTTCAATAATTTTGTGGCTCCAACAAAGTTTGTGTACAGAAATTAAATTAATTTATGTGTCATATACACCTTATACACACAGTCTGAAGGTAATTTTATACAATATTTTTAATAATTTGTGCCTTAGACAAAGTTTGTGTACATTGAACCATCAAAAATCAAAGGTTTCATGTTTTCAGTCATGCCAAAATTATTCCGTATTTCGTAATATTCCGTATTTCGGAATATTCCGTATTTCTGAATACTTGGATACGGGAGACTCAACCTGTACAGGATATTTCCCCTTAAGCATTCCTGATTACAACTTCATAAGTGCCGCCAACTCCCAACCAATCACATACAGCCCCAAACAGCCGATCTACCCCATGTCTGGGCCCTCTCACATTCTGCTGTACAGAAGCCACATGTTGGTGTGACTAGTCCCTGCATGCACAGGAGGTAATATATTTATAGGAAGCAACAGCAATCACAGGATTCATCCATAGATCTCAGTAAACATGAACATTTATTGCATATTCATAATGATCATCCACAGTTTGGTCCCTATAGCGATCTTTATCAATACAAAGATACCTACAAATAAATGTGGATACATTCTACTTCTTACATCACTGGCACTAATCATCTCAGTATTCAGGGATCATGTCCTTGACCACACTGCGGTTAAAGTCACACTATGTAACTGCTGAAACATTATGCAATATTATTGCACCTGTATTATTATCACAATCACAGTTATTATTTTTGACCTTGTACTGTGCGTATTGGAATTCTTCATAGGTAAGCATGCTATTAAGTGCATATGTTAAGGTTAACTGTTGTGTATTAACATCTAACTTCATTTACTGCTACTATTGTTCCTGAAACTGCTAATATACATGTTTACATATATATATATATATATATATATATATATATATATATACAGTCAGGTCCATAAGTATTGGGACATTGACAGAATTTTCATATTTTGGCCACTATTCACCACCACAATGGCTTTGAAATGAAACTAACAAGATGTGCTTTACCTGCAGACTTTCAGATTTAATTTGAGGGTAATTACATTCAAATCAGGTGAACGGTGTAGGAATTACAACTGTTTCTATGTGTGCCTCCCACTTTTTAAGGGGCCAAAAGTAATGGGACTATTAACTCAAAAGCTATTTCATGGACAGGTGTGGGCTATTCCCACGTTATTTCATTATCAATTATCAAGATAGAACGCACCGGAGAGCTCAGCAACAGCAAAAGACCACGGAAAACAACTGTGGTGGATGACAGAATAATTATTTCCCTGGTGAAGAAAAACCCCTTCACAACAGTTGGCCAAATCAAGAACACTCTCCAGGAGGTAGGTGTATATGTGTCAAAGTCAACAATCAAGAGAATACTTCAAAAGAGTGAATATAGAGGGTTCACCACAAGATGCAAACCATTGGTGAGCCACAAAAACAGGAAGACCAGATTAGAGTTTGCCAAACAACATCTAAAAAAGCCATTACAGTTCTGGAACAACATCCTATGGACAGATGAGACAAAGATCAACTTGTACCAGAGTGATGGGAAGAGAAGAGTATGGAGAAGGAAAGGAACTGCTCATGATCCAAAACATACCACCTCATCAGTGAAGCATGGTGGTGGTAGTGTCATAGCGTGGGCATGTATGGCTGCCAATGGAACTGGTTCCCTTGTATTTATTGATGATGTGACTGCTGACAAAAGCAGCAGAATGAATTCTGAAGTGTTTTGGGCAATATTATATGCTCATATTCAGTCAAATGCTTCAGAACTCATTGGACGGCGCTTCACAGTGCAGATGGACAATGATCCGAAGCATACTGCAAAAGCAACCAAAGAGTTTTTAAAGGCTAAAAAGTGGAATGTTATGCAATGGGCAAGTCAATCCCCTGACCTGAATCCGATTGAGCATGCATTTCACTTGATGAAGACAAAACTGAAGGGAAAATGCCCCAAGAACAAGCAGGAACTGAAGACATTTGCAGTAGAGGCCTGGCAGAGCATCACCAGGGATGAAACCAGCGTCTGGTGATGTCTATGCGTTCCAGACTTCAGGCTGTAATTGCCTGCAAAGGATTTGCAACAAAGTATTAAAAAGTGAAAGTTAGATTTAGGATTGTTTAGTTTGTCCCATTAC
This sequence comes from Taudactylus pleione, assembly GCA_031769625.1. Lineage (NCBI taxonomy): Eukaryota > Metazoa > Chordata > Amphibia > Anura > Myobatrachidae > Taudactylus > Taudactylus pleione. The sequence goes on along the minus strand of JAUIMM010000962.1, from coordinate 498,877 downwards.
TTTTGGCCCCTTAAAAAGTGGGAGGCACATATAGAAACCGTTGTAATTCCTACACCGGTCACCTGATTTGAATGTAATTACCCTCAAATTAAATCTGAAAGTCTGCAGGTAAAGCACATCTTGTTTGTTTCATTTCAAAACCATTGTGGTGGTGAATAGAGGCCAAAATCTGAAAATTCTGTCAATGTCCCAATATTTATGGACCTGACTGTATACATACACGTAGAAATGTGTCCTCATGCACTATTGCAGCAGCAGTCATGCCAAACAGCCCTTCTCTGTGCACCAGGTCCACTGCTACTTAGCACTGATTACTTTGATATGCGACACTTGTATTTAACACACACACACATATATAATATATACACATATTCTGGAGTTGCACTAGGTAAGTTCCCTTATAGTAGACGATGTCTCCCAGGTTCCTTATAAGCCTAAAAGCTCATTTGCTTGTGTTAGTTTTTCATGGACGCCGGCCTGGAGCTTCCTAGTTAGTATTCTGGGGGGGAGAACGTTGACAACTTGCTGCAAGTCCAAATCTATTTTTCCTATGTGTGGTTGTGCAGCCTGCGAGTCCTAATTAGGTTCTCCCTGGCCTTTATTTCTCTCTGACCTGTGGCTACAGAGCTGGAACCATCGAATGGCACTTCAGTTTGGAAACTAGGGCAGGCAGTTAATATCCCTTCAGTTAAAGATTTTATATTGTGCTCCCTACTTGCAATCTCAGAGTATTCTCCAAAATATCCCATAATGATGGACTTACAGCATGTGTAACGTCTTCATTCAATAATAGGTTCACGAGACAATGAGCACTATACCTAGATAATGCTATTTTCTCTTTGCCTGCTGCTGGAATCCAAGCACATGTCCTATGTATAGTGTAATAAATAGGATCAATAATGACCAATGTATTTATCAGGCAAAGTATAGACCAGTGTAGGCTAACCTTGACACTCCAGCTGTTGTGGAACTATATATCCCAGCATGCCCTGCCACAGTTTTAGCATGCCCTAATAGCAAAACTGTAGCAGTGCATGCTGGGTTATGTAGTTCCATAACAGCTGGAGTGTCAAGGTTAGCCAACACTGGTATAGACCATCTTATTTTAAGTATTTGTGTCCTCTAACTTATGTTGAATTTCTGCACCATGGTTATGAGCCAGGGCATGTGAATTTTGTCGATGCTCAGAAGACACTGAGGGGTAAATTTACTAAAGTGAGAGTTTTTAGAAGTGAATTTTAAGAGATGTTGCCCATAGCAACCAATCAGATTCTACTTAACATTTAACTAGCACCTTCTAGAAGATAATAGCTAGAATCTGATTGGTTGCAATGGGCAACATCTCTTCTAAAACTCACTTCTAAAAACTCTCACTATAGTAAATTTAACCCTGAGAGTCGGCTTGGGATGACCGCTGCTCCACTGTATAGACACCACCGGCAGAATGCAGTGAGGGAATAGAGTGATACGGAAGCTCCTGATTGGACCATATTTATAGACCTGGATTTATGGGAAAGCCACAAAGGCCTAGGCTGTCACCATTACTGAGATGGGGAGAGGGGTAATGAGGGCGGGGGGTGGATTAGGGTAAGCAGCCAGCTACCTCTGCTTTCTCACATTTTCGCTTACTATGTACGTCTGCCAGGCTGTGTCTGTTAAGATCCCCTGTAAAGATACTTGATGTTCTGAATGACTTCAAGAGGTCGGTAATGACATCTTCAGGTTACAGCTGATCATTCTCTCTGAGGGTGAAAAAAACACTAAAACAAGCAAAACATTTCATCTTTGTTTGCTAGCGAAACATCATGTTCTGAGTTGTAGATGGCACACGTAAAATGACGGTATACACAAATTGCATGAGTGCATTCCAGTCTAGAACACATCATTCTTCCAGCAACGTGTTTTGCTGATATCTTGTGCATTTGCTGCACATCACTCTCCCCTATATCTGACACATTGCATGTAATGTTCTAGGTTTGATAGGAAAATCAAATATTGTTTTGATGTCGGCAGTGGGCACGATCCATGCCGACACAGGAGACCGCACACAGTGACGGTGGCAGCAACCTGCCTCTTGGTTGTGACTTGGACAAATCCCAGTTACGTTTCACATGATAGAAAATAAGGACATAGGAGTTTTTTGTTCTTCCAATTAGGAACATAAATAAACTATGAGCCTGATTCAGACCCGCCCGCGAGCGCACAGTGGGTCGATGGTCGGCCAGTGCGCACGCGGGGCGTGCGTAATGCACCTGCGCGAGCCCCGGAGCGAGTGAGAACTTTACTTGCTCCGGGACTCGCTACAAAACGGGGCGGCTGTCGATAATGATCGACAGCTCGCCCCATTTTGTAGGCGGGGAGGGGGGGGGGTGGCTGGACAAACGGAGGCATTCCCGAAGGAATGCCTGCTGTTTGTGGGCGGCCCTACTGACATCATTCGTGATGTCAGTAGTGAACTTCCTGCTCTATTAGAGCAGGAAGTTCACTCGGGCTTGCGGGAACCGAGACCCTACCACAAGGGTCTCGTCGCAAGCCCGATGGTCGCGATAATCATGACCATAGCCAGGCCGCTCACGAAAGCTGCGGGTGGTCACCCACAGCTATGCGAGCAGCCTGGAGGCAGATTTTTAATTTTTTTTTAATCTGCCCTGATTCAGAGCGAGTGCTCGCAAATATGAATCAGGCCCTATGTTCGGATGGTTGCACATGTTTTGATGTTTAGGGCTGGACGTTTGCAGGACCCCACACAGGTGACGTTTTCCAGGTCACCCAGCAGGTGCACAGGTGTATTCATTACTCACTGACACATTTTAAGAGATCCACAGGTGGAGCTAATTATTTCACTTGCGATTCTGTGAGGAGACCTGGAAAACATGCACTGTTTGGGGTCCTGAGGACCCAGTTTGAGAACCTGTGCTCTAGTCCAGTGGTTCTGAAACTCAGTCCTCAATGCCCCACACAGTTCATGTTTTCCAGGTCACCCAGCAGGCGTATTCATTACTCACTGCAGGGACAGAACTATGGGAGACTATGGAGGCGCCTGCCGCCCGGGCTTCAGCTCTGAAGGGGTCACCTCCTCCATTGTCCACAACATATTCACCTATTCACCCCACTTAGGTCTGTAAAAATATGCCCGCTGTGTACCATTACAGCCGTCCAATACATGGCACCCCTTCCCGGCACCTGAGAAGCCACCATACACTAGTGGAGAGCTCCATGTTAGACCATCAGTTGCTGCCTTTGCCTATCTATAGCCTTTCTGCATGCGAATTGCTACATTACAGTGTCAGCCGCTGTGTTGTTTGGGGGACACCAAATTATAACTTGCCTGCGGGCATTTGGGATGAACTTATGCCACTGACTCACTGACACATTTTAAGAGAGCCACAGGTGGAGATAATTATTTCACTTGCGATTCTGTGAGGAGACCTGGAAAACATGCACTGTTTGGGGCCCCGAGGACCGAGTCTGAGAACCTGTGCTCTAGTCCCGTTCCCCTAGCCATGCACATCTCCAGCAACCTTATTAATAAAAAGATACATTCATCCAAAATGAACCCGTTAACGGACCAAAAGCTTCAAATAGGACTCATTGATTTGCAGCTTGGCAATTAAAGCTTCTGTCCTGAGTAATTTATATGCCTGTACATTGATCTCACTTTCCAACACTACTGAGCCATTAATGTTCTGGCTCCCCAATAATAAAAAAACACATGGCTGTTTCCGCAGCAAGTCTTCAACACAATGAGCGTTATAGCTACCATTAATCACATGCGCACAGACACGTTGTCTGACAAATAACCTTATCTACAGGAAGTGAATTAAATGTGATTGTATTAATGTTCCAGAGCAAGCTGGCATTCATTGCCGCAATATCCAATAGCAGGAAGGTCTGTAGTTACATCCCCTGCCCCCTCACTGGAAAATGAGGTCTCACTGACATATGGACACTGTTGTTCATCCACTTGCACAGATTGCAGACCCTCACAGTCCTGTCTACCTGTCTTGTCCTGGAAGATATATATCGCAGATGAGGCACTGGCCAGTGTTGCTTGATGTCCTCGCATAATGGAAATGCACACTGAGGAACTAACATAAATCCAATAATATAAGATGACCTGTCCACTCTTACAAAAAGAGCATAGATTTGTTTTCAGAAATGTCCTGGTTGAGTTTATTGGTATTGGGTAAATTACATTTGATTTAATCAAATTCTGTATATATGATACACTATAGGATCGATTCAATTCAGGGCAATCCTGAATAGCCCCGGGAGGGAGCTTCCGGAGCTATTCAGTTCACTGTGCGGTTTGGTCCGACAGTTGCCAGTGAAGATGAAGAATGCCGGTTTTCGCGACTTCACATAGGTTTTTAGTCGCGAGAACAGGCATTCTCTGACTATAGTGCCAGCCGCGTGGCCGGATATTTGTCGGATATTGGGCGCGAGAAGAAATCCTTTAGTCGGACCAAACAGCACAGTGAATTGAATAGCTCTACGTAGACAAAAGTGACTGGACACTCCCGTGCAAGTGAAATGCATACCATTGCCAAATGGCTACTAATGTGGTGGTTTCGACAAGAGTACTTCGTAGGGAGGCCCATGCATGAATGTTTTTATCAGGTGGACAATGACATCTGTCATGTTTCCAGGGCGATACTGGACTGGTATACAGAAAATTCAATAACTGGACTGGCCAGCTCAGAGTCCAGATCCATTGAGAACTTCTGAGATGACTTAGAGCGACAGGTACGTTCTAGGCCGACTTGACCTTCTTCTGTGTCACGGTTGGTCACTGTACTTAAGGCGGATGGCAAAACATACCGGCTGCTGCTGTCCAGGAACTTGTGGACAGCAGTGACGTGCGGTGAGGTGAATGGCTGGGGAGGCACACATGGAGGTGGGTCTGAGTGCTGGGAGCCTGTCTCACCCCCTACTCACTGTAACTCTCCCCTCTACTACACTAAGCTTCAGTGTCCATTGATTCTCCTACCTGCATCACTATGCTTTCTCTTGCTTCTGCTGACTGAGCTCTGATCTCTAAACACTGCAGTGCACTTCCTGGTCACGTGACATACAACAGAGGGCACTCACCAAAGCCGTATGCTTAATCTTTTATTCCAAACAGGTCACATGGGTAACAGAATCAATCAATCGACGTTTTGATCCCGGAGGATCTTTCTCAAGATTGCCATATCACACTCAGGGATTAAATGTTCCACCTAAACACATGTGTCACCCATAGCATCACCATACATATAAGTCATATGCCTACATATATATCCACTTACCTGCACGGCCGCGCAAATCGGCAAGCTACCACGTGACGGCGCGCACCAGAACTTAATTCAATTAAACCCATGGTGCTCATACTTACGGAGGCAGATATCGGGATATATATGAATGCATATGGCACAATAGTCAGCACAAATACAAAATACAAACAAACAAACACAATTTTAAAACCAATACTTAGTCTCAATAGACTACATGACGACCCACTATCACTATCAGAATAGACATATTATTATTATCTCAAAAACATTGTCAACGGATTAGACTCATTTAATCCACGTGGAGTTAATGTACCAAGTCGGAAAATCCAGTGGCTCTCATCTTTACGCTATATAAGTGCCCTATCCCCTCCTCTCACAGGAGGTGGCACCCAGTCAATCAGTCTGCACCTTAATGTAGCAACTTGATGGTGCATCTTCCAAAAATGTAAGTCCACAGGTTTGTCGGAGGTTCCTGACTTCAGGGCTTGACGAATGGACAGCCGATGGTTAGCCATCCTCTCCCTAAAACATCTCGTCATCATACCGACATATCCGAGACCACATGGGCATGTGAGTAAATATACTACGTGGTCCATGGTACAGACTAGCTTATATTTAATTTGCATCTTACGTCCAGTCAATGGATGCGGAATAAAAAAGTACCAGTCTGCATTGCGCCACAAGTAACACACCCTGTGCACTTATAACGCCCAGGTTTTTGGCTGTGTAGCCACGTCTGTGTCTGCTCAGGAGTCGGACTTAGGGCCTGATTCAGAGCCACTCGTAAGCGGTCGCTCGTTTGCTCCGAGCGATGTTTGCCCAACTGCGCATGCATACAGATCGTAATACGCATGCGCGAACCAGTCAGTGCGGCCGAAAATCGTTTGTTCGCTAAATAGCGAATGCCTGCTATTTTGAGTGACAGGAGGAGGCGTATGTGGGTGGTAACAGGGGAAGGTGCTTGACAACGGGGAGTGGAGTTCCGATCGCAGGCGTGCTTAAAGGTCAAAACGGGCGTTTTATGGGTGTGCATAATTAATACAGCAGTGTCATTGACCACGTCACTGGGTTATTTTATAGCCAGAACTGCTCGCAAGATTGTGGTAGCAGAAACCAACCACAAGAATAGCGAGCAGTTCATACGCTGGTCGATGTACTCGATTAATCTAATAAATAGCGGACATGACGTAGGATGCGAGCGGCCAGGGGGCGTTTTTTTCAAAATTACGTTCGCATGTTTTGTTCGCTCGTTCAGACCTAGAGGCGTGAACAGACCACAAAGAGCGAACGGTTCATTTGAATAGCCACCCCTATTTTCTGGACGAGCGAGCGCTAATTGCGTCCGGCTGTGAATCAGGCCCTTAGTGTAGCCCTCATCAGCATCTGCTTGAGGTTCAATCCTCTCTTGTAGGACATTAGAGGTGCCCGTACACCAATCAAATCCAATTTTTTATCAGAGGATACAGTAGGCCAATGCTTTTTCAACGTTTTTCTGACCAATGGGGACTTGTTATCATACGTACTAACATATACCATCCGGTCTTGTTTTGATATAGCAATATCATGCGCTACAGTCCTCGCATAATGGGTTCTGGCTTTTGGTGAGACACCTCTGTACAACATCCTTCTTGTAGCCCCGTGCAATAAATTTCATAGTTATCTCTGACAATTGTTGTTCCATTCTATTACTATCGGAGTTGTTTCTCAGGACACGAAGGTATTGTGAGACCGGTAAAGCTCTCCAATAGGTGAACAGGATGAAAACTAGTGGCGTGCAGAATGGTATTCCTGTCAGTTGCGTTCGTATATAGGGTAGTCCCCAATATATCACCATCTTTGTAGATCGTAAGATCCAAAAAATTCACCGTCGACGCATCAATGTGGTAAGTAAATCTCACAGGATTATCTGAACAGTTTAAGTGGGTCATCATGTGAATAAAATTCTCTTTAGTGTCACTCCAAAGTATATATATATATATATATATGTATATAAATATATTTATATTTTCTGACCACCTCTACCGGTGTGTCACATGCTGTTAATACTGAGTCAGCTTGGTTATTACATACAGAGCAGTCTGATGCATGTGCCATGGCTATGGGGGTACGGGCAAGTTTGTGAAGAATAGTCTTTCTCTATCTGCAGGTGTTGCATGAAAGACTGTGGGCTCCCTCCTACCGCCCGTCCTTCAGGAACACCATTACTGTTTTACAGGCTGCAGTGAGAGTCTTGGAGGCTCTACATGTGAATGTCAAGATTTGCTCCATAGAATAAACCCCACATACTGGGCCTGATTCAGAGCCGAACGCTCTGACCAGAGCACTCGCTCTGAATCAGGGCCCTCCTCCGTGAAAACGGAGCGTCCTCCTGGCCGCTCGCTTAGCTGTGGGTGACCACTCACAGCATATGCGAGCGTTCATGATGATGGTCGTGATGGTCTTGACCATCACGACCATCGTGCTTGCGACGGAGACCCTGCGGTAGGGTCTCGCTGCCGCAAGCCCTGGAGTGATTTTGGCTCTATCAGAGCCAAAATCACTCCCACTGACATCACTAGTGATGTCAGTGGGGCCGGCTTCAGACGGTAGGCGTTCTCATGGGAACGCCTCCGTCTGGCAGGCATGCCCCCGGCACGCCCACCAAAGGGGGCGTGCTGTCAATCAACATCGACAGCACGCCCCCTTTGGTGCGAGACCCGGAGCGATGGAGAGCCCGTCGTCGTGCGCATGCGCAGTGGGGGAACATCGACCCGATTCCGAGCGTCCTGCGATCGCGAGCGGGTCTGAATGACCCCCACTGTACATTGCTCAGTTATCCAGAACACGGGCTGAGAACCGGAAGATGCTTCACTTTTATCTTCACTGCTCCATCATCCATTCTGGCAGTGTCTTTCTATAGAGATCAATGCTGACTGAATATCCATCCTTTCCCCTGGACGGAGGAGAGAGATGAAATAGATGCCTGTGTGCACATAGCGTCAAGCCACAACTTAGTCACAGCCCCCTGCACAGCGCCCACCTGTGGCCGTTCCTCTCATAGCCAGGTCACTCGTCCATCCAGTTACAGCTCAGGGAACTTCCTCACACTTTGCTAGCCAGAGGCCGCTGACTACAGCCTGAGACTGTACAGTTAGTGTGGAACTATGAGGGGCATATTTACAAAAGTGCTGATTTTTTGCCCATAGCAACCAATCAGATTCTAGCTATTATCTTCTACATTGCGCTAGATAAATGTTTAGTGGAATCTGATTGGTTGCGATGGGCAACATCTCCACTTCTAAAAACCCACACTTTTGTAAATATACCCCTTAGGGGTCTATTTATCAACCAGTGAAAAGTGTGGAGAAGTGGACCAGTGGCGAAGTTGCCCATAGCAACCAATCAGCTCCTACCTATTATTTTATAGACTGTACTTGATAAATGCTACTTCAAAGCTGATTGGTTGCTATGGGCAACTTCTCCACACTTTTCACTGCTTGATAAATAGACCCCTTATGGTGAGTACACACGGTACAATTAAAATGAATGATATGAATGATAACCATAATCAATCATATCGTTATCGTTCAAATCGTGCGGGCACGTATGGACGATATTGACCATCACCCGTGCATGCAGGCCAACCTGGTCGGTATCGACCAGGCTACTATAGGTACCCGCGTTCGTTGATCACAGATCGCTATAATCATTGGTGAGTTGGTGGTGTGCTGGATGATCGATGATCACACCCGGGAGATTGAACAACAATATCGTTATCGTTGTCGATCGTCCCGTCTGTACGCACCATTTGTCTCTTATGTGTCCTCATCTCATGCATAGTAATCATTCGTGATGTCAGTAGTGAACTTCCTGCTCTATTAGAGCAGGAAGTTCACTCGGGCTTGCGGGAACTGAGACCCTACCACAAGGGTCTCGCCGCAAGCCCGATGGTCATGATAATCGCAACCATCGCCAGGCCGCTCGCAATAGCTGTGTGTGGTCACCCACAGCTATGCGAGCGGCCAGGAGGCCGCTTTAAAAAAGAGAAGGAGGGCACTGATTCAGAGTGAGTGCTCTGAGAGAGCGTCCGAGTCTGAATCAGGCCCACAGTCCTCATGGTGCCGCCCACCACTGAAAACTGCAGCGATTTGCAGCATCGCTATGTGGTGGGTGGGGCCATGATTATGCGATTGACAATGAATGACATCATCACAGACATACCACTTCTACTTCACTGGAGGTTAATTTGCTCTCTTGAGTGGCTAGGACAACTCCTGAAATGTGTCTGTTGCGCTATCCAGCTATGTCACAGTATATGGAGACAGCGCATTTCTACAGTAGCCACATTTCAACCAATGCGATAATAACATTAAAACCCTCAGTGACATAAAATAAATAAAGACAGCCCCTATGTCCCCCCAGTATCACGATGAGGCTAAACAGGCGGTGTGTTAGGCTAAAAGCTGAAAAATGTAGATGAATGAAGGGGGTGATACTGAAATTACAGTTGGGTGGACATATAGATCACATTTTTTATTCTGATCACCAATCGTCAATTTCCAGCTGGACCATCTAACCCGCAACAGGCCATACAGGCACTTTCACTCTGACAAGGTGATTGAAAGGGTTTATACATCCAAAAACAAAATAAAGAATTATGCTAAGTAAAAGTCGCATGTTACAAACAAATAAAGTTGTCTGAAGGTGTTAAACTCATTTAGTGAATGTGACGTATTTTGAATCATCAATACGACAGCTATGATTTTTGTAGCTGTGTTTTGTCAAAGAATAGAACGGGTGTAGTAGGCATTGCCGCCGGACAGTGGCAGCCCAGCAAGGGTGAAAATCCTGACCGTCCCTAAGGTAAGTATCGCAAACCTAATTCCCCTAACCCTCCCTTAGGGGTGCCTAACCCTAACCTCCCCCCCAAGTGCCTAACCCTAATCCCTCTAAGTGCCTAAACCTAACCCCCCCCTTCCCCACCGCCTAAACCAAAGTCCCCCGGGGGGGTGCCTAACCCTAACCTCCCCCCGGGGGTGCCTAACCCTAACCCCCCTTCCCCTAGCCTAACCCTAACCTCCCCGGGGGGGTGCCTAACCCTAAGTCCCCCCCGGGAGCCCTAAACCTAACCCTCCCCCCGGCAGCTGTCCGCGCCCGGCATCACTTCGATCGGGATGCCGGGCATCGGTCTTCCGGCATCTGGTTAATGACAGGCGCCTAGATGTAGACGCCTGTCATTAGTACCACGCCGGGATTAGAACGTCTGGAAGCTGGCGGTCAGGATTTAGACTGTCGGCTTCTAAACTACCTCCCAATAGAACAACCCTGCTGTGCTTGTCTGGTCTGCCTGTATGTCTGTCTGTCTGTCCATGTGGACTCCATACAGGACACACAACTACAGTTGTTGAACAGCATCATTTATTTTGCATTATATTGAGTGTTAAAATGTTTGACACAATTAATTCATAGGAAAAACAGTCAGAATTATCTGAGCATAGAAACTTTCTTTTCAAGGCACATTCTCTCCAAGCATTCTATTGATAACCAGCAATGGCGGCCAAGCAACTGAAGAAGAGCTATGAGTGAAAGGTGAAGCCATTTCATGTGACCTGTGTGGGCTGAATGCTTTTAGCCTGGTCCCTTCTCTGCTGGAATCTTTTCTTTCCACACCAGAAGGAAGCGGCTGTCAGCCCGTTTGTTAGACATAAGCTGCTAATGTCCTCCTGTCATTAGATTCTGCATAGAACGCATTGCGCTGCAAATTACATGCAAATGATACAACACAGGAGTGGCTTATGCAGATTTCCAGGTTCTCCCCAGCACAGTAATTAACCGGAAGGCTTAGTAAATAAAGAGCAAGTTAATTAGTTTGTTACAAGTATTCCTGCTATTCCCTGTCAAATCTAAGCTGGTGATTTGAACTGTTTTGTCTGCTGGCAGCTCAGACAGAATGATGATCAGAGTTTTGCAGGAACCAAATGCAGAGAGAAGACTAACCGGAGGCTAAAGAAAGGTGACGACTGAAAGCGCGGCGAGACAAAGTGATGAAGACTTGCAGACCGTGCAAGGAGAGGGTGACGTGCAGGTGGAAATATTGTTTGAAGGATATTCCAGCCGCTCTAATGAATTAAATACTAGTTGGGGAAAGGCCATAAAAGTCCAGGGACAGCTTGTGACCAGATGATAGGGCAGCACAAATACTGTATCAGCTGTAAGGGGTGTAGTAGGTATTACCGCCGGACGCATGTCCAGCGATTCAAACCCGACAGTGGCAGCCCGGCAAGGGTGAAAATCCTGATCATCCCTAAGGTAAGTATCGCTAACCTAATTCCCCCCCTAACCCTCCCTTAGGGGTGCCTAACCCTAACTTCCCTCCCAAGTGCCTAACCCTAATGCTCCCTCTAAATGCCTAAACCTAACCCCCCCTTCCCCGCTGCCTAAACCTAAGTCCCCCGGGGTGGTGCCTAACGCTAACCTTCCCCCGGGGGTCCCTAACCCCCCATCCCCTAGCCTAACCCTAACCTCCCGGGGGGGGTGCCTAACCCTAAGTCCCCCCCGGGATCCCTAAACCTAACCCTCCCCCCCCGCTGCTGTCCGCGCCCGGTGTCGAAGCTGGATTAGTGGCTGAGATGGAATCAGCGTAAAAAATTAGCGTGCACGATGGCAATGTGGCAATGCTTTTGATAATCTTTTTAGAAGACATGACAGGCCCATTCTGAGGACAACCTTGTATAGAGAAATACCAAAACAAGTAGAAAAACAGCCAATAGACAATACACCAGAATACTGTGAGTGTTTTACATACAAATTGGGAATCCCTGTATATAGACAAGTATAGTTGTGGCAATTGTAATATAACCCAGACATTGATCTACACAATTGAATTTGTCTGAATACTAAACAGGTTTTAGTCTCACTCCCAGACAGCTGGGGGTCTCCACCTTGTTTGAGAATTGAAGCTCACTGCCCATAACACATTTGCATTGCAGTTTGAAACTGTTAGTAAGGAATGAGATATGTGTGTATATATATATTAGGGGTGTGCACCGGCCACTTTTCGTGTTTTGTGTTTTGGTTTTGGATCTGGATCTTTCTTCGTGTTTTGGATCTGGATTGGTTTTGCCAAAACCACCCTTCCGTGTTTTGGGTTCTGGGTTTTGTGTTTTGGATCTGTATTTTTTTTTTAAAAAGCATAAAAACAGCTAAAATCACAGAATTTGTTGGTTTCTCTGCTCCTATGCTATTATTAACCTCAATAACCTTAATTTCCACTCATTTCCAGTCTATTCTGAACACCTCACACCTCACAATAGTGTTTTCATGTCCAAAAGGTTGCACCGAGGTAGCTGGATGACTATGCTAAGCGACACTAGTGGGCGGCACAAACACGTGACCCATCTAGGAGTGACACTGCAGTGGCAGACAGGATGGCAGTTAGAAAAACTAGGCCCCAAACTGTACATAATGCAAAGAAAAAAAAGAAGTGCAAGATGGAATTGTCCTTGGGCCCTCCCACCCACCCTTATGTTGTATAAACAGGACATGCACACTTTAACAAATCAATCATTTCAGCGCCAGGGTCTGCCACACAACTGTGGCTGAAATGATTGGTTCGTTTGGGCCCCCACAAAACAAGCTGGCAATTAATGTGTCCCTGCACAAACTGGCTCTACGGAGGCAAGATGTCATCCTCATCCTCCTCATCCACCGATTCCTCACCCTCTTCAGTGTGTACATCCTCATCCTCACAAAGTATTAACTCGTCCCCACTTGAATCCACCACCACAGGTCCCTCTGTACCTTCTGGAGGCTGGTCTCCCTGGAAGAGCTGATAATTCATTTTGATGAACATCATCTTCTCCACATTCTGTGGAAGCAACCTCCTACGCCTTTCGCTGACAAGGTTCCCGGCTGCACTAAACACTCTTTCGGAGTACACACTGGAGGGGGGACAACTCAGGTAAAATAGAGCCAGCTTGTACAGGGGCCTCCAAATTGCCTCTTTTTCCTGCCAGTACAGGTATGGACTGTCTGACATGCCTACTTGGATGCTGTCACCGATGTAATCCTCCACCATTCTGTCAATGGTGACAGTATCATATGCAGTGACAGTAGACATGTCAGAAATTGTTGCCAGGTCCTTCAGTCCGGACCAGATGTCCAAACTTGGTCCTGCCTGCCCTGCATCACCGCCAGCGGGTTGCTTAGGATACCTAAGTTTTTTCCTGGCAGCCCCAGTTGCGGGAGAAAATGAAGAAGGAGCCGTTGACGTGTCACGTTCCGCTTCAGCTGACAGTGTGTTCACCAGCAGGTCTTTGCACCTCTGCAGGCTTGTGTCGGCCGGAAAGAGAGACACCACATAGGCTTTAAACCTAGGATCAAGCACGGTGGCCAAAATGTAGTGGTCTGATTTCAACAGATTGACCACCCTGGAATCCTGGCAAAGCGAATGAAGGGCTTCATCCACAAGTCCCACATGCCGAGCGGAATCGCTCCGTCTTAGCTCCTCCTTCACTTTCTCCAGCTGCTTCTGCAAAAGCCTGATGAGGGGAATGACCTGACTCAAGCTGGCTGTGTCTGAACTGACTTCACGTGTGGCAAGTTCGAAGGGCTGGAGAACCTTGCACAACACGGAAATCATTCTCCACTGCGCTTGAGTCAGGTGCATACCCCCTCCTTTGCCTATGTCATAGGTGGATGTATAGGCTTGTATGGCCTTTTGCTGCTCCTCCATCCTCTGAAGCATATAGAGGGTTGAGTTCCACCGCGTCACAACCTCTTGCTTCAGGTGATGGTGGGGCAGGTTCAAGAGTGTTTGCTGGCGCTCCAGTCTTCGGCACGCAGTCGCTGAATGGCGAAAGTGGCCAGAAATTTTTCGGGCCACCCAAAGCGTCTCCTGCACGCCCCTGTCGCTTTTCAGAAAATTCTGCACCACCAAGTTTATTGTGTGAGCAAAACATGGGACGTGCTGGAATTTGCCCAGATGTAATGCCCGCACAATATTGGTGGCGTTGTCAGATATCACAAATCCCCAGGAGAGTCTAAGTGGGGTAAGCCACTGGGCGATGATTTCCCTCAGTTTCTCTAAGAGGTTGTCGGCGGTGTGCCTCTTACTGAAACCGGTGATACACAGCGTAGCCTGCCTTGTAACGAGCTGGCGTTTCTGAGATGCTGCTACTGGTGACGCTGCTGCTGTTGCTGCGTAAGGTGATACATCTACCCAGTGGGCTGTCACAGTCATATAGTCCTTAGTCTGCCCTGTTCCACTTGTCCACATGTCCGTGGTTAAGTGGACATTGTGTACAACGGATTTTTTCAGGACACTGAGGACACTTTTTCTGACGTTTCTGTACAGTCTCGGTATCGCCTGCCTAGTGAAGTGGAATCTAGACGGGATTTGGAACCGGGGACACACTACCTCCATCAATTGTCTAAATCCCACTGCACTAATGGCGGATACCGGACGCACGTCTAACACCAACATAGCAGTCAAGGCCTCAGTTTTACGTTTTGCTTCAGGATGACTGCTGTCGTACTTCATCCTCCTCGCTAAGGACTGTTGGAGGGTCAATTGTTTAGTAAAAGTAGTGGTGTTCCTACTTCCTCTCTGGGATGATGAACGACTCCCAGCAGCAGCAACAGCAGCAGCGGCAGCAGTAGGCGTAGCAATGCAGGATCCTCCAGAGGAATCCCGGATAGGAGAGTCAGTCATGCCAGTGACATGGCCTGCAGGACTACTTCCGATGCTGACTAAGGAGGAAATTGACGAGGAGGGAGTTGACGGTGTGGTTTGCAGGCGCTTGGATACAACAGGACAGCGGGATTTAGGTGTCCCTGGACTGCTTACGGTCTTAGCCAAAGTTTCTGAACTTGACAGTAACTTTTTATGAACGCGCTGCAGGTGCCGTATAAGGGAGGATGTTCCTAGGTGGTTGACGTCCCTACCCCTACTTATTTCACCTTTACATATGGTACATATGGCAAGACAGTTGTTGTCCGGATTTGGATAGAAATATTGCCAGACCAAAGAGGTGGAATGTTTGGTCTTCTGCCCAGGCATGACCGTGATGGGCTTTTTCATCCCACGGACAACAACTGTCTCCCCCGAAGCCTGATTTAAACAAACCACATCACCATCAGAATCCTCCTCGCCAACTTCCTCCTCAGCGCCAGCTACACCAGTATCCTCATCCTGTTGTACTTCAACAGTGACATCTTCAATTTGCATATCAGCAAGTGGACTGTGGGTGCTCCTTTCAGCACTTGCAGGGGGCGTGCAAATGGTGGAAAGAGCCACCTCTTCCCGTCCAGTGCTGGGAAGGTCAGGCATCGCAACCACCACCACACTTGGACTCTCCTTGGGGATTTGTGATATCTTCTTAGAAAGCACAGTTCTTCGCTGTGCTTTTGCCAGCTTAACTCTTTTGATTTTTTTAGTGGGAGGAGGGCTTCCATCGTCATGTGAAGCTGAACCACTAGTCATGAACATACTAGGGATCGACCTTAGCCGTTCCTTGCCACTCCGTGTCGTAAATGGCATATTGGCAAGTTTACGTTTCTCTTCAGCTGATTTAAATGTCTTTTTCAAGGTCATTTTCCTGAACTTTGCCATTTGGGATTGTATGTGCCCTCTACTATGACATTGGGCATCGGCCTTGGCAGACGACGTTGATGGCATGTTATCGTCTATGTCATGACTAGTGGCAGCAGCTTCAGCACTAGGAGGAAGTGGTTCTTGATCTTTCTCTATTTTATTTTTATCGGAGAAAGTTTGGTCCTCCATTTATGTTATATCGATTTGATATATACGTGCGGCTAAACACAGAAAATAATTTTTTTTTTGGTTTGGACTGGAGTGTACTTTGGGGGTTACAGCACCCTTTAACGGTCAAGCCAGCCGGCCCTTATGACACAGGCGCACTCTTGGCACTACTTTGTTGATGCACGTGCGGCTACTGCGCACACAATTCACAAACACAGAAAATAATTTTTTTTTTGGTTTGGACTGGAGTGTACTTTCGGGGGTTACAGCACCCTTAACGGTCAAGCCAGCCGGCCCTTTACTTATGACACAGGCGCACGCTTGGCACTACTTTGTTGATGCACGTGCGGCTACTGCGCACACAATTCACAAACACAGAAAATAATTTTTTTTTTGGTTTGGACTGGAGTGTACTTTCGGGGGTTACAGCACCCTTAACGGTCAAGCCAGCCGGCCCTTTACTTATGACACAGGCGCACGCTTGGCACTACTTTGTTGATGCACGTGCGGCTACTGCGCACACAATTCACAAACACAGAAAATAATTTTTTTTTTGGTTTGGACTGGAGTGTACTTTCGGGGGTTACAGCACCCTTAACGGTCAAGCCAGCCGGCCCTTTACTTATGACACAGGCGCACGCTTGGCACTACTTTGTTGATGCACGTGCGGCTACTGCGCACACAATTCACAAACACAGAAAATATTTTTTTTTTTGGTTTGGACTGGAGTGTACTTTCGGGGGTTACAGCACCCTTAACGGTCAAGCCAGCCGGCCCTTTACTTATGACACAGGCGCACGCTTGGCACTACTTTGTTGATGCACGTGCGGCTACTGCGCACACAATTCACAAACACAGAAAATAATTTTTTTTTTGGTTTGGACTGGAGTGTACTTTCGGGGGTTTCAGCACCCTTAACAGTCAAGCCAGCCGGCCCTTTACTTATGACACAGGCGCACGCTTGGCACTACTTTATTGATGCACGTGCGGCTACTGCGCACACAATTCACAAACACAGAAAATAATTTTTTTTTGGTTTGGACTGGAGTGTACTTTGGGGGTTACAGCACCCTTTAACGGTCAAGCCAGCCGGCCCTTTACTTATGACACAGGCGCACGCTTGGCACTACTTTGTTGATGCACGTGCGGCTACTGCGCACACAATTCACAAACACAGAAAATAATTTTTTTTTTGGTTTGGACTGGAGTGTACTTTCGGGGGTTACAGCACCCTTAACGGTCAAGCCAGCCGGCCCTTTACTTATGACACAGGTGCACGCTTGGCACTACTTTGTTGATGCACGTGCGGCTACTGCGCACACAATTCACAAACACAGAAAATAATTTTTTTTTTGGTTTGGACTGGAGTGTACTTTCGGGGGTTACAGCACCCTTAACGGTCAAGCCAGCCGGCCCTTTACTTATGACACAGGCGCACGCTTGGCACTACTTTGTTGATGCACGTGCGGCTACTGCGCACACAATTCACAAACACAGAAAATATATTATTTTTTTTAGCACTTGGGGGAAGCACCCCTGATGGACAGAGCACCCCCTGGACAACACTACAGCACCCCTTTAGGACTGGGACACTGCACAGGACTTTGGAGTGGACACAGCCCCTATGGAGAACTGACTGCACAACACAGTCCAGCCAGCCCCTATGGACTTTGAAGTAGTGGACACAGCCCCTATTAACAACAGCAGCACAGCACAACACAGCCAGCCCCTATGGACTTTGAAGTAGTGGACAACAGCAGCACTACACTACACTACACTACACAGCCCTAACTCCCACCCTCCCTCTTCACTGTCCACAGCCGAGTGAGAAAATGGCGCCGACGCGGGTACCTTATATAGGATCCAAAACCCGCGAGACTCGGAAGGCGGGATGATGACGTTTTGCCTCGATTTCAGATCCGAGTCAGGCGGGAAAAGTCGAGCCTGACTCGGATCGGACTCGGATCGGGGGGGCTCGGGGGGGTTCGGATTTCAGAAATCCGAACCCGCTCACCCCTAATATATATATATATATATATATGTTAAATCCATTATAAATAGAATCTCACGCATAAACACCGCACATTACGCACAGTTGCGCTGCTAACATGACGCTCAGTAGCGAATGCACAATATCCTGCATGCGAACGCTGTTTATTAGCTGCATGCGTGCACATCTGCCCCAAATCAGATAAACCTAACTAGCGTCTTTTCCCATATCCCTAATACTTACATAATGCACACTTACACAAAGGTTCCATAGCTATAAAGTAAAAGATCCAAGTTTTATTCATTTATTACAAATGCTGTGAAATAAAGACTATTTGGTATCTAAGGTTTAATACATGATAAATAAACCGTGTTTGATATTATACTGATCCGCACTTTATCCACAGCTTTCTGGTATCATCGGTGTGAAGATCGGAACATGCGTTCGCAACTTATGGACCGTAAAGACATAAAGAACCAAAATGTACTTTGTAAAACCAACAGTCTAGATTTGCATGAGGTGGGAAAACGAAGGCAACCAGCTGTTGGAGGCTGGACTGTGGCCATTTGAATCAACCTGTTAAGTGCCCTGTAACAAACGCACCGTGAAGGAGAGCCAATGGAATCGCAACAAGACCTCTCTTTTGTTCAGCTTATTTTTTGGGGGGTATAAATATGTGTGCTCTGACCCTGGGATTGTAGGCTGCTGATTGACGGAGGTCTCTTGCTGATGCCGGAATCTGGTATCAGAGCGCTTGCGTATGTATGACTGTATCTTAGGTCTGTATAATTTCTTTGCGCTAAATTGTACTTAGATCACAGCGTGTATTATCTATACTTTGGTTGAATAATACTTTGTGCTTTGGAAGCACATGTTCAAGGTCTAAGGTCTTTATTATACTGTTTGACTGCGTACGCAAATAGCGTAAATCTTAGAGGTTATAGGCAGGTTTTAGAAGGTATAGGTAGGAAGGTATATAGCCAGTATCCTTACCGGCATCACCTCGATCGGGATGCCGGGTGTCGGTCTACCAGCGTTTGGTTAATGACAGGCATCTAGAGCCTGTCATTAGTACCACGCCGGGATTAGAACGTCTGGAATCTGGCAGTCGGGATTCAGACCGTCGGCTTCCAAACTATATCCCACTGTGGAAGAACCCGTAAAGCAGGACTGGAGTTTGTGGGCCTGATGCATAGTTGAGCGGAGCTTGTGTTGCTTGTTTCCACACTACATATGCTCCATAACTGAGCATACGCAAGAACAGGGCAATGCAGAGTCATAACACATTTAAATTTTAGCTCCAGTTGCATGCTAAGGATGGCCATCGGTGGCTTTCCATTGATGGTACAAATGGTTTGCACCACTCGATGGCCACTGCTGCCAGTTACACAGCGGGCCGCAGACCAATAAAAAACAAGGGGGGAATAGTGGGCTGCCAGGGGTTTTCATGCCTGGTAAATTAAAAAAAGGCACCAGGTTCCACAAAACCATTGGCTTTCTGCCATCGATGGCAAAACCATCAGCCACCGGTAGCAAACCATTGATCCATCCCCATTACAAACGAAGAGGGGAAACTGGGCTGTAATTGGGTGCGGGATGTGCTGAGTTGGTCCTAAGTGTATAAGTGCCTGTTTACAGATGTATCCTTTGCACCAAGTATGTGATGGAGGAAGTCTGCACTGGCGATGGTGATGAGCATCAAACCAAGTGTACAGATAGGGAGTGAAGCACCACAGACACATACAACTCTGTACCAGCCCATTTACACCCTCTCCCAGGGCATGTGGATTTCTGCTGTGTCTTCTTGCAAGGTCGGACCATTGGCCTGAGTGTTGCCTGTGCCTATATCTGTGTCCCTCATATCCTTGGCCAGTGATTTCCCTCAGGGCTCAACAGGATTACGGATAGAAAGAAGCACTAGAAAGGGGTTCAGTCTGGCTGAACAGTTTCTCTGTATTACAGACCTGCATATAAAGTACTGTATGCACAGCCTGGTAATGGGGGCAGCAGAAGGTGGAAGTGAGAATTGTATAATCGCAGGTGTTTATCACACGGGTAATGTTCCGGGTTTAACGCCCGGAGCTCTTCAATTATTAGGTCATATCTCCACATGGTAAACCCACAGCCACAGCGTGTTAACCAATAGATTCAAAGTCAAGTGTCTGGAGTGTATGGGTTTCCGGGAAGCCCCAGAGGGAGCACTGAATGTGTATATTTGTTCTCAGCTCAGGAGTAGGGATGCCAATCCCACCTAATTTTTTCAATCCCGGAATTCTCGGTATACCCTGGATTGAGTTGATCAATGAAAATATTACTCATGGCCATAAATTCATGGGCTATGAATGTCATTTTATTACTGTGGTGTGGGGGGCCATGAAAGTTATATTTCATGGCTCTCATCCCCCCACAGGAATAAAATTGCCCCTCCAGCCAGACCATCTGAATTTCGGCATTTTCCCTGTCGATCTTTCACACCACTCTCGGTTTTTTTTTTTTTTTTAGCATGGTAAATTGGGCATTTTTTGCATAAAAAGTCATGGTGACTGCTGAATGGCCCCATACTCATGGAGGAAAGATCAAAGCAAAAATAGTTTAATAAATTGTCCCCATAAAAAAAAATAGTTTATTAAAAATTCTAAATCCACTTGCAGAACAGCTCTCAGATATGCTTACAAAAAAGTGTGTCGATAAAAGTCAGCTCTTCTGCCAATACTGACAGGAGGATTTTGAGCCTCATTTTTTTGGCATATAAGTGTCAGTAACAAATAATTGTGTCAGTTTCTGATCAGCTTACACAAAGACGTCATAATGTTTGGATTCCAAAGTCTCCCAAACGTAGCAGCAGGGTCTGGGGTTAAGTATTCCTTGGTTATCTGAGGTTTTGGATAAGGACAGGACTCCAGCAGACGTAAATGTTGTGGGGCCGGTGTGTGGAGGGGCCCACTGGAGAGGGAAAGAAATGTGACACTTGTCCACTGGGAGAGTTCTCCGGATTTTTTGCCGGAAGAACTTTATTTCCACTTTTGCACTGTACTTTCCAAATCGGCGTTAAGCACCCATAGGTGACAGATTAGCTCATTCAGACCCGGTCACTAAGCAGTGCTTGCTGGCTTGCAAAAGGGGCCGGGTATGCAAATCAAGCGATCGCTGTTTGCGGTGTAAGGACGCCCTCTATGTCTTAGAGAGCGACGGCAGTGAGCGTTCGCTGGACTATAATTCTCCCACCTGTCACTCGCTGCACACGTCTTCTCCAGGAATTGTGTATTTAATCAGGAACATTGAGAGCCATTGGTGCTGCTCGCAGCGCTTGTGGTAGACCTTACCAACTGCAAGCACTGCGAGCAGTTCTGGCTATAAAACAACCTAGTGACATGTTCAATGACGCTACTTTGCTAATTATGCATACCCATTAAACTCCGTTTTGGCGGCCAGACACGCCTGCGTTCGCACATCCACACCCCCGTTCACAAGCACCTTCCTTGTTACCACCCACGAACGGCGCTATGTGTCACTCAAAGTAGCGGCCCGATAGTGGCTTACGAGCAACCAAAATCAGATCGCAAAGACTGGCTTGCGTACGCACACTGAGAATTATACGCATGTGCAGACGGACAAAAATCGCTCAGAGCGAGCGAGCGCAACTTAGCGACCGGGTCTGAATGAGCTCCAGAGTTCTCACAGGTAATAGTACTACTGGCCCATAGAATCTACATCCACGTTTGGGGTACTAGTATCCAGATTTGTAAACTAGTCACCTGATTGTGCTAGACACCAGATTGGTCTTAGCCAGGGGCGTTTCTAGAGAGGAGGGGGCCCATGTGCAGTCTCCGACATGGGCCCCCTCCTCTTCGCCCAGCGGCTGGAAGTGCACTGCCAACGCCGGAGTTATAGACTCTGGGCACTAGAGTGTGCCCATAGTCTATAATGTATGCACAGGTCACTGGGAAAATGGCCACCGCGGCCATTTTCTAGTAGTTTTACAGCGCCGGACCCCCGCACCGACGTGGGACTCCGGAGAGCTAAGTAATATTATGGGTGCAGGGTGTGCGGTGCGGGGCCCCCCTGAACCCAGGGGCCCCTGTTCCCCGCACACCCTGCACCCTTTATAGATACGCCCCTGGTCTTAGCTTTCTCTACTAATCACCAGATTGGGCTCAGGGCCTGATTCAGACCCGCTCGCGAGCGCTCGCAAGCGGGTCGATGTGCCCTAGTGCGCATGCGCACGATGGAGGGAGTTCCGTCATGCGCATACGCAAGACCCGCATGGGTCTCGCACCAAAGGGGGCGTGCTGTCAATGGTGAGTGACAGCACGCCCCCTTTGGTGGGCGTGCCGGGGGCGTTGCTGCCCAGAAGGAGGCGTACCCATGGGAACACCTACCGTCTGGGGCCAGCCCCACTGACATCACTAGTGATGTCAGTGGGAGTGCTTTTGGCTCTGATAGAGCCAAAAGCACTCCTGGGCTTGCGGCAGCGAGACCCTACCGCAGGGTCTCGTCGCAAGCCCGATGGTCGTGATGGTCTTGACCATCGTGACCATCTTTTTGGCCGCTCGCTATAGCTGTGGGTGGTCACCCACAGCTATGCGAGTGGCCAGGAGGCCGCTCCAATTTTAGGTAGGAGGGCCCATATTCAGAGCGAGCGCTCTTGTCAGAGTGTCCGACTCTGAATCAGGCCCTCAGTTTTGTATATTAGCCATCAGATTGGACTCATCCTTGTATTATACTCACCGAATTGGGTTTTGGCTTTTTATATTAGTCACAAGATTAGTCTCAGATTTGTATTCTAGCCACCAGATTCATCTCTTAGATATTTTTCTGTGTTTTTAAACAGTTTAAGACAGCTTGATAACAAGTAACCACACTTCACAAACTTCCCCCGTCTCCTGATGTATGATAAGTCTTTGGGCATTTTACATAGAAGGTGATGTGATCCAATTGTGTTTTTATTAAGGAACGGAGAAATATGTACTGTTTTGATGCTTGCACCAATAGACATCAACAGCATTAAGGACAATGCCAAAAATGATCTGATTACTCTTTATACGCTGAAAATACCAACGTCCGAATCCCGATACCTGGCATACTGCCGACGCTGCTATCCTGAAGACATCAGGATAGCGACGTCCGGCATACCAACCACCGGCATCCTGAATGAAGAGGCTGCGGGTAAGTATTAGCTTATTCCAGGGATGGGGGGGGTAGTTTTAGGAGCTTCCCCGGGTCGTTTAGGGTTAGGCACCCCCAGGATGGGTTATGGCATGGGAAGAGGGTTAGGCACCACCGAGAGAGGATAAGGGTTAGGGAGGTGGAGAGGGCAAGGGTTAGGGTATACTTCACCATCAGGATTCCAGCGCTGGTATACTATTTCATCCGAGAGGTTGTTAAAAAGTTTGGAAAAACTGAAACTAAACTCAATAAGTACTTATACAAAAAAAAGTTATTTTTGGTGCTATATGCATCCGAATACTTGAATAAGTTTGAGGATAGATAAGCACCCTGTTTGATATGTAATTTTGTTAGGTAAGTTAAGGGTTAAAAGCTGGGGGGGGTTGCAGTTAGTATTTGTCACTTGAGGAGTATAAGCCTATGGTAGGATTTAGGGGAGGGCTTAGAGGTCCCATATAAATAGTCTGGGGAAGGGAACCATCTTCCTCTTCCCAGTTTATTCAACAACCAGGCTGGCTAAGTGTCATTCATATTGTGTTATACATGTCTCTTTTATTGTTTATTCACTTCCTCATCTGTTTGTCTTGCATCAATCCTGTGTCTTTTTTATCTCCTGCTTTTCTTATTCTATTTCTTTTCTCTCCTTTTCTTTAAACACCGGTTCCCCTCTTTTCTTTTCTTTTCCCTTCCCTGCTCCCCTTCCTTCACCCCCAGCTGTCCACCAGTGCCCCCCCCCTTTCCTCCCCGCCTTGACATTGCCCAGGCCCCGTGTCCTGATCCCTCCCGCACCCACGCCGCTTGATGCAGGCTGCTATCCCCCTTACCTGTGAATCAGTGCCCCTTCCAAGCACCGGTTGCGGCCTGCTTCCGGCCGCGATGCCGCCTCAGCCCGGGTCCCCGCTTCTGGCCAGCGGGCTTCAGGCACCCCCGCGCCCCTCCCGCCCATCATGGCCGCTTGGCTCTCCGGCAGTGCTGCGAGTAGCGCAGGCGGCCACAATTCCCCGGCTCAATCCCCGCTGTACCTGGCCAGCCCGCGCCCTGCATCGGCAGCTGGCCCCCGCCCACATGGTTGCGGCGGCCATTTTACTTTTACACAGCTGCGGCAGGGAACACTGCCCCCGCAATACTACACACTATTGTTTATCCCCAAGCCCCCCCACATAGCGTGCCCCCCCTGCGCGGTCCCACATCACTGGGAAAGCAGGCACAGCACCCAGCAACTTCCTGGGATCAGTTTCCCCGGCACCCATAAGGGGGGCTTACACCCCTTCGCATTCGGGCATTCGACGCTCAGCACACCCCCCCCTGTTCTCCCTCCAATTATATTTGGGGCGCAGCAGCCTGACTGGTCCCCTTATTTTCCCGCTATAGGGTCTCCACGCAACCCCTCCTTACAATTTTTCCACCCTGTAACTTCCGGCCCCGCCCATGTACCACCAGCCACCGCCTCCCTCCCAGTACCTGTTCGCCCCCCCCCCCCCCCCCAAAGATTTTTTTTTTTTCACCTTTCTCCTTCCGCCCCCAACTACCAGCGTTCCCACCCGGGTCCCTGGCACACCAGGCATCCCTGCGGAGGGACCTGCTGTTCCTTTGGTTTCACCTATGATTGTTTCAAGCCCCCAGGTTGTGTTTTTTCGGAGTCTTCCAAGCACGTTGTCAAGGTCCCGTGGACAGATAGTATGGTGATATCGTCGAGTCAAGTCGTGGTGGGCGCACCGCGCAGCGAGGGACTGTTGGCGAACACACAGGAGGCAGGGGCTGGTCCTTACGCGTCAGGATACGGTGAGCATGGTGTTAACCCATTCACGCAGCACACATTCCCCAACCACTGATGTTTCTAGTGATCCTTCCAGTGCATCTGAAAGGCCGCGCAAGCTCATGCGTTGCTTAGTGCACAAATTTAAAAGGAAGCAGGAGAGCCCTTAGAGTTCTACCACAGTGTCGGCAACTAAGGTGCCGGAAGCAGCGGGGGTTATGGTTCACTGCGCGAATACGGCCATCCTTAGGGGTTTAAGGTTTAAAGTAGAGAGCGCTTAAAGAAGGGTAAATTTGTGGCTATGTTGGCGTTTACGGCCGAAGCGCAAAGGTTTTAGATTAGGCTAAGTCAGCGCGAGTAGTAGCAGAGGAAGCTCTCCATTCATACCAGAATTGGCGACGGGTATGTATGTTTTTCAGGCGGGCTACCTTGAGTCCAGATACAACAGGAGGGGCAGGCATTGTTTCAACTAGGTTTCAAAGACGTCGACGTTCGGCTTGCTCGATCACTCTGCCTAGCTCGCCCGCAGATTCCTCGGCTGGTCTGAAGCAGCCCTTTCTGGCCAGCCCAGATCTGCGGGCATCAGCTGCGGGTAGTGCTATGCGGGTAATAATTAGGGGTGTGCACCGGCCACTTTTCGTGTTTTGTGTTTTGGTTTTGGATCTGGATCTTTCTTCGTGTTTTGGATCTGGATTGGTTTTGCCAAAACCACCCTTCCGTGTTTTGGGTTCTGGGTTTTGTGTTTTGGATCTGTATTTTTTTTTAAAAAAGCATAAAAACAGCTAAAATCACAGAATTTGTTGGTTTCTCTGCTCCTATGCTATTATTAACCTCAATAACCTTAATTTCCACTCATTTCCAGTCTATTCTGAACACCTCACACCTCACAATAGTGTTTTCATGTCCAAAAGGTTGCACCGAGGTAGCTGGATGACTATGCTAAGCGACACGAGTGGGCGGCACAAACACGTGACCCATCTAGGAGTGACACTGCAGTGGCAGACAGGATGGCAGTTAGAAAAACTAGGCCCCAAACTGTACATAATGCAAAGAAAAAAAAGAAGTGCAAGATGGAATTGTCCTTGGGCCCTCCCACCCACCCTTATGTTGTATAAACAGGACATGCACACTTTAACAAATCAATCATTTCAGCGCCAGGGTCTGCCACACAACTGTGGCTGAAATGATTGGTTCGTTTGGGCCCCCACAAAACAAGCTGGCAATTAATGTGTCCCTGCACAAACTGGCTCTACGGAGGCAAGATGTCATCCTCATCCTCCTCATCCACCGATTCCTCACCCTCTTCAGTGTGTACATCCTCATCCTCACAAAGTATTAACTCGTCCCCACTTGAATCCACCACCACAGGTCCCTCTGTACCTTCTGGAGGCTGGTCTCCCTGGAAGAGCTGATAATTCATTTTGATGAACATCATCTTCTCCACATTCTGTGGAAGCAACCTCCTACGCCTTTCGCTGACAAGGTTCCCGGCTGCACTAAACACTCTTTCGGAATACACACTGGAGGGGGGGCAACTCAGGTAAAATAGAGCCAGCTTGTACAGGGGCCTCCAAATTGCCTCTTTTTCCTGCCAGTACAGGTATGGACTGTCTGACATGCCTACTTGGATGCTGTCACCGATGTAATCCTCCACCATTCTGTCAATGGTGACAGTATCATATGCAGTGACAGTAGACATGTCAGAAATTGTTGCCAGGTCCTTCAGTCCGGACCAGATGTCCAAACTTGGTCCTGCCTGCCCTGCATCACCGCCAGCGGGTTGCTTAGGATACCTAAGTTTTTTCCTGGCAGCCCCAGTTGCGGGAGAAAATGAAGAAGGAGCCGTTGACGTGTCACGTTCCGCTTCAGCTGACAGTGTGTTCACCAGCAGGTCTTTGCACCTCTGCAGGCTTGTGTCGGCCGGAAAGAGAGACACCACATAGGCTTTAAACCTAGGATCAAGCACGGTGGCCAAAATGTAGTGGTCTGATTTCAACAGATTGACCACCCTGGAATCCTGGCAAAGCGAATGAAGGGCTTCATCCACAAGTCCCACATGCCGAGCGGAATCGCTCCGTCTTAGCTCCTCCTTCACTTTCTCCAGCTGCTTCTGCAAAAGCCTGATGAGGGGAATGACCTGACTCAAGCTGGCTGTGTCTGAACTGACTTCACGTGTGGCAAGTTCGAAGGGCTGGAGAACCTTGCACAACACGGAAATCAATCTCCACTGTGCTTGAGTCAGGTGCATACCCCCTCCTTTGCCTATGTCATAGGTGGATGTATAGGCTTGTATGGCCTTTTGCTGCTCCTCCATCCTCTGAAGCATATAGAGGGTTAAGTTCCACCGCGTCACAACCTCTTGCTTCAGGTGATGGCGGGGTAGGTTCAAGAGTGTTTGCTGGCGCTCCAGTCTTCGGCACGCAGTCGCTGAATGGCGAAATTGGCCAGAAATTTTTCGGGCCACCCAAAGCGTCTCCTGCACGCCCCTGTCGCTTTTCAGAAAATTCTGCACCACCAAGTTTATTGTGTGAGCAAAACATGGGACGTGCTGGAATTTGCCCAGATGTAATGCCCGCACAATATTGGTGGCGTTGTCAGATATCACAAATCCCCAGGAGAGTCTAAGTGGGGTAAGCCACTGGGCGATGATTTCCCTCAGTTTCTCTAAGAGGTTGTCGGCGGTGTGCCTCTTACTGAAACCGGTGATACACAGCGTAGCCTGCCTTGTAACGAGCTGGCGTTTCTGAGATGCTGCTACTGGTGACGCTGCTGCTGTTGCTGCGTAAGGTGATACATCTACCCAGTGGGCTGTCACAGTCATATAGTCCTTAGTCTGCCCTGTTCCACTTGTCCACATGTCCGTGGTTAAGTGGACATTGTGTACAACGGCATTTTTCAGGACACTGAGGACACTTTTTCTGACGTTTCTGTACAGTCTCGGTATCGCCTGCCTAGTGAAGTGGAATCTAGACGGGATTTGGAACCGGGGACACACTACCTCCATCAATTGTCTAAATCCCACTGCACTAATGGCGGATACCGGACGCACGTCTAACACCAACATAGCAGTCAAGGCCTCAGTTATACGTTTTGCTTCAGGATGACTGCTGTCGTACTTCATCCTCCTCGCTAAGGACTGTTGGAGGGTCAATTGTTTAGTAAAAGTAGTGGTGTTCCTACTTCCTCTCTGGGATGATGAACGACTCCCAGCAGCAGCAACAGCAGCAGCGGCAGCAGTAGGCGTAGCAATGCAGGATCCTCCAGAGGAATCCCGGATAGGAGAGTCAGTCATGCCAGTGACATGGCCTGCAGGACTACTTCCGATCCTGACTAAGGAGGAAATTGACGAGGAGGGAGTTGACGGTGTGGTTTGCAGGCGCTTGGATACAACAGGACAACGGGATTTAGGTGTCCCTGGACTGCTTACGGTCTTAGCCAAAGTTTCTGAACTTGACAGTAACTTTTTATGAACGCGCTGCAGGTGCCGTATAAGGGAGGATGTTCCTAGGTGGTTGACGTCCCCCTACCCCTACTTATTTCACCTTTACATATGGTACATATGGCAAGACAGTTGTTGTCCGGATTTGGATAGAAATATTGCCAGACCAAAGAGGTGGAATGTTTGGTCTTCTGCCCAGGCATGACCGTGATGGGCTTTTTCATCCCACGGACAACAACTGTCTCCCCCGGAGCCTGATTTAAACAAACCACATCACCATCAGAATCCTCCTCGCCAACTTCCTCCTCAGCGCCAGCTACACCAGTATCCTCATCCTGTTGTACTTCAACAGTGACATCTTCAATTTGCATATCAGCAAGTGGACTGTGGGTGCTCCTTTCAGCACTTGCAGGGGGCGTGCAAATGGTGGAAAGAGCCACCTCTTCCCGTCCAGTGCTGGGAAGGTCAGGCATCGCAACCACCACCACACTTGGACTCTCCTTGGGGATTTGTGATATCTTCTTAGAAAGCACAGTTCTTCGCTGTGCTTTTGCCAGCTTAACTCTTTTGATTTTTTTAGTGGGAGGAGGGCTTCCATCGTCATGTGAAGCTGAACCACTAGTCATGAACATACTAGGGATCGACCTTAACCGTTCCTTGCCACTCCGTGTCGTAAATGGCATATTGGCAAGTTTACGTTTCTCTTCAGCTGATTTAAATGTCTTTTTCAAGGTCATTTTCCTGAACTTTGCCATTTGGGATTGTATGTGCCCTCTACTATGACATTGGGCATCGGCCTTGGCAGACGACGTTGATGGCATGTTATCGTCTATGTCATGACTAGTGGCAGCAGCTTCAGCACTAGGAGGAAGTGGTTCTTGATCTTTCTCTATTTTATTTTTATCGGAGAAAGTTTGGTCCTCCATTTATGTTATATCGATTTGATATATACGTGCGGCTAAACCCAGAAAATAATTTTTTTTTTGGTTTGGACTGGAGTGTACTTTCAGGCGTTACAGCACCCTTTAACGGTCAAGCCAGCCGGCCCTTTACTTATGACACAGGCGCACGCTTGGCACTACTTTGTTGATGCACGTGCGGCTACTGCGCACACAATTCACAAACACAGAAAATAATTTTTTTTTTGGTTTGGACTGGAGTGTACTTTGGGGGTTACAGCACCCTTTAACGGTCAAGCCAGCCGGCCCTTTACTTATGACACAGGCGCACTCTTGGCACTACTTTGTTGATGCACGTGCGGCTACTGCGCACACAATTCACAAACACAGAAAATAATTTTTTTTTTGGTTTGGACTGGAGTGTACTTTCGGGGGTTACAGCACCCTTTAACGGTCAAGCCAGCCGGCCCTTTACTTATGACACAGGCGCACGCTTGGCACTACTTTGTTGATGCACGTGCGGCTACTGCGCACACAATTCACAAACACAGAAAATAATTTTTTTTTTGGTTTGGACTGGAGTGTACTTTCGGGGGTTACAGCACCCTTAACGGTCAAGCCAGCCGGCCCTTTACTTATGACACAGGCGCACGCTTGGCACTACTTTGTTGATGCACGTGCGGCTACTGCGCACACAATTCACAAACACAGAAAATAATTTTTTTTTTTGTTTGGACTGGAGTGTACTTTCGGGGGTTACAGCACCCTTAACGGTCAAGCCAGCCGGCCCTTTACTTATGACACAGGCGCACGCTTGGCACTACTTTGTTGATGCATGTGCGGCTACTGCGCACACAATTCACAAACACAGAAAATAATTTTTTTTTTGGTTTGGACTGGAGTGTACTTTCGGGGGTTACAGCACCCTTAACGGTCAAGCCAGCCGGCCCTTTACTTATGACACAGGCGCACGCTTGGCACTACTTTGTTGATGCACGTGCGGCTACTGCGCACACAGTTCACAAACACAGAAAATAATTTTTTTTTTGGTTTGGACTGGAGTGTACTTTGGGGGTTACAGCACCCTTTAACGGTCAAGCCAGCCGGCCCTTTACTTATGACACAGGCGCACGCTTGGCACTACTTTGTTGATGCACGTGCGGCTACTGCGCACACAATTCACAAACACAGAAAATAATTTTTTTTTTGGTTTGGACTGGAGTGTACTTTCGGGGGTTACAGCACCCTTAACGGTCAAGCCAGCCGGCCCTTTACTTATGACACAGGCGCACGCTTGGCACTACTTTGTTGATGCACGTGCGGCTACTGCGCACACAATTCACAAACACAGAAAATAATTTTTTTTTTGGTTTGGACTGGAGTGTACTTTCGGGGGTTACAGCACCCTTTAATGGTCAAGCCAGCCGGCCCTTTACTTATGACACAGGCGCACGCTTGGCACTACTTTGTTGATGCACGTGCGGCTACTGCGCACACAATTCACAAACACAGAAAATAATTTTTTTTTTGGTTTGGACTGGAGTGTACTTTCGGGGGTTACAGCACCCTTAACGGTCAAGCCAGCCGGCCCTTTACTTATGACACAGGCGCACGCTTGGCACTACTTTGTTGATGCACATGCGGCTACTGCGCACACAATTCACAAACACAGAAAATAATTTTTTTTTTGGTTTGGACTGGAGTGTACTTTGGGGGTTACAGCACCCTTTAACGGTCAAGCCAGCTGGCCCTTTACTTATGACACAGGCGCACGCTTGGCACTACTTTGTTGATGCACGTGCGGCTACTGCGCACACAATTCACAAACACAGAAAATAATTTTTTTTTTGGTTTGGACTGGAGTGTACTTTGGGGGTTACAGCACCCTTTAACGGTCAAGCCAGCCGGCCCTTTACTTATGACACAGGCGCACGCTTGGCACTACTTTGTTGATGCACGTGCGGCTACTGCGCACACAATTCACAAACACAGAAAATAATTTTTTTTTTGGTTTGGACTGGAGTGTACTTTCGGGGGTTACAGCACCCTTAACGGTCAAGCCAGCCGGCCCTTTACTTATGACACAGGCGCACTCTTGGCACTACTTTGTTGATGCACGTGCGGCTACTGCGCACACAATTCACAAACACAGAAAATAATTTTTTTTTTGGTTTGGACTGGAGTGTACTTTCAGGGGTTACAGCACCCTTTAACGGTCAAGCCAGCCGGCCCTTTACTTATGACACAGGCGCACGCTTGGCACTACTTTGTTGATGCACGTGCGGCTACTGCGCACACAATTCACAAACACAGAAAATAATTTTTTTTTTGGTTTGGACTGGAGTGTACTTTGGGGGTTACAGCACCCTTTAACGGTCAAGCCAGCCGGCCCTTTACTTATGACACAGGCGCACTCTTGGCACTACTTTGTTGATGCACGTGCGGCTACTGCGCACACAATTCACAAACACAGAAAATAATTTTTTTTTTGGTTTGGACTGGAGTGTACTTTCGGGGGTTACAGCACCCTTTAACGGTCAAGCCAGCCGGCCCTTTACTTATGACACAGGCGCACGCTTGGCACTACTTTGTTGATGCACGTGCGGCTACTGCGCACACAATTCACAAACACAGAAAATAATTTTTTTTTTGGTTTGGACTGGAGTGTACTTTCGGGGGTTACAGCACCCTTAACGGTCAAGCCAGCCGGCCCTTTACTTATGACACAGGCGCACGCTTGGCACTACTTTGTTGATGCACGTGCGGCTACTGCGCACACAATTCACAAACACAGAAAATAATTTTTTTTTTGGTTTGGACTGGAGTGTACTTTCGGGGGTTACAGCACCCTTAACGGTCAAGCCAGCCGGCCCTTTACTTATGACACAGGCGCACGCTTGGCACTACTTTGTTGATGCACGTGCGGCTACTGCGCACACAATTCACAAACACAGAAAATAATTTTTTTTTTGGTTTGGACTGGAGTGTACTTTCGGGGGTTACAGCACCCTTAACGGTCAAGCCAGCCGGCCCTTTACTTATGACACAGGCGCACGCTTGGCACTACTTTGTTGATGCACGTGCGGCTACTGCGCACACAATTCACAAACACAGAAAATAATTTTTTTTTTGGTTTGGACTGGAGTGTACTTTGGGGGTTACAGCACCCTTTAATGGTCAAGCCAGCCGGCCCTTTACTTATGACACAGGTGCACGCTTGGCACTTCTTTGTTGATGCACGTGCGGCTACTGCGCACACAATTCACAAACACAGAAAATATTTTTTTTTTTGGTTTGGACTGGAGTGTACTTTCGGGGGTTACAGCACCCTTAACGGTCAAGCCAGCCGGCCCTTTACTTATGACACAGGCGCACGCTTGGCACTACTTTGTTGATGCACGTGCGGCTACTGCGCACACAATTCACAAACACAGAAAATAATTTTTTTTTTGGTTTGGACTGGAGTGTACTTTCGGGGGTTACAGCACCCTTTAATGGTCAAGCCAGCCGGCCCTTTACTTATGACACAGGCGCACGCTTGGCACTACTTTGTTGATGCACGTGCGGCTACTGCGCACACAATTCACAAACACAGAAAATAATTTTTTTTTTGGTTTGGACTGGAGTGTACTTTCGGGGGTTACAGCACCCTTAACGGTCAAGCCAGCCGGCCCTTTACTTATGACACAGGCGCACGCTTGGCACTACTTTGTTGATGCACGTGCGGCTACTGCGCACACAATTCACAAACACAGAAAATAATTTTTTTTTTTGTTTGGACTGGAGTGTACTTTCGGGGGTTACAGCACCCTTTAACGGTCAAGCCAGCCGGCCCTTTACTTATGACACAGGCGCACGCTTGGCACTACTTTGTTGATGCACGTGCGGCTACTGCGCACACAATTCACAAACACAGAAAATAATTTTTTTTTTGGTTTGGACTGGAGTGTACTTTCGGGGGTTACAGCACCCTTAACGGTCAAGCCAGCCGGCCCTTTACTTATGACACAGGCGCACGCTTGGCACTACTTTGTTGATGCACGTGCGGCTACTGCGCACACAATTCACAAACACAGAAAATAATTTTTTTTTTGGTTTGGACTGGAGTGTACTTTGGGGGTTACAGCACCCTTTAACGGTCAAGCCAGCCGGCCCTTTACTTATGACACAGGCGCACGCTTGGCACTACTTTGTTGATGCACGTGCGGCTACTGCGCACACAATTCACAAACACAGAAAATAATTTTTTTTTTGGTTTGGACTGGAGTGTACTTTCGGGGGTTACAGCACCCTTAACGGTCAAGCCAGCCGGCCCTTTACTTATGACACAGGCGCACGCTTGGCACTACTTTGTTGATGCACGTGCGGCTACTGCGCACACAATTCACAAACACAGAAAATAATTTTTTTTTTGGTTTGGACTGGAGTGTACTTTCGGGGGTTACAGCACCCTTTAATGGTCAAGCCAGCCGGCCCTTTACTTATGACACAGGCGCACGCTTGGCACTACTTTGTTGATGCACGTGCGGCTACTGCGCACACAATTCACAAACACAGAAAATAATTTTTTTTTTGGTTTGGACTGGAGTGTACTTTCGGGGGTTACAGCACCCTTAACGGTCAAGCCAGCCGGCCCTTTACTTATGACACAGGCGCACGCTTGGCACTACTTTGTTGATGCACATGCGGCTACTGCGCACACAATTCACAAACACAGAAAATAATTTTTTTTTTGGTTTGGACTGGAGTGTACTTTGGGGGTTACAGCACCCTTTAACGGTCAAGCCAGCCGGCCCTTTACTTATGACACAGGCGCACGCTTGGCACTACTTTGTTGATGCACGTGCGGCTACTGCGCACACAATTCACAAACACAGAAAATAATTTTTTTTTTGGTTTGGACTGGAGTGTACTTTGGGGGTTACAGCACCCTTTAACGGTCAAGCCAGCCGGCCCTTTACTTATGACACAGGCACACGCTTGGCACTACTTTGTTGATGCACGTGCGGCTACTGCGCACACAATTCACAAACACAGAAAATAATTTTTTTTTTGGTTTGGACTGGAGTGTACTTTCGGGGGTTACAGCACCCTTAACGGTCAAGCCAGCCGGCCCTTTACTTATGACACAGGCGCACTCTTGGCACTACTTTGTTGATGCACGTGCGGCTACTGCGCACACAATTCACAAACACAGAAAATAATTTTTTTTTTGGTTTGGACTGGAGTGTACTTTCAGGGGTTACAGCACCCTTTAACGGTCAAGCCAGCCGGCCCTTTACTTATGACACAGGCGCACGCTTGGCACTACTTTGTTGATGCACGTGCGGCTACTGCGCACACAATTCACAAACACAGAAAATAATTTTTTTTTTGGTTTGGACTGGAGTGTACTTTGGGGGTTACAGCACCCTTTAACGGTCAAGCCAGCCGGCCCTTTACTTATGACACAGGCGCACTCTTGGCACTACTTTGTTGATGCACGTGCGGCTACTGCGCACACAATTCACAAACACAGAAAATAATTTTTTTTTTGGTTTGGACTGGAGTGTACTTTCGGGGGTTACAGCACCCTTTAACGGTCAAGCCAGCCGGCCCTTTACTTATGACACAGGCGCACGCTTGGCACTACTTTGTTGATGCACGTGCGGCTACTGCGCACACAATTCACAAACACAGAAAATAATTTTTTTTTTGGTTTGGACTGGAGTGTACTTTCGGGGGTTACAGCACCCTTAACGGTCAAGCCAGCCGGCCCTTTACTTATGACACAGGCGCACGCTTGGCACTACTTTGTTGATGCACGTGCGGCTACTGCGCACACAATTCACAAACACAGAAAATAATTTTTTTTTTGGTTTGGACTGGAGTGTACTTTCGGGGGTTACAGCACCCTTAACGGTCAAGCCAGCCGGCCCTTTACTTATGACACAGGCGCACGCTTGGCACTACTTTGTTGATGCACGTGCGGCTACTGCGCACACAATTCACAAACACAGAAAATATTTTTTTTTTTGGTTTGGACTGGAGTGTACTTTCGGGGGTTACAGCACCCTTAACGGTCAAGCCAGCCGGCCCTTTACTTATGACACAGGCGCACGCTTGGCACTACTTTGTTGATGCACGTGCGGCTACTGCGCACACAATTCACAAACACAGAAAATAATTTTTTTTTTGGTTTGGACTGGAGTGTACTTTGGGGGTTACAGCACCCTTTAATGGTCAAGCCAGCCGGCCCTTTACTTATGACACAGGCGCACGCTTGGCACTACTTTGTTGATGCACGTGCGGCTACTGCGCACACAATTCACAAACACAGAAAATAATTTTTTTTTTGGTTTGGACTGGAGTGTACTTTCGGGGGTTACAGCACCCTTAACGGTCAAGCCAGCCGGCCCTTTACTTATGACACAGGCGCACGCTTGGCACTACTTTGTTGATGCACGTGCGGCTACTGCGCACACAATTCACAAACACAGAAAATAATTTTTTTTTTGGTTTGGACTGGATTATACTTTCGGGGGTTACAGCACCCTTTAATGGTCAAGCCAGCCGGCCCTTTACTTATGACACAGGCGCACGCTTGGCACTACTTTGTTGATGCACGTGCGGCTACTGCGCACACAATTCACAAACACAGAAAATAATTTTTTTTTTGGTTTGGACTGGAGTGTACTTTCGGGGGTTACAGCACCCTTAACGGTCAAGCCAGCCGGCCCTTTACTTATGACACAGGCGCACGCTTGGCACTACTTTGTTGATGCACGTGCGGCTACTGCGCACACAATTCACAAACACAGAAAATAATTATTTTTTTGGTTTGGACTGGAGTGTACTTTGGGGGTTACAGCACCCTTTAACGGTCAAGCCAGCCGGCCCTTTACTTATGACACAGGCGCACGCTTGGCACTACTTTGTTGATGCACGTGCGGCTACTGCGCACACAATTCACAAACACAGAAAATAATTTTTTTTTTGGTTTGGACTGGAGTGTACTTTCGGGGGTTACAGCACCCTTAACGGTCAAGCCAGCCGGCCCTTTACTTATGACACAGGCGCACGCTTGGCACTACTTTGTTGATGCACGTGCGGCTACTGCGCACACAATTCACAAACACAGAAAATAATTTTTTTTTTGGTTTGGACTGGAGTGTACTTTCGGGGGTTACAGCACCCTTAACGGTCAAGCCAGCCGGCCCTTTACTTATGACACAGGCGCACGCTTGGCACTACTTTGTTGATGCACTTGCGGCTACTGCGCACACAATTCACAAACACAGAAAATAATTTTTTTTTTGGTTTGGACTGGAGTGTACTTTGGGGGTTACAGCACCCTTTAACGGTCAAGCCAGCCGGCCCTTTACTTATGACACAGGCGCACGCTTGGCACTACTTTGTTGATGCACGTGCGGCTACTGCGCACACAATTCACAAACACAGAAAATAATTTTTTTTTTGGTTTGGACTGGAGTGTACTTTCGGGGGTTACAGCACCCTTAACGGTCAAGCCAGCCGGCCCTTTACTTATGACACAGGCGCACGCTTGGCACTACTTTGTTGATGCACGTGCGGCTACTGCGCACACAATTCACAAACACAGAAAATAATTTTTTTTTTTGTTTGGACTGGAGTGTACTTTCGGGGGTTACAGCACCCTTAACGGTCAAGCCAGCCGGCCCTTTACTTATGACACAGGCGCACGCTTGGCACTACTTTGTTGATGCACGTGCGGCTACTGCGCACACAATTCACAAACACAGAAAATAATTTTTTTTTTGGTTTGGACTGGAGTGTACTTTCGGGGGTTACAGCACCCTTAACGGTCAAGCCAGCCGGCCCTTTACTTATGACACAGGCGCACGCTTGGCACTACTTTGTTGATGCACGTGCGGCTACTGCGCACACAATTCACAAACACAGAAAATAATTTTATTTTGGTTTGGACTGGAGTGTACTTTCGGGGGTTACAGCACCCTTTAACGGTCAAGCCAGCCGGCCCTTTACTTATGACACAGGCGCACGCTTGGCACTACTTTGTTGATGCACGTGCGGCTACTGCGCACACAATTCACAAACACAGAAAATATATTATTTTTTTAGCACTTGGGGGTAGCACCCCTGATGGACAGAGCACCCCCTGGACAACACTACAGCACTCCTTTAGGACTGGGACACTGCACAGGACTTTGGAGTGGACACAGCCCCTATGGAGAACTGACTGC
The DNA here is from genome assembly GCA_031769625.1 of Taudactylus pleione. Lineage (NCBI taxonomy): Eukaryota > Metazoa > Chordata > Amphibia > Anura > Myobatrachidae > Taudactylus > Taudactylus pleione. Next base: position 461,391 of record JAUIMM010000962.1, on the reverse strand, counting down.
ACAACACAGTCCAGCCAGCCCCTATGGACTTTGAAGTAGTGGACACAGCCCCTATTAACAACAGCAGCACAGCACAACACAGCCAGCCCCTATGGACTTTGAAGTAGTGGACAACAGCAGCACTACACTACACTACACTACACAGCCCTAACTCCCACCCTCCCTCTTCACTGTCCACAGCCGAGTGAGAAAATGGCGCCGACGCGGGTACCTTATATAGGATCCAAAACCCGCGAGACTCGGAAGGCGGGATGATGACGTTTTGCCTCGATTTCAGATCCGAGTCAGGCGGGAAAAGTCGAGCCTGACTCGGATCAGACTCGGATCGGGGGGGTTCGGGGGGGTTCGGATTTCAGAAATCCGAACCCGCTTACCCCTAGTAATAATGCGCAGTGTCATGAAGGGCAGGCTGTGGATACAGACATATCGCATACTCTGCGGTATTGGTCTCCCAGCCGAGGTGTGCGGAAAAGCACCATCGCTGCGCGATGCAGCACGGAGGTGTTCCGAAAAGCACCATCGCTGATTGTTTTGTGGTTTTGTTGAAGAGCTGGTTGGGTCGTTAACCCCCTTGGGAGGAAGCTGTCTTTTTTGTTGCAAGGTTTTGGCTTGGGTTTGCGTTACCTTTGACATGGGCGATATCCGAGGTTTGAGTTATCCAGGTTTCTAGGAGGAATCTGAAAGCGGCACATGACCATCCAGAAGTCGTTAGGAGTAAAGTGGAGGCGGAAGTCAGGTGGGGCGCAGGTGCGGCCCCTTTTGCTCCCCCCCTTTTTTAGAGGGTTTGGTGTATCGCCTTCTAAGGGGCGTCGTAGAAGGAATTACAGAGTCTTACCCAAAGGGAAGGGTTGGGCAATCATACAAAATATCTGTCAGATCACTGCGTCGTTTAACAATCTTGCAGACATGCACTGGAAATGGTGCTACGTTTCGGGCGAGAGCTCTACTAGCTAAGGTAGATATCGAAACTGCTTTTCGACTGCTGCCCATTTCACCCCGAGTCCTTTAAATAATGGGGGATTGGAGTTGCATGGCTTTATTACGTTAGACAGAGGGAAAGCCCTTATGGCCTCGTGGTTAAGATGACTGTTTTGACATGCCGGCCGATTGGCCTTTCCATTTCGTGTACTGTATTTGAGTGTTTTAGTACTTTTTGCAGTAGTGTGTCCAGGCGGGTATAGGACATAGTGTCCCGCTACCTGGATGTTGTCATGTTAAGGGGCTAGTAGATACCTGAGTTTTGCCAGTATTTAATTAATTCCTTAGTTTCGTTGTTACGGGAGCCCTGGTGCCTAGTGACAGGAAGGAGAGTTCAGTTATGTACATATCTTATTTGGACATAGAAATCGATACATTGATAGGATTATGGCATTTGCCTATGGCGAAGGCGTGGCGTTTTGGGGAGTTGCTAGAAGCATTTCATTTTGGTGAAAAAGGTTTTTGCTAGTACAGTTGCAGTCGCTGTTGGGCCCCCTCAGTTTGGCATTTAGAGTCATACATAGAGGTTAGTTTTTCAGTAGACAGCTAGAGGGAGCCACAGCAGGGGGTAGGAAGCCTCGTCACCTCATATGCGTCCATCTGGAGCGGACTGGAGATTCTGCGCAGTTGTTTGGTTTTTATGCGCAAATTCAACGGAGTACAGTTCTGCACGCGTCAACCGTAGCCAAGTCCGAACTTAGACTGTTGTAGATGCGTCCTGTTTCCTTAAGTGGTGCATTTAAAGGGGAGTGTGGCGCGGAACCTTGGCCAGTTTCTTGTGGGGTTCAGGGCCTAGACAGGAACATCCTTATTGAGATTTTTTCACTTGTAGTGGCGGTCGAACTGCGGTCCAGCAAGCTTTGCAATAGGCGAATCCAGTTTTGGTGATAACTTAGGTGTGGTATCGGCAGGCACTAATTAAGGACGGACTTAGATCCGGCCTCACGGTTGTTAGGCATTTACACTGCTATGTGTGTACGGAATACTGAGTTAGGGCACGGCATGTTTCGGGCGTTGCTAATGAGATAGCGGACTTCTTATATCGTTCAGTGGGACAGGTTTCATTTGCTCGCGTCTCCGGCTAATTTACATGGTTTATCCTTCCCCTTCCATGCCTGGCGGATCGGTGCGCCGGCATCAAGGGCCTCACACTGAAGTCATTGGCACCAAGTACATTAAGACCTACACGCCGGTTTTTGTGCGATTGGCAAGGTTTTTAGCTTCCAAGAGCGGGAGTTTTCAGACGATTGATGATTGTATGGCAGAGTTTGTCTGTAGCTGATATGTCAGGGGTCGTTCCAAGGCTGCTTTATCTTCAGCGTTACCCAGTATAATTTTCCAAGTTGCACGTTTGGCGGAACCGGTATTGATTTTATGACAAATAATTTGTATTAACCAAGGCATTTAATAGGGTGGGCAAGAGAGTACTAACCAAGAGGGTGGGCAAGGGAGCATCCTAACACAGGTGTTACGGGAGCCCCATCAACCCAGCCCTATTGCAGGATTTGATTGGACCAGTAAAGGGGTTGCTTTGGTCAAGTACTGGGCGCCCCTTCTCCCCCCCCTTTTTTGAGTTTAGCATTTTCATTAGCTTACTTTAGGGCTTTTAGAATGGGCAAGCTAGTTGCTGCTACTAAGATTTCTGCGCTATCAGGTTTAATGTTAAAATAAGGTGGTTAATAAGCCGGTGTTGATTTTATGCCGATTACATGGGTCTAGGATGGATTAACTGGCCAGGGAGCGATGGGTTTCTATTCAGATACATGCAGATCCTGTTGGGCCAGTTGCTTTAATAAGGTTCGCCCTCCAGGTGGTGGGCAGTGATTATCCTTGTTAATCTAACCCCCTTTGTCCAGGTCGTAGTTTGCGAGGGTGTTTCAGAATTATATTATAGCTAGGGGGGTGGAAGTCGTATTTAAAAGGGGGACAAGTTGCATTAAGTAGTTGCGCTCCTTGCGAGTTTGTTGGGAAACCCAGGGGCCTTATGCCTACTGCCGCTAGGGATTCTGAAAGGATTTTCAGCTTTTTGCCCTCAAAGAGGTTTTGCTGTTTTTCATCTTCAGATGGGTCACCCAACTATTTGTTTCCCTTTCCTTGGGGTTACATTGTTGTTGTTATATACATACCAATTTCTGTCTGCAGAAATACCAATATCTGTCTGTATAAATGCCAATTTCTGTCTAGGTGAACTAACTCTCGGGTGTGGGAAAATTCCTATATTTACTGGGCTATAGCCAGCACCCTTTGGAATTACAGGCCCAAAATTTGTTGTGAATGGGTAAGTTGCATTGGTTAGGATTACGAGAAATGCACCGAAAGTGCCTGCTAAATGCCCCATGGGCAGCAGAGGAGAAGTTTGGGGCCCCACTTGGGAGGCAATGATTTGGGCGCGTTCGTGGGTATTGAACGGATATGGCCATTGTACGCTTATCATTTAGCGTTGGCGGAAGCGTCATACAATACCCAAGTTTATGTTACGGGGCGAAGAGCTTTCATAGGCCTGATGGGGTACACCTCACGGGTGCGGGGCTAGAGCGGTGACCAGTGACCTCTGCAGTTTTCACTTTAATTTTAAGAGGGCCACAGTTTTGGTGGCGGGCCTGGTTCTACGAACCGGGCTTTGGCGGGAAGCAGTGCTCATGGGCGGCCTATTATTAGCGCAGGAGTGCCTGTGGTAGCATTCTTCCTTTGAGAGCGGCCAGTTTGTCACCGCCTAAAAGGGGGGACATGGTCATTGTTCCAAGGGAGGGACCAATGCTGTGCCAATTAGGGAAGGATGGTACTGCCCCCGGTCAGTCTGTGCAGGGCGGGGATCCGCCCCCTTTTTATTTGTATTGGTATCCATCGGGCTGTGGCCTCGGAGCACTGCTTTCTTCTTGCCACCTATTCTAAAATTTCAATTTGATCAATAAATTCTGGCTGTGACCTCTTTTAATTCCATATACATGTGTCAGTGTGTTTATTTCTAGGTTTAGGATTAAGTTAAGTTAACGAAAGGGAATAATAAAACAAATGGGTGACTTAACCTGTTTGTAGTATCGGGGTGGATGAGCAAAGTTTAATACTGTATGTATGAATGATTATCAAACTTGCTGGTTGCCTAGCAATTTTCATGTGAGTAATATTTGCAAGTATTTGATCTTTTAGTATTATACCGGCCGGTGTTATATTGTAAGATTGTGATTTTGTATATTTTATATATTGTTAATAAGTTTTATTTTTTACAATAGTACTTAGTGTTTGACTTATAAACATGCCAGATGATTATTCATTGATATTTGAGACCCTCCAGCGCTTTTTGTTTTCTTTGTCGTGTTTGTATACTTGACGACAGATTGATCTTCACTTTATACATTAGTCAATATATTGTGCTCAGATTTATATACTAACCGCCAGATTTGGTTCCAATTTACAGTATATGTAAGTCACCCCAGGTGTAGTGATGGGCTGGGTAAAGTATCCTGCCAGTCAGGATTCCAGCGGTCAGAATACCAACAGTGGCATCCCCAGATCAGCCCTGGCAGTTCTCCCATGTGCGCACTAACAAAAGGGGCGTGGTTAAGTCTCAAGGGGGGCATGCTGCGAGTCACAGGGTCCTGGCCTCGCGGCATGCTCCCGTCTTTCAGTGTCCCGGCCGAGCAGAGCGCTGGGAGGTGAAGCTGCTCGGCCAGGTTTTAAGACCAGATCAGCCCATCAAGTCATCGGCCATTCTGGCATTTGCCAGAAGTGCCAGATGGCCAATCCGGCAATGGGCATCCCTGGCACAAGTAGGTAAGTGTCCTTACCACCCTTTCCTGCAGCCTAACCGTAACCCTCCCTCAGCTTAACCCTCCCCCTAGCGCCTAACCCCAACCCCCCTCCTAATATTGGGTGCCACTCCCGACCCCCTGAAAAAGGCAGGCAAGCCTCCCAGCTGCCTTCTGCCTCCCGGACTACTACTAGAAACCCCTGCAGTGGGGGGGCCCGAGGACGCGATTCGCGCTGAATCACATCATCGTGGCTCCGCCCCCTGGTTCACAATGCCTTTATTTTTGGCATTGTGAAGAAGGGGCAGGGCAATGATGACACGATTGTGTGGTCATTGCCCCTGGCCCCGCCCCCAAAACAGCCCAGCCACGCCCCTCGCTGTATGCAGCATTCAGCTTCCTCCCAGAAGGAGGGAGCTGAATGTCGACAAGTATGCCTTAGTGCCTAACCTTAACCCTCATCCTAGTGCCTAACCCTCCCCTTCCCCTAGTGCCTAACCCTAACCCTCCCCCTAGTGCCTAACCCTATTCCTCCCCCTAGTGCCTAACCCTATCCCTCCCCCTAGTTCCTAACCCTACCCCTCCCCCTAGTGCCTAACCCTAACCCTCCCCCTAGTGCCTAACCCTATCCCTCCCCCTAGTGCCTAACCCTAACCTTCCCGCTAGTGCCTAACCCTCCCCTCCCCCTAGTGCCTAATCCTATCCCTCCCCCTAGTGCCTAACCCTATCCCTCCCCCTAGTGCCTAACCCTACCCCTCCCCCTAGTGCCTAACCCTACCCCTCCCCCTAGTGCCTAACCCTATCCCTCCCCCTAGTGCCTAACCCTACCCCTCCCCCTAGTGCCTAACCCTATCCCTCCCCCTAGTGCCTAACCCTACCCCTCCCCCTAGTGCCTATCCCTATCCCTCCCCCTAGTGCCTAACCCTAACCCTCCCCCTAGTGCCTAACCCTATCCCACCCCCTAGTGCCTAACCCTAACCTTCCCGCTAGTGCCTAACCCTCCCCTCCCCCTAGTGCCTAACCCTACCCCTCACCCTAGTGCCTAACCCTATCCCTCCCCCTAGTGCCTAACCCTACCCCTCACCCTAGTGCCTAACCCTATCCCTCCCCCTAGTGCCTAACCCTACCCCTCCCCCTAGTGCCTAACCCTACCCCTCCCCCTAGTGCCTAACCCTATCCCTCCCCCTAGTGCCTAACCCTACCCCTCCCCCTAGTGCCTAACCCTATCCCTCCCCCTAGTGCCTAACCCTATCCCTCCCCATAGTGCCTAACCCTATCCCTCTCCATAGTGCCTAACCCTACCCCTCCCTCTAGTGCCTATCCCTATCCCTCCCCCTAGTGCCTAACCCTGTCCCTCCCCCCTAGTGCCTAACCCTAACCTTCCCCTTAGTGTCTATCCCTATCCCTCCCCCCTAGTGCCTAAATCTATCAGTCCCCCCTAGTGCCTAACCCTATCCCTCCCCTCTAGTGCCTAACCCTAACCTTCCCCCTAGTGCCTAGCCCTATCCCTCCCCCTAGTGCCTAACCCTATCCCTCCCCCTAGTGCCTAACCCTACCCCTCCCCCTAGTGCCTAACCCTAACCCTCCCACTAACCCTAATGCTTAACGTCGGGAAGTGTCGGTATTCTGGGACTCTGGAGCCGGGATTCCTAATGCTTTTGGGATTCCGGCGCCAGTATTCTGAATGCCGGCATCCCAATCAACAACATGCTGACTACATCCCGTAGTGATAACACAGTGATAACTAGTAATCTGTGCACAGGGGGATGTTAATATTCTAAAACTTTTGCATCAAGACCCTTTGGTCACTAAATTCAAGACTGTTCTTGAACATCGAGGACCCTCTGTCCTGCCAGCTGTGAATGGAGGTTTTTGTTTTTTAATACTTTTAGGAGTCTCAAATTGCCAGTGCCCACAGTAACTGTCCCTTTCTCTCACCATAACAGCTGTCTTCCCATAGTATCAACTGCAGGAAAAAAATATTTATTTCCCTTCCTAAACTTATATAGCCATGTTTCTTGTCTTTATTTTTCTCCAGACATTATTTCTTGCAGAATATTTCAGTTGTTTGAACATCAACCAGACATAAAACAAGACAGAGACTGACACACAAGAGAATAAATAAGATTTACACATTTACAGTCAGAATAGAATAGAATACATTATACAAAAATGTAGGGAACATTCTCTTTTTTCGGGTTGAACTCTGCCCTCCAGCTGACTCATCGCTCTTATACAGGGAGGTTCTTTGTATAGTGACAAGAGACTCAGGACCTCATTCAGAGTCGGTCGAAACGGTCGTACGCCACCGATGTTCGCTATACTGCACATGCGTAAAGTTCGCAATGCGCATGCGCAAACTAGCCGCTACGATCAGAAATTTCTCTCTCCTTGAACACAGCCAGGTCGGTAGTTTGAGTGACAGGATGAGGCATTTGTGGGTGGTAACAGGGGAAGGTGCTTGAAAACGGGGGAGTGGAGATCCGAACGCAGGCGTGCCTCATTATGCGAACGGCGTTTTATGGGAGTGCATACGGATTATGGGAGTGCATAATTAACAAAGTAGCGTCATGGCACATGTGATATGGGAGGTTTTTACACTGACATGATCGTAGAGCTTAAGAGAGGGTATGGTCAACCTTAAGCTCTACGACCAGTGCCGATGGTTCCCGATGGTCTCGATTAATCCTTATATGCCCGGAGATGACGTGCAAAGTGTACGAGAAGGGGGCGTATTTTCTTGTCTTCCGACCACTTCCTCCCCTTGGTCGGCCAACTACCGATCCGAACTTAGGGACGCAACTTGCGAGGGAATCATATGAATATCCGGCCCCTTTTTCCGTACGACCGTGCGGCCGCTTCGACCGACTCTGAATGAGGTCCTCAGACATGCCCAGACACACACGTCATTTACCTGGAATGGAGATGCCGAGAATATCACATAGACCGTTTCACAGTTCATCCTAATTAGATGGAGATGGGAAATAGGGGCTTTCACAAATGACACAATCAGACTTGGCCTACTTAAAATTTAAATTAAGAACGGGAGTGAGACTGCAGGTTTGTGAGTGTGTCCTTTCAGACCAGTCATTGGCTACGTAGGCTTTCGGGAACTGCAAGTCTCAGCATGCTGTAAAAATTGGCTCGATTTAGCTAGGACAGTCCCCTATGGAGGCTACTGTCCCACTGCTCTGATTCAGGTACCATTGCTTGATGCCCCTTAAATAATGTGCGTAATATTGGCTTGTGGATGGAGTGTTTTTAATTTAGGGAGGAGTGGGTTGGGATGGCTTAGCGATGATGTGGCCACTCCCACGGCCAGCCATGTCCTGAGTTATTAAGGCGCACATCCACTTGCCGACTAGGGAAACACAGTACGATTAAGGCATCGTAATGGTACAGTCATTCCTCATCCCCTGCAGTGCCTACACTGAACGATTAGTCATTCAGTGCAGGCACACTCCATCATCCCCGAACATGACCAACCTGTCATTATTGGCAGATTGACTGGTATGTTCGGGCGATGATTGATGTTGAAAACGACCAGATGAAGCGCACATCGCTGGTCGCTTCCGACATTATAGTGCACGATTAATGAGCGTTTGCATGATTTCGATGTCGTAATCGTGCAATTGCTCATTAATATCGCCTAGTGGATGTGCCCCAGACTGTAACAATGTTGGCAGATATGATCACTTGCACCTGGACACATAGCTGGCAACTGTCCCTATAATTGTCCCTGGGGGATGTACAGATGTAGCCACGCTCATCTATGCCGCGATGAGAGTACATTGCGGCATGGATGGTACGACGAGCATGCCCATGGCTATGGCGTGCACGTGTGTGTATGCATGCACACATCATAGACTTCAATAGGGTAATCGTTGGCTGCCTGGCGATTGCTGCGCTATACCGTGAAGCGTGCGCACGAAACACACGCATTGCAGCAACGATGTAGATGGCTACACCTGTAGCTGGCATCCCGGCGGTCGAGATGCCATTGCTCAGAATGCCCGTGCCGGAATCCAGAGAACAGTCAGAATCCCGGCACCAGCATCCGGACCGCTGGTATCCTGATGGAAAGCATTGGGTTTATGGGGAGAGTTAGGGGTTAGGCACTAGGGGGAGGATTAGGGTTAGGTTTAGGCTGCACATAGGTTTAGGCTGCGGGGAGGGAGGGTTAGGTTTAGGCTGCAGTTAGATTTAGGCTGCCGGGAGGGATGGTTAGGTTTAAGTTGCAGTTAGTTTAGGCTGCAGGGAGGGAGGGTTAGGTTTAGGCTGCAGTTAGGTTTAGGCTGCAGTTAGATTTAGGCTGCGGGGAAGGAGGGTTAGGTTTAAGCTGCAGTTAGGTTTAGGCTGCAGTTAGATTTAGGCTGAGGGGATGGAGGGTTAGGTTTAGGCTGCAGTTAGGTTTAGGCTGCAGTTAGATTTAGGCTGCGGGGAGGGTTAGGTTTAGGCTGCAGTTAGTTTTAGGCTGCAGTTAGATTTAGGCTGCGGGGAGGGACGGTTAGGTTTAGGCTGCAGTTAGGTTTAGGCTGCAGTTAGATTTAGGCTGTGGGGAGGGAGGGTTAGGTTTAGGCTGCAGTTAGGTTTAGGTTGCAGTTAGTTTAGGCTGCGGGGAGGGAGGGTTAGGTTTAGGCTGCAGTTAGGTTTAGGCTGCAGTTAGATTTAGGGTACGGGGATGGAGGGTTAGGTTTAGGCTGCGGTTAGGTTTAGGCTGTGTGGAGGGAGGGTTAGGTTTAGGCTGCAGTTAGATTTAGGCTGCGGGGAGGGAGGGTTAGGTTTAGGCTGCAGTTAGATTTAGGCTGCAGGGAGGGACGGTTAGGTTTAGGCTGCAGTTAGGTTTAGGCTACAGTTAGATTTAGGCTGCGGGGAGGGAGGGTTAGGTTTAGGTTGCAGTTAGTTTAGGCTGCAGGGAGGGAGGGTTAGGTTTAGGCTGCAGTTAGGTTTAGGCTGCAGTTAGATTTAGGCTGCGGGGAGGGAGGGTTAGGTTTAAGCTGCAGTTAGGTTTAGGCTGCAGTTAGATTTAGGCTGAGGGGATGGAGAGTTAGGTTTAGGCTGCAGTTAGGTTTAGGCTGCAGTTAAATTTAGGCTGCGGGGAGGGAGGGTTAGGTTTAGGCTGCAGTTAGGTTTAGGCTGCAGTTAGATTTAGGCTGCGGGGAGGGACGGTTAGGTTTAGGCTGCAGTTAGGTTTAGGCTGCAGTTAGATTTAGGCTGTGGGGAGGGAGGGTTAGGTTTAGGCTGCAGTTAGGTTTAGGTTGCAGTTAGTTTAGGCTGCGGGGAGGGAGGGTTAGGTTTAGGCTGCAGTTAGGTTTAGGCTGCAGTTAGATTTAGGGTACGGGGATGGAGGGTTAGGTTTAGGCTGCGGTTAGGTTTAGGCTGTGTGGAGGGAGGGTTAGGTTTAGGCTGCAAGGAGGATTAGATTTAGGGGTAGGGTTAGGGTACTTACCGGCCGGTGTTGGTATTTTAACCCAGTCTCGATGCCGGGATCGGGATTCTCAGCGCCAGAATCCCATACCCAATCTGGCCCTGGACATGTCTGCATTTTTCAGTACTAACCGATTGCATACAGTAGTGCTATACACCATTTCCTGCATATTACAGTCAATTCTCACTGCCTGTTATTATTCTTAATACTTATTAATCTGGGCTACTTAGTGTATGATAAAATGAGAATAAAGCCAAGCTCAATAAACATGTTATTATGGGAATTGTGAGAGCCGTATCTAGACATATCAGTGCCCTGGATGGAGGGCGGTGACATTGGCGCCCCCTCCCCCACTCACGCATGTTTAGTCACCCTTGGTGCTGGCACTTGTTGCATCACCTTATCCACAGCTCTTAGTACATTGCAGACGTGTCCTCAGTCAGGGTCATAGCAAGGGCGGTGTCATATGCCCAGGGCGCAATGCCCTGTGGGCCTCGCCACCAGTGCCCCAACCCATAATGCCGCTTAACTGCCCACGTGTAAGAAATGAAAGGCTTTGTGTGCGCCACCTAGTGTTGTGGATGATGTATGGCGCCTGGGCCCCGGCTATCATCTGCCTTCCTCCTTAGGCTTTTACGTTACGGACCATGCATGACACGTTATTACACATGATGCCGATTGTGGGATTTGGGTTTCGGTTTGAAATAATCAACCGCACAAGGGTCCATAACGTTTGTCATTTGTTAAATAGGAGACACCGCCAAAAGCAGTTGTTCATTTCCAAGCTGAAACGCAGACGTATATGATTGGACTGTAGTGGCTACAATGTATTGCGTTACCTGTTTGTAATCCTTCTGCAGAGATTTGTATCTATGAATAAAAGCTTGATGAAGCAGAAGCACAGTAAAATGCATTGTAGACCACACACAGGGGGTCATTCAGACCCGCCCGCGAGCAAAGGACGCTCGCAAGCAGGTCGATGTTGTGCGAATGCGCACAATGGAGGGAGCTCCGTCGTGCGCATGCGCGAGACCCGGCGAGCGGCGAGGAATACGTCGCTCGGGGTCTCGCACCAAAGGGGGCGTGCTGTCGATGGTGAGTGACAGCACGCCCCCTTTGGTGGGCGTGCCGGGGGCGTGGCTGCCAGACGGTAGGCGTTCCCATGGGAACGCCTACCGTCTGAAGCCGGCCCCACTGACATCAGTAATGATGTCAGTGGGAGTGATTTTGGCTCTGATAGAGAAAAAAACACTCCTGGGTTTGCGGCAGCGAGACCCTACCGCAGGGTCTCGACGCAAGCCCGATGGTCGCAATGGTCTTGACCATCACGACCATCTTTTTGGCCGCTCGCATATGCTGTGGGTGGTCACCCACAGCTATGCGAGCGGCCAGGAGGCCGCTCCATTTTCAGGTAGGAGGGCACTGATTCAGAGCGAGCGCTCTGGTCAGAGCGTTCGGCTCTGAATCAGGCCCACAGTGAGATATTTTTATGTTTTTTTAATGCTTTTTTTAATTATCTTATACTGTCATTGTTTTGCAAACTGTATTATATACTCTGCACTGTCTTGAAAGTTTCAATCGATGTGCCTCTAAAAAGAGCACCAAAAATCCAGGGGGGCAATTTACTAAGCCCCAGTTTCGCTGGGGTTTGGAACCCCTGCACATTGCCAGCAAATTGAAGCACTAGACCACTGAACTTACTATATTCAGTGGGATTGATGGGGTTTTCTAAACCACTGTTAATGTCCATCTGTTTTGCGGCCGCTTCATACAACCATAAAACCACTACATCTATCTGGCCAATCTAGAGGAGTGAAAACACAATGCACTCATAATGAGGGCAATCATTATGTATTGTACGCGGAGGCAGATACTCTAACATTGCTAATTATCTTATTGGGGAAATACTATTCTATTAATATACTAGTATATGGGACCCTCAGTCTCCACCCCTCGTCCCGCCCTCCACTCTGTTCAGCCCCGCCCCCTCCCTGTTCTGCCCCGCCATTGCTTCATCCCAGGTCCTCTCCTCCTCCATCTCCCAATCCCAGCGGCCAGTCCTCCTCTTTTAGGTCTGTCCTAATTATCAATGTTACAGTATCTCTCTCTTTAATCAGGGCCGGATTCAGAGACGTACTGTACGTTCTCCTGAGGATGAACGCACACCTCTGATGGTTAGGGGTCTGTGCCTGCGAAGGACCCATTTTGCACATATGCATTCTCGCTCGCAGACCCCCCCCAAGCCACAGCACGATTGAGGGGCGGAGCGGGGGCGTGCCTGGTTGCCGTTCCTGTAAATGGGGGCGTGTCACTCCCACCTGGTTGCCGTTCCTGTAAATGGGGGCATGTCACTCCCACCTGGTTGCCATTCCAGTAAATGGGGGCATGTCACTCCCACCTGGTTGCCGTTCCTGTAAACGGGGCGTGTCACTCCCACTTGGTTGCCGTTCCTGTAAACGGGGCGTGTCACTCCCACTTGGTTGCCGTTCCTGTAAATGGGGGCGTGTCACCCAGGTTTTGTGGTTGTGCAAATCCGTCCATCTGTGAATCAGAATGATGACATCCCTAAAGTGAGTAGCAGATTCGTGCTTGTGAAAGTGCAAGCCTATCCGCAGACTGTTCTAGCGTCTGTACATGCAGCTGTTACCATTAGTGTCGGCACTTACACCGGCCCCATGCTGGGTGCAAGAAATCCGTCAGAAACAGACGTCCCTTCCCCGTACACACAAACCCAGAACTTTAGACACACGCCCAGGACACGCCCATAACATCAGACACAGCCGATACGTGCGTCTTGATTCTCGCTGCCCAGTTGCCGAACAGACGCCTACTTCACGTAAGTCTTCATCTGCAAAAGATGTGACGAGCACGCACCTACTGTACCAGCGACTTTGGACGCATCCTGCAGTGCATGTACGCAACATGTTCTGCGATTCAAACGCAGATGCTTTGTAATCGGGAGATGAATCGGTATCAAAGATGCATCCAAATGAGAATCACCCCCTATTGCCATTCCTCTCCTTCTAATGGAGCCTATGGCACAAACATCGGGTTCTTCCAGCCACTTCGCCCATCGCAGACACCTCGGGGTATATATACTAAAGGTCAATTTTAATCAATTTTGATCGATTTAAAATCGATCAAATTTGATTAACATAGTTGTTGTGTTTCTGGGGCTCAATCCCACATTTACTAACACTTACAAAAACAAATAAAAAATTGTCTGATAGTAAATAATGTGATTTAGCCCCAGAAACACAACATTGATGTTTGATCAAATTTAGGGCCCGATTCAGACCTGCTCGCTAGGATGTGTTCGCACGCAGCCAGCCGATGTTTGCAATCTGTGCATGTGTACGCATCACAGTGCGCAAGCTTTGACCAGTCCATGCGATTGCGAAACGATCACCCCTTAAGCATAGAAGGCTCACTAGTCTGAGTGACAGGACGAGCCGTTTGTGGGTGGTGACAGGGGTTGGTCGATTGAAACGCGGTAGTGATGGTGTGAACGCAGGTGTGTCTGAGCATCTTAACGCCGTTTCATAGGCGTGCATAATTAAAACTGAGCGTCATAGTACACGTCACATAGTTGAATTTCACACTGAAGCACTCACAGTGCTTGCGGTAGGGTATGGTCAACCACAAGTGCTGCGTACGCTACCGATGGTACTTGATGTTACCGATGGTTGCATATATTTCCTGGAGATGACGTGTATAAGTGGGCATCTTCTGACAGGCGTCTAGCTACACACCATGATCGCATACCAAGACATAGTGGACCTGCTAATGCCTTGTCGGGTGATCGCCGGATTTCCATACTTTGGCAGCTGACGGCTGCGTGCGAACGCATCTAGCGAGTGGGTCTGAATCGAGCTCTTATATCGATTAGTCGACCCTTAGTAAATATACCCCCTCGTGTTTTCCAGGCAGATTTGTTGAAGGGTTTCTATGCTTGTAATGGTAAAAACATTTGATGATCCGTTGTATTATAAAGTGTGGTTTCTCTGAGGTTTTGTGGCTTTTTTAAGCTTAGTAAATCTGTGGGGTGCAATCCCGCTGGCAAACCGCGACAAAAATCCCAGGGATATGAAATCCACTGCTTTCTAACACACACACACACACACACACACACACACACACACACACACACACACACACACACACACACACACACACACACACACACACACACACGAGGCTTAAAGTTCATCCTCACGGAGATTTCACTATAAAGTACTATCTAGGCCGCAGCAGGATTCCTTCTTTCTATATCTACCCATTTGGAGGTTTGAGAAAGCTCCTCTGACGTCATTGGCTACAGTCCGAACAGATTTTTGGCGCCAGCCACTCTGTTGCTAATGCTATATATATATATATATATTTATATATATATATATATATTTAAGGTTGCATTAAGATATGCAAGTGTGCGTACACATATTTTCAGGTACACAAGGGGGCATCATTTTATGTACAACTCTAGATCACCCCTAACAGCATCCTGGGACTGTCGTACACTCATGTGTGCATTTCCAGTTGAGGTGCCTTTGTTTTACACATCTGCCGCCCTACTAGCTTATCCCTACTGTCATGTATTGGAGCACAATTGAATTTACATGTTAATGGTGGGAACGTCATAGCCTCCGCTTTACTGTAGATAGCTGCTGATTTACGAATCTCTGTATGCAAAGACAAAGTGCCCAGCCTCACAGGTATCAGGGCCGCCTACGGATAGCTAGTGGTTGTGCTTAATACAGATATCCGGAAACCCCACTGCTCGCTAATACTGCACCCCGGCTCTCACAATCACAATATGGGGTATATTTACTAAAGTGCAGGTTTTTAGGAGTGGAGATGTTACCCTTAGCAACCAATCAGATTCTAGCTGTTATCTTCTAGAAGGTGCTAGATAAATGATACATAGAATCTGATTGGATGCTTTGGGCAACACCTCCACTTCTAAAAACCAGCACTTTAGTAAATATTATAGCCATATTTTATATATGGCTAATATTTTGGGAAGTGTATGTGGACATATCTGTATGTTTGGTGTTTACTTCTAGGTATATATGGATAAACTCTTGTGTTTAGATGTTATTTAATCAGAAATGATTGTCACTGTAATATAGGTAGGAAATATATATATATATCGAATATATGAGAATATATAACTGCATAAGATAAAATCTATGTAATGGAGTGCATTATATGTATTGTGTATAATAACACTGTAAGGATATTGGGTCCTGGAGGTAGAGCCAGTAGCAGTGGCATGAGACTACTTAGGAGAGCGCTAGAAATGGCATGAGCAGCTGGGTAGTCTATGAGTAATGCAGGGGCAGGAGAGAAGGGTTTGTGCTGCTGGCAGTTAGGGACTGGTCGCACGGCTGTAGAGTGGGGATATATAGGTGCTGGGGTGGCAGTTAAGTCAGTCTGCAGTTCCCCCTTGAGTGCTCCGGTCAGATAGTCTCTTTGGTACCGCTTGGCTATTAGCGACGGTTGGTGGCGGCGCCGGAGAGCCTACGGCACTGAAGCCAGTGAGATCTCTTACCGTGAGCTGGGAGAAGTCACCACAGGACCTGCGGGCCGCAGACTTTGTAGCAGTGAAAAGGGGCGGCGGCTATTCCGGAAGATCCGGATGTTGGTCGTAAGCAGGCTGCCGTATCAGAAGGGTGAAGAAGCAGAGAGTCGCCTGGCAGGCAGTTAGAGGTGAAGAGCCGCGACAGGCAGCTAGAGAGGCAGTGGGCGTGGCCTCCATTCGGTCTCCCTGTACATCAGCTAAACAGTGTAACAGAGTGGCAGTTACAGGCAACTGTAGCCCTAGCTCACCCTCCATGATCAGCTGAGTTGCAGCGCAGGACGGAGCGAGTGAGTAGATAAAGAAAAGTAAAAAAAAAAAGCCACAGTAGTCCATTAATCGCTCTGAACTCAGAGATATATATAGTATAGAAGCTGACACCTATACTGCGGACATTGAGTTTCAGACTAACAGGGAAAGGATAAGACTATAAGACTAATACAGTCATTGTATGGAGACAGAAGCTAATTATTGGTCTTACATTATCATTTATAAAGGATTCGGGGAGGTAGGTAGTTTGAGGAACAATCCCTCTAGGAATGCTTTTGGCTGTCAGCCAGCTTATATAAGAAAGAAAGACAGTATAATGTACCTGTATATATAGCACTGGCCTTACCTCTACTGACTTATATGTCATTCTTCTAAATGTGTCAGTGTATATGTATATACATTTGCAGCAATATTACTAAGGAAGACTGTGTTGAACTTTAATGGACTTTGAACTTCCATTTGCGCTGTATGTGATACTAGGATTTGCGCTCAGGGGGTTCTGGACATATTAAGGACCTTTATCTGCTACATTAAAGAACTTCATAGGCAGAGACTAAAATACTGGGCAACATTTTATGTGTAAAGGTATTAAACTTCATAATAGTTTATATTAGTGTAAAAGGTATTCCATTTGCATATGGAAGTACAATTGGTGTTATGTATGTAGTGAATCCTGTATCAATATGTTTTTCCTCTGAATTTATGACGTATGTAAATACAAAGTGTTAACCTACTATAAGCAGTGTGCAATACTTACCTCTAGGAATTGGAGGAGCGTCATCAAGGGAAGCCTGTGGAGAAAAGTAACAGGTGTTAATGCACCAGTATTGTATGAATTACATATCACATTAAATTCATCATATTACACCATAAAACTCAAACAGGGCATTCCTAGGCTAGCCCTATAACCCCAGCCTAGGTGGAGGCAGATATGTTGTAAAGTATGGTATCTGGTAACCTAGGGTCTCTTTGCAAGGTACGGGAGAGAGGGTTACATTATATACCTAAGTCTATGAAGACTATAAACATTACTCTGTACCACAGGTGCCACCATCACAACTGCTCATTTTTCTTTTTAACAGTTTTACCATATTTTAGCTGTTAAATAGTGTGGTCACTCCTTCATTCATTATATAGAAATATCTCACAACAAGCATTTAAACACATATACACCCATATGCGGAGCTAGACACGCCCTTTGGGTGGAGAATGACTCGCCCCCTCAACGGTGCGCGGCTCATTCTACTACCAACTAGTATCTCCCTGAAACTAGTATTCAAAAGTAGAGAAGTATGTTGTAAAGTCGGCAAAAATGCACCTGAGAAACTTACTAATTCAACAGAGGTGCCTGTGATTGGTGAGATAGCGGCAACTCCAATGGTGGTTCATGTAGGGACTACAACGGTATCGGCGTCTCCCAGGCAGGATCCGACGACTTCCTAACAATGGTATCTTCCCGGGGCCCTACAACAAGGTGGATTCCAGTGGTTACCACATATTCACACATATGATGATATTTAGTTGTACTGGTTCCTGCAAGCCAAGAGCAAGACATGATAAATACTGACCTGCACTAAATTCATTATAATCTCCCCAAATCCCTAAGGATTTACTGCTTTCACCAATAGTTGTGTGTGTTGCATTCCGAATGTTAATTGTCTCAGTATGAACAGATTTCCTAGCAGTGAATGGGTTAATTGACCAGGAGATGAGGAGAAGCGGTCAGAACTGCACCTTGATACATGGTGGAAAAGTAACTGAATATACTGCTAGGATCCGTCCCCAGAGAGGGATAATGTATCACAGCGACAGCTCAACGCTGCCCCCTCCTGAACATGGGTGGCCTGACAGTTTGGGGGGAAGTTATGCCCCTGATTTGCTTTCTTCCATGTCAATCTCCTAAATCTGGCCCAAGGTGGATTAGGGAAGCAGCAAACATAATAAAATCCATCGTGAATATGCTGCATAGAGTTTGCAGGTGACAGGGATGAAGCTACAGAGGTGGTCAATAAAGAAATGTAGTTTTTGTATTTTATTTTTTTTAAAAAGGGATTATTTTAGAATAAGGATCCACAAAAGGAAATAGTATAGTTGGAGCTGTTGATAATTTATATTTATAATATAGGGCTTGTTCCAGAGTTGAAGCAATTCGACCGCACATGGGCGCTCGGAAATACATGCTGAACTTTGCCTGTATTTCACCCCTATACACCCACCTGTGAAAGTAGCCGCCATCTCTAACAGCGCACATTTGCACCAGTCCTATATCTGGCGCAAGAGATCTATCTGAAATCAGACAGACCTCTGAGTGTTTTACCCTCTCAATAGCCACAATTGCCCTTGACACAATGATGGCACACTTACCCGTATGTGTGATTGCCCAGCTGCTGCCCAGATACACACACTTAGCCCATACTTGCGTACTCTCCCGGAACAAATCGCGAGGCGCTCCCGGCTAACCGGAAGAGTGGGCAAGTCTTCCGGAGCCGGTCGGCACCTACCTGCAGTTACCCACTTACCGAGCGAAAGTGGAGGCCGATGAGGCGATTCACGCTGAATCGCATCAACCTGGTCCCGCCCCATGTTTCACAATACCAGTAATCGCGCTCACCAGCCGGCCTACATTGCTACAAAAAAACGCTCCCCCTCTGAACCGACCTGGCCACATCCTCCCATAGGCGGCAGCCAGGAATTTGCCAAGTATAACTCAGCTACAAGTGGGGATCCGGCCGAGATGCTATAGAAAAGGGGGAGGGGGGTGGTATGGTGCTACTGTCACTTGAAACAGAGGGCCTGATTCAGAGCCGCTCGTAAGCGGCCGCTCGTTTGCTCTGAGCGATGTTCGCACAACTGCGCATGCGTATGGGTCGTAATGCGCATGCGCAAACCAGTCATTGCGGTCGGAAATCATGCGCTCGCAAAACAGCGAGGGGCTGCTAATTTGATTGATGGAATGTACCGTTTGTGGGTGGTAACAGGGGAAGGTGCTTGAAAACGGGGGAGTGGAGATCTGAACGCAGGCGTGCCTAACGGTAAAAAGGGCGTTTAATGGGAGTGCATAATTAGTAAAGGAGCGTCATCGACCACGTCACTTGGTTGTCTTTTAGCCTGAACTGCTCGCAGTGATATCGGTAAGAGAAACCTACCACAAGCACTGCGAGCAGTTCAGATGCCTTTCGATGTACCCGATTAATCTAATAAATACCGGAGATGACGTGTGATGCGAACGGCAAAGGGGCGTCTTTACAAAATAGCGAGCGCATTTTTCGTTCACTCGCTCAGACATAGAGGCGTCAACACACTGCAAAGAGCGAGTGCTCAATTTAAATAGCCGGCCCCTTTTTTGGAACGACCGTCCGCAAATAGCGTCCGGCTCTGAATTAGACCCAGAAAACAAATAGCTGTGATTCCTATACACAATAGACTTCAGCAGCTGTAACTGGGAGGTGATTGCCAATACCTCCCAACTAATGTGTACACAGACAAGGAAGAGGTGACTAGCGCTGAGGTCTGTAATCAATATGTAGTATTAAAGCCCACATTCTGTCAATAAAGAAATGAATACACATTTAATAACTCAATAAAATAATAAAAATAGCATCCAGAGTGCCATCATAAACGAATGACAACAATAATAGCTAGAATATAAAACCTGGGGGTCTATTTACTAAGCTGTGTTAGGAGATAAAGTGAACGGTGATAAAGTACCAGCCAATCAGCTCCTAACTGCCATGTCACAGGCTGCATTTGAAAAATGACAGTTAGGAGCTGATTGGCTGGTACCTTTATCACCGTTCAATTTATCTCCTAACAGCTTAGTAAATAGACCCCCCAGGTCATTAATAGGGGCTTCCGACTTAGTGCAGATATGTCTGCTACACATCAAGGGCCTGATTCAGAGATGGACGCAAAGGCGACTTTGCATGCAATCGAGCGATTGTTTGCCATCGCGCATGCATATAAGCCGCACTGCATCACGGACGCACAGAGGAATCCAGAGTGAGTGACTGGCTGTCAGCGTAGGGGGTGTGACAGGGGGTGGTCTGAGAAATGCAGGCGCGTCTGTCCATTTTAACGCCGTTACATGGGCGTGCATATATTAGCCACTGCGAGTGCATGTGCCGCTATGCGTGTCAGAAAAGCTCCCAAGGCTGTGGCTGGTCAGACCTTCCGAAAGACCAAGATGGCAGCTGATGTGTGGTGATGTTACTGATATTTGCGGAGGTATGCATCGTTGCACACAGGTAAGAAGGAAGCAGTGGGCGTCCTTATGCTCGGGTGATCTTTGCAGCCTATTTTCGCCACTGCGTTGCGTACTAAACCACAGCTGTAATCACAATAGCGTCCGTCTCTGAATCAGCCCCAAATCCTATTTGCCCAGATAAAAGGTGAATAAACTAGCAGTTTTCTCCTGAGGGACATAGATTAGTGTCTCCTATTATAGCAAGAGAACGTGGTAAGACCCTGTGGAATAAAGCAGCAAGGTCCTATAACAGTGATTCACATGAAAGGAGAAGTCTTCCCTGAACAACGGATAAAATGTTGCAATTATGTAGCAGCTGCTACTGGGTGTTACAAATTCTGCAGACTTTAAAATCTAGAACATATACTACCGGTAGTTGCGATGGTCATCCTTGTAGATGCTTGAATCCGGTTTTCAATTTCAGCTTGTACAAGTGGAAACGCCGCTGTTATTCTGACGCTGCCGGTCTGCGGTCTCCCACAGCTGCGAGGCACTAATTGTGTGCGGTGTATGGATTCCCAAGGCATAACAGACGGCCGCTAGTGGTGTCGTTTCAACTGGATTCGCCGCTGGAGTTGGTGTTGGTATACAATCCGATGATGTGTCCACTGTGCTAAGCCAGACGCTAAGTGTGGAGCGCCGGAAGCTATATACACCGGGTGCCTGGGAAGCCACGTTGGTCTCTAGAATGAGTGGACCTGCTGGGCGGAGGAGCTCACTGACGTGTTTCGTCCACATGACTGGTCTTTGAGAAAGTTTTGCTGAAAACCAAACACACCCGAACTTTGGGGTTTCCAAGTTGAACCATGTCCCACTTTGAATTTCTTTGGGGGTTCCAAATACAACTGAGGGCCTGATTCAGACCCACTCATGAGCACACAGTGCTAGCAAGCAGGTCGATTTTCCCCCACTGTGCATGCGCGAGCCCCAGCAAGCCCCAGCTCACCACAAGACGGGGTGGCTGTCGATGTTGATTGACAGCTCGCCCCATTTTGTAGGCGGGGAGGGGAGGTGGCTGCACAAACGCAGGCGTTCACTTAGGAACGCCTGCCATTTGTGGGCGGCCCTACTGACATCACTCGTGATGTCAGTAGTGGACTTCCTGCTCTATTAGAGCAGGAAGTCCACTCGGGCTTGCAGGAGCCGAGAGCCTACCGTAGGGTCTTGCCGCAAGTCTGATGGTCACGATAATTGTGACCATCGCCAGGCCGCTGGCACAAGCTGTGGGTGGTCACCCACAGCTGTGCGAGCAGCCTGGAGGCCGGGAAAAAAAAAAAAGAATGCCCTGATTCAGAGCGAGCGCATGGAAACAGCATACACCTCTGAATCAGGCCATGAGTCCAGATTCGGGTCTGCTCACCAAGTTCCGATCTAAAAAAACAGATATTGCGTAATCTGGATTGCATTTAAGTCCTTCCCTCGTGATTTCAGGTGCTGTGAGGTGGTCAAATTCGATAGGAAATTAATGATATTGATGTTAATAATACTCTAGGAACAAAAACAGGTCCAAGTTACATGATTTTAGGTGTTTTTACCAATTTCAAAACCAAAAACCTAACCTAAACACTTGAGGGTGCTTTTACCAAAACCAAAACAAAGACCCCAGTGCACATCTCTAATAAATATACAGACTTAAATTGGATTTTTCATTTTTTATGTTTTGCATTTTGGATCTGTCTGTGAAATACTGACCTGGACTCCAAATGTACATAAGTACATCAAAGGTGGATACCCTCGGAGATTACTGACCTCCAAACTGATAGCAATAGGTATATAACATTATTTGCGAGCCTGGTGCAGGCCACGCCCCCTCCATGTGATGTCACATGGGGCGGGGTCACAATCGCCAGTAATTACAGCAATACCCGGAGCATCCTGAGGATGCTCCGGGGAGCTATAAGGGCAGCGGTGTGACCGTCTGAAGGACCCTACGGACACTCCAGACGGCACTGCTGCATAGATTCTGGCTGCAGGGTGACATTCTAGGTACAGTGCTAGCCAGATGAGGCTAGCAGAGAAAAGCTAAGAGGGCCAGACCAAATGATTCCGGGGGCCTTATACAGCCCCCGGGCAGGAGGTTCCCCACCCCTGCACTAGGGTAACGCGCATAATAAAATAAAGAATTACCAGACAACTAAAATACTGCACCTGCATAAGCATCACATGTATTACAGTATAATGAGCTTCTTCCCCAGCAGGGAAATGTCTATTACAATATAATATATAGGATTTCTCTATTTCGGAATATATTGATAAACTCTTCCCTCACCCTGTTGGCGATCATTGTAAAACACGTACAAATTAAGAATCAATTGATCATTGGTCTTATATCTGTAGCCAAACAACAGGCTTCATTTAACCCCTTCACTTCAGAACATGTTGGTAGAAGACCCCTAAGCTTGTCTTACAGCTTAATGAGGAAACCTAATGCACTTTAAGGGGCATATTCAAATTCTAATTGTCGCGCTGGTGGTGATTCAATAAGCGGGGATTCCAGGCGCGGGTGTCCACGAGACCCCGCGCGCGAATCCCCGCTGACAGGCTTTACCTTGCACCTTATGTAGGTGCGAGGTAACAGCTGCACGAAGCCGCCCTTGTCGGCCTCGCGTGCGTCAGAAAAACACACTGTTTCCGCACTTCTCGCGGAAACAGTGTGTTCCCGCGAGCGAGGGCTCATTTACCGGTGCGGGAAAAAAGCTATTTTATTGAATAGCTTAACCCCGCGCCGCGGGACATTCGAGCCTCAATTACTCGCGGGAGAAGTCCCGCGGGTAATTGAATATGCCCCTAAAAGTTTTAACGACCAGTTAATTTGCAGATTTATGAAAAGCAGGTAGAGACACAAAATGTAATGTCCGAAGATGCATATAGTGTATTACTGACCTGGCAAATTATCATCGTACAGGATTAACCCTTACAGTCTACAGTATAGCGTGTGCTTCCTTCTCATGTGGGCAGTGGACAATAGTAAGGAAAATAACATACTGTATACAGTACAAATGTGACAAACTTAATTTAATGATAATAGAACATTACACATTATGGGGGCTATGTACTAAGCCTTGGAGAGAAAGATCAAGTGAACGGAGATAAAGTAACAGCCAACCAGCTCCTAACTGCCATGTCACATGCTGTGTTTGAAATTAGACAGTTAGGAGGTGATTGGTTGGTACTTTACCCCCATCCACTTTATCTGTTCCCCAAGGCTTAGTACATAGACCTTTAAGTACCACGTATCTTTATAGAGGTCAATAATGGAAACACTACATGTATAAGTTTTGGCAGGCTGGGGTCATTGTTACTGAGAATGGACTAGATAAATGGGTCAAGATGGGGCATTAGAATCAGCCATTAGCTCTTTTCTGGCATCAAAGAAAAAGTACAATACCCCTAAGTGCGCAAAATAATATGCAGCTTCCTATAACACTAAGAAGAAGTAACATCCAACGTCAGTAAACAATTGAAAATACATATAACGTGTTATTGGATTGGCGCTTGTTAGTAACCTAAATAGGTCAAATTGACCTAAATTACCCACAAATTATTGGGGAAATAAGTATTCCGTTTTATTCAAAAATAAACATACATAAAAGACATCAAGGATAAAAATGAACAGACATAGGAGTGTGGTTCCCAAAAAGAAACCTTCTCACCAAGAAAAGGCACTGCGATGGAATGGTGCTCAAATAGCATTAGGTCCCGGGCTCAGCAGCTCGACACCACCGCAGTAAGCTTTAATGAAGTCCAAGGTAGGCTCTGGTTCCACACACTCCCTCCAGGTTTACATGCGAATGTTGCTGTAACGCATTTTGAATTCACCAGGATCCTTCCTCAGGCAGTGATAGGAATGTAATGAAAAGTGCGCCATATTTATACCTCCCAAAGGTTCTTTTCCCACTTCTATGTATTGTGTTCTCCCCGTTGTCACTTCCGGAAGTGACATTTGTGTTCCACCATCTAAATTCCGTCCGAAGAAGGGAAACTTGTGCATTCCACCTAGCGGCCAGTTTGGATTTTGCGTTTGATAACACAGAATTATGTGGATGTACATGTTTCTTCAGCAATTCACGAATATATGCATGCTTGTGTATTTCACTATTACTTTTAATACAATTAAGAATGTATAGAAATAATTGAGAATATATAAATTAGTTGTGTGAGTTGCAGAAGACTGTATTTGTCGAATGGCTTCAGCCTAGAGTGAATAGGGATTGTCTATCCCCTTTAAAGTAGGCAAATCCTGTGTCTGATGCAGCAGCCATCTTGTTTAGTGGTTAGCAATAAGAATTGTAGCTTTAAATTGTCAGTATATAGCGTGTACAGACGATGAGACGGCAAGTCTCAGATTTTATAAATAAAAAGAGTTAAATCAGATAGCCTTGGTCTACAAGAAGCAGGAGCTGAAGGCTAAATGAGAGCAGAAAGAGAAGATAACATATTATATTGTCAATATTTTGGTTAGGACATATAAACTATTAGGGTTTAGTACCTATGAATATTAAATAAATGAATATTCGCCATTTTTGGGTTAACTGGAGGTATAGCCAAAAAGTATAATATAAAGCTCATGAGAGAAAGAGGGAGGGGGGCAGTCAGGGAGCACTCAGAGGAAGGAGGAGGGAGCACACAACGAGGGTGCTGGGTGCGGTTGCCGTACGTATGTATGAAAGTGGCTGACTGGTAAACTGCACTGGGTGTCACAAATTTATTTTACAAATATTCCCTACTGCTGCTAATATAACCTTTTGTTGTAACTCTGCATTGGCAAAATACATGTATAATTATGCTGTCTTTAAGTAAAAGCATTGTCATTTATTTTAGAATCTGTATTGGTGTGAATTATTTCCTTTCTTCTTATAACAAGTAAATCTAGAACACATCGTGTTATCATGTTCCACCTCTATTTGATAGGGGATAGACATCAGGCTTCAATCGCAGCCATTTTGTTGTGGTTGTATTTTCCTTTCACTTTATAAGCGGATTTTGCATACATTATGGATGACAGGATTAGCGGAGGTATTATATTGTGCCGGGTACAACTATACCGTACTTGGTATTCCGGTAATGTCCATCCCTCAATCGGCAGAATATATAAACAGATACATCACGGGGTTTATAACATAAAAGATAAAGAACCTCATTTACTAATGAGTTTTTTCACCAAAACAAGTACTAAATTTCACTGTGCATGATAATGGTGCTCCAGCCAATCAGCTCCCAACTGTCATCTGTTAGAAAAATGACAGTTGGGAGCTGATTGGCTGGAGCATCATGTATCGTACACAGTGACATTTATCACTCGTTTTGTAATGGGGCCAAAGAGAGAAAATATCTGTTAATAAAAACATAGACAATTCTTATTAAAATACAAAAACTATACTTTACCCATACTACATAAAACTAATTAGTAATTTTGAGCTAAAAAACTATAAAACCAGAAAAATAATTTAAACTAAAAACCACTCAAGCTCAAAGTCGAGATTTAGACCTTTTGGTGATAAGTTGTCCAAATTGAAGATCTATCTCATTTAATTTGTTGCTAAGCATTTGTCCATGTTTTTTGATCTCCAGTGTGGTTTGATTAATTGGATATCTAAAAGCTTTTTATGTGATTTTCATTTTTATTATGTACAGACAGAAAGTGCTCTGAAAAGGAGTGTGTATTAAGAGACCTTTTCTAACATTAGAAATATGTTCGGCTAGGTGTATTCGTAAATTCCTCGAAGTTCTACCTACATAAAATAAACCACATGTACTGTACATTCCAGTAGATATTCTACATTTCTGGAATGACATGTTATAAATTCTCTGATTTTGTAGGATTTTCCTTTTACTTCGAATTCGGTGATTTTCTTTTTACCAATATTCTTTGACGCAGTTGTTCTGCACATTAAGCATGTACCACATCTATGAAAACCCACATTTCTCTCACTATGTGGGTTTTTTTCTTGAAGGATACTCCTAACCAATTTGTCCCTCAAAGAGGGAGCCTTTCTATAAATGTATAATGGTTTATGGGGCAATACTTCCCCTAGAACTGGATCATTCTTGAGGATTTTCCAATTATTCTGTATAATATTTTCAACTTGTTTGTGGTATGCTCCATATTGCGTTATGAATACCCATTCATAACCATTATTTTTGTTTTTGTTTAATTGTAGTTTTGCTTTTTCTTGTAAAAGGTATTCTCTCTATTACACTTAGGTGTTGTTTGGCATTATCAAGTAGAGAATTGGAGTATCCTTAAGCTGGCCACACATTAGACCAACTTACATCCAACCATCCAACTAGTTAATTGGTTGGAATGAATATCTGGTAAGGTATGGGAGTAACTGATGATCAGCAATTTGCTCCCAAATGCCGGAAAATGGACAAAAACTGTTGTTTGAACAAATTGTTTAGATCAAACATTTAACAAACTTGTCTGACGCCATTTTCATCTGTTTTCTGGCATTTAGGAGCAAATTGCTGATCATCATTTACTCCCATACGTTACCAGATTTTCATTCCAACCAATCAACTAGTTGGCTGGTTGGACAGATAATCTTTAGATGTATGGCCAGCTTTATGCTTTAAACCTTTGACTCAATTCTTCTAATTGTGTATTTAAAGTGCCTTCTTCCATGCAGTTCCGCTTTAATCTTTTAAATTGACCAGGTGGTATATTTTCTAACCACTTGGTATGGTGCTCACTTGTAGTCGCAATATATGAATTAGAGTCGGTTAATTTTTGTGTGCGTATTAGTACAAATGTTTCCATTCTCTATATAAATAACCAAATCTAAAAAGACTACTTCTGTCTGACTAATATTAAAAACAAAATTAATATTAAAAGAATTGTTATTTAAAACATCACAAAAAGTACTTAGACATGGTGATTCCCCTCTCCCCTCGTTAGCTCTTTTCTGGAAAAAAAAATACCTGAGGTGCCAGAAATTGGGCCTCATCCTTTATTTTCAAGGGAAAAATTTTGTACCTTCCTTACTATATGGACGTCTCCCCCGACAGATACCAGAGGGGTGTCCAAATGACAGGTGTGCAATTCACATTATTGTGGCCTCAGTCTTCCTATATAAGAAGCCTTTTTTTGCTAAGACCATTGGCGCTGGCGATACACCTATCAGACTGGGATCAGAGCTGGATTGAGCTGTGGATAGGGGGATTGCATGCTCGGGGCCCTCATGCAATCCCCTAGTCCAGGCCACTTCTAAGTCCTCTGTCACAGTGCGCCGGACACCGGCCGCCACTTACTGGGTCCGGCAGCACTGGAGTCTCCATCAGCGGTAGAGTTCTCGGCGCCTGCTGCTGTGACGTCCGCTCAGGGTCCCCCTCATGCTGGCTGGAAGTGCAGGTGGCCGGTGCTTTCCTAGGAGCGCGCACGCCGACCTGTAGGGGGATTTAAAGTGACGAGAAGTCACGTTTGGCGCGAGAATTTAACTCACTCTATTTAAGGAGGTTTCTGGCACCAATCAGGTGCCAGAGTATAGGCTCCATACCATACTCCAGCGTTCCAAAGTACTTACCTGTTATCCTGATCTTGCCCTTGGCTTGTTTGTGACTCCGAATTCATCTGACCCCTTGTACCGCTCCAGATATCTGGTTCTGACCCTGGCTTCTCCCTGCGACCCATTTACGTCTGCTCCCTGGTACCGTCTCATCTGTTGGTTTTGACCCGGCCTGTCGACTACGTTTATTCTTCTGCACCTCATCCAGTGTTGACCAGTACCTGTAAAGGGGAAACCTAACCCGAGGGCCGCGACCTGTGTGTCGGACTCAGCCAAGTCCATACCTTCTTGCGAGGGTCCCTGGTGAATACCACCGGCACATTAGACTCCGTGCATCAAGCATAGGCCTAGCCAATTCCCTAATACAGGCCACATCAACAATCCGTCCGAGAGTTGCGACATCCTCCTCTACGCATGTATCCCGTCCCATCTCTCCCTCTACTCCTGCTTCCATTGGTTGGGCCTTTTATTCTATGCACAGTCCCTGAATCTGGTAGTGTAGCTGCGGTTCACTGTAACAGATGCACTCAGAAATTCCCCATCTGTGTATCTGCCCCCCGTCCTTCCCCATTCGTAGAGGTTGGAGGTATGGGGGGTGCTGGTTTCATTTGTACAGAGTCCGACAATTTCTGTTGGCAGCCCTGCAGGTTTGGTACAGCCAACATTACAGTGTACATTGTCATGATGCCTCTGCTCACACATTGTGGGTGACAGGATGTGGGTAGCTACGGCTGGCGAGCATGGTGGGTTCCGCCCCCAGGACATCCAGACCTGTGTGACAGCATCAACTGCACTGCCCTCCTCAAAGCCCTGTCTGCAGGTAAGTGTATCTGCATACCGGTGATCGCAGAAGAGGGGGGGGATATATCACAAGTTTCATCCAATTGTATAATAACGACACGTAACAGTTAAAATAGAACAATGTAACAATAATCAAACGTTGCCAAAATGTTTCTTCAGAGCAATAGTTTGAGAAACACTGATAGCTGTCAGACATCTTTGCGGGTAGATCAGAGAAAGTGCTGGATAAAACGATGGACAATTATAAAATAGCCTGCATAAATATTTTACAAAGCACTTAAATGGAATGTATTTTGGGAATACATAGATAATTAGAGCATGTGATAGGAATGACATCTTGTATGTGGCACAACAGTCATTGATCTGTGCAGTAGAACTATTTAGAAATGGGACATTATGTTGAATAAAGCTAAATTGTACAGATGAGGCAACAGGCCTGATTATGAATCAGGCGCAAAGTGACAGTGTCTTCGTGATGCCGCGGCATTCTGATCTAATGCGAGTATACGTATGGCTTCGCACCGCTCACTGGTTCTCCGTCCACAACCACCATCATTAGCATGGGCATGTGCACCTGCCCCATGCAGAGATCTATCAGAAAAAGGCGTCCCTTCCTTGTACGCACGGGACTCCAGCTACACGCCCCTGGCATACCAGACAGATCTCTTGCATGCGACCACAATGTTGCAGCCTAATTGCCGCAAAAAAATATCCTATTCAGAATGGACCTGAGATACGCAAAATAAGTATAAATTTGCGCAGTTTGCAAAAACTCCTTATTTGCAGCCATATAGCGAGCTGCGTCTGATTTAGACTCAGGCCCAATGTCTATCTCTTTCCACCTCTCTCTCTCTATAGCTGTCTCTCTCTCTTAAGGGATCTGTTCATCATCAGAGCCAGTGGATACTTAAATACCGGAGCAATTCGTCATTGCTTCAATGCGGGGACAGTTTCTCCGAAAATCAGATGTCTGCGTGATCCCTAAAGCTGCTATCGAAGTAGCAGTGTTACTTACCCCGGCCGGGTCTACCCAGTGCGCATGTGTGACCTGAGCACAGGTCTGGCAGTGACAAGGCGGCGGAGGGATCTGCTCAGATCCCTCCTCGCTACCTGGGACCTACTTCCCATAGGAATAAGCGGGGTCCCGGGGATCAAGGTCATCAGTGTTGGTTCTCGCAGGCAAACTCTAAAAACTTTCAGTTTTCGGAGTTTGCTGAATACTAGACGGCCCCATCAGGCCCAATATCTAACCAATGTGGAAATTAGTGTTTCCGCAGGGGTAACAGGCCCATTTAGGATGGTGAATAGGCCCCATAAGTCTCTTTCTTCATCACATATCTCTAATTCTCGCTTTCACTCTGTCTCTCTCCATCACCCGTGCTCTCTCTATCAGTCTTTCTCTTTCTTCTCTTGTCGACTATATTTTCCGACTCTCCTGCTCTCTCTTATCTACTCTCTTCACATACAGTTTATTACCTCCTTACTGAAGTTTATGTGACATGCCTCCCTAGGAGTGTCTCTATTTCTTTCTGAACTCCTTTGGCTGGTTCTGAGCCTATTCCCTGATGTGATCCCAGAGTTTGGTCAGCACTACACACAGTAACAAACAGACAGCCGTCGGCCGGTGGCTGTGTGTTTGTTTTAATTAGCAGCAGAACCAGCGCCAGGCTGCATGGCCACACCCCTTCCCTCCCCTTGAGCGCTTATCCAATAGCGCTAGCGGGCAGGGTAAAGGGCGGGCTCAGGTAGGAAGCATGGCTGTGCTCCGGGTGATGGACCTCCCAGTCTGTGCCGATGCCCGCCACTGATTAGCAGTCAATGAGAATCAGACAGGCTTTAGCTCACTTATGAGCTTTGTCTTCCGGCTCCTGCAGTGGGTGGTGGGAGAGACGTCATGACGTCTCTCCCATAATGCAGAGCAGGCCGGCCCGGGAGGAAAGAGGAGGTAAGTGGGGTTTTTTTTTGTTTTTTTATGTGTGTGTCTGCTGGGGTAGGGAGGGCACCACTACTGGCTACTGGGGGCACTGCATCAGGGGGTACCACTACTTGGGACTTCTAGTACTGGGGTACTGCTTCAGGGGGGGACAACTATTGGGGGCACTACATTGTGGGCACCACTACTAGGGACTACTACTGGGGGCACTGCATTGGGGGGCA
This sequence comes from Taudactylus pleione, assembly GCA_031769625.1. Taxonomy (NCBI): domain Eukaryota; kingdom Metazoa; phylum Chordata; class Amphibia; order Anura; family Myobatrachidae; genus Taudactylus; species Taudactylus pleione. The sequence continues at coordinate 430,685 of JAUIMM010000962.1, read as the reverse complement.
CCACTACTTGGGACTACAACTGGGGGGACTGCTACTGGGGTGACTGCTTCGGGGGGGGACGACAACTACTGGGGGCACTGCATTGGGGGGCACCACTACTGGGGACTACAACTGGGGGCACTGCATTGGGGGGAAATACTACAGGGGACTACAACTGGGGGGGACTACTACTGGGGTCACTGCATTGGGGGGGACCACTACTGGGGCACTGCATCGAGGGGGACTGCAACTGGAGGCACTATATAAAGGGCACTGTATAGGGGGGACTACTACTGGGGGCACTATATAAGGGGCTTACTACTGGGGGCACTGCACAGGACGGACCACTACAGGGGGCACTGAAAAATGGGAACCACTACAGAGGCACTGCATAAGGGGGACAATTACTGGGGGCTTACATAAGGGGGACAACTACTGGGGGCCTGCATAAGGGGGACAACTACCTGGGGCACTGTAAAAGGGGCACTGTATAAGGGGCACTACTGGGGACATGCATAATGGGGATCACTCATGGGGGCACTGTATAAGGGGCACTTCATATGGAGGATCACTACTGGGGGCCTGCATATGGGGGATCACTGCTGGGGGCACTGTATAAGGGGAACTAATGGGGGGCTGCATAAGGGGGACCACTACAGGGGGCACTGTGTAAGGGGCACTGCATATGGGGGATCACTAGAGGCCTGCATAAGGAGGACAATTACTGGGGGCATTGTATACGGGGAACTAATGGGGGGCTGCATAAGGGGGACCACTACAGGGGGCACTGTGTAAGGGGCACCGCATATGGGGGATCACTACTGGAGGCCTGCATAAGGGGGACCACTACTGAGGGTACTGTATAAGGGGCACTACTGGGGGCCTGCATATGAGGGGCCACTACTGGGGGCATTGCAAACTGGGGGTACTGTATAAGGACACTACTCAGGGCCTGCATAAGGGCTACCACTACTCGGGGCACTGCATAGGGGGGACTGTATAAGGGGTATTGCATTAAGGTGCATATGGAAAGAAATGCTCCCAGTGACAAGAAAGGGGTGTGTGTCAAGTTGACATGCCCCATTTTTCAGTGGCCACTCCCCTCGTGACCACGACCATTTTTTTGCCATGCGCACCTGCGGCACGTGCACATAGAGGGGGGGGCTCCATTTTTCAATTTGCCCTGGGCACCAAATACCCTAGTAACGCCACTGACTGTCAACCTTTTTATTGTCTATCTAAAGTACGGATACCCCCTTGGTCACCTCTGTAGGGCAATATCCCTGCTTGGGAAGTAACCGGATGCTTAAGTCCTGGAAACGTTTGCGGGTTACATCTCCTCTGCTGGCTTACAGGTTGCTGTAACAGGTATAGCATGGTGGAAAGGGAGGCGCTTTATACAGTACCTTATATTACCCCCTGCGGGGGGTAACAAATAAAGAACAAGCCGTTCGCGCTCTTGAATGCCTCAGCCACATGATGTACACTTTAGTTGCCGGCTTTCAGTTTCCTTAATGTGAGAAATTGTAGGGCTGAGTTAACGTCACACGTCACAGTTGTAAGCTGACATACACTTCTAAACTCACCGTGTAATTATTTGTCAAAGTGGCTCCCCCACGCTATTATATGATCATATAGTTAGCACGAAACACCTTCCCGAGCATCCGTCATATGTCATTACACAGACCCCTGACCTCGTGATAGCAGCGGTCGAGAAGGCAGAAATGGCTTCCTCCACCCTCAGGTCCTGTAAAACTTGGTACTTAGGTTGGAAAGCTTTGAGTGCATTTCAAAAGAACACAATAACAATGGCCGCCAAGAGCCTTTGCTGGCGGTAGGTAAATACTGTCGGATTCTCTCAAGCCAGAAAACTGTTCCCTGTAAGAGAGAATTATTCATTAGGTCACCAGCTATGTTAGGTTTCCACCGATTCTTTGCTTAACATCCACAAATTAAAACGACTCTTGTAAGTTTAATTTACAATCACGTATTCTCAGCTAGTAAAAATTTATATACATATTTTTACGCCAGGGGAAATAAAATTTCAAGATAAAACGTTTCCTTTATCTGCCTATGGACAGTTTTCTAAAGACAAATGTTAAGTAGGACTCGTATAACATTTCTATGTTGTTAATATTATTAGAAGACCGACGTCGCAGCTAAATTTCACGCACACCGAGATTCATGGCAGAACGGGTCGAAGGTCTGGTGACACAATATTTCCCTAGTCTGCACAATGTGTATACATTAGTCTGCGAATCAACCCATTAGTTTGCTGCGTGGCGCGGTTGCGGTAGGTCTGGGCACACTTAAGGCCAAGGCCCTGATTCAGAGTCGGACGCTCTGACAAAAGTCCAGGAATGATGATGTTCGTCCATGTAAGATGACGTTTTGCCTCTTTCCGAGTTCCGTTTTTTTGGAGGGAAAAATCCGAACTCCACGTGCAAACTCGAACCTATCCGAGCCTGCACATCCCTAGTCTTGACCATCGCGACCATCGGAACTGCGAGTAAAAGCCTGCAGTTGGGTTTCTCAACCGCAAGGCCAGGAGTGATTTTGGCTCTATCAGAGCCAAAATCACTCCCACTGACATCACTAGTGATGTCAGTGGGGCCGGCTACAGACGGTAGGCGTTCCCTTGGGAACGCCTCCGTCTGGCAGGCACGCCCCCGGCAAGCCCACCAAAGGGGGCATGCTGTCAGTCACCATCGACAGCACGCCCCCTTTGATGAGACACTCCGAGCATGCGCAGTGGGGAACATCAACCCACTTGCGAGCGGACTGCCGCTCGCGAGTGGGTCTGAATGACCCCCCAAGTTCTATCTGCGCAAAGAATGACACCTTTTGATACCAAAAGCTGGGTGAGGTAAATCGTTTTCCAAATGGTTTGGAAAACTTGGTTTTCTAAGTATTATGTAAAAAAATTATATCGTGACAGGACTACAATTCATTTACAGACAACAGAAAAATTATGGAAAATAAATACATTTTTGAATTTAATAGAACAGGGCTATGCAACTGGCAGCTCCGGCGGCCGCTGCAAACTGGTCCGCGACCTGATGCACTGATCATGGTAACATGCAGCAACCAGCAGGAGCCAATAAGAATCAGGCTGATTCTTATTGGCTTGTTGCTGGTTGCTAGGCATGTGGGTGCATTGGGACGTGACAGTGCAAACTTCAAATTGCTGCACATGGCAGTTTTCATATTTGGCCAAGTTTGCCATGCATTCTCCAAGCAGGTAAAGGTACACATTGCAAATCATCCTAAAGTCTATGTAAACTATGAAAGGGGGCACCACTGTGCTCCATAATGTGTATAGGGGCACTACTGTGCTACATAATGTGTATACAGTAAGGGGCAATACTGTGCTGCATAATGTGTATAAGGGACAGTACTGTGCTGCATAATGTGTATAAGGGGCAGTACTGTGCTGCATAATGTGTATAAGGGACAGTACTGTGCTGCATAATGTGTATAAGGGGCAGTACTGTGCTGCATAATGTGTATAAGGGGTAGTACTGTACTGCATAATGTGTATAAGGGGCAGTACTGTGTTGCATAATGTGTATACAGTAAGGGGCAATACTGTGCTGCATAATGTGTATAAGGGGCAGTATTGTGCTGCATAATGTGTATAAGGGGTAGTACTGTGCTGCACAATGTGTATAAGGGGCAGTACTGTGCTGCATAATGTGAATGAGGGGTACTACTGTGTGGCATATGTGAATGTGGGCCACTACTGTGTGGCATAATGTGTAAGGGCCACTCATGTGTGGCATATTATCAATATGTGGCACTGCTGTGAGACATGCACAGATTGATGTGTAAGCTGCTGGGGGCACTGGGAGGGATCCGATTGGATCCCACTCACAGTACTTAGTGGAAAGAAGTTCATAGGCTTTTATTGGGTGATGCCATCTAAAGATGGCAATACCCGAAGCTTGGCGCTTATCAGAAATGCAGTTAAACCCCAAAAAGCATTTTCGGGGGTTTGACCATATTATTATTGATGATAGTGTATCTCGCCCTGGGGAGAGCGCAGTGATGTCTGCATACAGAGGCCAAATCAGCAAATGTAAAGACCCCACAGGCGTACTGATCTCTGTCATCAGGTAGGTGGTGTGGTGGGTTACTCCAGATGCCCCTGAGGGGGCGACATTCAGAAATTTAGGGGAACCAAAATTAAATTATATCTCCCCCCCAACCTAAAAACATTGTGGCACCCCTGTAAGCAACACTTGTATATATGTGCGACTGTGTCTATATATGTGTTATGTTCTGGGTTGTTTGTGGACCCGGGGTGGTAGCAGGAGCGATCACAGGAGCAGATTTAAAGGTAAATGTGGAACTTTTAATGACTGGCTTAACAGACATGGGAATGGCAAGAAATAGTCCAGGTATAGCACTAAAGTGCACTTAATAACTGTAATGGAGTAAATGGGAGAATGTCCAGAAAGTGACAGGCAGGAACAGTCCAGTATACAGGTATGGTGGGTTGTAAGGAAATGCAGGCAGAGGTAACGAAGTCCAGCTGGGTGTAAATGGAGGTAAGGTGCAGGGAAACAGCAGGTTCAGGTTCTCAGTCAGGGGAAAAGGTAAATGGAGGGTGCAGGGTAAGTCTAGCCGACACAGGTGCTCAGGCAATAGGAAAGGTAATTGGAGGAGGCAGGGGAATCCAGCAGGGTTGGAGCAGGTCAGGTGAAGCAGGCTTAGGCAATGAAACCAGGTGAAAGCACAGGAACTCACTCTCTCAGCTCTCACTGAGAAACACGTTGCACTGGCAATGCAAGGGAGCTTTGAACTCCCTTAAATCCCCAGTGCTCAGCCGTGACTGGTCAGAGAGGAGCATGTGACACAACAGGATAGGGCAACTAGGTCACCTGACCGGAGACAAGATAGCGGCGCCCATGCCAGAACAGAAGCACCACCAGGCCTAACCAGACCAGAGTGACAGTATGCCCACACGGAACCACGCACAGCCAATGCTCCCCACCAGGCACCAGTGCCACCGCCAGACGCCCCTCGCCATAGCGTCCTCACAGGTATTACCCGTCGACTACCATGCCGAGAAACCCTGGTCGTGACAATATGAAGCAAAACGGTACTAAGTGTGGAAAAAAGCTGTGGCCGTGGCATCCAACCATTTTGGGTACAGATTCAGACGGAGACGCACACAGGAAGACATAGCACTGAAACAGCCCTGGTATGTGTGTTTAATGATCTTCTGATGGCAAGAGACAGAGGTGATTGTTCAATCTTAATCCTTCTGGATCTCTCAGCAGCATTTGATACTGTGGACCATGGGATTCTAATTGAGCGCCTGAAAAATTTCTGTGGACTGGATGGCACAGTCCTTAGCTGGTTCAAATCATTTCTGAACGGCAGGTCACAGAGAGTTTCTTCTGGAGTAAACTCTTCATCACCAGTGTCACTTCCATGCAGTGTCCCACAGGGTTCTATACTATCTCCCATGCTTTTTGCAGTATACATGCTATCATTAGGTGAAATAATCAGACGTCATGGCCTGGTCTACCACTGCTATGCAGATGATACACAACTGTACCTGTCCTTTGCTCCAGGTACAAAGGACCCCATAACAACCCTAAATGGCTGCCTAGCTGAGCTTCAGGAGTGGATGAGTGCTAGTTGGCTGCGACTGAACCCTGATAAAACAGAGGTTCTTATGATAGGTCACAGGACAGGGCTACAGCATAGCCAACCAACAGGACTTATGCTTGGGGGATTAGAATTACAAAACACTGAACATGTGCGGAATCTTGGTGTTGTCCTGGAAAGTGGCCTCTGACACTTAAACATCAGGTATCAGCCACAATCAAATCCTCATTCTTTCATCTGAGGAACATTGCCAGAATCAAGCACTTAATTCCCTCAGAAGATCTGCCTAAAGTCATACATGCATTTATATCATCACGTCTAGAGTACTACTGCAATGCCCTCTACCTCGGTCTCCCAGCAAAAGAATTGCACGGATTGCAGATGGTACAAAACGCAGCTGCCAGGCTATTAACCAACCAGCCCTGTTCCAGCCACATAACACCCATTCTCTACTCCCTTCGCTGGCTGCCTGTCAGATGGTGAATTGCTTTCAAGATTGGATTAATAACTTACAAAGCCCTACATGACCATGGCCCAAGGTACCTAAAGCAGCTTCTGATTCCTTACTGTCCCACTCGATTACTGCGATCCGTTGACGAAGGACTATTAACAGTACCTAGAATCTCACGGAATTCGTCTGGGGGTCGAGCTTACAGGTTTGTGGCTCCAACCTTATGGAACTCACTTCCCCGCACAGTTCGAGAGGCCTCCACTCTAGAATCCTTCAAAAATAGACTCAAGACTCATCTACTAACCCAGCATTTCACTAATGTCCCTTGTTTAAGCTTATTTTGTATGTTGTACTGTAAATGTAAAGCACTTTGAGTCCTTTAGGAGAAAAGCGCTATATAAATAAAATTATTATTATTATTATTATTAGGTGTATGTGTCGCATATCAAAATAATCAGCACAGTCTCCTGGTGCGTCGCATCGTATTGCAACTAAGAGACACATTTTTGGGGCGAAACTAGCAGAGTCGCATGGGACCTTGCGCACCAAGAGGGGCTGTTTGGTGTGACTGCAGCAAGAATGTATTAGGACACATCTATATATATTGATGAGATCCGGTCTAAAGATCTACAGCAAAGGTAGACAATGTCTAGATAGACAGCAGATGTTAGACAGTCAATACAGGGACAAAAGGTCGACAGTTGACACACTAAAGGTCGACATGTAAGAAGGCCGAAAGGTACAAATGGTCGACATGGTCAAAGGGTCAACATGAAAATGATTGACACATTTTTTTTTAGGTTTAGGGTTAGGCACTTACCCCAACAGTGAGGCACTTACCCCGATGGTTAGGGTTAGGCACTTACCCCGACGGTTAGGCACCAGGAGGGTTAGGGTTAGGCACTAGAAGGGTCGGTTAGGGTCAGGCACCTACCCCGATGGTTAAGGTTAGGCACCATTAGGGTTAGGCACCAAGTGGAGAGTTAGATTAGGGTGAAGATAAGAGTTAAATATAAAAAACATGTGTTGTCCATTTACAAGTCGACCTTTTGACCCTGTCGACCATTTGTACCTGTCAATTACACGTTGACCTTTAGTGTGTCGACCTTTTGTCCCTGTCGACCTATTGACTGTCTAACATCTGGTGTCTATGTACAGCTTCTACATACAGCCTGTATGGGAATAATTAGATGCCTTATTATAAAAAAAAAATGCGCAGATCTTTATTAAGCCATATGTTAAAAGCAATTAATTATTTAACATTTAACAATGATACAGTTCTGTTATTAAAACTGGCCATATAAAGAGCTCTAGTAGTACATAATAGGCCTGTTATACTCATTTATTAAACAGAAGAATTAGCCCTGTTATATAAGTAGTGTCTCCGCCAACGCCCCTGTAATAACGCTAAGAGGTAAATACATTTGTAAACGGTGGCGTAACTATAAATTTTGCTCCCCCCTGCCAAAATATTTCTGACCCCCCCCCCCCCACCATGACCTTTTGGTAAAATTATTATAGGACCATTTATATGCAATTTGGCCCCCCGTGCAAAAGTTAAAAATGTGCCCCACCCCCCTAGACAGTTTGCAGTATTTTTCCTCCTTGCAGTAATGCCCCTTACACATTATACCACACACCGTAATGCCCCTTACACATTATTCTACACACCATAATGCCCATTACACATTATACCACACACTGTAATGCCTATTACCAAAGTGTCACTTACATATTTGCCCCCTGACACCATTTTATACCCCACAGTAAGGCTTCTAATTACTTTTAAATTACCTGCTTGTTGTCAGGGGTCTTATACAGTGCCCCCAGTAGTGGCCCCCCTATGCAGTGCCCCAGGTAGTGGTCTCCCTATGCAGTGCCCCTTATTAAATTCCCCAGTCATCCCCCTTATATTGTGTCCCCAGTACTAACCCCCCAGCAGTGCCCCCAGTAATAGCCCCCCCAGCAATGCCCCCAGTAGTAGTCCTCCCCCAGCAATGCCCCCAGCAGCAGTCCCCCACCTATGCAGTGCCCCCAGCAGTAATCCCCCACCTATGCAGTGCCCCCAGCAGTAATCCCCACCTATGCAGTGCCCTCAGTTGTGGTCCCACCAGTGCAATGCCTCCAGTAGTAGTCCTCCCCCAGCAATGCCCCCAATAGTAGTCCTCCCCAGCAATGCCCCCAGTAGTAGTCCTCCCCCAGCAATGCCCCCAGCAGCAGTCCCCCACCTATGCAGTGCCCCCAGCAGTAATCCCCCACCTATGCAGTGCCCCCAGCAGTAATCCCCACCTATGCAGTGCCCTCAGTTGTGGTCCCACCAGTGCAATGCCCCCAGTAGTTGTCCACCATTGCAGTGCCCCCAGTAGTAGTCCCACCAGTGCAGTGCCCCCAGTAGTAGTCCCACCAGTGCAGTACCCCCAGTAGTAGTCCCCTCCCCCTCAGCAATGCCCCCAGTAGTAGTCCCCCCCAGCAATGCCCCCAGGAGCAGTCCCCCCCTAGCAGTGCACCCAGTAGTAGTCCCCCCAGCAGTACCCCTAGTAGCAGTCCCACCCAGCAGTGCACCCAGTAGTGGTCCCCCCAGCAGTACTCCTAGCAGCAGTCCCACCCAGCAGTGCCCCCCATAGTAGTCACACCCAGTAGTGCCCCCAGTAGTCCCCCCCAAGCAGTGCCCCCCAGTAGTAGCCCCCCCAGCAGTACCAGTAGTAGTAACCCCCCAGCAATGCCCCCCAGTAGTCCCAATAGTAGTAACCCCCCCCAGCCATGCCCCCCAGTAGTAGCCCCCCCAGCAGTACCAGTAGTAGTAACCCCCCCAGCAATGCCCCCCAGTAGTAGTCCCTCCCCCTGCAGTAGCAGTAGTTAACCCCCTCAGCAATGTCCCCCAGTAGTAGTAAGCCCCCCTTCCCCGCCGGCCAGACAGCCACAAAAAAAAAAAGACCCCCACTTAACTTGATCCCCGCTCCGGCATCAGCTCCTCCGTCTGTCGTCCTCCCGGGCCGGCCCACTCTGCATGATGGGAGAGCTCTCCCATCAGCCACTGCGGGAGCCAGAAGATGTCCGGCTCTGGCAGTGGGCGCAGCAGCTGATGAGAGTCTGTCTGACTCTCATCGGTTGCTAAAACAAACACACAGCTGCTGGCGCCGGCGGCTGTGTGTTTGTTATGCTAATTGTGTAGTGCGGACGGCCAGTAGGACCTCTAGCATCTGTCTCCTTCATGGCGGTGGCCATTTTTGGAGGGCTTTTTTCTGTGGACGGCTAGTTCGCATGGAATCTGCAGCCACAGTGCCCCACAAGCCCCCGCGCTCCCAAGCCACCGCAGGGGCTGCGGGGGTGGTAGTTACAAATTGTAGTGGTAGTTACAAATTGTAAAGAAATGTCATGGAGCGGAGCTAGGACTCTTTGTAGACAGAGGGCGTTATTCAGAGGTAAGCGCTATTCCGACGTTCCCGCGGTTGAGCGATGTTTTCTTAGTGCACATGTGTGAAAAGTCCAGGAATCCCCATCTGTGCATGCGTGAAAACCTAGTGTCCTACGCTATTCGCAATTGCGCACAGAATTACAAACACATGAGAAGAGATTGGCGATCAGTGGACGCATCAGGATCGAGATTGGAAGGTGACCTAAAGTGATCACGGAAAGGGGCCCTTTCATGGGCGTGTTAGGGGAGTTTCCAGGGCGTGTCTGGTAACGCTGCTATGCTTGTGGGGCCATGTTTAGGTGGCTTAAAGGAGAGCAGTCAGAGTAGATCTCAAACTCGGTCCTCAGGACCCCAAACAGTTTTCCAGGTTTCCTCACAAAATCACAAGTGAAACAATTAGCTCCACCTGTGGCTATTTTATGTGTTAGTGAGTAATGAATACACCTGTGCACTTGCTAGGTGACCTGGAAAACATGCAGTGTGTGGGGTCCTGAGGACCGAGTTTGAGAACCACTGGAATAGATCATAGGCTACCACAATTGTCGATGTTGGTGTGTTTACAATCCCCATCGCAAATCATACTTGACTACATTTGAAAAAATTTCAGGGAGATTGTGAAAGCAGCACCTATGGGTGTGTCCTGCTACATCAGAGAGGCGTGTCCTACATGTGATGGGCGTGTACTGCTACACCTGAGAGGCATGTCATACATGTGATAGGCGTGTACTGCTACACCTGAGAGGCGTGACATACATGTGATGGGCATGTACTGCTACATCAGAGAGGTGTGTCATACATGTAATGGGTGTGTACTGCTACATCTGAGAGGCGTGTCATACATGTGATGGGCGTGTACTGCTACATCTGAGAGGCGTGTCCTACATGTGATGGGCGTGTACTGCTACATCTGAGAGGTGTGTCATACATGTGATGGGCGTGTACTGCTACATCTGAGAGGTGTGTCATACATGTGATGGGTGTGTCCTGCTACATCAGAGAGGCATGTCCTACATGTGATGGGTGTGTCCTGCTACATCAGAGAGGCGTGTCCTACATGTGATGGGCGTGTACTGCTACATCTGAGAGGTGTGTCATACATGTGATGGGTGTGTCCTGCTACATCAGAGAGGCGTGTCCTACATGTGATGGGTGTGTCCTGCTACATCAGAGAGGCATGTCCTACATGTGATGGGCATGTACTGCTACATCAGAGAGGTGTGTCCTACATGTGATGGGCGTGTACTGCTACATCAGAGAGGCATGTCATACATGTGATGGGCATGTACTGCTACACCTGAGAGGCATGTCATACATGTGATAGGCGTGTACTGCTACACCTGAGAGGCATGTCATACATGTGAAGGGCATGTACTGCTACACCTGAGAGGCATGTCATACATGTGATAGGCGTGTACTGCTACACCTGAGAGGCGTGTCATACATGTGATGGGCATGTACTGCTACATCAGAGAGGTGTGTCATACATGTGATGGGCGTGTACTGCTACATCTGAGAGGCGTGTCATACATGTGATGGGCGTGTACTGCTACATCTGAGAGGCGTGTCATACATGTGATGGGCATGTACTGCACATCAGAGAAGCGTGTCATACATGTGATGGGCATGTACTGCTACATCTGAGAGGCGTGTCATACATGTGATGGGCGTGTACTGCACATCAGAGAGGCGTGTCATACATGTGATGGGCGTGTACTGCTACATCTGAGAGGCGTGTCATACATGTGATGGCGTGTACTGCTACATCTGAGAGGTGTGTCATACATGTGATGGGCATGTACTGCTACATCTGAGAGGTGTGTCATACATGTGATGGGTGTGTACTGCTACATCTGAGGGGCGTGTCAAACATCTGATAGGCCTGTACTGCTACATCAGAGAGGCGTGTCATACATGTGATGGGCGTGTACTGCTACATCTGAGAGGCGTGTCATACATGTGATGGGCGTGTACTGCTACATCTGAGAGGTGTGTCATACATGTGATGGGTGTGTACTGCTACATCTGAGAGGTGTGTCATACATGTGATGGGCATGTACTGCTACATCTGAGAGGTGTGTCATACATGTGATTGGTGTGTACTGCTACATCTGAGGGGCGTGTCAAACATCTGATAGGCCTGTACTGCTACATCAGAGAGGCGTGTCATACATGTGATGGGCGTGTACTGCTACATCTGAGAGGCGTGTCATACATGTGATGGGCGTGTACTGCTACATCTGAGAGGTGTGTCATACATGTGATGGGTGTGTACTGCTACATCTGAGAGGCGTGTCATACATGTGATGGGCGTGTACTGCTACATCTGAGAGGCGTGTCATACATGTGATGGGCATGTACTGCTACATCTGAGAGGCGTGTCATACATGTGATGGGCATGTACTGCTACATCTGAGAGGCGTGTGATAAACCTGACTTACATCCAACCTTAAATGAGCCCAAAAGCAGTTACTTGTTGATGGAAACACACTGATACTTTTCAGAAAATACATGTAGCCATAGGGATCATTGGACCTCAGTCAGAGGCGGTCGTTAGTTGCAAGCGGTTGCTCTGAATCAGGGCGGCCGCTTGCATCCTGAACGTCCGCCTCCTTGTCGGTCGTTAAGCTGTGGGTTACCACCCACAGCTTAACGACCGACCAGGTTGATGGTCGCGATGGTGAACACCATCGCGACCATCGGGGCTTACGACCAGACCGTAAGGTTGGGTCTGGGCACTCGTAAGCCCCAGGGAGCTTTCTGCTCTGATGGAGCAGGAAGCTCCCCACTGACATCGCTGATGATGTCAGTGCGGCCGCCCACAAAATGGTAGGCATTCGTAAAGGAAAGCCTCTGGAAACCACCCCCCGGCCCGCCTACCAAACGGGGCCAGCTGTCGATCAACATCGACAGCCACACCCTTTGGTAGCGAGCACCGGAGCGACAGAGTTTCTCTGTCGCTCCGGGGCTTGCGCACGCGCAGTGCGGCCGCTGCGCGTGCACAGGACTAAACATTGAGTCGGTTACGAGCGCATCGGCGGTTGCGACCGACTCTGAATGAGGTCCATTGTGCCTTATTACCAAGGGGAACAATACTAATGATCCCATTTGAATGTAGACAGTGTATTTCTATGTTTTTTTTATATAACAGCTTCATAATGGGGGTAAAGTACAATCGGGTAGATTGGAGCAGTGAAAAGATTCAGGGAGACAGTTGATTTTTGTACCAGCTATCTCCACGCCCGAGCAATGATGAATTCCTCCGGCGCTCGCCACAAGTTGAAATGTTAATTACCTGGATCCGCTCGAACCTCTAATAATTAACATAATGAATAGAGGGCCTGATTCAGAGCCGGACGCTCTGACCAGAGCGCTCGCTCTGAATCAGGGCCCTCCTCCATTAAAATGGAGCGTCCTCATAGACACTCGTATAGCTGTGGGTGACCACCCACAGCATATACGAGCGTCCAAAAAGATGGTCGCAATGGTCTTGACCATCGCGACCATCGGACTTGCGAGGGAAACCCTGCGGTAGGGTTTCCCAGCCACAAGCCCTGGAGTGATTTTGGCTCTATCAGAGCCAAAATCACTCCCACTGACATCACGAGTGATGTCAGTGGGGCCGGCTTCAGACAGTAGGCGTTCCCATGGGAACGCCTCCGTCTGGCAGGCATGCCCCCGGCACGCCCACCAAAAGGGGCGTGCTGTCAGTCACCATCGACAGCACGCCCCCTTTGGTGCGAGACCCGGAGCGAAAGCTTGGCTGTCGCAGTCCGGGTCTCGCGCATGCGCACGATGGAGCTCCCTCCGTCGTGCGCATGCGTAGTGGGGAACATCGACCCACTTGCGAGCGTACTGCCGCTTGCGAGTGGGTCTGAATGGCCCCCAGAACCCTTAGTCTTGAGTCCCGGCCACGGAGCTCTCCGCGTTTTGCTTCTATCTATGCGTCAGGTAAGTGATTGCACCGATAGTTGATGATAAATGACAGAGGAAATGCAGAACGCCCCAGGATATGGTTTGGATGACCGTAAGTAAATGAGCCTGGCTTATTGTGACCGTCATGGCCAAAGCGTACTGTGGCTGGATCAAGCCAATTATAATAGTGTGCAGACTGGAGCACTGTAGAATATAGACAAACGCTTCACTTGTAAATATATGATTTCCAGAGAGCTTCTCCCATAAGTGCTATTTGCCAGGAAGATTCATTTTGCTGTTATAGACTTTCATTTCGGAGCTTTTGAATCCACTAATAGTTCTGCTTATATGAATAGCTTTAATTATAGAAGTGTCCAGTGAGTGTGATCTGTCTTATGTTTAAATGTGTATTTTAATTGTTGTTTTTGATTTATGACTTAATAAAGTATGGATATTTTTACAGATAGGGTGTCTGCGTGTTGTAACTATCTATCTATTCTATATGAGCGTCTGGTGTGAGCTGGAACTACAGACACTATGCAGCATTCCTGTACAGTGGGCATGGCTACCTGGCTGCAGACTAAGGGCCGTACTATCCAATTAGTTTTGCACCCGCGCTAAAGTTTCGCATGCCGACTTTTCGCCTACATCATGTATTTTAGCCGCAGAAACTTATTGTGCGCGAACCCGCTATTCGCCCTATTCAGTTCCAAAAGACGCGAAAACGGCGACACGCGAAGTCAGAACAGGCGGAAAGTGGTGTCAGAATCGGGGAAATCAGCCTGAACCCCCCCAAAAGATGCAGAAACATTGGGGATCAATGTAGTAGTGCCCGATTAGCCCTAATAAAACTGTTTGGGGTACTTAAGTTAGTACAATTGCCTCTAATTAGTGTCTTTGCACAAGTGGTGAAGAATGGCATAAAGCAGTATTTATTGGAGAAGATAAGTATTCCTGGCACATATGGGGTATCCGACAATGGGTGCTAGTATCTTTTACTGCCTCTATAGTGTAGTTTTAATAAAAGTGAAATTCCTCCGTCATAAAAGCACCTGCAATCCCAAAAACACTTGACCCCTTCTTAGAGCACCCCCAGAACCTTATTTCGCTAGTGTTTATGCTTGTCCCCCACTTTGTGCTTTTTTGCCCCCAAATCCAAATTCATGGCACCGTCGCTGCACCGTGGCAGCTTTATTTGGCATGCAGGGTGCCTGGAAGGGTACGTACCCTATAAGAGGCGGGATGTACCACATCGCGGATGCAAAGCTTAGTAGTTAGTACCCTGACAAGAGTCCAGGTTTTTCCGGGACAGTCCCATTTTTCTGTGGGTGAAAAGAGCCTGGGATGATTGACTAGGGCAGTGGTTCTCAAACTCGGTCCTCAGGACCCCACACAGGTCACGTTTTCCAGGTCACCCAGCAGGTACACAGGTGTTAAAAGTTTACTGACTACACTAATCGGAAGCTGCTACATTTGGGAGCGCTAGATATTGTTTTTCTTGTAGGTGCACAGGTGTACTCATTACTCAGAGACACATTTTAAAAGTTCCACAGGTGGAGCTAATATCTCACTTGTGATTTTGTGAGGAGACCTGGAAAACATGCACTGTTTGGGGTCGTGAGGACCGAGTTTGAGAACCACTGGACTAGGGGAATGTTTATGTATATTTGGGGGCATAGTTTGGTGGAACGGAAATATGGCTGTGAATATATTAATTTGCATATCACAGCGATGTAAGGAATGTTGCCTGTAAAATGTTTTCAATTACGTGATGTAAGAAATGTGGGGTTCCATACAAAAGGTCGACAATGAAAATGTTGACAATGATTTGGTTGACAACATTATCACATGATAAAAGATCGACAGACACAAAAGGTCGGCAGGTTCAAAAGGTCGACATGGAAATGGTCGACACAGAAATGGTTAACTTTTTTTTTTTAGGGTTTACCCCCAATGTCTGCAGCTAGAAGAATTACACTCTGGATTTGTTCTGTGAGTTTCATTTCCTAGGGAAATGTACAACCTAAGATAAAGATTTACATAAACTGGGACAAACGCTAATAAATCAGGACACATACTGTAGATGCTACATAAACTCTGTGTACCCATACAGAATTACAGTATCCTTCTTATAAATAAATCAGATTTTCAATAGAGAACACACAGAAACCCCGGACAATTCATTGTTTCTTACTATATTGGGTTTTCAGTTTCACATTCTCTTTAACAACAAAAATTACTTTTGTCTTTTAACGACTGATTTGTGTCATAGGGCTTGATTCACTACCAATCGCAACTGCAATTCCGCACGCAATCGGACGATTGTTGCATTCTGCGCAAGTGTATGCATCGCAGTGCTCGTGCGCGAACCGGCCACTGTGATCGGGACTGCGATCGCAGTGACTACACAGACCCATCGCAAAGTGATTGACAGGAAGTGCCATTGGTGGGTGGTGATGGGGGTGGTGTTCGGGGAAACACAGGTGTACCAGTGCGTCTGAATGCCGTTACATGGGCGTGCATAAATTATCCACTGTGATGCCGTACGCATTTTGAGGACTCGTAGCGTGCGATGAGGTAAGCAATTTCTGAGTAAGCTCAGAGCCTGTGTAAGTGAGGCTGTGATGGTACTCCATGTTGATGTTACCAATGGTTTCGCAGTCTTGCTAAACATTACGGATGCATGTAAGAAAAGTGGGCGTCCCTGTGTTATGCTGCGGCGGCATATCCATCACAATTGATTAGCATACTATCGCAGGGGGGGTGGCCATACACAGGGCCGGCTCTAGGGGTGTTCGACCTGAGCGGTCGCACAGGGGCGCCACCCATAGAGGACGCACCCCTCCCCAACATCCCAATTTCAGCGGTACATTACTGTCCTGCTGTTCCACCCGTGGGCCGAAGAGGCCCACGGGTGGTTAAATCGGGGGGTTGGGGACCCCCACCGCCACAGCTGTGCGGCGGTGCTGGACCCCGGAAACTCTGAATTGATGCTGCGTGCAGGTAGTGAGGCTCCCCCCAGCCTGACATTATTTGGAGGCGGACACGCCTCCTAATAACGTCACATAGGAGGCGTGGCCTATGGTAATTAGGCCATGCCCCCATTTGGCCAACGATAGGGTGTGCTGGAGGGGGTCGGCACAGGGTGCTCCGACCCCTGGAGCCGGCTCTGGCCATACATTCCTGGATTTGGCAACGTCCCCTTGACCTGGGCCTGTCAGAGCTCTTGACGACCCAGCTTCCAGCCACAACCACTATAGTCACCACCAGCCAAAGAGTGGGCAGTATGGACTGGTATCACTAGGGACCAGTGGCGGCTCCAGACCAGACCAGTCCAAAATTCAAATAGTCTAAATTCTCATAGTCTAAATGAGCATTTAGACTATAAGAAAATGCGATGCAGCAAGTGATGTGAATTATTAGACAGTGGGCCTGATTCAGAGGTGCTCGCAAAAACCGAGCGCTCGCTCTGAATCAGGGCAGGTGCTGTTTTTTGTAGGAGCGGCCCCCCGGCCGCTCGCATAGCTGTGGGTGGCCACCCACAGCTATAGCGAGCAGCCATGATGATGTTTGCGTTGGTTGCCACCATCGGGCTTGCGACGAGACCCTTGTGGTAGGGTCTCATGGCCGCAAGCCACAGAGAGCTTCTGGCTCAAATAGAGCAGGCGTTCGCTTGGGAACGCCTCCGTTTGTGAAGCCACCCCCCCGGCCACGCCTACAAAATGTAGTGAGTCCCGGAGCGAGCGCTTCTTGCGCTCGCTCTGGGGCTCGCGAGTGCGCGCTGGGCCACCATCGACCCGCTTGCGAGCAGGTCTGAATCAGGCCCTGTATCTGTGCAGTGCAGCGCAACATGGTGGTGCTATATAAAATATGATCTAGCATTTAGATCATACTAGCCTTCTCTCCCGGAACGCCACATCTCAGGAGCTGCTCCTGGCCCCCCGGAAGAGCAGTCAAGTTTCCCGTGGGCCTGCAGTGCGCACTGCCGCATCCACCTTGCACTGCCCACTTTTCACGTAAAGTGGCTGGTTCGGGCGGCCAATGATGAGTTTCACGCTGAATCGCATCATCGAAGCCACACACCCCGCTTTATAATGCCGGTAATCTTGGCATTGCAAAGCTGGGGGAAGGGCTATAATGATGTGATTGTGCCATAACGTCCCTACACCGCCCCCTTTGCTCCACCACGCCCCCTGCTGTGATGACATGGCTGCCCCTCCCGGAAGGAGATATGCACATGAGTGACTAGGTGCACTTGTACAGCAGAGTGAAATCCTGGGCTTGGGGGAGATGTATCAAAGCTTCTGAAGAGCAGAGAAGTGGACAGGTCCAAATGTTGCTCATAGTGACCAATCAGCTTCCCCTATCATTTTATAGAATTGATACATTGCCCTCTTGGGCTTTCAGTTCCCCTTAGTGTTATGTCCATCATAAGATAGGAACACTTTCCGACGAGGCCCTTTGCTGTTATCTCCAGAGAGGTCCCTTGCTGCTATCGCCGGTGAAGCCCCTTGCTGCAATCACTGGCGAGACCCCTTGCTGTTATAGCCAGTGAGACCCCTTGCTGCAATCACTGGCGAGACCCCTTGCTGTTATAGATGGCGAGACCCCTTGCTGCAATCAATGGTGAGAACCCTTGCTGCTATCATTGGTGAGACCCCTTGCTGCTATCTACTGCGAGACCCCTTGCTGCAATCACCGGTGAGACCCCTTGCTGCAATCACCTCCGAGACCCTTTGCTGCAATCACTGGCGATATCCCTTGCTGCAGTCGCTGGCAATACCCCTTGCTGCAGTCGCTGGCAAGACCCCTTGCTGCAATCGCTGACGAGACCTTTTGTAGCTATCGACAGTGAGACCCCTTTCTGCAATCATCAGAGAGACCCCTTGCTGCTATCTAAGATGAGACCCTATGCTGCAATCATCGGAGAGTCCCTTTGCTGCAATCACTGGCGAGACCCCTTGTGGCTATTGCTGGCAAAAACACTTGTGGCTATCGCCCACGAGACCTATTGCTCAAATCACCGCCAAGAGCCCTTGCTGCAATCACCGGCGAGACCTCTTGCTGCAATCACCAACGAAACCCCTTGCTGATATCTGCAGTGAGACCCCTTGCTGCATTCACTGGGGAGATCCCTTGCTGGTATCTACGGCAAGACCCCTTGCTGCAATCACTGGCAAGACCCCTTGCTGCAATCACCGGCGAGACCCCTTGCTGGTATCTACGGCAAGATCCCTTGCTGCAATCACCGGCGAAACCCCTTGCTGCAATCACCGGCGAGACCCCTTGCAACTATCGCCAGCGAGACCACTTAAGGCTATCGCCCATGAGACCCATTGCTCCAAACACCAGCGAGAGCCATTACTGCTATCTGCAGCGAGACCCCCTGCTGCAATAACCGCGAGACCTCTTGCTGCAATCACTACTGAGACCCCTTGTCGCTATTGCCGCTGAGACTCCTTACTGCTATCGCCCACGAAACCCATTGCTCCAATCACTGCCAAGAGCCCTTGACCTATAGACCTGACTGCCTTTGGCCATTGGTTGACTGTTCAATAAAATATTTTCCTTTCTTTTTTTGATGTCCAATATTGTAAGTTTGTTTCAGCGCTGATAACATACCAACCTCCTATTGCTTAATATTATTCTAGCAAATCTGTCTTCATTTCCCCCATGATGTACTGTAGTGCTGATAGATATATTTTTGCTGGTCACATAACAGATATGAATACATTATACTGGTGCTCATCTAATATCACCAGACAGCTGACACGGTTAACCCATGGTTTAGTGCAAGGCACAATAGGTAATAGTGAATATGAATTTCCATTACCAATCTGACACCACAATAAATTAGAGATGAGCGGTTCGGATTCTGTGGAATCCGAACCGCTCCGAACATTGGGGATCCGAGTCCACCCGAACCTTGTTCGGGTGTTCACCGCCTGACTCGGATCCCCGTTCGGGGCCGAACGGCGGCCGCCTGATGTCGGATTCTCACTAGAGAATCCGACATCAGGTCTCCTCGCGTGTAGGGCAGAGCGCAGTGATAGCGCTCTGCCCTACACAGACACAGACACACAGCCGCCAGCGGCAGCTGTGTGTTTGTTACAGCAGCCAATGAGAGTCACACAGACTCTCATTGGCTGCTGCACGGAGGGAGCCGGCTGGAGCTCACACATGAGCTCCGTCTTCCGGCTCCCTCCTCAGCGTGTGACAGCAGAGCGGACGGCGCGGGAGCGGGGATACAGGTAAGTTTTATTTTTTTTATTTTTTTACTTGTCAAAGGTCCGGGGGCGCTACTGGGGGGGGGGTCTGCTACTGGGGGGGGCTATACTACTTGGGGGGCCATACTACAGAGGGGCCTGCTACTGGGGGGGGGCTATACTACTGGGGGGGGTCTGCACTACTGGGGGGGGTCTGCTACTGGGGGGGGCAATACTACTGGGGGGGCCATACTACAGAGGGGCCTGCTACTGGGGGGGCTATACTACTGGGGGGGGTCTGCTACTGGGGGGCCATACTACTGGGGGGGATCTGCACTATTGGGGGGCCATACTACAGAGGGGCCTGCTACTGGGGGGGGGCTATACTACTGGGGGGGTCTGCACTACTGGGGGGGGTCTGCTACTGGGCGGGGCTATACTACTGGGGGGGCCATACTACAGAGGGGCCTGCTACTGGGGGGGGCTATACTACTGGGGGGGGTCTGCTACTGGGGGGGCCATACTACTGAGGGGCCTGCTACTGGGGGGGGCCATACTACTGGGGGGGCTTACTACTACTGGGGGGGGGCTGCTACTGGGGCAGCCTACTACAGGGGGGGCCATACTACAGGGGGGGCCCATACTACAGGGGGGGCTACTACTGGGGCAGCCTACTACTGGGGGGGCCTGCTACTGGGGCAGCCTACTACTGGGGGAGCCATACTACTGGGGGGGCATACTACTGGGTGGCATGCTAATGGGGGGCATACTACTGGGGGGGCCTGCTAATGGGGGGCATACTACTGGGGGGGGCCTGCTAATGGGGGGCATACTACTGGGGGGCATTCTACTGGGGGCACTGCATAGTGGACCCTACTACTAAGGGGACTGCATAGGGGGCACCCCTGCTGGAGGACATTGTGTAAGGGACACCGCTACTGTGGGCATTGTGTAAAAGGGTCACTACTGTGGGCATTGTGTAAAAGGGGCACTACTGTGTGTCGTAACATAAATAAGAGACACTACTTTATGGTGTAATGTGAATCAGGCCCTATGTGCGGTGTAATGCTAATAAGATTGTGCACTGTGACTCCTAGGGCCATAGCCCACTTTGTAAATAAGTACTATGACTCTGCTGGCCGTACCCCACTGGGTGGGTGCCCTACTTTTCATTTCTGCCACTGCTGTGTGGCAATGTGTCATAGATGTGCTTTATACTGTGGTGTCTGTGTCGTTGTGCCGCTGCTTTGTCGCTTAGTAACCAGTCAGCTCACTGCAACCTTTGGCCAATAATGTTGAAAACAATATTATAAGCTGTGATATGGTCTAAATTGACTGGAAATTAATGTTATTGAGGTTAATAATACTCTAGGAAGAAAAAAAAGACCAATTTATGTGATTTTAGCTTTTTTTGTCAATTTTTGTAAAAAAATCCAAATCCAAATCCAAAGCCAGTCACCGCAGTTTGGCAAATCCAAATCCAAATCCAAAGCCGGACAACGAATTAGAACCAAATCCAAATCCGGCAAAAATGGTCCGGCGCACATCCCTACAATAAATCCACTCCCTGAATGGCTGCACACATTAACCCTCTCCTTGTCAGCGCATAACTCATACTGTAAAACTCTCTCAGTTTTAGGGGCGCAATAAGTCATGTTTATAGCCACAGATGTGACCCTCACCTGTTTCAGCACATTAGATCGGTGGTAACTGCAGCGATGCACAATTATTTTGCTTACTACGATGATAGGATGTTCCTGGCATTGTGAGGATGCTGCTAAAACATCTCAGTTCTCCCCCGAATGCTGAGGGACAAGTGTGTGTGTGGGATAAGATATGTAATAGCTGGAAGGAGGCAGAACTGCACCTGACATAGGGGGTCATTCAGACCCACTCGCGAGCGGCAGTACGCTCGCAAGTGGGTCGATGTTCCCCACTGCGCATGCGCACGATGGAGGGAGCTCCGTCGTGCGCATGTGCGAGACCCGATGAGCGAAGGACTTTCTTTCGCTCGGAGTGTCTCATCAAAGGGGGCGTGCTGTCGATGGTGACTGACAGCATGCCCCCTTTGGTGGGCTTGCCGGGGGCGTGCCTGCCAGACGGAGGCGTTCCCAAGGGAACGCCTACCGTCTGTAGCCGGCCCCACTGACATCACTAGTGATGTCAGTGGGAGTGATTTTGGCTCTGATAGAGCCAAAATCACTCCTGGCCTTGCGGTTGAGAAACCCAACCGCAGGCTTTTACTCGCAGTTCCGATGGTCGCGATGGTCAAGACCATCGCGACCATCATTTTGCACACTCGTATATGCTGTGGGTGGTGACCCACAGCTATACGAGCGTCCAGGAAGACGCTCCATATTAATGGAGGTGGGCCCTGATTCACAGCGAGTGCTCTGGTCAGAGCGTCCGGCTCTGAATCAGGGCCATAGAGAGAATCACCCCTGCAACAAAAACACGGAGGAATGTTCAGTAATTATTGAGTCATGGACATGACAGTTATAAATTCTTCTCGCCGCTTATTGTGGTAAGAAGAAATGAAAGATTGCCTACCCTCCAACATGCCCCAATCCACTAGGTACAACATGCTCTGCTCCTGGACTTCCCACCTCATTTATGACTGCAGCCACCTGTGTTGAACTAGTTGATTGATGAGACAGGTGATTCACCACAGGTGACTGCAATCATTAATAGGTGGGAAGTCCAGGAGCAGAGCATTTTGTACCGGGTGGAATGGGTCATGTTGGAGGGTCTGAGATTGCCCAGATGTATCCGGAAGGACAGGAACTATTGCGAGCACTTCATTTCTCCTTCAGGAGTCGGGCTTTATTCTGCCGACTGCACATGTGCGTTTGGAGAGTGCCGGGGAGGAATCCTATGTATCCTTCTCCCGGTACTCTTTGAGGAGTGTCACCCATTGGCTACGACAGCTAATGCCAGCTACAGGGGTCTATGGACCTCATTCAGAGCCGGACGCTATTTGCGCTTGCTCATCCAGAAAAAGGGGCTGGCTATTTAAATTGCCCATTCGCTCTTTGCGGTCTGTTGAGGCCTCTATGTCTGAACGAGCGAACAAAACATACGGACGTTTTTTTGTATAAAACGCCCACTGGCCGCTCGCATCATACGTCATCTCCGCTATTTATTAGATTAATCAAGTACATCGAAAGACGAATGAACTGCTCGCTATTCTTGTGGTTGCATTTTCCTACAGCAATCATGCGAGCAGTTCTGGCTAAAAGACACCCAACTGACGTGGTCGATGACGCTGCTTTGTTAATTATGCACACCCTTAAAACGCCTGTTTTGACCGTTTGGCACGCCTGCGTTCGGATCTCCACTCCCCCGTTTTCAAGCACCTTCCCCTGTTACCACCCACAAACGCCTCATCCTGTCACTCAAATTCGCTATTTTGTGAGCACGCGATTTCTGACCGCACTGACTGGTTCGCGCATGCGTACTAAAACCCATATGCATGCGCAGATGTGCGAACATCACTCGGAATGAACGAGCGGCCGCTTACGAGCGGCTCTGAATCAGGCCCTATGTGCTAAGCCTTGGAGAGAGAGAAAGTGGATGGAGATAAATTACCAACCAATTAGCTCCTATTGATCATTTTCCAAACACAGTCTGTAAAATGACAGTTAGGAGCTGATTGGTTGGCAGTTTATTTCCTTTCACTTTATCTCTCTCCAAGGCTTAGGGCCTGATTCAGACCCGCTGGCTAAGATGTATACTCTCGCTGCTGCCGATGGTGTGCAGTGTGTCTGCATTGTGAGTGTGCGCATACCTTAGCGAAAGTTCACAATGCATTCGCTCACTGCGCATAGACAGCCCAGCAAAGTGAGTGACAGGAGAAGCCGTTTTAGGTGGTATCAGGGGCTGGCCATTAAAAATGGGGGAGTGGAGGTGCAAACGCAGGCGTGTCTGAGCATCTCAGCGGCGTGTTACAGGTGTGTATAATTATAAGACAGCGTCATAGTACACGTCACCTGGCTTGTTGTTACACTGAAGTGCTCGCAGTGCTTGCAGCAGGGTATGGTCAATCTCAAGCGCTGCGATAGCATCCGATGTTACCGATGGTTACGTACACTTCCTGGACTTGACGTGCACAAGTGAGCATCTTAAAACAGGCTGTGATCGTTGTCTAAGAAATACTGGGTGTGCTAATGCATTGCTGTGTGGTAGCGCTGCCTACGCAATTTGCATACACATCGTGCGAGCGATCACATCTAGCGAGCGGCTCTGAATCATTCCCTTAGTACATAGACCCCTGATCTTTGTAAATTCAGCAATAAATCATCCCCCATGAGTTTCTATGGGGGCTGCTTTTGAGATCGAAAATGGGGGATCGCAGCAGATATTGGAGATACCGGGCTCGATCCAATTAGGCGCAAATTGCAAGTAGCGAGTTTGTTTCTTTAAACTCGCACACTTCACCGCGAAGCGCGCACTGAACAATTCTCCAATCCAATTAAAAATGCCTATTCGCACTACTCGCAGTGGATGTTGCGAATTAACTGCCAAATGAGATTTGCAAAAAATGCATGAAAATGTGGGGAGACCATCCTGGACCCCCCACAATGGATCGTTTCGTTAGCAGGACCGTATAGACGGCTGTTTGTGGCCAATAGGAAGTTATTGTAGGTTTTGAAATGGTGTCAAATGGCTGATTTTTTTTTTTATTTTTTTTTAAATGCAAGAAAATGTTAAAACATAAACTTTTTTCGTTTAATCTCAAACGAATTAAACAAAAAATGGAAAAAGGGTGATTTTGGGGTACTTTGAGGGCACCTTGAAAAATGGAAAAAATAATGATAAAAACAATTATTTTTCAACTAAAAAATTATTGTAATTAAATTTGGGGTACCTAAAGTAACGACAAAGTTGATTTTGGGGTAATTTGAGGATTTTTTTTTTTTTACATCAAAAAATTACATGTAATTAGGGGGGTGTCCAAGGGGTTCAGCACAGTGTCCCCACATTTTAACCCAAAAATAAAGATTTTCCTTTCCATCTCTCACCCTCAGGGAGGTGCGAGTGGAAACTTGCGAATTCAGTTTGCATGATCAGTGTGAGTTGCTAATTGGATTGTAAAATGAATTCGCTATGCGAATTCGAAGTGAAAATCGCAACTCGCACCACGCATCTCGCAATTAGTAGGATTGACCCCACTGTCTCTGCTGTGGTCCCTTGTAGATACATTAAGGGGACACTTAATATTTGCGGGTACCTCCCGTTAACAAGTGTTTTCTAGGGATATCCCACAAATATTACTTGATAAATAGGCCTCATGATGTTTACATTAGGGGTGTGCACCGGCCACTTTTCGTGTTTTGTGTTTTGGTTTTGGATCTGGATCTTTCTTCGTGTTTTGGATCTGGATTGGTTTTGCCAAAACCACCCTTCCGTGTTTTGGATTCTGGGTTTTGTGTTTTGGATCTGTATTTTTTTGAAAAAAAGCATAAAAACAGCTAAAATCACAGAATTTGTAGGTTTTTCTGCTCCTATGCTATTATTAACCTCAATAACCTTAATTTCCACTCATTTCCAGTCTATTCTGAATACCTCACACCTCACAATAGTGTTTTTATGTCCAAAAGGTTGCACCGAGGTAGCTGGATGACTATGCTAAGCGACACGAGTGGGCGGCACAAACACGTGACCCATCTAGGCGTGAAACTGCAGTGGCAGACAGGATGGCATTGAAAAACTAGGCCCAAAACTGTACATAATGCAAAGAAAAAAAAGAGGTGCAAGATGGAATTGTCCTTGGGCCCTCCCACCCACCCTTATGTTGTATAAACAGGACATGCACACTTTAACAAACCAATCATTTCAGCGCCAGGGTCTGCCACACAACTGTGGCTGAAATGATTGGTTCGTTTGGGCCCCCACAAAACAAGCTGGCAATTAATCTGTCCCTGCACAAACTGGCTCTACGGAGGCAAGAAGTCGTCCTCATCCTCCTCATCCACAGATTCCTCACCCTCTTCAGTGTTATGTACATCCTCATCCTCACAGAGTATTAATTCGTCCCTGCTGGAACCACAGGTCCCTCTGTACGTTCTGGAGGCTGGTCTCCCTGGAAGAGTTGATCATTCATTTTATGAACATCATCTTCTCCACATTTTGTGGAAGCAACCTCCTACGCCTTTCGCTAACAAGGTTCCCGGCTGCACTAAACACTCTTTCGGAGTACACACTGGAGGGGGGGCAACTCAGGTAAAATAGAGCCAGTTTGTACAGGGACCTCCAAATTGCTTCTTTTTCCTGCCAGTACAGGTACGGACTGTCTGACATGCCTACTTGGATGCTGTCACCGATGTAATCCTTTAACAGACAGACGCACGCTTGTCGCTGCTGCTTTGAGGATTCAAGTGCGGCTACAGCCCACACAATTCACAAAGACAGAAAAAAAAAAAGAATATTTTTATTGTTTGTGGAGCACACTTTGAGGGTTACACCACCCTCTAACAGACAGACGCACGCTTGTCGCTGCTGCTTTGAGGATGCAAGTGCGGCTACAGCCCACACAATTCACAAAGACAGAAAAAAGAAGAAGAATATTTTTATTCTTTGTGTAGCACACTTTGAGGGTGTCACCACCCTTTAACAGACAGACGCACGCTTGTCGCTGCTGCATTAAGGATGCAGGTGCGGCTACAGCCCACACATTTCACAAAGACCGAAAAAAAAAGAACAATATTTTAATTGTTTGTGTAGCACACTTTGAGGGTGTCACCACCCTTTAACAGACAGATGCAAGCTTGTCGCTGCTGCTTTAAGGATGCAGGTGCGGCTACAGCCCACACAATTCACAAAGACAGAAAAAAGAAGAATATTTTTATTGTTTGTGTAGCACACTTTGAGGGTGTCACCACCCTTTAACAGACAGACGCACGCTTGTCGCTGCTGCTTTGAGGATGCAAGTGCGGCTACATCGCACACAAGTCACAAACACATAAAAAAAATAGTTTTTTATTTTTTGGAGCACTTTGAGAGTTACACCACCCTTTAACAGACAGACGCACGCTTGTCGCTGCTGCTTTAAGGATGCAGGTGCGGCTACAGCCCACACATTTCACAAAGACCGAAAAAAAAGAACAATATTTTAATTGTTTGTGTAGAACACTTTGAGGGTGTCACCACCCTTTAACAGACAGACGCACGCTTGTCGCTGCTGCTTTCAGGATGCAGGTGCGGCTACAGCCCACACAATTCACATAGACAGATAAAAGAAGAAGAATATTTTTATTCTTTGTGTAGCACACTTTGAGGGTGTCACCACCCTTTAACAGACAGACGCACGCTTGTCGCTGCTGCTTTAAGGATGCAGGTGCGGCTACAGCCCACACATTTCACAAAGACCGAAAAAAAAAGAACAATATTTTAATTGTTTGTGTAGCACACTTTGAGGGTGTCACCACCCTTTAACAGACAGACGCACGCTTGTCGCAGCTGCTTTAAGGATGCAGGTGCGGCTACAGCCCACACAATTCACAAAGACAGAAAAAAGAACAATATTTTAATTGTTTGTGTAGCACACTTTGAGGGTGTCACCACCCTTTAACAGACAGACGCACGCTTGTCGCTGCTGCTTTAAGGATGCAGGTGCGGCTACAGCCCACACAATTCACAAAGACAGAAAAAAGAAGAATATTTTTATTGTTTGTGTAGCACACTTTGAGGGTGTCACCACCCTTTAACAGACAGACGCACGCTTGTCGCTGCTGCTTTGAGGATGCAAGTGCGGCTACATCGCACACAAGTCACAAACACATTAAAAAAAAGTTTTTTATTTTTTGGAGCACTTCGTGAGTTACACCACCCTTTAACAGACAGACGCACGCTTGTCGCTGCTGCTTTAAGGATGCAGGTGCGGCTACAGCCCACACAATTCACAAAGACAGAAAAAAGAAGAAGAATATTTTTATTGTTTGTGTAGCACACTTTGAGGGTGTCACCACCCTTTAACAGACAGACGCACGCTTGTCGCTGCTGCTTTGAGGATGCAAGTGTGGCTACATCGCACACAAGTCACAAACACATTAAAAAAAAATTTTTGATTTTTTGGAGCACTTTGAGAGTTACAACACCCTTTAACAGACAGACGCACGCTTGTCGCTGCTGCTTTGAGGATGCAAGTGCGGCTACAGCCCACACAATTCACAAAGACAGGAAAAAAAAGAACAATATTTTAATTGTTTGTGTAGCACACTTTGAGGGTGTCACCACCCTTTAACAGACAGACGCACGCTTGTCGCTGCTGCTTTAAGGATGCAGGTGCGGCTACAGCCCACACATTTCACAAAGACAGAAAAAAAAAGAACAATATTTTAATTGTTTGTGTAGCACACTTTGAGGGTGTCACCACCCTTTAACAGACAGACGCACGCTTGTCGCTGCTGCTTTGAGGATGCAGGTGGAATCTAGACGGGATTTGGAACCGAGGACACACTACCTCCATCAATTGTCTAAATCCCACTGCACTAATGTCGGATACCGGACGCACGTCTAACACCAACATAGCAGTCAAGGCCTCAGTTATACGTTTTGCTTCAGGATGACTGCTGTCGTACTTCATCCTCATCGCTAGGGACTGTTGGAGGGTCAATTGTTTAGTAAAAGTAGTGATGTTCCTACTTCCTCTCTGGGATGATGAACAACTCCCAGCAGCAGCAACAGCACTAGTAGGAAGTGGTTCTTGATCTTTACCTATTTTATTTTTATCAGAGAAAGTTTGGTCCTCCATTTATGTTATATTGATATATATACGTGCGGCTAAAGCGCACACAAACACAGAAAATATTTTTTTATTTTTGCTGGAGAGTAGTGCACTTTGTGGGTTACACCACCCTTTAAGAAATGAGCCAGCCGGCTCTTTACTTATGGGACACAGGCGCACGCTTGGCGCTGCTCCTTTGTTGATGCACATGCAGCCACAGTGCACACAAGTCACAAACACAGAAAATATATATTTTTTTGGTTTGGAGTGTACTTTGGGGGTTACAGAACCCTTTAACGGTCAAGCCAGCCGGCCCTTTACTTATGACACAGGCGCACGCTTGGCACTACTTTGTTGATGCACGTGCGGCTACTGCGCACACAATTCACAAACACAGAAAATAATTTTTTTTTTGGTTTGGACTGGAGTGTACTTTCGGGGGTTACAGCACCCTTTAACGGTCAAGCCAGCCGGCCCTTTACTTATGACACAGGCGCACACTTGGCACTACTTTGTTGATGCACGTGCGGCTACTGCGCACACAATTCACAAACACAGAAAATAATTTTTTTTCGGTTTGGACTGGAGTGTACTTTGGGGGTTACAGCACCCTTTAACGGTCAAGCCAGCCGGCCCTTTACTTATGACACAGGCGCACGCTTGGCACTACTTTGTTGATGCGCGTGCGGCTACTGCGCACACAATTCACAAACACAGAAAATAATTTTTTTTTTGGTTTGGACTGGAGTTTACTTTCGGGGGTTACAGCACCCTTTAACGGTCAAGCCAGCCGGCCCTTTACTTATGACACAGGCGCACGCTTGGCACTACTTTGTTGATGCACGTGCGGCTACTGCGCACACAATTCACAAACACAGAAAATAAAAATTTTTTTGGTTTGGACTGGAGTGTACTTTGGGGGTTACAGCACCCTTTAACGGTCAAGCCAGCCGGCCCTTTACTTATGACACAGGCGCACGCTTGGCACTACTTTGTTGATGCACGTGCGGCTACTGCGCACACAATTCACAAACACAGAAAATAAATTTTTTTTTGGTTTGGACTGGAGTGTACTTTGGGGGTTACAGCACCCTTTAACGGTCAAGCCAGCCGGCCCTTTACTTATGACACAGGCGCACGCTTGGCACTACTTTGTTGATGCACGTGCGGCTACTGCGCACACAATTCACAAACACAGAAAATAATTTTTTTTTTGGTTTGGACTGGAGTGTACTTTCGGGGGTTACAGCACCCTTAACGGTCAAGCCAGCCGGCCCTTTACTTATGACACAGGCGCACGCTTGGCACTACTTTGTTGATGCACGTGCGGCTACTGCGCACACAATTCACAAACACAGAAAATAATTTTTTTTTTGGTTTGGACTGGAGTGTACTTTCGGGGGTTACAGCACCCTTAACGGTCAAGCCAGCCGGCCCTTTACTTATGACACAGGCGCACGCTTGGCACTACTTTGTTGATGCACGTGCGGCTACTGCGCACACAATTCACAAACACAGAAAATAATTTTTTTTTGGTTTGGACTGGAGTGTACTTTCGGGGGTTACAGCACCCTTTAACGGTCAAGCCAGCCGGCCCTTTACTTATGACACAGGCGCACGCTTGGCACTACTTTGTTGATGCACGTGCGGCTACTGCACACACAATTCACAAACACAGAAAATATATTATTTTTTTAGCACTTGGGGGGAGCACCCCTGATGGACAGAGCACCCCCTGGACAACACTACAGCACCTCTTTAGGACTGGGACACTGCACAGGACTTTGGAGTGGACACAGCCCCTATGGAGAACTGACTGCACAACACAGTCCAGCCAGCCCCTATGGACCATGAAGTAGTGGACACAGCCCCTATTAACAACAGCAGCACAGCACAACACAGCCAGCCCCTATGGACTTTGAAGTAGTGGACAACAGCAGCACTACACTACACTACACTACACAGCCCTAACTCCCACCCTCCCTCTTCACTGTCCACAGCCGAGTGAGAAAATGGCGCCGACGTGGGTACCTTATATAGGATCCAAAACCCGCGAGACTCGGAAGGCGGGATGATGACGTTTTGCCTCGATTTCAGATCCGAGTCAGGCGGGAAAAGTCGAGCCTGATTCGGATCGGACTCGGATCGGGGGGGCTCGGGGGGGTTCGGATTTCAGAAATCCGAACCCGCTCACCCCTAGTTTACATATACCCATAGGTGACAGACTTTGGCCAATACTTTCAATGGAATCGGTATGGAATCCCGGCTGCCGCATGGCCGGCAGTTCGATTCCAGGCAGCGGCAGCCCGACAGATCAGCAGAGCCCGGCAGCGGAAGCCCTACAGTGCTGGAAATGCAGATCGTCCCTAAAGTAAGTATAAACTAACCTAACCTAACCCCCTAACCCTCCTTAGGGGTGCCTAACCCTAACTTCCCCCCCCAAGTGCCTAACCCTAATCCCCCCTTCCCCGCTGCCTAAACCTAAGTCCCCCGGGGGGGTGCCTAACCCTAAGTCCCCCCCGGGGGTGCCTAACCCTAACCCTCCCTCCCCCTAGCCTAACCCTAACCCCCCGGTGGGGGTGCCTAACCCTAAGTCCCCCCAGGGTGCCCTAAACCTAACCCTCCCCCCCGCGGCTGTCCACTCGCGGCCCCCGGCACCCCTTCAATCGGGAAGCCGGGAGCCTGTCTCCCGGCGTCGGGAAAATGACAGGCGTCTAGATATAGACGCCCGGCATTTCACCCTCGCCGGGATATGACAGTTGGGAAGCCGGCTGCCGATATTAAGGCAGCCCATTTCCCGATTGTATACCCTTTCAATGGGATACTTTTGGCATTTGAAAAAAATAAGTAACAGGGATGCGACAGCATACAGTACACCTACCCTAATAGCCCGGATTGGCGCACCAGGTTCTCTGAGACTAGCCACGCCATGCATCCTGTCACTATTCTTTTTAAGGGGATACGTTCAGTGTCCTGGCACAAGGATCAGAATCCCAGCGCTGGCATCTTGATGGTGAGTAGTGGGGTTGGGGGGAGGTTTATGGATTAGGCACTAGGGGGAGGATTAGCGTTTGGCACTAAAGGGGGAAGGGTTAGGTTTAGGGTGCGGGGAGGGGGAGTTTAGGTTTATGCACTTGGGGGTAGGTTAGGTTCAAAACCAGGGAGGGTTGGGGTTAGGGTAGGGAGAGGGGGAGGGATAGGATGGGACCACCTTCGACAGATGTGTCCGTACCCCAACCCTGTAGGGATGTCGGCATCAGGATTTTGACCACAGGGATCCCGAGCCCCGGCATCCCGTACCCATCCCCTTTTTAAGAGTGACGTTTGGGAGATATGGAGTTAATGACAGATAGGAGAACCCATAGACTCAGCCTACGCATGGAAGAGCTATTACAAGTCACTGACACAAAACCTTGCTTTCTATTCTCCCATCTCTTCCTAATAGGGAAGTTATTTAATGCCACGTTCGGCCTCACTCCCCTGCCCAGGAAGTTAGGGCTAGGAGGAGACATTACACTGTGAGCAGCTAGAATTCCCAGCACGCATGGCCAAGCAGGATATTGTACATTTCATTTCACTCTATTTAAGCTCTGTTGCTTTCGAGCTTCTGGATCTTAGCACAATGGAATTTGCTGAAAATATTAACTAGCGTAGAAGAATGATTGAATGAATGAATAAAAGTACGAGTTACACCGTACGACAGTCTGTAATTTAATTAAATGTAAAATGGACAATCTGCCAGGGGGGGGAGGATGAGGCTAATGTAGTACACAGCCCTCCGCTGAGTGCCTGCAATGGGAAACAGCATTAATATGATGAACATCCAGTGGAGTAATGTGGCTGCATGCATATTGCATGTGAAAAGCTATATATGCTTCTCACTCTAATTTAGTCCTCTTTGCAACCTTCAAATCTGAGAAAGCCCAGAGGAGGGGGGGGGGGGGGGAGCCAGTCAGAGAGGAGCTGGGAAGTGTTTTGATGATTTTATTTCACAGGAAATCAGCCATTGCCTGAAATACATCTATGAGCTCATGGCCATAAAATCCGAGCTTTTCAGCTCAAAGCAGAGCGCCATGTCTGATAATTGCCAGGCATGTGCTAGGTATAATAAACAGCCTCTGACAGAGGGGTCCATTCTTCCGGACGCTAATGGCGAAGGCTCGGCTATGGTTCAGGATAATGGATCGTTAGAAAGTTTCCCCCGTTGCTGAAATCTTTAGGCCCTCCAGAGGCTACCAAATGGAAATATTGGAGCTGGCGCAGAGATGCACGCACGTCAGCCGTCACTGCTTGCCCATAGCGCACACGGAATTTGGGGCCTGATTCAGAGATGGGCGCTGATGCTGACGCGGGTACAGTATGTTCACAGCGGCTGTGTGAAAATATGCAAATGTCGTAGATGCCTAGATATGCATTTAGACGCCTTCCGGCAACTTTGCAAATCCGAACGTCTGCGTTCAAAGACGCAGATCCTTCAATAATTGCTCTTCTGAGTAACCCTATAGTTATAATGGCCGTGGGTGAGGTGCCAGAGCCATTTTTTTTGCGTACGAGAACGCTGCGACATGCTGTGAAAACAGTCGCGACACCGCCTCTCCCCCAAAAGCTGCCTGACTGTCAATCACACTGCGGGTAAATAATCGCTGCGAGTGGTGACAGTAATGCACCTTGATGCATGCACAGAGCGACTTAGACACATTCACAGTTTACCGATAATCGCTGAACTGCGTAAAATATCGACATTGCGTGGAATAAGGCCCTTAATGCGTTCATTCGGCCATATGCAGAGTGTACTTGAATCTACGGCCGGACCACCCCTACTGCGTGATCTTAGGTTCATATCTGTCATCACTATCAGTTGGCATTTGCCCCCACCTTATGCCTGGTGTAAAAGCTATGTCTGAAAACAGACGTAATTATACACACGCAGAACAGCCCACAATCCTGTCTGCACGCCCTCACAGAACTTAGCTACTTGTGGGTGTGTATTAACTCCTATGAATTGGGATGTTGAGTAGTAAGTCCTGTCAATTGTGTAAGTAATGTTACAGAGAGGTGGATGGGAGCCTCCCAGCTAGCCACTATGGGCCTGATTCAGAGCCGCTCGTAAGCGGCCGCTCGTTCGCTCCGAGCGATGTTTGCCCAACTGCGCATGCGTATGGATCGTTATACGCATGCGTGAACCAGTCAGTGCGGCCGAAATTCGTTTGTTCGCTAAACAGCGAATGCCTGTTATTTTGAGTGACAGGAGGAGGCGTATGTGGGTGGTAACAGGGGAAGGTGTTTGAAAACGGGGAGTGGAGATCCGAACGCAGGCGTGCTTAAAGGTCAAAACGGGCGTTTTTAAGGGTGTGCATAATTAATACAGGAGCGTCATTGACCACGTCACTGGGTTATTTTATAGCCAGAACTGCTCGCAAGATTGTGGTAGCAAAAACCAACCACAAGAATAGCGAGCAGTTCATATGCTGGTCGATGTACTCGATTAATCTAATAAATAGCGGACATGACGTAGGATGCGAGCGGCCAGGGGGCGTATTGTCCCAAAAAACGACCGCAAGTTTTGTTCGCTCGTTCAGAGGCATGAACAGACCGCAAAGAGCGAACGGTTCATTTGAATAGCCACCCCTATTTTCTGGACGAGCGAGCGCTAATTGCGTCCGGCTCTGAATCAGGCCCCATGAGTATTGCCATTTGGCCAGGGGTATTCATGTCAGCGTGCCAACTTGTCAAGCTCATTTCACCTTCTTTTATCATCTACAAAAACAATCTGCGAGATGTAGTTAATATATTGGCGGATGTGATGCTGGCCGCCGATTTACCGACACTGGAATTCCACAGCCTGGCAAAATGCTGATGCCACTATCCCCACGCCACTCTCCCAAAGGGGATCAGGATATCAGCGTCGGCATTCAGACCGCCGGAATCCCGAATGTAGGATCCGGGTAAGTATCAGAGTTAGCCCGGAGATGGGGGGTTAGGTTTAAGGACCCCTGGGGGAAAATTAGGGTTAGGCACCCCCCCGAGGAGGGTTAAGGTTAGGCTGCGGTGAGGTGAGTTAGGGTTAGGCACCACCGGGGGGAGGTTAGGGCTAGACACTCCACCGGAAGGATTAGGTTTAGGGTGCGGGAAGGGGGGGTGAGGGTTAGGCACCACCGTGGGGAGGTTAGGGTAGGAGAGGGGAGGAATAGGGTACTTACCTGCTCCTCTCAGAATGTTCACTCATCAGGCTTTCGGCATCGGGATTTATTCAGTCGCCAGTATTTCATACCCATTCCCAATCTGCACCGCGACGCATACTAGTCTGACCTTCTAACACTTCAGGACCCTCCTTCATTGACTGAAAGTTTTACGTTTTATTCTGAAGATACCGCTTTGTTTTCATGAATCATGAGAGCGAGGAGGCATCAGAACTTTTGAAGCCTTTTTTAAAAATGAATCCTAGAAATTTTATGCGTGCACTATTTTGTGATATACACAGCTATTAAATAGTAGACCCCAAAGGAAAGTATTGTTGTAGACACACCAGCCAGATAGACTTAGCCAGGAGCTTGGGTTTATTGCAGTGAATAAGTGCTGTACAGCCGTACTCACTGTTATGTATCACATGCAGCGGAGATGAAGTGGAGTAAACAGCAGAGCGTCCGCTCATGAATGAAGATGGTTCCAACGGATATAACAGGTCCCCCACAGAGCTAAGTACAAAACGTCTGTGTAGTACTGTGGCATTCAAACATAATGATCCAAGATGGCGCCACGCATGTGCAGGCTACCTAACAGTGGCCATCTTGGTAAAGGCACAGATGCTTCAGTAGCACAGTAGTGCACTCCATATACCAACACAAACGGTGACCCACTGAATGTAGGGTATAGGGATAGACCCGACCTCCACCACAATCCAAGTTATTTTGCGCCGAGAATGCATCCACCATGCACAGTCTTCACCCATTCACCCGATTTAAGTAATCTTATCACAAAACCAATTTATTTTTGTGTGTGAATAAAAAATTATACCCATTCATCATATACCTAGTCTAATCTCAATATCAGTACCCAACGTCCTGCCATCGGTATACAATCGGGAAACCGGCTGCCTTAATACCGACAGCCAGCTTCCCGACTGTCATATCCCGGCGAGAGTGAAATGCTGGGCGTCTAGATGTAGACGCCTGACATTTCCCCGACGCCGGGAGACCGTCGCCCGGCATCCCGATGAAGGGATGCCGGGCGCCATGAGCGGACAGCCGCAGGGGGGGAGGGTTAGATTTAGGGCACCTGGGGGGGACTTAGGGTTAGGCACACCCCCGGGAGGGTTAGGGTTAGGCTAGGGGGAGGGAGGGTTAGGGTTAGGCACCCCCGGTGGGGACTTAGGGTTAGGCACCCCCCGGGGGACTTAGGTTTAGGCAGCAGGGAAGGGGAGGGTTAGGGTTAGGCACTTAGGGGGTTAGGCACTTGGGGGGGAGGTTAGGGTTAGGCACCCCTAAGGAGGGTTAGGGGGTTAGGTTAGTTTATACTTACCTTAGGACGATCAGGATTTCCAGCGCTGTCGGGCTTCTGCTGCCGGGCTCTGCTCATCTGTCGGCCAGGCGCTGGCGGGAATCGAACCAGGAAGCGGCCGGCAGTATGTCATACCGATTCCCTCCCATCAAACCATCCCACAAGCTGCTGCCATCTTGGCCCACAAATACATGCGCTTACCTTTACATTGCGCAAATATCGATGCGAGACATCACAAAAGAGCACTTATGCTGTAATTTCACACTCTTGCAGTCCTTAAATGACCCTTACTATTTCCATATCACATCGGAAGATCCGCATAAGGAATATATTCAACCACGATAAATGGAAGAGAAATTACTTCCCAACAGCTGCAACAATGCTGGCGCCATCCTCCTGCCGAGGAACTGAATTACAGCAGAACATCGCTTCTTCCCCAGAGAAACTTCAAATCCAATTACGTTTTGGTAAATTGTACAAAGTGCTCTCTCATAAAAGAGAACTTGTATGTCAGCTATCGTTTTGATTTAACTGCCTATGCATGAATAATTAACCTACTTGTGCACCTTCCAACATTCCAAATGGCCAAGGAGGGACTCGGCACACTTTTGCATCCAAGTATATACATAAACACTTGCACACTTTTCAGCTACAAGTTCAGCTCACTGTGCAAAATCATAAATAGCACAGGAGACTTAAAAGAGTACTAAATACACATTAATTTTTTATTCATTTTAAAGTAATTAACGTAGACAACGGTTGTATAAAACCTAAGAACTCTGGGCCTGAGTCTGAGCCGCTTGTAAGCGGCCGCTCGTTCGCTCTGAGCGATGTTCGCACAACTGCGCTTGCGTATGGGTTCGTAATGCGCATGCGCAAACCAGTCATTGCGGTTGGAAATTGTGCGCTCGCAAAACAGCGAGGGGCTTCTAATTTGATTGACAGAATGTACCGTTTGTGGGTGGTAACAGGGGAAGGTGCTTGAGAACGGGGGAGTGGAGATCCGAACGCAGGCGTGCCTAACGGTAAAAAGGGCGTTTAATGGGAGTGCATAATTAGTAAAGGAGTGTCATCGACCACGTCACTTGGTTGTCTTTTAGCCTGAACTGCTCGCAGTGATAGCGGTAAGAAAATCCTACCACAAGCACTGCGAGCAGTTCAGATGCCTTTCGATGTACCCGATTAATCTAATAAATAGCGGAGATGACGTGTGATGCGAACGGCAAAGGGGCGTGTTTACAAAATAGCGAGCACATTTTTCGTTCGCTCACTCAGACATAGAGGCGTCAACAAACCGCAAAGAGCGAGCGCTCAATTTAAATAGCAGGCCCCTTTTTTGGAACGACCGTCCGCAAATAGCATCCGGCTCTAAAACAGGCCCAGAGTTTGTCTGATTTTGCGCAGAAATCAAGAATCTCAACAGAATTAGCTTTCTATATTGTACGATTTCTAATTTGAAGTTGTTTAAATTTTCTTCGATTTACTGGGTCCCAGCTACGATTCTCCCAGCCCACGTGCAGACAGCGCAGTGGAAGCTACAAAGGTTAGGGGCATGGCAGCTAATTCTGTTTTTCATATTGGTTTTATTTTTATGGAAGACTGTTGATTTTTCATTCTTTGTGACATTTCAATACATTTTAAGAAGATGTGACCATGTGCACTGACCATTATGGTTTCAAAGCAGAAAACCTAAGTTGTCGTGCTGTAGAAATCAGATGTTGTGTTAATAACAGCCTCAGGCTGTATCATTACAGTGAATTCCAACTAATACAGGCGGCCATTTTGAACCATGACACTGATGTCAGTCATAGCTTTAGGAACTAATGACATCAGAAGCGCTCGGAAACAGTCACATGACTAAGGCTACCTACGTTCTCTGTGACGAATACCAAGAAAACAATGAGAGACATAGGCCCGTATGCAATTTGGAGCGAAAAGCCGGAATCGGCAAAAAAGTTTCGCCGATGACGTCATTTCACCAGGCAGAAAAGTATCACCATATTTCATTTGAAAGACTTTCCACCTAGGCGGAAAGTCAGTGCAATGTAGTAGGCGAAAAAGTTTTGCCTATGAATAGCAGGCGGAAAAAAGTGCAAAATTGGGGTTTTTGGGTGCAATGTTGCGGGAACCTCCCTGCAGCCTTCAGACAGTCCCCCAGAGGTAAACTGCATCAAAAATTAACAAAAAAATAGTTAAGAACACCCCAAAAATTTACTTTCATTTTGGGGGTGAAAAAAAAAAAAGTTTGGGGACAAAGTTAAAGACTAGCGAACTAGACTCCAGGGGGGTCCCCAAGCATGCCCCATGTGTTTTTTACCATGCAGGTGCTTGCGGAAGGTGGATTTTTCACGATTTTTTAAACTTTAGGGGCGTAATTCAATTGATTCCTGCCCCCATCGCGCCCGACGGAGCTATTCAATTCTTGCTCCTGTCGGGCACGATCAGCTGACAGCGCTACATTTCAGCTCGCAGCCCCAAGGGGGTGAGAGCTGAAATGTGTGAAAAGTGACATGTTTGGGCGCCCAAACATCACTTTTCGCAATCGCGCCCAGCACTTTGGTCGGGTTTAGCTGCTTTACGCAGCTAAACCCGACCACTTTGGGCGCGATCAGCACGAAAATCTGAAACAATTGCATAGCGGCCGGCGATCTCCTGTCACTTTAGACGAGAAATGCGGGCCGCGAAAACAATTGAAATTCCGCCCCAACTTAGCAACTTTAAAATATGCTGTCCCCCATTTACAAGTACCCCAAATTTGCTGGGATAAGTTATTTTTTGCAAAAAAAACCCTTCTGAACACTATTCTGCACCACTTATACAAAAACGCTGTTTAGCAGCTATTGACCCCGTTTAAAAACACCAAATACCTTCAGCAAGCCAAATCTGGGGGTACCATAGGGAACCCCCACGTCAGAGCATCTTTTGGGGGGAATGGGTATGAAATACCGCCGGCCGCAGCCCGACAAGAGCAGAGTTAGAAGCAGCGGAAGCCCAACAGTGCTGGAAATCCCGATCGTGGATAGGTAAGTATCTACTAACCTAACCCCCCTAACCCTAACCCTCCTTAGGGGTGCCTAACCCTAACTTCCCCCCCAAGTGCCTAACCCTAATCCCCCCTCTAAGTGCCTAACGCTAACCACCCCCTTCCCTGCTACCTAAACCTAAATGCCCCAGGGGGGGTGCCTAACCCTAAGTCCCCCCCGGGGGTGCCTAACCCTAATCCTCCCTCCCCCTAGCCTAACCCTAACCTCATGGGGGAGTGCCTAACCCTAAGTCCCCCCCGGGAACCTTAAACCTAACCCTCCCCCCCGCGGCTGTCCGCTCGCGGCGCCGGGCATCACTACGATCAGGATGCCGGGCGCCGGTCTCCCGGCGTCGGGGAAATGCGGTCATCTACATCTAGACGCCCGGCATTTCACCCTTGCCGGGATATGACAGTCGGGAAGCCGGCTGCCGGTATTTAGGCAGTCGGCTTCCCGATTGCTTCCCCTTTTGGGGGGTCTCACGCTGATATCCCCAAATCTGACAGGACTTTCCGCTTGTTTCAGTTTCGCCGGGGCCCGTTTTCGTGTACTTTCAAATTGAATACGAGGAAACGTGCGCGATACTTGTCCGCTTGCAAAACATGCGATGTAGGCGAAAAGTCAGGGAGGCGGGTCCGCTCAAATTGAATACTGCTCATAGGGTCCCACTTATTTATTTTTTGACCTGACAATTGAAGAGGAAAGTGGATGAAGGCGTTATGTAACAATTTTCTGAAAAATGCCTTTTTTTAATGGATGTACAGTAAGTGTTATGCCTAGGATCATAGTAATAATGTTATATTAAATGCTGGTAGTCTACTTACTAATATATTGTATATGTCCACATATATCTCCTTGTGCGCTAAACAGCCCTTCTAGTTGTGTCATGCCGTGCCGTGACTCGGTAGTGCCAGGTGTCTGTAAAATTATATGCGGCATGCTTATATTCTGTGTGCAACTGCGGGTGTATGTACATGTGAAACGCTACGTCACAGTGTCACAGCTGCATTCCGCATTCAGATATACCCGCGGTCACACACAGAACATAGGCATGCAGATACACCCACAGTCACACACAGAACATAGGCATGTAGATACACCCGCAGTCACACACAGAATATAGGCATGCAGATACACCCGCAGTCACACACAGAACATTGGCATGCAGATACACCCGCAGTCACACACAGAACATAGGCATGCAGATACAGCCGCACTCACGCACAGAACATAGGCATGCAGGCACACCCGCAGTCACACACAGAACATAGGCATGCAGATACACCCGCAGTCACACACAGAACATAGGCAAGCAGATACACCCGCAGTCACACACAGAATATAGGCATGCAGATACACCCGCAGTCACACACAGAACATAAGCATGCAGATACACCCGCAGTCACACACAGAACATAGGCATGATTGCAGATACACCTGCAGTCACACACAGAATATAGGCATGCAGATACACCCAAAGTCACACATAACATAGGCATGCAGATACACCCGTAGTCACACACAGAACATAGGCATGCAGATACACCCGCAGTCACACACAGAACAGAGGCATGATTGCAGATACACCCGCAGTCACACACAGAATATAGGCATGCAGATACACCCACAGTCACACATAACATAGGCATGCAGATACACCCGTAGTCACACACAGAACATAGGCATGCAGATACACCCGCAGTCACACACAGAACATAGGCATGCAGATACAGCCGCACTCACACACAGAACATAGGCATGCAGATACACCCGCAGTCACACACAGAACATAGGCATGCAGATACACCCGCAGTCACACACAGAACATAGGCATGCAGATTAGGGGTGAGCGGGTTCGGATTTCTGAAATCCGAACCCCCCCGAGCCCCCCCGATCCGAGTCCGATCCGAGTCAGGCTCGACTTTTCCCGCCTGACTCGGATCTGAAATCGAGGCAAAACGTCATCATCCCGCCTTCCGAGTCTCGCGGGTTTTGGATCCTATATAAGGTACCCGCGTCGGCGCCATTTTCTCACTCGGCTGTGGACAGTGAAGAGGGAGGGTGGGAGTTAGGGCTGTGTAGTGTAGTGTAGTGTAGTGCTGCTGTTGTCCACTACTTCAAAGTCCATAGGGGCTGGCTGTGTTGTGCTGCTGTTGTTAATAGGGGCTGTGTCCACTACTTCAAAGTCCATAGGGGCTGGCTGGACTGTGTTGTGCAGTCAGTTCTCCATAGGGGCTGTGTCCACTCCAAAGTCCTGTGCAGTGTCCCAGTCCTAAAGGAGTGCTGTAG
This sequence comes from Taudactylus pleione, assembly GCA_031769625.1. Lineage (NCBI taxonomy): Eukaryota > Metazoa > Chordata > Amphibia > Anura > Myobatrachidae > Taudactylus > Taudactylus pleione. The sequence goes on along the minus strand of JAUIMM010000962.1, from coordinate 389,569 downwards.
TGTTGTCCAGGGGGTGCTCTGTCCATCAGGGGTGCTCCCCCCAAGTGCTAAAAAAATAATATATTTTCTGTGTTTGTGAATTGTGTGCGCAGTAGCCGCACGTGCATCAACAAAGTAGTGCCAAGCGTGCGCCTGTGTCATAAGTAAAGGGCCGGCTGGCTTGACCGTTAAAGGGTGCTGTAACCCCCGAAAGTACACTCCAGTCCAAACCAAAAAAAAATTATTTTCTGTGTTTGTGAATTGTGTGCGCAGTAGCCGCACGTGCATCAACAAAGTAGTGCCAAGCGTGCGCCTGTGTCATAAGTAAAGGGCCGGCTGGCTTGACTGTTAAGGGTGCTGTAACCCCCGAAAGTACACTCCAGTCCAAACCAAAAAAAAAATTATTTTCTGTGTTTGTGAATTGTGTGCGCAGTAGCCGCACGTGCATCAACAAAGTAGTGCCAAGCGTGCGCCTGTGTCATAAGTAAAGGGCCGGCTGGCTTGACCGTTAAGGGTGCTGTAACCCCCGAAAGTACACTCCAGTCCAAACCAAAAAAAAAATTATTTTCTGTGTTTGTGAATTGTGTGCGCAGTAGCCGCACGTGCATCAACAAAGTAGTGCCAAGCGTGCACCTGTGTCATAAGTAAAGGGCCGGCTGGCTTGACCGTTAAGGGTGCTGTAACCCCCGAAAGTACACTCCAGTCCAAACCAAAAAAAAAATTATTTTCTGTGTTTGTGAATTGTGTGCGCAGTAGCCGCACGTGCATCAACAAAGTAGTGCCAAGCGTGCGCCTGTGTCATAAATAAAGGGCCGGCTGGCTGGACCGTTAAAGGGTGCTGTAACCCCCGAAAGTACACTCCAGTCCAAACCAAAAAAAAATTATTTTCTGTGTTTGTGAATTGTGTGCGCAGTAGCCGCACGTGCATCAACAAAGTAGTGCCAAGCGTGCGCCTGTGTCATAAGTAAAGGGCCGGCTGGCTTGACCGTTAAGGGTGCTGTAACCCCCGAAAGTACACTCCAGTCCAAACCAAAAAAAAAATTATTTTCTGTGTTTGTGAATTGTGTGCGCAGTAGCCGCACGTGCATCAACAAAGTAGTGCCAAGCGTGCGCCTGTGTCATAAGTAAAGGGCCGGCTGGCTTGACCATTAAAGGGTGCTGTAACCCCCAAAGTACACTCCAGTCCAAACCAAAAAAAAAATTATTTTCTGTGTTTGTGAATTGTGTGCGCAGTAGCCGCACGTGCATCAACAAAGTAGTGCCAAGCGTGCGCCTGTGTCATAAGTAAAGGGCCGGCTGGCTTGACCATTAAAGGGTGCTGTAACCCCCAAAGTACACTCCAGTCCAAACCAAAAAAAAAATTATTTTCTGTGTTTGTGAATTGTGTGCGCAGTAGCCGCACGTGCATCAACAAAGTAGTGCCAAGCGTGCGCCTGTGTCATAAGTAAAGGGCCGGCTGGCTTGACCGTTAAAGGGTGCTGTAACCCCCAAAAGTACACTCCAGTCCAAACCAAAAAAAAATTATTTTCTGTGTTTGTGAATTGTGTGCGCAGTAGCCGCACGTGCATCAACAAAGTAGTGCCAAGCGTGCGCCTGTGTCATAAGTAAAGGGCCGGCTGGCTTGACCGTTAAAGGGTGCTGTAACCCCCGAAAGTACACTCCAGTCCAAACAAAAAAAAATTATTTTCTGTGTTTGTGAATTGTGTGCGCAGTAGCCGCACGTGCATCAACAAAGTAGTGCCAAGCGTGCGCCTGTGTCATAAGTAAAGGGCCGGCTGGCTTGACCGTTAAAGGGTGCTGTAACCCCCGAAAGTACACTCCAGTCCAAACCAAAAAAAAATTATTTTCTGTGTTTGTGAATTGTGTGCGCAGTAGCCGCACGTGCATCAACAAAGTAGTGCCAAGCGTGCGCCTGTGTCATAAGTAAAGGGCCGGCTGGCTTGACCGTTAAAGGGTGCTGTAACCCCCTAAGTACACTCCAGTCCAAACCAAAAAAAAAATTATTTTCTGTGTTTGTGAATTGTGTGCGCAGTAGCCGCACGTGCATCAACAAAGTAGTGCCAAGCGTGCGCCTGTGTCATAAGTAAAGGGCCGGCTGGCTTGACCGTTAAAGGGTGCTGTAACCCCCGAAAGTACACTCCAGTCCAAACCAAAAAAAAATTATTTTCTGTGTTTGTGAATTGTGTGCGCAGTAGCCGCACGTGCATCAACAAAGTAGTGCCAAGCGTGCGCCTGTGTCATAAGTAAAGGGCCGGCTGGCTTGACCGTTAAAGGGTGCTGTAACCCCCGAAAGTACACTCCAGTCCAAACCAAAAAAAAATTATTTTCTGTGTTTGTGAATTGTGTGCGCAGTAGCCGCACGTGCATCAACAAAGTAGTGCCAAGCGTGCGCCCGTGTCATAAGTAAAGGGCCGGCTGGCTTGACCGTTAAAGGGTGCTGTAACCCCCGAAAGTACACTCCAGTCCAAACCAAAAAAAAATTATTTTCTGTGTTTGTGAATTGTGTGCGCAGTAGCCGCACGTGCATCAACAAAGTAGTGCCAAGCGTGCGCCTGTGTCATAAGTAAAGGGCCGGCTGGCTTGACCGTTAAAGGGTGCTGTAACCCCCGAAAGTACACTCCAGTCCAAACCAAAAAAAAATTATTTTCTGTGTTTGTGAATTGTGTGCGCAGTAGCCGCACGTGCATCAACAAAGTAGTGCCAAGCGTGCGCCTGTGTCATAAGTAAAGGGCCGGCTGGCTTGACCGTTAAGGGTGCTGTAACCCCCGAAAGTACACTCCAGTCCAAACCAAAAAAAAATTATTTTCTGTTTGTGAATTGTGTGCGCAGTAGCCGCACGTGCATCAACAAAGTAGTGCCAAGAGTGCGCCTGTGTCATAAGTAAAGGGCCGGCTGGCTTGACCGTTAAAGGGTGCTGTAACCCACAAAGTACACTCCAGTCCAAACCAAAAAAAAAATTATTTTCTGTGTTTAGCCGCACGTATATATCAAATCGATATAACATAAATGGAGGACCAAACTTTCTCCGATAAAAATAAAATAGAGAAAGATCAAGAACCACTTCCTCCTAGTGCTGAAGCTGCTGCCACTAGTCATGACATAGACGATAACATGCCATCAACGTCGTCTGCCAAGGCCGATGCCCAATCTCATAGTAGAGGGCACATACAATCCCAAATGGCAAAGTTCAGGAAAATGACCTTGAAAAAGACATTTAAATCAGCTGAAGAGAAACGTAAACTTGCCAATATGCCATTTACGACACGGAGTGGCAAGGAACGGCTAAGGTCGATCCCTAGTATGTTCATGACTAGTGGTTCAGCTTCACATGACGATGGAAGCCCTCCTCCCACTAAAAAAATCAAAAGAGTTAAGCTGGCAAAAGCACAGCGAAGAACTGTGCTTTCTAAGAAGATATCACAAATCCCCAAGGAGAGTCCAAGTGTGGTGGTGGTTGCGATGCCTGACCTTCCCAGCACTGGACGGGAAGAGGTGGCTCTTTCCACCATTTGCACGCCCCCTGCAAGTGCTGAAAGGAGCACCCACAGTCCACTTGCTGATATGCAAATTGAAGATGTCACTGTTGAAGTACAACAGGATGAGGATACTGGTGTAGCTGGCGCTGAGGAGGAAGTTGGCGAGGAGGATTCTGATGGTGATGTGGTTTGTTTAAATCAGGCTCCGGGGGAGACAGTTGTTGTCCGTGGGATGAAAAAGCCCATCACGGTCATGCCTGGGCAGAAGACCAAACATTCCACCTCTTTGGTCTGGCAATATTTCTATCCAAATCCGGACAACAACTGTCTTGCCATATGTACCATATGTAAAGGTGAAATAAGTAGGGGTAGGGACGTCAACCACCTAGGAACATCCTCCCTTATACGGCACCTGCAGCGCGTTCATAAAAAGTTACTGTCAAGTTCAGAAACTTTGGCTAAGACCGTAAGCAGTCCAGGGACACCTAAATCCCGTTGTCCTGTTGTATCCAAGCGCCTGCAAACCACACCATCAACTCCCTCCTCGTCAATTTCCTCCTTAGTCAGGATCGGAAGTAGTCCTGCAGGCCATGTCACTGGCATGACTGACTCTCCTATCCGGGATTCCTCTGGAGGATCCTGCATTGCTACGCCTACTGCTGCCGCTGCTGCTGTTGCTGCTGCTGGGAGTCGTTCATCATCCCAGAGAGGAAGTAGGAACACCACTACTTTTACTAAACAATTGACCCTCCAACAGTCCTTAGCGAGGAGGATGAAGTACGACAGCAGTCATCCTGAAGCAAAACGTATAACTGAGGCCTTGACTGCTATGTTGGTGTTAGACGTGCGTCCGGTATCCGCCATTAGTGCAGTGGGATTTAGACAATTGATGGAGGTAGTGTGTCCCCGGTTCCAAATCCCGTCTAGATTCCACTTCACTAGGCAGGCGATACCGAGACTGTACAGAAACGTCAGAAAAAGTGTCCTCAGTGTCCTGAAAAATGCCATTGTACACAATGTCCACTTAACCACGGACATGTGGACAAGTGGAACAGGGCAGACTAAGGACTATATGACTGTGACAGCCCACTGGGTAGATGTATCACCTTACGCAGCAACAGCAGCAGCGTCACCAGTAGCAGCATCTCAGAAACGCCAGCTCGTTACAAGGCAGGCTACGCTGTGTATCACCGGTTTCAGTAAGAGGCACACCGCCGACAACCTCTTAGAGAAACTGAGGGAAATCATCGCCCAGTGGCTTACCCCACTTAGACTCTCCTGGGGATTTGTGATATCTGACAACGCCACCAATATTGTGCGGGCATTACATCTGGGCAAATTCCAGCACGTCCCATGTTTTGCTCACACAATAAACTTGGTGGTGCAGAATTTTCTGAAAAGCGACAGGGGCGTGCAGGAGACGCTTTGGGTGGCCCGAAAAATTTCTGGCCACTTTCGCCATTCAGCGACTGCGTGCCGAAGACTGGAGCGCCAGCAAACACTCTTGAACCTGCCCCGCCATCACCTGAAGCAAGAGGTTGTGACGCGGTGGAACTCAACCCTCTATATGCTTCAGAGGATGGAGGAGCAGCAAAAGGCCATACAAGCCTATACATCCACCTATGACATAGGCAAAGGAGGGGGTATGCACCTGACTCAAGCGCAGTGGAGAATGATTTCCGTGTTGTGCAAGGTTCTCCAGCCCTTCGAACTTGCCACACGTGAAGTCAGTTCAGACACAGCCAGCTTGAGTCAGGTCATTCCCCTCATCAGGCTTTTGCAGAAGCAGCTGGAGAAAGTGAAGGAGGAGCTAAGACGGAGCGATTCCGCTCGGCATGTGGGACTTGTGGATGAAGCCCTTCATTCGCTTTGCCAGGATTCCAGGGTGGTCAATCTGTTGAAATCAGACCACTACATTTTGGCCACCGTGCTTGATCCTAGGTTTAAAGCCTATGTGGTGTCTCTCTTTCCGGCCGACACAAGCCTGCAGAGGTGCAAAGACCTGCTGGTGAACACACTGTCAGCTGAAGCGGAACGTGACACGTCAACGGCTCCTTCTTCATTTTCTCCCGCAACTGGGGCTGCCAGGAAAAAACTTAGGTATCCTAAGCAACCCGCTGGCGGTGATGCAGGGCAGGCAGGACCAAGTTTGGACATCTGGTCTGGACTGAAGGACCTGGCAACAATTTCTGACATGTCTACTGTCACTGCATATGATACTGTCACCATTGACAGAATGGTGGAGGATTACATCGGTGACAGCATCCAAGTAGGCATGTCAGACAGTCCATACCTGTACTGGCAGGAAAAAGAGGCAATTTGGAGGCCCCTGTACAAGCTGGCTCTATTTTACCTGAGTTGCCCCCCCTCCAGTGTGTACTCCGAAAGAGTGTTTAGTGCAGCCGGGAACCTTGTCAGCGAAAGGCGTAGGAGGTTGCTTCCACAGAATGTGGAGAAGATGATGTTCATCAAAATGAATTATCAGCTCTTCCAGGGAGACCAGCCTCCAGAAGGTACAGAGGGACCTGTGGTGGTGGATTCAAGTGGGGACGAGTTAATACTTTGTGAGGATGAGGATGTACACACTGAAGAGGGTGAGGAATCGGTGGATGAGGAGGATGAGGATGACATCTTGCCTCCGTAGAGCCAGTTTGTGCAGGGACACATTAATTTCCAGCTTGTTTTGTGGGGGCCCAAACGAACCAATCATTTCAGCCACAGTTGTGTGGCAGACCCTGGCGCTGAAATGATTGATTTGTTAAAGTGTGCATGTCCTGTTTATACAACATAAGGGTGGGTGGGAGGGCCCAAGGACAATTCCATCTTGCACTTCTTTTTTTTCTTTGCATTATGTACAGTTTGGGGCCTAGTTTTTCTAACTGCCATCCTGTCTGCCACTGCAGTGTCACTCCTAGATGGGTCACGTGTTTGTGCCGCCCACTCGTGTCGCTTAGCATAGTCATCCAGCTACCTCGGTGCAACCTTTTGGACATGAAAACACTATTGTGAGGTGTGAGGTGTTCAGAATAGACTGGAAATGAGTGGAAATTAAGGTTATTGAGGTTAATAATAGCATAGGAGCAGAGAAACCAACAAATTCTGTGATTTTAGCTGTTTTTATGCTTTTTAAAAAAAAAATACAGATCCAAAACACAAAACCCAGAACCCAAAACACGGAAGGGTGGTTTTGGCAAAACCAATCCAGATCCAAAACACGAAGAAAGATCCAGATCCAAAACCAAAACACAAAACACGAAAAGTGGCCGGTGCACACCCCTAATGCAGATACACCCGCAGTCACACACAGAACATAGGCATGCAGATACACCCGCAGTCACACACAGAACATAGGCATGCAGATACACCCGCAGTCACACACAGAACATAGGCATGCAGATACACCCTCAGTCACACACAGAACATAGGCATGCAGATTCACCCGCAGTCACACACAGAACATAGGCATGCAGATACACCCACAGTCACACACAGAACATAGGCATGCAGATTCAGACGCAGTCACACACAGAACATAGGCATGCAGATACAGCCGCACTCACACACAGAACATAGGCATGCAGATACACCTGCAGTCACACACAGAGCATAGGCATGCAGATACACCCACAGTCACACACAGAACATAGGCATGCAGACACACCCACAGTCACACACAGAACATAGGCATGCAGATACACCCACAGTCACACACAGAACAAAGGCATGCAGATACACCCGCAGTCACACACAGAACATAGGCATGCAGATACAGCCGCACTCACACACAGAACATAGGCATGCAGACACACCCACAGTCACACACAGAACATAGGCATGCAGATACACCCGCAGTCACACACAGTACATAGGCATGCAGACACACCCACAGTCACACACAGAACATAGGCATGCAGATACACCCACAGTCACACACAGAACAAAGGCATGCAGATACACCCGCAGTCACACACAGAACATAGGCATGCAGATACAGCCGCACTCACACACAGAACATAGGCATGCAGACACACCCACAGTCACACACAGAACATAGGCATTCAGATACACCCACAGTCACACACAGAACATAGGCATGCAGATACACCCGCAGTCACACACAGAACATAGGCATGCAGATACAGCCGCACTCACACACAGAACATAGGCATGCAGACACACCCGCAGTCACACACAGAACATAGGCATGCAGATACAGCCGCACTCACAGACAGAACACAGGGATGCAGACACACCCGCAGTCACACACAGAACATAGGCATGCAGATACACCCGCAGTCACACACAGAACATAGGCATGCAGATACACCCGCAGTCACACACAGAACATAGGCATGCAGATGCATCAGCAGTCAGACACAGAACATAGGCATACAGATACACCCGCAGTCACACACAGAACATAGGCATGCAGATACACCCGCAGTCACACACAGAACATAGGCAAGCAGATACACCCGCAGTCACACACAGAACATAGGCATGCAGATACACCAGCAGTCACACACACAGAAAAGGCATGCAGATACACCCGCAGTCACATCCAGAACATAGGTATGCAGATACATCCGCAGTCACACACAGAATGTAGACATGCAGATACACTCGCAGTCACACACAGAACATAGGCATGCAGATACACCCGCAGTCACACACAGAACATAGGCATGCAGATACACCCACAGTCACACACAGAACATAGGCATGCAGATACACCCACAGTCACACACAGAACATAGGCATGCAGATACACCCGCAGTCACACACAGAACATAGGCATGCAGATACACCCGCAGTCACACACAGAACATAGGCATGCAGATACACCCACAGTCACACACAGAACATAGGCATGCAGATACAGCCGCACTCACACACAGAACATAGCCATGCAGATACACCCGCAGTCACACACAGAACATAGGCATGCCGATACAGCGGCACTCACAGACAGAACATAGGCATGCAGACACACCCGCAGTCACACACAGAACATAGGTATGCAGATACACCCGCAGTCACACACAGAACATAGGCATGCAGATACACCCGCAGTCACACACAGAACATAGGCATGCAGATACACCCGCAGTCACACAGAATATAGGCATGCAGATATACCCGCAGTCACACACAGAATATAGGCATGCAGATACACCCGCAGTCACACACAGAACATAGGCATGCAGATACACCCGCAGTCACACACAGAACATAGGCATGCAGATACACCCGCACTCACAGACAGAACACAGGCATGCAGACACACCCGCAGTCACACACAGAACATAGGCATGCAGATACACCCGCAGTCACACACAGAACATAGGCATGCAGATACACCCGCAGTCACTCACAGAACATAGGCATGCAGATACACCTGTAGTCACACACAGAATATAGGCATGCAGATACACCCGCAGTCACACACAGAACATAGGCATGCAGATACACCTGCAGTCACACACAGAACATAGGCATGCAGATACACCTGCAGTCACACACAGAATATAGGCATGCAGATACACCCGCAGTCACACACAGAACATAGGCATGCAGATACAGCCGCACTCACACACAGAACATAGGCATGCAGATACACCTGCAGTCACACACAGAATATAGGCATGCAGATACACCCGCAGTCACACACAGAGCATAGGCATGCAGATACACCCGCAGTCACACACAGAATATAAGCATTGCAGATACACCCGCAGTCACACACAGAACATAGGCATGCAGATACAGCCGCAGTCACACACAGAACATAGGCATGCAGATACACCCGCAGTCACACACAGAACATAGGCATGCAGATACAGCCGCACTTACACACAGAACATAGGCATGCAGATACACCCGCAGTCACACACAGAACATAGGCATGCAGATACACCCACAGTCACACACAGAACATAGGCATGCAGATACACCCACAGTCACACACAGAACATAGGCATGCAGATACACCCGCAGTCACACACAGAATATAGGCATGCAGATACACCCGCAGTCACACACAGAACATAGACATGCAGATACAGCCGCACTCACACACAGAACATAGGCATGCAGATACACCCGCAGTCACACACAGAATATAGGCATGCAGATACACCCGCAGTCACACACAGAACATAGGCATGCAGATACACCCGCAGTCACACACAGAACATAGGCATGCAGATACACCCGCAGTCACACACAGAAGATAGGCATGCAGATACACCCGCAGTCACACACAGAACATAGGCATGCAGATACACCCGCAGTCACACACAGAACATAGGCATGCAGATACACCCGCAGTCACACACAGAACATAGGCATGCAGATACACCCCCAGTCACACACAGAACATAGGCATGCAGATACACCCACAGTCACACACAGAGCATAGCCATGCAGATACATCCGCAGTCACACACAGAACATAGGCATGCAGATACACCCACAGTCACACACAGAACATAGGCATGCAGATACTCCCACAGTCCCACACAGAACATAGGCATGCAGATACAGCCACAGTCACACACAGAACATAGGCATGCAGATACACCCGCAGTCACACACAGAACATAGGCATGCAGATACACCCACAGTCACACACAGAACATAGGCATGCAGATACACTCGCAGTCACACACAGAACATAGGCATGCAGATACACCAGCAGTCACACACAGAACATAGGCATGCAGATACACCCGCAGTCACACACACAACATAGGCATGCAGATTCACCCGCAGTCACACACAGAGCATAGGCATGCAGATACACCCACAGTCACACACAGAGCATAGGCATGCAGATACACCCACAGTCACACACAGAACATAGGCATGCAGATACACCCGCAGTCACACACAGAATATAAGCATTGCAGATACACCCGCACTCACTCACAGAACATAGGCATGCACATACACCCGCAGTCACACACAGAACATAGGCATGCAGATACACCCACAGTCACACTCAGGACATAGGCATGCAGATACACCCGCAGTCACACACAGAACATAGGCATGCAGAACATAGACATGCAGATACACCCACAGTCACACCCAGAACATAGGCATGCAGATACACCCACAGTCACACACAGAACATAGGCATGCAGATACACCCGCAGTCACACACAGAACATAGGCATGCAGATACACCCGCAGTCACACACAGAACATATGCATGCAGATACACCCGCAGTCACACACAGAACATAGGCATGCAGATACACCCGCAGTCACACACAGAACATAGGCATGCAGATACACCCGCAGTCACACACAGAACATAGGCATGCAGATACACCCGCAGTCACACACAGAGCATAGACATGCTGCATATAATTTTTTTCAGCTGAAGCTGATTGTGTGTCCAATTTGCGTCACTTTGTGAATCGATGGTAAAAAGTCGCACTACAGAGTTGCACGGAGCTCACGCGTTTTTTACTAACGTGACTTGTATGCGGACACTTCCGTACGTACTCCGATAACGCTGATAAAAACCAAGCACGAGGATATATTGAATCCTAGAAAAGCCGAGCCCACCACGTGGTTACTAGGGGCTTTTCTATTCTCTGAAACAAAAGAATCCATTTGTCGCTGGAGCGCAGGCAGTGAAATAATAAACAACCACAATAAGGGGATGTGAGTTTGTCGGCTAATTGGATCATGAGAGCCATCCTGATCCAGTCATTTAAGGCATCGGTAGATTAATAGGGTCAGGTCGCCCGGGAAGAGGGTCATCACTGGTGCAGGAGGATGCTGCAGTAGATTAGAAATTGTCTATTAATATTACATTACAGTACAAAAAGAACAGACATCACCTGCCATGTGCAGGAACCAGTCACGGGACATGATCTGAGAATGAAACATCCCACCGACACTAACAAACTGTACAGGACGCGGATCCATCAAAGCTGAGACTCAGGGAGATAGATTCTATGTTTTATGTTATCTCCTGTATTATAAATTCTGCGCCCCTTATGCTTTAGTTTGCTGATACTTTCATATTACATAGCAAATATGTCAGTAAATACAGTTGTTTTATCTCCAGTAAGTGTTTACAATAGTATCAGGATTGAGGATATTCTATGGACTCACAATTCATAAAATATGTATATTTATTTTTTAAATGATTTGTCTACCTTTGTAGAATCCCCTTATTGTATCCTATTTTGGCCCGTATTCAGTTTGAAGCGAAAAGCCGTTTTCGCGTGTTTTTGGCGAAAACTTTTCGCCGATGACGTCATTTTCGCCTGTTTGGATTGTACTCCGTATTTAATTTGAAAGACTTTCCGCCTAGGCGTAAAGTCAATGCAATGTAATAGGCGAAAATTTTTCGCCTATGAATAGCAGGCGGAAAAAAGTGCAGAATTGGGGTTTTGGGGTGCAATATTGCGGGAACCCCCGTGCAGCCTTCAGACAGTCCCCCAAAGATAAACTGTGTCAAAAAATAAAAAAAAAACATTTAAGGGCACCCCAAAAAATCACTTTGAATTTGGGGGCGAATAAAAAAAATGTTGGCGGACTAAGATAAAAACTGGTGAACTTGACTCTGGGGGGGGTCCCCAAGTACGCCCCAGGTGTTTTTTGATTGCAGGTGGATTTTTCACAATTTTTTTCAGCTTTACTTTAGCAACTTTTAAATATGCTGACCCCCATTTTCAAGTACCCCAAATTTGCTGGGAGAACTTATTTTCAGAAAAAAAAAAACAGAACACTATTCTGCATCAGGTATAGAAATATGCTATTTAGCAGCGCTTGAGCCCGTTTAAAAACTCCAAATACCTTCAGCAAGCCAAATTGGGGGGTACCATAGCTAACCCCCATGTCAGAGCATCTTTGGGGGGTGTCAGGCTGATTTCCCCAAATCTGACAGTACTTTCCACCTGTTCAAGTTTCGCCAGGTCCTGTTTTCGCCTACTTCCATATTGAATACGGGGCAAAGCGGGCACGGCCGTGATACTTTTCCACCTACAAAAGACACAATGTAGGAGAAAAGTCTAGGAGGCGGAAAAGTATCGTGGATCTGCTCTAATTGAATATGGCTCATATCTGGAATCCCGACAGCAGGGTGAATCCTGACTCCAGAACCAGACCTCTGACATCCTGCCGGTGAGTATTAGGGGTTAGGGTTAGGCCGCGGGAGGGTGGGGGGAGGGTTAGGCTGCGGGAAAGGTGGGTTAGGGGAGCGTTAGGGTAAGGGTTACTGTACTTACTAAATTCTGTCAGGATTCTGACTGCTGGGATGCTGCTGTCGGTATTCTGTCTGTCGGCATCTTGACTGCGGGAACCCATACCCGACCCATCCTGCGTATATAGTCAATTAAGGAGGTACCCTGTATTTCCACAAGTCCCCTACTTATAGAGCTATACCCCATCCTCAGAGCTATACAGTTCAGAACGTGGACAATCAGAACACCAGAAGGTCGACATGGTCTAAATGTCAACATTGACAATGACAACATTGACAATGTCGATGATGACAGAATGTCGCCATGGCTTGTTGCCTTTGCTCCTGATCTCGTGGATGCGGACACGTGATTACGGATGCAATGACAACCATGTTCGAGCGAAGAAAACTTTCGCCCTGAGCTCCGTAAGGTCTAGAACATCTGAATATGGAGTTATCTGCTGGGACCAAGCTCCGAGATGCTTCACATTCCGGAGTTTGGAAAATCTGGCATTTAATCAGCCGCCAACGAAACCTACAGTATGGAGGCTGCTTTTGCAATTGGAAACAAGGGATCGAAGCAGGTATCTCCTATATCTGCTGTGTTGTCCCTCTACATCCAGGGGATACTTAACAATTGTGGGTAGCCACCAAAAATATGATATCCTGGAATTTTTCTTTTATAAAAAGGCCCCTAGTGACACAACGGTATACAATCGGGAAGCCGGCTGCCTTAATACCGGCAGCCGGGTTCCCGACTGTCATCTCCCGGTGAGGGATGAAATGCCGGGCATCTAGATGTAGATGCCTGACATTTCCCCGATGCCGGGAGACCAATCGAAGGGATGCCGGGCGCCGGGAGTGGACAGCCGCGGGGGGGGGGGGGAGAGTTAGGTTTAGGGCACCCGGGGCAGACTTACGGTTAGGCACCCCCCCGGGAGGGTTAGAGTTAGGCTAGGGGGAGGGAGGGTTAGGGATAGGCACCCCCGGGTGGGACTTAGGGTTAGGCACCCCTCCGGGGGACTTAGGGTTAGGCAGCGGGGAAGGGGGGGGGTTAGGGTTAGGCACTTAGAGGGGGAATTAGGGTTAGGCACTTGGGGGGAGGTTAGGGCTAGGCACCCCTAAGGAGGGTTAGGGGGTTAGGTTAGGTTAGTAGATACTTACCTTAGGACGATCAGGATTTCCAGCGCTGTCGGACTTCCGCTGCTGGGATCTCTGCATCTGTCGGCCAGGCGCTGCCGGGAATCGAACCGCCGATTCCCTGACAACCAGTACTGTACCTTGTCTTCATAGAAAAAAAATACACTGATTCCGTCTGAGTACATGAGATATGTTTTGTTGCTAGAACCAATTCCAGCACAACGGTTGTTTCCTAGAGCAGTAATCAAGATCCTGCCGGTTTCAAGTTGTAGAAATAATTTTACGCTTGTGACAAAGACAGGAGTTTTTTTAAAATAAGGAAACACAATCTTCTGCTGTCTGGGTCATTTCATCACATTTTAAAGTTAAAAAATACATCAAAGGAAATAAGGTTTTAGTCAAGTGAAGTGATTTGGAAGGAATGGTCTTGACTAGTCATTGACTATGCATTGTAACATGGAAACCTCTGTCTCCGGGAGAAAGTGGAGAGAGTTTAATGGCCACTGCCCACAGCCCCAGCTCACACGTCCCCTGCCTTTTACCTGACTGGGTTTATACAATGTGACGTGCGATATATTTCTGCTGTGAGCATAAAGTAACTGTCCCATTGCGTCTTTTGATGAATGTAGAACTCAATTCTTAGAAAAGCATTTTTTTTTTGCAAAAGCCAAAAAGCCGCAAAGTCTATAAGTCTTACACACAATGGGCACAAAGAGGAACCGAGAATTATTAATGACTGAAATTTATTCCTGTCCTCACCGAAGAGCAGCCTAACAAATAATTGTCAGAGCTCTAATTAACCCATTGACTGACTTACAGTCCTCCACTCAGCCTCAGTACCTATATCCCCTCTATTGCAGTATGAGATTAATGTCCATCCATCTACATGGGGGAGGGGGGGATTCTCTGGGTTCTACTAATATATCTCAGAATGGAACATATCAATTTTATAAATTTCGTTGAAACCAGTGACACCATGGAAGCACTCTTGGCTGTTGGTCGCCATGGCCCAATGACTTTACAAGAACTTTGGTTCAGCCCCTAAAATGTTTGCCGTGCCTTATGCCTCAGAGATAGGCTACACACTCGTGAAACCTACTTTAGCCTAGAAAAGTGTCCTCTGTGCATGCAGTAGCCGCCAGGTACACTTTAATATCACATTGCAATTCAAGGGACAGAGGCCTGACTCAGTATGGATCGCAACTGCAATCACGGCTGAATTTACGCACACAGTCTCACTGCTATGATATGCTAATCCACTACAATCGCTATACCGTCGCAGTAAGGCTGCAAAACCATCGGTAACATGGAGTATCATCAGAGCCTCATGCCAGGGGCGTATCTACCCATGGCCAGGATGGCACTCGCCAGGGGCGCCGGCCAATGGGGGGCGCTATCCGCGGGTGCCATCCATGGCCAGTGGGTAGAATGAAGACAATAGCAGAGGCAGCGATGAGGCGCACATGACATACTGACGTCACGCGCGCCTTGTTAAAAAAAAAAAAGCTTTATTTATTTATTCTATGTACCAGGCATCACTTGCTGGCGGCTGCCTGGTAGGTACACAGAATAAATCAAGTTGTTTTTTTATTTAACAAGGCACGCGTGATGTCATGACGTCATGTGTGCCTCATCTCTGCTGCTGCACTGAGGAGCCGCCCAGCCGCAGGCTGAAGAAGTCGGTAAGAATTTGTGGGCTGCGGGGGACTGGTGGCTGGATGGTGGGGGCCAGGGACTGGATCCGGGGGGCCAGGGACTGCAGCCCAGTATTACAGGCAGGCTAATGGCTGGGGAGACAGGAGGGTGATGGGGAGAGAAGAGGAATGGTGGGACTGGGGAGACAGGATGAGGATGCTTGTGAGACAAAAAGGGGGCTGCCTGAAGAAACAGAAGGGGGTGCTGGCTGATAAATAATGGGGGTTGGCTAGGGATACAGAAGGAGGGCTGGCTGTTGAGACGTTATAAGTACAGACTAATTATTCAGAAAATATGGGGGGCGTCAGTCCATTACTTTGCCAGGGGCGCTCGGACCCCTAGATACACCCCTGCCTCACGCACACCTTACTCAGGAATGGCCAACCTTTTGGCGCGCAGTGAGAGCTCAGGCTGCATATGACATCGTAGTGGCTAATTTATGCACGCCCCTGTAACGGCGTTCAAACGCCCAGGCACGTCTGTGTTTCGTCGACCACCCCCTCATCACCACCCCCAAATAGTACTTCCTGTCAATCACTCTGTGATGGGTCTGCGTAGCTACTGTGATCGCAGTCATGATCGCAGTGGAGTGTTCAGGCACACACACTGCAATGTATACACATGTGCAGAACACAATAATTGTCCGTTTGCGTGCGTAATCGCACTTGTGACACTTGCTGAGTCAGGCTCAGGCCCATAGATTTGAGGGGTTTGGTACAGTATGCCGATGCTCAGGATCTCGGCGGTCAGAATTCCGACACCGGCATCCAGATAAGGTAAGGATACCGACCCCTGTTGGTAGGTTTCCTAACTGTCCCCATTTCCCTACACTAACTCTAACCCTCCCTCCCTGGTGCCTGAACCTAACCTTCCCCCTAGTGCCTAAACCTAACCCTCCCTCCCTGGTGCCTGAACCTAACCCTCCCTCCCTGGTGCCTGAACCTAACCATCCCCCTAGTGCCTAAACCTAACCCTCCCTCCCTGGTGCCTGAACCCAATCTTACCCCTAGTGCCTAAACCTAACCCTCCCTCCCTGGTGCCTGAACCTAACCTTCCCCCTAGTGCCTAAACCTAACCTCACTCCCTGCTGCCTGAACCTAACCTTCCCCCTAGTGCCTAAACCTAACCCTCCCTCCCTGGTGCCTGAACCTAACCCTCCCTCCCTGGTGCCTGAACCTAACCTTCCCCCTAGTGCCTAAACCTAACCCTCCCTCCCTGGTGCCTGAACCTAACCTTCCCCCTAGTGCCTAAACCTAACCCTCCCTCCCTAGTGCCTGAACCTAACCTTCCCCCTAGTGCCTAAACCTAACCCTCCCTCCCTGGTGCCTGAACCTAACCTTCCCCCTAGTGCCTAAACCTAACCCTCCCTCCCTGGTGCCTGAACCCAACCTTCCCCCTAGTGCCTAAACCTAACCCTCCCTCCCTGGTGCCTGAACCTAACCTTCCCCCTAGTGCCTAAACCTAACCCTCACTCCCTGCTGCCTGAACCTAACCTTCCCCCTAGTGCCTAAACCTAACCCTCCCTCCCTGGTGCCTGAACCTAACCCTCCCTCCCTGGTGCCTGAACCTAACCTTCCCCCTAGTGCCTAAACCTAACCCTCCCTCCCTGGTGCCTGAACCTAACCCTCCCTCCCTCGTGCCTGAACCTAACCTTCCCCCTAGTGCCTAAACCTAACCCTCCCTCACTGGTGCCTGAACCCAACCTTCCCCCTAGTGCCTAAACCTAACCCTCCCTCCCTGGTGCCTGAACCTAACCTTCCCCCTAGTGCCTAAACCTAACCCTCACTCCCTGCTGCCTGAACCCAACCTTTCCCCTAGTGCCTAAACCTAACCCTCCCTCCCTGGTGCCTGAACCTAACCCTCCCTCCCTGGTGCCTGAACCTAACCTTCCCCCTAGTGCCTAAACCTAACCCTCCCTCCCTGGTGCCTGAACCTAACCTTCCCCCTAGTGCCTAAACCTAACCCTCCCTCCCTGGTGCCTGAACCTAACCTTCCCCCTAGTGCCTAAACCTAACCCTCCCTCCCTGGTGCCTGAACCTAACCTTCCCCCTAGTGCCTAAACCTAACCCTCCCTCCCTGGTGCCTGAACCTAACCTTCCCCCTAGTGCCTAAACCTAACCCTCCCTCCCTGGTGCCTGAACCCAACCTTCCCCCTAGTGCCTAAACCTAACCCTCCCTCCCTGGTGCCTGAACCTAACCTTCCCCTAGTGCCTAAACCTAACCCTCACTCCCTGCTGCCTGAACCTAACCTTCCCCCTAGTGCCTAAACCTAACCCTCCCTCCCTGGTGCCTGAACCTAACCCTCCCTCCCTGGTGCCTGAACCTAACCTTCCCCCTAGTGCCTAAACCTAACCCTCCCTCCCTGGTGCCTGAACCTAACCTTCCCCTAGTGCCTAAACCTAACCCTCCCTCCCTGGTGCCTGAACCTAACTCTCCCTCCCTGGTGCCTGAACCTAACCTTCCCCCTAGTGCCTAAACCTAACCCTCCCTCCCTGGTGCCTGAACCTAACCCTCCCTCCCTGGTGCCTGAACCTAACCTTCCCCGTAGTGCCTAAACCTAACCCTCCCTCCCTGGTGCCTGAACCTAACCTTCCCCCTAGTGCCTAAGCCTAACCCTCCCTCCCTGGTGCCTGAACCTAACCTTCCCCCTAGTGCCTAAACCTAACCCTCCCTCCCTGGTGCCTGAACCTAACCTTCCCCCTAGTGCCTAAACCTAACCCTCCCTCCCTGGTGCCTGAACCCAACCTTCCCCCTAGTGCCTAAACCTAACCCTCCCTCCCTGGTGCCTGAACCTAACCTTCCCCCTAGTGCCTAAACTTAACCTTCACTCCCTGCTGCCTGAACCTAACCTTCCCCCTAGTGCCTAAACCTAACCCTCCCTCCCTGGTGCCTGAACCTAACCCTCCCTCCCTGGTGCCTGAACCTAACCTTCCCCCTAGTGCCTAAACCTAACCCTCCCTCCCTGGTGCCTGAACCTAACCTTCCCCCTAGTGCCTAAACCTAACCCTCCCTCCCTGGTGCCTGAACCTAACCCTCCCTCCTTGCTGCCTGAACCTAACCTTCCCCCTAGTGCCTAAACCTAACCCTCCCTCCCTGGTGCCTGAACCTAACCTTCCCCCTAGTGCCTAAACCTAACCCTCCCTCCCTGGTGCCTGAACCCAACCTTCCCCCTAGTGCCTAAACCTAACCCTCCCTCCCTGGTGCCTGAACCTAATCTTCCCCCTAGTGCCTAAACCTAACCCTCACTCCCTGCTGCCTGAACCCAACCTTCCCCCTAGTGCCTAAACCTAACCCTCCCTCCCTGGTTCCTGAACCTAACCTTCCCCCTAGTGCCTAAACCTAACCCTCACTCCCTGCTGCCTGAACCTAACCTTCCCCCTAGTGCCTAAACCTAACCCTCACTCCCTGCTGCTTGAACCTAACCTTCCCCCTAGTGCCTAAACCTAACCCTCCCCCTCCCCGCACACTAAACTTAACCCTCCCCCCCTTAGTGCCTAACCCTAACCCTCCCCCCAACCCCTCCACTTATCTTCAGGATTTCGATGTTCATGGATGCCGGTGCCGAGATTCTGAATGCCAGAATCTCATCAGGCAAGATTATGACTGCATCCCAATTTGAGGGTGCCCCAAGGCTTAGAAAACCACATCTCCTAATTATACAGTTGGTAAAGCAAGACAAATTAGGACATGCCCTGATCTGGAGACTGATTATAAACTTGGTGACTGTTGGATGCTCTGTCTGGAAGATCCTCTTCCCGAGTGACTTGAACTCATTACCCTACATTTCAAACTCAGAATGGATCTCCTCAGCCAACTATCCAGACTTCTCAGTACTCAGACCCATATTGCCGATGCTCACCATTCTCATCAAGCATATGTCAGCTTTATTGAAGATATTTGTCCCTCAAGGGAGGCTTCAATCCCTTACAAAGATGGCCGCACCACAGTAGAATATAGACATCTTAAACTTAGCTCTGTTGAGACCTGCTATATACTGTGATTTCCCACTGCCAGAGAGCCTTATTCAGCTTGCATCGCTACCCACTACCCATATGCAGTCATTGGCTGGTGAGCTGTATGCCTCCACTCCACTCAAGCTCTGCTCCATGACCAGTCTGAGTTTGTATAACAGTGAGTACAGCTGTACTGTCACATTACTACCAAATAAACCACTTAAGTTAAATACTGGTGAAGTACTGGGCTATCCATTAACTCAGTGCATTCACTACTGTGTACATACACTCTGCCATACCATCACCAACAGTACACACATGTCCCAACAGGTGGGCATGGGCCCAGATACACAAGCTAGAGTTACACAGGTCCCAAGCTACTAGAATGCACAGCAGCATACAAGTCACAGACTGCTGTCAAACATAGAGTGAAGAAAGCACAGAATGTTTCCAGCACAGTGTGTCAGCAAAGAAGCTAATTAGAGCACAGAAGCTGCATAGTTATGCCTGTGAGAAGCATGCACACAGTAATTACACCCATAATGGGGTTTATCAAGCTGAAAGGTGCAGACAATTACATCACATGGAAATTTGCTATGGAAATGCAACTAATGCATGAAAGGTTACAGTAAATCCTGGTGACAGTCCAAGGCCAGATGATGTAGAGAGAGCCATGGGGACAATTGGCTTGAGTGTAGAGTAACATGGGAAAAAGTCAGCAAATGACTTGTGGACAGTTCTGCAGGTACTGTAGCATATCAAGATAGAGGTCTCATGAGAAGAATTAATCTAAGATTTGTGTATTATACAATACCAAGTTATGTGAATGTAGCATTACGAGTGACTACATTGTCAAAATGATGTCTGTTTCTCAGCAACTATTGTCTGTAGGGGTGCAAGTAGATGATGAAGAGATTGCTACAACAATGCTACAAAACTACTGAGTTTGACTTCTGAAATCCGAAACATGCTTTATGTACCAGAAATAGGAACAAATCTTATAGCCATCAGTGTTCTAGGACAAAGAGGCCACAGAGTTCAATTTGCAAGAGGAAAGTGCATTGTGCGAAACAGAAAAAGGACCTTAATAGCAACAGGCACCCTGTGCCATCAATTATACATCCTTAATACACAGCACTGTTATGCAATGATGACAACAGTCACTAGAACTCTGGACAGAAGATTTGGGCACCTTGTAATTGACCAAATTAAGTAAAAAAATTTGTGGGATGGTACCAGGATTGTCAGTGACCCGTCTGTGAAAGCTGCGTATCAGGAAAATAAAGTCATCCACCATTTCCCAAGTCAGCAATAAGAGTCGAAGCACCACTTGAATTAGTACACACAGATGTGCATATGGTCCAATTGAAGTCAATACAGACACTTTATGACATTCATTGATGATTTAACAAGAAAGACAAATACTTAAAAAGAGAGACGTCTGAAGTAGTGAAGAAGATTGCAGACTACATGAGACCTGTAGAGAATCAAACCAGTCACAGACTGAGATCTGATAATGGTGGAGAATATTTGAACAGAGAAGTGGAATCCTTCAAATCGCACACTAGTGGAGAAAGCAAGATGTGTGCTGAACAATATAAGAAAGACAAGCAGTTTTGGCCAGAAGTCATGTCTGCAGCAGTTTACCTAAAAAAATTGTTCTCCCACAGTTGCCTTGATAATTAAAACATCTATTGAAGCGTGATCAAAGATAAAACCAAATGTAAAGCATCTCAGGACTTTTGGTAGCGTTGCCTACGTACATATACAAAATGAAAGAAGATGCAAGCTGGATTCAAAATCCGTGAAGTCTATCAAGTCTATCATGGTTTGCTTTTGCCATGAAAGTAAAGGTTACAGATTATAGAATCCAAGTACCAGAAAGCTTGTCAAGTCAAGAGATGTCATATTTAAAGAAACAGTACAAATGACTGAAATACAGGAATTTGAAACGCAGAATAAGTACGTGTCACTGAATATGCCAGCAGCTGTAGACATATCTAAAATGGAAACTACCAGCGTGGACATTCAACCACAGAAAGGATCTTCTGCGAGATCAAATATTCGGAAGCCACTTAAGAGATGTGATGAGGAATTTGCAAAGATTGCATTTAGTGACCCAAGGATTGACTGGTGTGGATGGAAGTCCATAGTAGGCAAATAGGCTTTGCAAAATTCAAAAATTACAATCTACTTGAACTTCATATAATGTTTAAAATCATAAAATTGGAGACATTATTCTTATAGGTTTATAAATGTAGTAGCACACAGCCTGTGCTATGGCTATGGGGTTCTTTAAGACTATTTTTTTATATTGTGCAGTATTTTCAAAGCTCTGGTGTGCAGTGCATGCTTTGACTTGTAGTTCTAAAATGAATGCTAAACCACAGGAGTAGCATGCTGTACATTTTTTAGGGATTGCTTTGAGTTAGTTTGACTAAATGTGCGTAGGTTAAGTGATACTTAGGCCCGTATTCAATTCGAAGCGAAAAGCCGAGATCCGCGAAAAAGTATCGCCAGTTGTGGCTTTTTGCAAGGCGGAAAATTATCTCTGTATTCAATTACAATCACTTTTCGGGTACGCAAAAACGCAACGCAATGTAATAGGCGAAAAAGAATCGCCTCTGAATAGGTGGAGAAAAAAGTGCAAAATCACTAGGGTGCAAAGGTGGGGAAACCACTCAGCACCCTTGGGACAGCCCCCCAAAGGATAACGGTGTAAAAAAAAGTCTTAAAAGTGAGGAACACCCCAAAAAAGCACTTTGAAAATGGGGGCAAAAAAGTGAAAAGTGGGGGTACAAACTTAAAAACTAGCGAAATAGACTTTTGGGGGGTCTGCAAGTATGAGTGAGGTGTTTTTATGATT
Organism: Taudactylus pleione; assembly: GCA_031769625.1. Taxonomy (NCBI): domain Eukaryota; kingdom Metazoa; phylum Chordata; class Amphibia; order Anura; family Myobatrachidae; genus Taudactylus; species Taudactylus pleione. The sequence continues at coordinate 367,255 of JAUIMM010000962.1, read as the reverse complement.
GCAGGTGTTTGCTGAAGGTGCTTTTTTTACGTTTCTTATAACTTCACTTTAGCGACTTTTAAATATGCTTGCACCCATTTTCAAGAACCCGAAATTTGACAGGACTACTTATTTTCTCCCCAAAAACATGCTTTATGCCATACTTCACCACTTGTGCAAAGACACTAATTAGAGGCAATTGTGCAAACTTAAGCACTCCAAGCAGATTTATTAGTGCTAATTGGGAACTATTACAATGATCCCCAATGTTTCTGCTTCTTTTTGGGGGGTTCTGGCTGACTTCCCCCATTCCAACACCCCTTTTCGCCTGTTCTGACTTTGCGTGTCTCCGTTTTGCGTCTTTTGGAATTGAATAGGGCGAATCGCGGGTACGTGCCTGATAAGTTTCTGCGGCTAAAATATACGCGATGTAGGCAAAAAGTCCGGCAGGCGAAACTTTATCGCGTACGCAAAACTAATTGAATACGGCCCTTAGTGGTACATCAGGGCTGATGACGCCATCCGCACATGTCACCTTCACCTAAGCGGCAAAGCTACTCGATGTTCACAGTGCAGCTACTGAGACGTATTTACTCCTACTCTATAACCAAAACCCAGATACAGTCACCAGCAGCAGTAACGTCCTATCTCTCTAGTATTGTATGTAGCTTTGCAATGCTGTTCAGGGAAAGAATATAAGACTCAGCACGATAACTCGCCATTGTCTCCAATCACTCTCTGAAGCCAAATGAAAGAATTGTGGTTGTAATTACTGTAATTTTTCAGCTGCACAAATAGGGCTGTCAAGAGCCCATACAATGGTCAAATGATCGTTTTCTATTGTGGAATCTTCCTCTACTCTCCATAGCAACTTATGCCTGGAAAAATGATGTGTTTTACCCCACGAGCCAGTTCAAGGTGCAAGTGTCAGCTTTGCCTTGTAAGACCTGTCAGTGCTGCTTTATCTGCCTTGCCGTGCTACAGTTATACATTTTCCGCAGTGCAGTTCCTATGAATGCCAACACTTGTTTCTGGGTTTAGAGGTGTGCTAGGAGTTCATGGTGGGGCTGTCCATTGACTCTTGATAGTTAGCAAATATTGATGGTTTTCCATCGATGGTGGAGGTCCAATGGTGGCACAGTATTTTTTTTTGTGTGATTGTGCATCGCCTGTACTTGCGTACACTCAGTACCAAAGCATGCGCAGTGCAGCAACATGCAAAATACATTTGGCCAACAGGCGCACGTTCCACTCTGCCCGAGCCGATGACTCCAAAGGGCCTGATTTAGATGTGCCCGCTATTTCAGCTCCGTCTGTATTTTGCCACAGCACGACTGCGTCTTTATGCTAATGCCGTGGCCAATGGTATTCATACAGAGACACCCACCGTCTGATGAGCTAATCTGCATATTAAGGCGCACCATGGAAAATTGCACAAGCCCTATGGAGGCGCAGATTATCCATCTGAACCTGGATGCCTGTGTCTTTAGATGCAGTCTCTGACTGTGACACGCTCACATCTTGTTAGCCACCCCCCTTTTACCAACCAGGAATGCCCGCTAAAATCCCCAGCTCTTGCATCCAAATTCGTTCTGCATCTACGGGTGGTAGATTTTGGGGCACATGCGTAGACAACTGCCACTTGCATACGGTAACGATATTACGTGGATCTCTGAATCAGATCTGATCAAGTTCCATATGTGTTTCCCTGTGGACTCAGCAGGTCACCTGTGAGGGGATCCCCCGTATCTTCTGGGGATCTACTAAATTAATAAACAAACTCTTCAATGACCGGTGGCTTTGACCGAGTTTTTCAACAGAAATTGAAATAAATGCTTAATTAGGGTTGTTTAACATTAATTCCTATTGTTCGGGGACTTTGACAACCCGATCCTTAGTAAATATGCCCCCTTAGTTCTGTTCAACGATGGTTACAGTTGTTTATCTGTAGCTCTAACTGGGTTCGTGTCTGTTTCTTCTGTTTAAGTGGGGGCATCAGTAGCTGCTCCTGATACAAACTCATCAGCTGCTGTATCCACTGCCTAAATTTCAACAAATACTGCGAGTTACTGCAGGAATGTCAAAATACGGTTAGTTCCTGCCCAATATCCTCTCAGCGACTTCAAGGGGCATCAGATTTGTCTCCCATTCAATAGTTCAAAAGGAGCAACCCTTGATAACATTCCATGTCAACTCACACTACTAAATGACATAGCAAACAATTAGCAATTCCAGTTTTTGAAAGCCATGACCCGTCTTATGATTTCCTCAGTAAATAAAATTAATTTCACATAAATTCCTTTTGCTGTTGATTGCCGTGCACAATACATGCTATGTCACCTTGTAACGTGAGTTATCATGGCATGATCCTTAAGGTTCCTCCTGGCATGCAAATAGTAAAAAAAAAAAGTTGCAGTTGTACCTTTCAGACTCCAAAAACACACGTCTGGCCTCGCAAGCTACTAGACTGGGTAAACTGAAGCTTACTCAGACTGGCCGGGGCTGCCTCAAAGGTGATCCAAGGTAGTATTTACGGACGCTGCACTCAGACCGTTACTGTTTTAGGAGGCATCTGCTTCCTATAGCCGCTTCCTTGCGGCTGTGCAATACCGATGCATTTGAATTAGGCCTTGTAGACAGTCTTTACGGCTTCCCTGATTGACTGAGCTTATCGCAATGCCCAATCAGATCACCAAAAAATCTGTGAACACATTCCCTAAATACAGGCATCAGGTCACACCAGGTTACCTCTTGGGACACTTTGGCCAATAACATTGTGTGGCAACTTTCTCTGGCTTCTAGTAAATCTTTGGTGTCCATTTAATGGGACAGTATCTCATGGACTTCGTGTAGTATGTGGAATAGGCATGGGATGGGCATGGACTGGGTACAAGTTTTCTGTTGGCTTTAAAAGTTGGTTCAATGGTTCAACATAACATCCTGTCTTCCATAATTATACCCACAACTGAGTTGGACTACCTTTTATTTTAAGGGCACTAACCTTAAGTCATGTTGTGCTTCTTGTTTGTTTGTGGTGTGTGTGTGTTTGGTATTTGTTGCTCTATTTATGCTATTTTATCATTTCTATTGACGACTTATATGAGACATAGAAATAATGACTAGTGCTATTAGTTTACTCCAGATGAATGACCCAACGAAAAAGTACATCACGCTGATGGACGAACAGGCGCCAAACTCAATAAAGAGTAATTGATATTTATTAATAAAAAAGTATAAAAATATTATTATTATTAGAGGCACACATGAACTGATCCGTTCCTTCATGGTCCCAGCTAGCCAATCACTAAGCTAATAAATTATGTCACAGCTGTTGGTATAAAATAAATGTAAGTTAATAAACAGTGTGTTTATGTAATAAAAAAATATAATACTAGAAATATGTAGATTACAGTAAAACTAAAATTCATCACCACAATTAGATTACAAGGGCACTTGCTCATCTGTCCAAGCATGTGATTATACATTTTAACAATCATTAAACAGATCAGGACCCCATATGGTAATTTAAATTAGTAGCTTTCTACTTTTATGATATGCAAAGGTTAAAACTGGCAATATTTTTAATTTGATGTTCATTATCCTAAAAAGAATACGCTCATATACATGTTTAATGATCTTGTCTGGCAGAAAGTATAAAGAAATCTCTGTATCAGGTCATGCAACATCCTGTAGAACAATGCATTTCTTCTGCTATGTTCATTCTGTCCATTTCTATCATTAAGAATTTATCTCACTGGTTTTTTTCAAATGTTAAATACAGAGCTTAGAAAAAAAAAAGGAAAGAAACAGAAAAAAACATCCTCGTGTACTTCTAAATATTTAAAAATATATCTATTATTTATTTAAACAGATCACCGAATATGTATTTTTAAAACTCTATGTTATTAAAATGGTTAAAAAAAATTATCAGGTGGATAAAATTAATTCTATGTTATATTCTAACTTGCATTTTATATTACCTAATGTGACCCTTAACATAGATTTTTTTTTTTAACAATCATATGACTACATTTGCATAGAAAAAAAATATTTGAATTTAAACGGCTATAGTCATATATGGGGCGTGTCTTTTGCATTTTTGATTAGGGCACAATCCTGATCTTTGGAACCTACTTTCATGTATGTCACATTTATAAAAAAAATAATACAAAAATAATAATAATACAGGTAATAATAATAATAATAATAATAATAATAATGATATTAATAATGATAATAAAAATAATAGTATTATTATTATTATTATTATTATTATTGTTGTTATTATTATTAAGAGACTGGTTGCAAAAATAGAATTGTGATTATCCTATACTGCCAGTGTTAGACACAGACAACACATACAGGGGAGAATTTCCCAGCTGTGCTCATATCATTTGCTTAAAAATCCATGTTGGCATTTTTTGGGTTAAACTGGATTCCTTTAACCATGCAAGGCAACCTTGGCTCCCTAGAACTGCTAACATCTCTTAGAAACAAATATTTTAGCAAGCTTTCTCTTTATCTAGAGGAGGCTGCATTCATATTCCAAGGACACCTTAGATGGTATAGTGCAAGCATGACTCACCGCCATTTCTCTGAGAAGGAGAGACAGCTGTTTAACCCTTTTGGGCTGGAGTCTGAAAGTGATGAGCTAGTTATCAAAGTGCCATTATTTTATAATATGTACCCCACCCAAATGCTCCACTTTAAGGGACTGTCCTGTGGCCCTGCAAAAAAGGACTTCTGTCTTAATTAGAAAACAGTTGAGGGATATACAGTATTTCTCGTTTAAATGGTACCCTCTCAGCGAGGCATGTACCAGTGGCAAGTGCGTATCATTAAAGGGGTATTTTTAGTGGAGTGGATGGGGATTACCTAAGAGTACTAGGCAATCCCACATCTCTCGCCAGAATGAAACATTGGGTATAATCGTATATTAGTGATAACATGATCTCCTCAAAGCATAAGTGTAGCTATATTGGGTGCAGGGGGCACCATTGCAATCGGTCCCAGAGACTTAGGGGGCCCCAGACACAGGTCATATAGTTGACTCAGTTTCCCAGAATTGCCTGCTAAGCAATTGGGTACTGCTGCCAGGCCTAAAAGGGGTGATATTTAATTTTCAGTGAATGATGTGTGTAGTGGATGTTATAATGGTAAGGAGGGGCCTGTAAGGTGACATAATCTGAACTGGGCACTGTAATGGGAATCGGTATGAAATACTGTCGGCCGCATGGCTCGATTCCCGGCAGCGCCTGGCCGACAGATGCAGAGTTCTTGGCAGCGGAAGCCCGACAGCGCAGGAAATCCCGATCGTCCTAAGGTAAGTATCTACTAACCTAACCCCCTAACCCTCCTTAGGGGTGCCTACCCCTAACCTCCCCCCAAGTGCCTAACCCTAATCCCCCCTCTAAGTGCCTAAACGTAACCCCCCCTTCCCCGCTGCCTAAACCTAAGTCCCCCGGGGGGTGCCTAACCCTAAGTCCCCCCCGGGGGTGCCTAACCCTAACCCTCCCTCCCCCTAGCCTAACCCTAACCCTCCCGGGGGGGTGTCTAACCCTAAATCCCCCCCGGGTGCCCTAACCCTCCCCCCCGGCGGCTGTCCGCTCGCGGCGCCCGGCATCCCTTGGATCGGGATGTCAGGCGCCGGTCTCCCGGCATTGGGGAAATGTCAGGCGTCTACATCTAGATGCCCGGCATTTCATTCCTCGCCAGGATATGACAGTCGGGAAGCCGGCTGCCGGTATTAAGGCAGCCGGCATCCTGATTGTATACCCTGTAATGTGGTATAATATGGACTGAGGCACTGTAATGTGGGACAATATGAACTGGGGGACTGTAATGTGGTATAATATGAATTGAAAGGCACTGTAATGTGGTATAATATGAACTGGGGCACCGTAATGTGGTACAATATAACTGGAGGTACTATAGTATGGCATAATATGATCAGGGGTCACTACAGTGCCCCCAGTTCATATTATGCCACATTATAAAATTGAAGTTTGCATTACTCTTAGGGGGTTCAAATATGGTGATGTCCGACTGCAGTCGCATCTATGTCCGGTTACAGACGGGATTGCTGTCGAATACTATGAGGCAAAATTTCAAGGGGAGATGTACCAAGCCTTGGAAAGTGATAGAGAGGAGAAGTTGCCCAAAACAGCCAATCAACTTCTGTCATTTATCTAGCATGGTCTATGAATCGACAGATAGGCGCTGACGTTTCAGTCTCAGTACATGTTGATCAGAATTACTTATTTGGATATCAATATTGCAGGAAAGCATTGTACAGTACTGCCCATGGTAATTTGTAACCATACAGGCCCTGATTCAGAGCCAGACGCTCTGACAGAGCGCTCGCTCTGAATCAGGGCCATCCCTGCTCCTTTTTGGAGCGGCCTCCCGGCCGCTCGCATAACTGTGGGTGACCACCCACAGCTATAGCGAGTGGCCAAAATGATGGTCGCGATGGTCAAGACCATCGTGACCATCGGGCTTGCGATGAGACCCTGCGGTAGGGTCTCACTGCCACAAGCCCTGGGGTGCTTTTGGCTCTATCAGAGTGATGTCAGTGGGGCCGGCCCCAGATTGTAGGCGTTCCCATGGGAACGCCTCTGTCTAGGCAGCCACGCCCCTGGCACGCCCACCAAAGGGGGTGTGCTGTCAATCACCATCAACAGCACGCCCCCTTTGGTGCGAGACCCATAACGACGGCTTGGCCGTCGTTATTCGGATCTCGCGCATGCGCACGACGGAGCCGCCTCCGTCGTGCGCATGCGCACTTGGGCAACATCGACCCGCTTGCGAGCGCTCAGCGCTCACGAGCGGGTCTGAATCAGGCCAACTGTTCCTTTATCACATTTGCAGTGAAGTGACACATTATTTCAGTGCCTTGTTACTTTAAATCTGCACAAGGTGCCCTGAGGTAGTGCTGGGTAATTCTTTGACGCTGCCATCAATCAATGGGTTATTCACCTGGGCCTAAGTGCGTGCAGGTGTCTTCCACACAATTACTTTGCTTGTTGAGAGCACATCTGAATTTGTTCATACAGACAAACTAGCTCTTTCCTCTCCATATGTTCAGCTTATTCCCAGCAATGTGCCCAGATCGCAGCAGCTCTGTGACACAAACAAAGGTGCAGACTGATTAGCATTTCTCAAGTGTTTATTAAAATTGTTTACAAAAGTCAGAGAAGCCGGGAGCAACGCGTGAGCCAGGTGAGCGAGACGGGCAGGAAAACGATCGATTTCTTGCGCACACAAATTGTTCCCCCCATTCCTCATCCGCAGATAGAGAATGCTAATCGGCTGCTAATAGGTTCAGTCATTGTTAGAATGGAGGCAAAGTGATGTTAATGGCTGTATATTAGGAGGAGGTGAGAGATAAGTGTATTAAGGAGGTTTGTGTCTCTGATATCGGTGCTCAGGGAGAAAGGAGCGAGGGTGCGTGCGCTGCTTAATAAACAGTGGTGGGGGGTGGGGTCCCTGTATAGATGGATCATTTTTATTTTTGTTATTAACCTTTACAGCACCATCATATTATGCAGCACTTTACAGGGAATTCATAGTCATTCACATTATTATCATCATCATCATAGGTTTGTGAGGTGCTCCTGGGATCTACATGGTAAATGCAGGTAGGAGAGCCCTGCTCGTAACAGAGTCTACATTCTAATAGGAAGAGGACACAGAGTGTGGCCATTAGAGCGGAGATTGGGACAGGGTGCATCAGTGTGGGTAATATAGGCAGGACTGGATTCAGGGCCTTGTGACAATACAGGGGTGCTTTCAATCACAGGCCACTTCTCTACTCTATACATGCAGCTGTAGCTGCTCTGATCTATCTTACATTTCACTTCACCTTTCTCATTAGAGCGATGCCCTAGGGTGGCTCGGCTGAGCTGGTTTGGGGATGTCCTGCGTCCTGGATTTGATCCCCTGTATGTTAGGGACCTACCCTACAGAAGTTTCCTTGAATATGGTGGGTAGGCACATAACTTTGGCCATGATTATGCTAAAAACCTCTAATTATTATAACATTTATTGCAAAATGTATATATATATATATATATATATATATATATTAGGGGTGAGCGGGTTCGGATTTCTGAAATCCGAACCCCCCGAGCCCCCCCGATCCGAGTCCGATCCGAGTCAGGCTCGACTTTTCCCGCCTGACTCAGATCTGAAATCGAGGCAAAACGTCATCATCCCGCCTTCCGAGTCTCGCGGGTTTTGGATCCTATATAAGGTACCCGCATCGGCGCCATTTTCTCACTCGGCTGTGGACAGTGAAGAGGGAGGGTGGGAGTTAGGGCTGTGTAGTGTAGTGTAGTGCTGCTGTTGTCCACTACTTCAAAGTCCATAGGGGCTGGCTGTGTTGTGCTGTGCTGCTGTTGTTAATAGGGGCTGTGTCCACTACTTCAAAGTCCATAGGGGCTGGCTGGACTGTGTTGTGCAGTCAGTTCTCCATAGGGGCTGTGTCCACTCCAAAGTCCTGTGCAGTGTCCCAGTCTTAAAGGGGTGCTGTAGTGTTGACCAGGGGGTGCTCTGTCCATCAGGGGTGCTCCCCCCAAGTGCTAAAAAAATAATATATTTTCTGTGTTTGTGAATTGTGTGCGCAGTAGCCGCACGGGCATCAACAAAGAAGTGCCAAGCGTGCGCCTGTGTCATAAGTAAAGGGCCGGCTGGCTTGACCGTTAAGGGTGCTGTAACCCCCGAAAGTACACTCCAGTCCAAACCAAAAAAATATATATTTTCTGTGTTTGTGAATTGTGTGCGCAGTAGCCGCACGTGCATCAACAAAGTAGTGCCAAGCGTGCGCCTGTGTCATAAGTAAAGGGCCGGCTGGCTTCACCGTTAAAGGGTGCTGTAACCCCCAAAGTACACTCCAGTCTAAACCAAAAAGAAAATTATTTTCTGTGTTTGTGAATTGTGTGCGCAGTAGCCGCACGTGCATCAACAAAGTAGTGCCAAGCGTGCGCCTGTTTCATAAGTAAAGGGCCGGCTGGCTTGACCGTTAAAGGGTGCTGTAACCCCCGAAAGTACACTCCAGTCCAAACCAAAAAAAAAAATATTTTCTGTGTTTGTGAATTGTGTGCGCAGTAGCCGCACGTGCATCAACAAAGTAGTGCCAAGCGTGCGCCTGTGTCATAAGTAAAGGGCTGGCTGGCTTGACCGTTAAGGGTGCTGTAACCCCCGAAAGTATACTCCAGTCCAAACCAAAAAAAAATATATTTTCTGTGTTTGTGAATTGTGTGCGCAGTAGCCGCACGTGCATCAACAAAGTAGTGCCAAGCGTGCGCCTGTGTCATAAGTAAAGGGCCGGCTGGCTTCACCGTTAAAGGGTGCTGTAACCCCCAAAGTACACTCCAGTCCAAACCAAAAAGAAAATTATTTTCTGTGTTTGTGAATTGTGTGCGCAGTAGCCGCACGTGCATCAACAAAGTAGTGCCAAGCGTGCGCCTGTTTCATAAGTAAAGGGCCGGCTGGCTTGACCGTTAAAGGGTGCTGTAACCCCCGAAAGTACACTCCAGTCCAAACCAAAAAAAAAATTATTTTCTGTGTTTGTGAATTGTGTGCGCAGTAGCCGCACGTGCATCAACAAAGTAGTGCCAAGCGTGCGCCTGTGTCATAAGTAAAGGGCTGGCTGGCTTGACCGTTAAGGGTGCTGTAACCCCCGAAAGTACACTCCAGTCCAAACCAAAAAAAAAATTATTTTCTGTGTTTAGCCTCACGTATATATCAAATCGATATAACATAAATGAAGGACCAAACTTTCTCCGATAAAAATAAAATAGAGAAAGATCAAGAACCACTTCCTCCTAGTGCTGAAGCTGCTGCCACTAGTCATGACATAGACGATAACATGCCATCAACGTCGTCTGCCAAGGCCGATGCCCAATGTCATAGTAGAGGGCACATACAATCCCAAATGGCAAAGTTTAGGAAAATGACCTTGAAAAAGACATTTAAATCAGCTGAAGAGAAACGTAAACTTGCCAATATGCCATTTACGACACGGAGTGGCAAGGAACGGCTAAGGTCGATCCCTAGTATGTTCATGACTAGTGGTTCAGCTTCACATGACGATGGAAGCCCTCCTACCACTAAAAAATTCAAAAGAGTTAAGCTGGCAAAAGCACAGCGAAGAACTGTGCTTTCTAAGAAGATATCACAAATCCCCAAGGAGAGTCCAAGTGTGGTGGTGGTTGCGATGCCTGACCTTCCCAGCACTGGACGGGAAGAGGTGGCTCTTTCCACCATTTGCACGCCCCCTGCAAGTGCTGAAAGGAGCACCCACAGTCCACTTGCTGATATGCAAATTGAAGATGTCACTGTTGAAGTACAACAGGATGAGGATACTGGTGTAGCTGGCGCTGAGGAGGAAGTTGGCGAGGAGGATTCTGATGGTGATGTCGTCTGTTTAAATCAGGCTCCGGGGGAGACAGTTGTTGTCCGTGGGATGAAAAAGCCCATCACGGTCATGCCTGGGCAGAAGACCAAACATTCCACCTCTTTGGTCTGGCAATGTTTCTATCCAAATCCGGACAACAACTTTCTTGCCATATGTACCATATGTAAAGGTGAAATAAGTAGGGGTAGGGACGTCAACCACCTAGGAACATCCTCCCTTATACGGCACCTGCAGCGCGTTCATAAAAAGTTACTGTCAAGTTCAGAAACTTTGGCTAAGACCGTAAGCAGTCCAGGGACACCTAAATCCCGTTGTCCTGTTGTATCCAAGCGCCTGCAAACCACACCGTCTACTCCCTCCTCGTCAATTTCCTCCTTAGTCAGGATCTGAAGTAGTCCTGCAGGCCATGTCACTGGCATGACTGACTCTCCTATCCGGGATTCCTCTGGAGGATCCTGCATTGCTACACCTCCTGCTGCCGCTGCTGCTGTTGCTGCTGCTGGGAGTCGTTCATCATCCCAGAGAGGAAGTAGGAACACCACTACTTTTACTAAACAATTGACCCTCCAACAGTCCTTAGCGAGGAGGATGAAGTACGACAGCAGTCATCCTGAAGCAAAACATATAACTGAGGCCTTGACTGCTATGTTGGTGTTAGACGTGCATCCGGTATCCGCCATTAGTGCAGTGGGATTTAGACAATTGATGGAGGTAGTGTGTCCCCGGTTCCAAATCCCGTCTAGATTCCACTTCACTAGGCAGGCGATACCGAGACTGTACAGAAACGTCAGAAAAAGTGTCCTCAGTGTCCTGAAAAATGCCGTTGTACACAATGTCCACTTAACCACGGACATGTGGACAAGTGGAACAGGGCAGACTAAGGACTATATGACTGTGACAGCCCACTGGGTAGATGTATCACCTTACGCAGCAACAGCAGCAGCGTCACCAGTAGCAGCATCTCAGAAACGCCAGCTCGTTACAAGGCAGGCTACGCTGTGTATCACCGGTTTCAGTAAGAGGCACACCGCCGACAACCTCTTAGAGAAACTGAGGGAAATCATCGCCCAGTGGCTTACCCCACTTAGACTCTCCTGGGGATTTGTGATATCTGACAACGCCACCAATATTGTGCGGGCATTACATCTGGGCAAATTCCAGCATGTCCCATGTTTTGCTCACACAATAAACTTGGTGGTGCAGAATTTTCTGAAAAGCGACAGGGGCGTGCAGGAGACGCTTTGGTTGGCCCGAAAAATTTCTGGCCACTTTCGCCATTCAGCGACTGCGTGCCGAAGACTGGAGCACCAGCAAACACTCTTGAACCTGCCCCGACATCACCTGAAGCAAGAGGTTGTGACGCGGTGGAACTCAACCCTCTATATGCTTCAGAGGATGGAGGAGCAGCAAAAGGCCATACAAGCCTATACATCCACCTATGACATAGGCAAAGGAGGGGGTATGCACCTGACTCAAGCGCAGTGGAGAATGATTTCCGTGTTGTGCAAGGTTCTCCAGCCCTTCGAACTTGCCACACGTGAAGTCAGTTCAGACACTGCCAGCTTGAGTCAGGTCATTCCCCTCATCAGGCTTTTGCAGAAGCAGCTGGAGAAAGTGAAGGAGGAGCTAAGACGGAGCGATTCCGCTCGGCATGTGGGACTTGTGGATGAAGCCCTTCATTCGCTTTGCCAGGATTCCAGGGTGGTCAATCTGTTGAAATCAGACCACTACATTTTGGCCACCATGCTCGATCCTAGGTTTAAAGCCTATGTGGTGTCTCTCTTTCCGGCCGACACAAGCCTGCAGAGGTGCAAAGACCTGCTGGTGAACACACTGTCAGCTGAAGCGGAACGTGACACGTCAACGGCTACTTCTTCATTTTCTCCCGCAACTGGGGCTGCCAGGAAAAAACGTAGGTATCCTAAGCAACCCGCTGGCGGTGATGCAGGGCAGGCAGGACCAAGTTTGGACATCTGGTCCGGACTGAAGGACCTGGCAACAATTTCTGACATATCTACTGTCACTGCATATGATACTTTGACAGAATGGTGGAGGATTACATCGGTGACAGCATCCAAGTAGGAATGTCAGACAGTCCATACCTGTACTGGCAGGAAAAAGAGGCAATTTGGAGGCCCCTGTACAAACTGGCTCTATTTTACCTGAGTTGCCCCCCCTCCAGTGTGTACTCCGAAAGAGTGTTTAGTGCAGCCGGGAACCTTGTCAGCGAAAGGCGTAGGAGGTTGCTTCCACAGAATGTGGAGAAGATGATGTTCATCAAAATGAATTATCAGCTCTTCCAGGGAGACCAGCCTCCAGAAGGTACAGAGGGACCTGTGGTGGTGGATTCAAGAGGGGACGAGTTAATACTTTGTGAGGATGAGGATGTACACACTGAAGAGGGTGAGGAATCGGTGGATGAGGAGGATGAGGATGACATCTTGCCTCTGTAGAGCCAGTTTGTGCAGGGACACATTAATTGCCAGCTTGTTTTGTGGGGGCCCAAACGAACCAATCATTTCAGCCACAGTTGTGTGGCAGACCCTGGCGCTGAAATGATTGATTTGTTAAAGTGTGCATGTCCTGTTTATACAACATAAGGGTGGGTGGGAGGGCCCAAGGACAATTCCATCTTGCACTTCTTTTTTTTCTTTGCATTATGTACAGTTTGGGGCGTAGTTTTTCTAACTGCCATCCTGTCTGCCACTGCAGTGTCACTCCTAGATGGGTCACGTGTTTGTGCCGCCCACTCGTGTCGCTTAGCATAGTCATCCAGCTACCTCGGTGCAACCTTTTGGACATAAAAACACTATTGTGAGGTGTGAGGTGTTCAGAATAGACTGGAAATGAGTGGAAATTAAGGTTATTGAGGTTAATAATAGCATAGGAGCAGAAAAACCTACAAATTCTGTGATTTTAGCTGTTTTTATGCTTTTTTTAAAAAAAATACAGATCCAAAACACAAAACCCAGAACCCAAAACACGGAAGGGTGGTTTTGGCAAAACCAATCCAGATCCAAAACACGAAGAAAGATCCAGATCCAAAACCAAAACACAAAACACGAAAAGTGGCCGGTGCACACCCTTAATATATATATATAATTACGTAGTAATTTGGAGTTGTGCATCTGTGATTTGTCTCCTTTTTTTGTGTCTGCATTAACAGTCTCAACAGGTAACACTTCCCATTATATATATTCAGGGTGTCCTGTCTAGGACCCCTTTCCCACACAGGTCAAACCACATATGGCTACAACCCAACTCTGGTACGACAAGTAAACGTTAGGCAACATATAGTAGAACAGTCATCATTACAGTTAGCCTGGGAAGTGGTTGGACAAATCACCGAATTAAGCATATGGCTCAGTCTCAGGGCCTGATTCAGAGCCGCTCGTAAGCGGCCGCTCGTTCGTTCTGAGTGATGTTTGCCCAACTGCGCATGCGTACGGATCGTAATACGCATGCGCGAACCAGTCAGTGCGGCTGAAAATCGTTTGTTCGCTAAATAGCGAATGCCTGCTATTTTAAGTGACAGGAGGAGGCGTATGTGGGTGGTAACAGGGGAAGGTGCTTGAAAACGGGGAGTGGAGATCCGAACGCAGGCGTGCTTAAAGGTCAAAACGGGCATTTTATGGGTGTGCATAATTAATACAGCAGCGTCATTGACCACGTCACTGGGTTATTTTATAGTCAGAACTGCTCGCAAGATTGCGGTAGGAAAAACCAACCACAAGAATAGCGAGCAGTTCATACGCTGGTCGATGTACTCGATTAATCTAATAAATAGCGGACATGACGTAGGATGCGAGCGGCCAGGGGGCGTAGTTATCCAAAAAACGACCGCAAGTTTTATTCGCTCGTTCAGACATAGAGGCGTGAACAGACCGCAAAGAGCGAACAGTTCATTTGAATAGCCACCCCTTTTTTCTGAACGAACGACCGCAAATAGCGCCCGGCTCTGAATGAGGTCCTCAGTTCCTGGAGTTGAACAGTACCAGTATCCTGACCAAAGCTTCTCCTCTTACACCAGGTGTCTGGAGTAAATGTATTATAGCAGCTTGCATCGTGCCGCTATAACTCTTCCTGCTTTTCCTCTTTACTAATGCAAGTCAGGAAGCCATACCGATGAGATGTATTAACGTCTCACCTGCCGGAGTGGGGGAGTGAAAACGCTTCCCCCCCACCGGCGATCCCCGCCAGGGCATACAGAACATCGGCCTAGTGCGGAGGCGCTGTGTCTGCCTTCCCAGGCGGCTCCACTGGGCATGCGCGGGATCTCGCAAAAACATCACAACGCTTCAGCAGAAACAGCACTGTCCCTGCTGTGGTGACAGGGCAACGACAGCTGCAGGTGTCGAAATCGATAGCTGCAGCTGTCAGAACGGTCAGTGCCATCGACGTACATACATTGCCCAGCATAACGGTGCTGTTATCTTGTAGATAGCAGCGCTGATAATGTTAGGGGCACATTTACTACCTAACCCCACAATAATACATGGGGGAGAAGTGGTATCAGGACACATAACGTGCTCTAATACCACTACTCCCCCATAGTCTCCCCCTCTGTCTCCCAAAATGAATGCCTCATTTATCTCTGGGGAGCCTCTTTTATACCCCATTCATCAGCGCCGTGGGAACTGACATCTCACGTGGGAACTGATTTCCCCCCCTCTGTCGATTGAGGCAACTTGTTTGGAGTGGGATTACCTGTGACCAAGCCTCCCTGCATCCCCCAGGTGATGGGGACGGGTAGCCCACCTGCTGGGAGGACTTGGGAGGGGGGCTTCTGAAACCATGGGTGGCTGATGAATTTAAAAACCCCAGCTGTGCTGCAAGTAAACCCATAAGTGCTTTTTAGGGAGAATGTAGACAATTGATAAGAGCGAGGGGGCTCCAGGATTCTTCTTTGGTCATCAGATTTCTTTAGTTTAAACCTTAGGGCTAGTAACACAGTCATGTGTTCTGAATGCCGGGTCTCTCCGTACTAATATGATTAAGGTCAGTGGCGCATGGGTGCTAAGAACCTAAGACTCACGCTCACTATTTCCTTGCACGTCACAAGTTCTGGGCCCATGAGCGCTGAGAGTCTCTATCTATGCTGTCTGCCGAACAGCTCCTGTGTCAGTATCTCAGTGCGCACACTCCCTGCTCTATGCAGACCGATAGTAGGCGTCAGTTTCCCAGGGCAGGGACAACTGTCTGTGTACTACTAGACTTAGGGGGAGAGGTGTCAAACCACCTAAAGAGGACAGGTGAAGTACTGTAGCAACCAATCAGCTTCCAGCTATCATTTATCAAGTACATTCTATAAAACAATAGCTAGAAGCTGATTGGTTTTTATTGGAAACTTCTCCCCCTGTCCTCTTTGGAAGGTTTGTTACATCTCCAATGAGAGAAGTATTTTCCCCCAAAGAAATTAAGTTTCCTGTATAAAGAGCGCGTGGCTGAACTTTGTGTCCAATCACTGTTCTTCACCAACTCTGGTGACTATTTCAAAACATGCGCAGAATGACACCAGAGGAATTACACCAGAGGAACTTCTGGGTCACCCGGAAATCCCACATTCGCAAACAACCACTCTTACCGAGAGAGTTGTCCTTTGTGCATATATTCATGCATATCTGGGTGTGATCTCAAAGGACCCATTCTGCACACACACAGAACAGGTACGGCGCATGCACAGATTCCCGATAATCGTGAATCTGCATGAGTATTACCATCTGCGTCCTCTGCTTAATCAGCCCCTATATTATGTTAAGCGTCCTCATTGTTTTCATGTCAGAAACTACCCTCTCTGATTTATATATTTGTTTTGCAGCTTTTATAGAATGCAAAGAAATGACATAATAATGAAGTACTGTAGGCCTACACATTGCACGCTAAAATATTGATTTGCAAACACCAACAAAGAGAAGGGTCAATGCATCTCCTAAAACTAAAATATAAAATGTCCATTCAGTTGTTCTATCCATCATGTGCCCTGAACAAGCAGCCGTATCGCATTTCTGCAGGTTTATTAGTATCAATTCCCAAGGCTGGTGAATATTATTTATTTAATCTAATTCATCTGCCATACACTACATTTTTCAATGACTAATCTCGCAGTGGCCGTTACAAATTCAGATTTACAGAGTTATTTGGCCTTGGTGCTTTCCAAGAAGCTTAATATCGAGGCCACAGACTTGGCGCTGTCCACAGCTTGAGGGTGCTGAAAGTGCTGCTCTGTCAGTCGGCTTTTGTCCTGAAGCCAATGGTAGGGATATAGCCTCTGTCACCAGATCCTGACTTCATTCATCAATGAGATCAGTAATATTCATTTCTTTCATTCATTTTGTAGCCATTATTAACAGTCAAATTAAGAGAAGCACATCCCACATGCTGCTACAAGAATTGTGAATATTCCCAAATTAGACTTTGTGTGCAATAAATGGATAGAGAAATATAAGACTGAGCTATTTTGAAGTGGAAGACACAGGAGGGTTTTGTTTAGTTACAGATGCCTAATAGGATATTTGCAATCCAAATTTTAAGCACGGCTGCACAAATGGAGTAGAAAGGGCCCAAGAGGGAACAGATTTTGGTATCCTTCTCAGATAAAGTCTTTGGATCTCATTTATAAAGCACACTGATTGTGTGCTTGGCATCAATTCTGTCTTGCATCAATGTACCCAAGTGGGTCTTTCTAGCATGGGGTGTGGTTAAGTTGTCGACTTTCAGAATGGTGACAATGACTTAATGATTTACCATTATGTTTAAAGTTCTAAAACCAACATGGTTACAATGCTTTACATTACATTACTACCATGGCAGTATGCCGTGTTCAACATAATGCTGCCCCCCTTTGACATTGTCGACATACAGTACTGAATGTCTATAATATATACTGATTGCATAGATAGAACTCTGCTTTGTTCTTTATGGAGCAGAGTGGTGGGGGAGGGGTCTTGGGAAGTTCTGCCAGTGCCTCAGTGGACGTGGGGGGCTCAGAAGGTATGCCCTGGCAGGTACCCTTAACCTTTGCATCCCGCAGCAGTCACACTCCCTGCCACCATGGTAGTCCCATCACTGATGCACACCTACCTCCCACTCTAGGGGCGATAACTCCACAAGCTGGAAATATGCCCCAGATTATGTATGAGCAGATAAATATTAAGAAGTGCATTCTGCAAAAGTGCAAACATCACATCAAAGTCCAAATTTCTCCCACTTTAGAACTACCCCTGCATTAAAATATTTTTTTTCTATCTTCCTCCACAATACCATTTGGTTAAGTTATTACTTAAACTAATCAAATGATATATTAGGCAGAAATCACCATTTTCCTCCATGCTCAGGCGGAAATCTAGGCTCCATTTCTTTTGCGCCTCATAAAAAATGCCCTCTGCTTCCTAATAGAGCACATAGAGAAGGCCCCCTGCTTCCAGGTAGAGCATATAACTAATGCCCTCTGCTTCCTGGTAGAACACATAAATAAGGATCTCTGCTTCCTGGTAAAACAAATAACTAATGCCCTCTGCTTCCTGGTAGAACACATAACTAATGCCCTCTTCTTCCTGGTAGAACACATAAATAAGGATCTCTGCTTCCTTGTAGAACACATAACTAATGCCCTCTGCTTCCTGGTAGAGCACATAACTAATGCCCTCTGCTTCCTGGTAGAGTACGTAAATAATGTCCTCTGCTTCCTGGTAGAGCACATAAATAATGTCCTCTGCTTCCTGGTAGAACACATAAATAATGATCTCTGCTTCCTGGTAGAGCACATAAATAATGCCCTCTGCTTCCTGGTAGAACACATAAATAAGGATATCTGCTTCCTGGTAGAGCACATATATAATGCCTTCTGCTTCCTAACAGAGCACATAAAGAAGGCCCTCTGCTTCCTGGCAGAACTCAAATAATGTCCTCTGCTTCCTGGTAGAACACATAAATAAGGCCCTCTGCTTCCTGGTAGAGCACATAACTAATGCCCTCTGCTTCCTGGTAGAGCACATAACTAATGCCCTCTGCTTCCTGGTAGAGTACGTAAATAATGTCCTCTGCTTCCTGGTAGAGCACATAAATAATGTCCTCTGCTTCCTGGTAGAACACATAAATAATGATCTCTGCTTCCTGGTAGAGCACATAAATAATGCCCTCTGCTTCCTGGTAGAACACATAAATAAGGATATCTGCTTCCTGGTAGAGCACATATATAATGCCTTCTGCTTCCTAACAGAGCACATAAAGAAGGCCCTCTGCTTCCTGGCAGAACTCAAATAATGCCCTCTGCTTCCTGGTAGAGCACATAAATAAGGATCTCTGCTTCCTGATAGAACACATAAATAATGATGTCTGCTTCCTGGCAGAGCACATAAAAAAATACCCTCTGCTTCCTAATAGAGCACATAAAGAAGGCCCTCTGCTTCCTGGTAGAGCACATAAATAATGTCCTCTGCTTCCAGGTAGAACACATAGATAAGGCCCTCCGCTTCCTGGTAGAACACATAGATAAGGCCCTCTGCTTCCTGGTAGAGCACGTAAATAATGCCCTCTGCTTCCTGGTAGAGCACATTAATAATGTCCTCTGCTTCCTGGTAGAGCACATAAATAAGGCCCTCTGCTTCCTGGCAGAGCACATAAATAAAGCCCTCTGCTTCCTGGTAGAGCACATAAATAATGCACTCTGCTTCCTGGTAGAGCACATAAATAAGGATCTCTGCTTCCTGGTAGAGCACATAAATAAGGAAGTCTGCTTCCTGGCAGAGCACATAAATAATGCCCTCGGCTTCCTGGTAGAGCACATAAATAATGCCCTCGGCTTCCTGGTAGAACACATAAATAAGGCCCTCTGCTTCCTGGCAGAGCACATAAATAATGTCCTCTGCTTCCTGGCAGAGCACATAAATAAGGCCCTCTGCTTCCTGGCAGAGCACATAAATAATGTCCTCTGCTTCCTGGCAAAGCACATAAATAAGGCACTCTGCTTCCTGACAGAGCACATAAATAATGTCTTCTGCTTCCTGGTAGAGCACATAAATAAGGCCCTCTGCTTCCTGGCAGTGCACATAAATAATGCCCTCTGCTTCCTGGCAGTGCACATAAATAATGCCCTCTGCTTCCTTCACAGAGCACATAAATAATGTCCTCTGCTTCCTGGTAGAGCACATAAATAAGGCCCTCTGCTTCCTGGTAGAGCACATAAATAATGCCCTCTGCTTCCTGGTAGAACACATAAATAAGGCCCTCTACTTCCTGGTAGAGCACATAAATAAGGCCCTCTGCTTGCTGGTAGAGCACTTAAATAATGCCCTCTGCTTCATAAATAAGGATCTCTGCTTCCTGGTATAGCACATAAATAAGGCCCTCTGCTTCCTGGTAGAGCATATAAATAAGGATCTCTGCTTCCTGGTAGAGCACATAAATAAGGCCCTCTGCTTCCTGGTAGAGCACATAAATAAGGCCCTCTGCTTCCTGGTAGAACACATAAATAAGGATCTCTGCTTCCTGGTAGAGCACATAAATAATGCCTTCTGCTTCCTGGTAGAGCATATAAATAAGGATCTCTGCTTCCTGGTAGAGCACATAAATAAGTCCTGGTAGAGCACATAAATAAGGCCCTCTGCTTCCTGGTAGAACACATAAATAAGGATCTCTGCTTCCTGGTAGAGCACATAAATAAGGATCTCTGCTTCCTGGTAGAGCACATAAATAAGGATCTCTGTTTCCTGGTAGAGCACATAAATAATGCCCTCTGCTTCCTGGTAGAGCACATAAATAAGGATCTCTGCTTCATAAATAAGGATCTCTGCTTCCTGGTAGAGCACATAAACAAGGATCTCTGTTACCTGGTAGAGCACATACATATGACCCTCTGCCCTCACACCAGAGCAATCTGTCCTCACACCAGAGCAATACAGAATTCTATCTGTCGCAGCAACTCGCAGCAAGACGCATACATAATTTTTCGAGGGGCTTTAGGAGTGTATTGATGATAATGCCCCTTTTTCTTAAGGTCCTCTATATTTTCGGAACTCTACCTTCCAACACCCGCCTATCATCCTCCCCTCAAACCTTCTTTTGAGATTGGTGCAAACTGAAATCTCTATGGAAATCAAGCTCGCTCTATCCGGTATATAAGACTGGGAGGAGCCCAAATAATGTCACTTTGGCTATAACAATATAAATGTGAATAATTTGAAGAATGAAGGTGTTGCGTCACGTGCAATTACGTACATTGCTGGGAATAATACGCTGTATTCCATTTCTCGCTGGCTCTGTACTGAAGCATCAGTGCAATGAACGGGAGCAAATCTGTTTCATCTAATTTACTTAGAGAAGAACAGATCAATTCTCCCTAAATAACCAGCAGAGCCTCAGGACTGAATTGTATTATATTGATTTAACCTGTTCCTGATCTCCACAGTTTGCATAAAGTTGCTTTTTCTCCTGGAGGAAATGCTCACACTTCTTTTATCCATTGATTTTGTATATATTTAGGCTATGTTTATAAACGTAGGAGAGGAATAGGAATTTAATCTTAATTCATTGGTGTTGTTTTTAAGAAGTTACCAGCTCGTGTCACACAGCGCACCCATGCGGCAAGCTGAGGACTGACCCCCTCTGTGCTCCACATTACCCCAGTCATCGCAGGCACTGCCCCTTATGCCGCAGTCTGATTGACAGGCTGTGGCCTTTTGGGGACCATGTGGTCCATTTTACAAAACAGGGGGAGGTGTCGTCCTCATTTTGTAGGAGTGCTGAGGCCAGGGCCTGCATCTGCCGACCCAGATTTCCTGCCCCCAGCAGATGACTTTCGGCAGCCATTCTGAGTATGCTTAGGCTTGCTGAGATGGACGATGGCTGCGACCATCATGACCAGGATCTGATTCTGCGTCTTTGGACGCAGCACTCTCATCTGCGATGCCACCCGGAGGCGTCTTTTCTTCAGACGCCTCCTGCGGCATTACCAAGTTTTCACATTCAAGAGGCAACAGCGATGTGATCAGTGTACTAGTCTGTTAGCGCCGTAGCAGGACGGCAGTGCGCCCTGTGCTGCACTGCCGCCCCACTCGCTCACCGCGCCCCCCTCCTCCTGAGCACTTACCTTTTCCTCTGGTAGAATTGCAAGATTCACATTAGCAGCTGCAGCATTGTTGGGGTATAGGTGATAATGAGGCACTTACGTGTTATTGTATAATTTATAAGCAGACATTTATTGGTAGGTGTTACATGAATGACTGAGTATGCAGGACATGTGCTGACCGCACTGCGCAAAGGGTTGTGTATTGCATGATGGGGCCCGGGACGCAATAAGGTTTCATTCGCAGGGCATTTACGCCATTTAAAAGTAAATTACTTTCACTTTTCACTAGAAACAGACACATTACTTATAAGAGCAAACCTGCTGGGAGTTTCTGACCACTCACTCGATAAACTCATTTGATTCATTCTGTCCTCTGACTTAGCAGAACGTGCATGGGCCAGGCTGGCAAACGCTGCATTTTCATAGCATACCTGCTGCTCGCCCATCAATTACCTCATTTCCTGGGAGAGTATTTTAGCTGCACATACCCCAGATCACAGATCACCCCACGTGGCAGCAATGAATGATCTGCTCTGGTGTAAGTAACAAATGCGCTGTTATGTACAGTACGTATGTGATACCAATGTTATAAATGTTACTTTCACATATCAAGCCACACAAACTACTAACACAACTGCACAAATATAACCCACAGCTACAGTACATACTATACAGAAGAAAGCCTCTCTTTTATTTCACCACAATATTAGTATTACCCATGAGGAGGGATAGACCAGAAGTACTGCACTATAATGACAACTTTAAATCAATTTCATGTGAAGTTACATTGCTTGTTCAGATGCAGGTATGACTTTGCACTGCTGCGGGGATGACTGTGCATGTGGAGGTATGACTTTCTGTAGGTGGAGGTATGACTCTGTGCAGGTGGGAGTATGACTTTCTGCAGGTGGGGGTATGACTTTCTGCAGGTGGGGGTATGACTTTGTGCAAATGGGGGTTTGACTTTCTGCAGGTGGGGATATGACTTTGTGCAGGTGGGGTGTGACTGTGTGCAGGTGGGGGTATGACTGTGTGCAGCTGGGGATATGACTGTGTGCAGGTGGGGGTATACTTTGTGCAGGTGGGGGTATAACTTTCTGCAGGTGGAGGTATACTTTGTGCAGGTGGGGGTATGACTTTCTGAAGGTGGGGGTATGACTTTGTGCAGGTGGGGGTATGACTTGGTGCAGGTGGGGGTATAACTTTGTTCTGGTTTGGGTATGACTTTGTGCAGGTTGGGGGTATGACTTTGTGCAGGCGGGAGTATGACTTTGCAGGTGGGGATATGACTTGGTGCAGGTGGGGTTATAACTTGGTGCAGGTGGGGATATGACTTTGTGCAGGTGGGGATATGACTTTGTGCAGGTGGGGGTATAACTTTGTGCAGGTGGGGATATGACTTTGTGCAGGTGGGGGTATGATTTTGTGCAGGTGGGGATATGACTTGGTGCAGGTGGGGTTATAACTTGGTGCAGGTGGGGATATGACTTTGTGCAGGTGGGGGTATGACTTTGCAGGTGGGGATATGACTTGGTGCAGGTGGGGGTATAACTTTGTGCAGGTGGGGATATGACTTTGTGCAGGTGGGGATATGACTTGGTGCAGGTGGGGGTATAACTTTGTGCAGGTGGGGATATGACTTTGTGCAGGTGGGGGTATGATTTTGTGCAGGTGGGGATATGACTTGGTGCAGGTGGGGTTATAACTTGGTGCAGGTGGGGATATGACTTTGTGCAGGTGGGGGTATGACTTTGCAGGTGGGGATATGACTTGGTGCAGGTGGGGGTATAACTTTGTGCAGGTGGGGATATGACTTTGTGCAGGTGGGGATATGACTTGGTGCAGGTGGGGGTATAACTTTGTGCAGGTGGGGATATGACTTTGTGCAGGTGGGGGTATGACTTTGTGCAGGTGGGGGTATAACTTTGTGCAGGTGGGGGTATGACTTTGTGCAGGTGGGGGAATGACTTTGTGCAGGTGGGGGTATGACTTTGTGCAGGTGGGGATATGACTTTGTGCAGGTGGGGGTATAACTTTGTGCAGGTGGGGATATAACTTTGTGCAGGTGGGGATATGACTTTGTGCAGGTGGGGGTATGACTTTGTGCTGGTGGGGATATGACTTTGTGCAGGTGGGGATACGACTTTGTGCAGGTGGGGATACGACTTTGTGCAGGTGGGGATATGACTTTGTGCAGGTGGGGATATGACTCTGTGCAGGTGGGGGTATGACTTTGTGCAGGTGGGGATATGACTTTGTGCAGGTGGGGATATGACTTTGTGCAGGTGGGGGTATAACTTTGTGCAGGTGGGGATATGACTTTGTGCTGGTGGGGATATGACTTTGTGCAGGTGGGGGTATGACTCTGTGCAGGTGGGGGTATAACTTTGTGCAGGTGGGGATATGACTTTGCAGGTGGGGATATGACTTGGTGCAGGTGGGGATATGACTTTGTGCAGGTGGGGATATGACTTTGCAGGTGGGGATATGACTTGGTGCAGGTGGGGATATGACTTTGTGCAGGTGGGGGTATAACTTTGTGCAGGTGGGAGTATGACTTTGCAGGTGGGGATATGACTTGGTGCAGGTGGGGATATGACTTTGTGCAGGTGGGGGTATGACTTTGTGCAGGTGGGGGTATAACTTAGTTCTGGTTCGGGTATGACTGTGCAGGTGGGGGAATGACTTTGCAGGTGGGGATATTACTTGGTGCAGGTGGGGGTATGACTTTGTGCTGGTGAGAGTGTGACTTTTTTCCAATGGGGGTGTGACTTTGTTCCTATGTGGGGATGATTATGTTCCGGTGGGGTTATGACATAGTTCTGGTGCTGGCATGACTTTACTTTGTGCCATTGGGGGTATGACTTTGTTCAGGTGTGGGAGTGACTTTGTTCCGGTGCGGGCATGACTTTTTTCCAGTGTAGTTGTAATGTTGACACCAGAATGAGCTCTGAGCTGGTGCCATGCGGATCTCACGCAGTACTGATCCAGACACCGTGGTGCTCTCACTGCCAGTACCAATGAGAGAGGAGTGTGAGTGTACTGGCCCACACAGAGAGCAGGACCGGGTCAGCTCGAAAGGGCAAGACACTAGAAATCGCACTAATGCTGGGGTCACCCTCTGATACACCCAGGTAAGCCCAGATTGCCCACGCCAGGGACCCCAGTACCTGATTCCTTCACCCTTCATACTGTAGTTTAAAAATACACAAAGTGTATAAAGATCACTCCAGATAGTGGCTGTATCTGTGGAGTAGTTCAAATACTTTGAATGAGATGAAGCTTGGAAAACGGGTAATAAAGACAAAGTTTCAATATTCTATGAAGTTCTTTTCTGTCAATAAAAGATTAATCCTGATTTAGATGTCATGCCCCAAAATTCTCTCTTGTCTGTACAGACTCCTCCAGTCTGGTTTAATTAGTGTCATCCTCATTATATTTCTTTTTATAACAGTAACAAGCAGCCAGTGATTGGGCCAATGAAACATTGAGGCACGCGCTGCACTGGAGGATGCGCTTATAGAACGGAGGTAGCACAAACAAAGTTATCTGGACTCACTGACGGCTCGTGTTTTCAGGTCTCTGCAATCTATAGTCCTCCAGCAAATCTCACACCACTACACCTGATGTTCTCTCAGGGGCGTATTTATAATGGGTGCAGGGTGTGCGGTGCACACGGGCCCCTGGGTCCAGGGGTCCCCGCACCGCACACCCTGCACCAATAGCATTACTTACCTCTCCGGAGTCCCACATCGGGTCCAGTGCTGAAAAAATGACTGGAAAATGGCCGCTGCGGCCATTTTCCCGTCATTTGCGCATGCGCAGTACAGGGAAAATAGCCGTCGTGGCCATTTTCCCAGTGACCTGCGCATACTCTATAGAATCTGGGCGCACTCTAGTGCCCAGAGTCTTTAACTCCGGCGCTGGCCACGCACAGCTCAGTGCACTGCCAGCCGCCAGACAGAGAGGAGGGGGCCCTTGTCGGAGACTGCACACGGGCCCCCTCCTCTCTAGAAACACCCCATGCATTCTCTGCTGTATACTGTACCATCTAGTCCTAGCAGTACAGCACCAAACTACGCACCAAACCCTACTACAGGTAGGGAGTTTGACTGGGGCGGTACACCTGTCAAACCGTAACGCAGGTGTCCTAAGGCGAGCTCACGGAGGACAGATACCTCCTGTGGAGCAGAAGGGCATCAATGTATATTACTTTGAGCTATATCGTATGGTGTCATGCTGATACTACAGCCATGGCCAAAAGTTTTGAGAATGACACAAGTATTGGTCTTCACAAAGTTTGCTGCTTCAGTGTATTAGACCTTTTTGTCAGATGTTACTATGGTATAGTGAGGTAACATTACAGCATTACATAAGTGTCAGATGTTACTATGGTATACTGAGGTAACATTACAGCATTACATAAGTGTCAGATGTTACTATGGTATACTGAGGTAACATTACAGCATTACATAAGTGTCAGATGTTACTATGGTATACTGAGGTAACATTACAGCATTACATAAGTGTCAAAGGCTTTTATTGACAATTACATTAAGTTTATGCAAAGAGTCAATATTTGCAGTGTTGACCCTTCTTTTTCAAGACCCCTACAATTCACCCTGGCATGCTGTCACTCAACTTCTGGGCCACATACTGACTGATGGCTGCCCATTGTTCTCCAATCAATGCTGGGAGTTTGTCAGAATTTGTGGGGTTTTGTCCACCCGCCTCTTCAGGATTGACCACAAGTTCTCAATGGGATTAAGATCTGGGGAGTTTCCTGGCCATGGACCCAAAATTTTGATGTTTTGTTCTCCGAGCCACTTAGTCATCACTTTTGCCTTATGGCAAGCTGCTCCATCATGCTGGAAAAGGCATTGTTCCTCACTAAACTGTTCTTGGATGGTTGGGAGAAGTTGCTCTTGGAGGAAGTTTTGGTACCATTCTTTATTCTTAGCAAAATTGTGAGTGAGCCCACTACCTTGGCTGAGAAGCAACCCCACACATGAATGGTCTCAGGATGCTTTACTGTTGGCATGACACAGGACTGATGGTGATGGTAGCGCTCACCTTTCCTTCTCTGGACAAGCATTTTTCCACATGCCCCAAACAATCTGAAAGGGGATTCATCAGAGAAAATAACTTTACCCCAGTCCTCAGCAGTGCAATCCCTGTACCTTTTGCAGAATATCAGTCTGTCCCTGATGTTTTTCCTGAAGATAAGTTTTCGCCTCACTCTGCGTGAGGATGCACTCACACCTGCCTGCTGCCATTCCTGAGCAAGCTCTGCACCGATGGTGCCCCAATCCCGCAGCTGAATCAACTTTAGGAGACGGTCCTGGTGCTTGCTGGATGTTCTTTGGCGCCCTGAAGCCTTCTTCAGAACTATTGAACCTCTCTCCTTGAAGTTCTTGATGACCCGATAAATGATTGATTTATGTGTAATCTTACTAGCAGCAATATCCTTGCCTGTGAAGCCCTTTTTGTGCAATGTGTTTCCTTGTAGGTAACCATGGTTAACAGAGAACAATTATTTCAAGCTCCTCCCTCCTTTTAAAGCTTCCAGACTGTTATTCTAACTCAGTCAGCATGACAGGGTGATCTCCAGCCTTGTCCTCGCCAACACTCTCACCTGTGTTAACGAGAAAATCACATGATGTCAGCTGGTCCTTTTGTGGCAGGACTGAAATGCAGTGGAAATGTTGTTTTTGGGAATAAGGGCCTGATTCAGAGTTGGGAACAGAGAGAGAGAAAGCACTTAACTGTGTACCTGGACAAACCATGTTGCATGCAAGGGGTGTAAATAACTTTTTTTTTTTTTTTGCATGTAGGGTAAATACTGGCTGCTTTTACATGTAGCCCACAAATACTGCACAGCTTTATTATTACTCTATAATTTAGATGTCAGTTTGGACACCTCCCTCCCAAATCTAAATCTCTCTGCACATTTTAAATCTGCCCCACCTGCAGGTCAGCATGGTTTCACCAAGATGATCAGTTGACAGAGAGATATCACTCTATTACCAACTCTGAATCAGGCCCTGAGTTCATTGTCATGACAAAGAGGGACTTTGCAATTAATTGCAATTCATCTGATCACTCTTCATGACATTCTGGAGTATATGCAAACTGCCATCATAAACACTGAAGCAGAAGACTTTGTGAAAACCAATACTTGTGTCGTTCTCAAGACTTTTGGCCACGGCTGTATACAAAGACATTATAGGCCTGATGCAGAGTCGCAGGCTACAGCATACGCACAGGAGCGAAGTTACACAATTTTTTTTATGTTCGTCCTTTTCTGAGTCCAGCACACTTGGCCAGATCTGTCTTTCCCTAAAAGAGGGCATTTTGGGGCATGAACTGGGCGGTGGCAAAGTGATTGCACGTTACCCTCCTGTCTTATGGATGTTCCTGGGCATAAGTAAAATGCTCGGTATGAGTGTGAGCCGTGCGTACAGATTTCTTGCACCTAACGTGGATTAATGATGACAGGCGTGTATTAAGAGGGCCCCTGTACCTTCCCCGTCCGGGACTCCCTCCTCTCTCCCCGGCGGTTGGCAGCAGAATGACTGCAGCAGTGCATTCTGGGCACTAGTCTGTGGCCAGAGTCTTCTGCCACATTTCCCCGGCAATTTACCTACTGCGCATGTGCAAAACGCTGGGAAAATGCCCGCGGTGGCCATTTTCCAGGTGTTTTGTTCAGTGCTGCTGCAGCCGCTGCTGGACCTCGGAGAGGTAAGTATTAAAAAATATGGATTCAGGGGTTGCGGTGAGGGCCCCCCTTGACCCAGGAGCCCATGTGCACTGCACACCCTGCACCCATTATAGATACGCTCCTGAATGTTGAAGGTTGTGGCGACCAGTGCAAAATCTTTCTGCTTGTAGATGCCGAAAAAAATACACAAGGTATAACTTAAACCTAGGATCAAGTATGGTTGCCAAAATATAGTGATCTGATTTCAAGAGATTGATGACCCTTGGATCCTGGCAAAGCAAATGAAGGCTTGATCTACAAGTCTGACATATTTAGCGGAATCGCTCCGTTTCAGCTCCTCCTTCAGTTTCTCCAGCTGTTTTTGCAAAAGTCTGATGAGGAGAATGACCTGACTCAAGCTGGCAGTGTCTGAACTAACTTCACGTGTGGCAAGTTCAAAGGGTTTGAGAACCTTGCACAACACGGAAATTATTCTCCACTGCGCTTGAGTAAGGTGCATTCCCACTCCACGGCCTGTGTCATAGGCTATTTGCTGCTCCTCCATCCGCTGAAGCATATAGAGGGTAGAATTCCACCTAGTTACTACCTTTTGCTTCAGCTGATGGCAGGGCATATTCAACAGTATCTGCTGGTCCTGCAATCTTCGACAAGCAGTTGATGAATGTCTAAAATGCCCTGAAATTTTCTGGGCCACCGAGAGCATCTATTGCACGCCCCTGTCATTTTTAAAAAAAATGTTGCACCACCAAATTAATTGTGTGAGCAAAACATGGGACGTGTTGGAATTCGCCCAGATGTAATGCTCTCACAATATTGGTGGCATTTTCCAAAATCACAAATCCCGAGGAGAGTCCAAGTGGGGTAAGCCATTTTCCAATGATTTCCCTGAGTTTTTCTAAGAGGTTCTCAGTGGTATGCCTCTTAGTGAAACCGGTGATACACAGAGTAGCCTGCCTCTGAATCAGCTGTCTTTTGGTAGACGTTGCTGTTTGCACTGTTGGAGGCAAATCTCCTACCCAGTTGGCTGTCACAGTCATGTAATCTTTAGTTTGCCCTGTACCATGTGTCCACATATCAGTGGTCAAGTGGACAGTGCATACAACGGCATTTTGGAGGACATTAATAAGGTTTTTTTTTAAGTCCTTGTACAGACTGGGAATTGCTGTTCTAGCAAAGTGGAATCTAGAAGGGATCTGGTAGCGGGGACACAGGACCTCAATTAACTCTCTAAAACCCACTGCATTAATGGCGGATACTGGACGCACATCTAATACCAGCATAGCTGTTATGGCGTCTGTAATCCGCTGTGCAACTGGGTGACTGCTGTCATACTTGTTCGCCCTTGCAAAGGATTGTTTGACAGTTAATTGTTTGGTTACAGTACTACAAGTAGTCTTCCTCCTGGTCCCCTTCTGGGATGAAGATCCACTCACAGCAACAGCAGCAACAGCAACAGACGTAGTCATCAAGGATCCTTCTGAGGAATCACGGATAGGAGAGGAGTCAATCATGCTTATAACATTGGATGCAGCAGGACTACTTCTGATGATGAATGAGGATGTTGATGATGCAGGTGTTGGTGGTAGAGATCGAAGGCGCTTGGATCCCATAGAGAGGGAGTAGGTAGGTGACACTGGACTGATTGTTACATTTTTAGTTTTGGAACTTGGCGGCATAACGTAACAAGGAGGCGGTTTCTAAATGGTTAAGGTCCTTACCTCTACTCACTCTTGCTTGGCATCGGTTACAGATGGCTTGACAACTGGATTTGGGTGGAAATAATTTCCACACGTGAGAAGTGGATTTTTTTGTCTTTTGCCCCGGCATGACAAGAATGGGCTTTTTCACACCATGGGCAACAACTGTTGCCTGACTTACACAAATGACATCCTCGACATCAACATCCTCATCATCAACACCCTCATCATCTTTAGCGGCAACTACCGAAATATCCTCCTCATCCTCCATGTGCAATTCCACAGAAGCATCCTCGATGACTCCGTCAGAAATATGTTGACTGCCCTTCCCCACATTTACAGAGGGCACACAAATGTTGGAAGGAGGATCCTCAAGTACACTATTTGAAAGGTCCGGCTAACACATGGCAACCACGGACACATTTGCACTCTCCTCGTGGATTTGTGATTTTGATTTCTCGGAGCACACAGTTGGTCCTTCCGGTGTCTTACTCTTAACAACTTTCTTTTTTTTATTGTACCACCACTACAACATGCAGAAGGGCTATCATCACTAGAACCACCAGTCATAAATAAAGGGCCAAGGCCTTATCCTTTCCTTGCCACTTCGTGTAGTGAATAGCATATTGCAAATTTTTTGTTTATCTAAAGTCAACTTGGGTTTAGATTTTTTTTTCTTTAATACAGTAAAAGAAGTTGCTTTTCCATGTCCATGGCCTGACTTAAGTCCTGGAGCATCGGCCTTCATAGAGGACGAGGACGTTGACGGCCTTGCATCATCATAACTGCTGCCGGCAGCTACAACATGTGGATCTTGCTCTCCTGTCATGTGACTGGCCTCCATATTCACTGCGGTCTTCCAGCAGAGTCACCAAGCAAGCAGCAATAGTGTAGCCAAGTTGCAGCTAACGCACACGCACACACACAGACAAAAAATACACTTTTTATTATTTTTTTTTGTGTCCAGAACTTGGGGCCCAGAACCCTGACCGAGGCAGCAGCGATTGACGACACAGGCAGCACTAGGTTGCTGTCTGATAATAAGTGCGGCTAACAGAATAAGTGCGGCTAACACGCACACACAGAAAAAAATGCACTTTTATTATTTATTTATTTTTTCAGTCCAGAACTTGGGGCCCGGAGCCCTGACCTGAGGCAGCAGCAATTGACATCACAGGCAGCACACTACCAGCCCAGATGGACACTGCACAGCAGTCCAGATGGACACAGCAGACAGCACCAGCCAAGATGGACACTGCAGACAGCACCAGCCCAGATGGACACTGCAGACAGCACCAGCCCAGATGGACACAGCAGACAGCACCAGCCCAGATGGACACAGCAGATAGCACCAGCCCAGATGGACACAGCAGACAGCACCAGCCCAGATGGACACAGCAGACAGCACCAGCCCAGATGGACACATCAGCACGCTACCAGCCCAGATGGAGACAGCACCAGCAAAGATGGACACAGCAGACAGCACCAGCCCTACACTGCCCACCCTCGCTGTTCACTCTCCACAATGTGAAATTTCGCCGCCGCGGGGACTCCTTATATAGCAGAGACAAAAGCTCGCGAGATTTCGTCTCTGAGGTTTAGCCTTGGTTTGAGATCCGGGGCCGGCGGGGGAACCGAACGCACGTTCGGTTCTCGCCCCGAATCTCTAAGTTCGGGTGGGTCCGGATCTCTGAGATCCGAACCCGCTCATCTCTAGTATATACCTTACTATCATTCAATTGTTCCCTGATATCTTTGTCATAATAGTCAAAGTCCATCACAACCACCGCCCTGCCTTTGTCCGCCAATCTTATAACAATTTTATAATTATTTTGTAAAGACAAGATGGCTTGTCTTTGTCTAAATGTCAGGTTGTTGTAAACTTTTTTTTTTAATATTGCCATCTATATACTCCTTTTCTTCCAACTGTAAGAAGGTTTTAATACTACCATTGGTAGAGACAGGATCAAAGGTGCTAGGATTATTACCGAAACTGATCTTGTGCGTTTTTACCTCAGAAATGTTATCTTTAAAATGTTCCTGTAGTCTCAGTTTACTGCCCAACTTATATAAGTCGACTGAAAAATCAAAGTCATTACCTCTGTAAGTGGGTACATAAGTGAGACCTAGTGCAACGACTGATATCTCTACTTCAGTCAACTTATACTTTGATAAATTAAAGAAGTTCTCACTCATCGTCTTCTCCTGCCCCTTCTTCCTCTATGCTCTTTGTCTCCACCGCTTGGGGGGTTCCTAAAAAAGGAGCAACACTACTTGGGGGTAAGCGGTCATTTTGTTCTGCCTCAGAAGAAGAGTATGAAGAATCTACTGAGAAAGGTAATCTGCGTCTATTGTTTCTAAAACGTTGTCTCGGTACTCTGGCACCAATGCCTGTCAACCATCGGTAGACATTGTGATTTTTATAATCGTTCTGTAAACTTGAGGTTCTGCACCTCAACTTTATTTCTCTTGAACGCCAATAGATCCTTTCTGTATCTCTCAATGCTAGTGTTTAACTTTTCCATCCATTTTCCAGTTTTATCACCATTCAAGATTGTTAAACTCTCTCCCCTGAAACCACTTAATTCACTTCTAGTATTTTTTTAATTCAGTGCCTACCTCCTCAATTACCGAGAGGATCAGGTCCATAGAACATTTATTTAACACTCCACAATATTTACTACAAAATGTGGGGTTGGTGCACCCTATGGTGGTTATGTTCTGGATCCTGAATCCTCTTGGTATTTTTTTCTGTCTGAGTAGTCTGACAAGAATTGTCCATGGAGGACCAAATCACCCTCTCTTTTAGTCAATCTTAATAATTTACGATACAAATCAACTGCCGTTTCCGTCGGGAGTTTCCCAAACTCCTCTTGTTCAGACAGAACTTTTTCCGTATCTGTGTCAGTGAGGCTAAGTTTTACAACAATTTCAAGTGCTCACACCCCCCTGTGACATAGTTACTCCAAACCCTCCCAGGCGTGGCACTTAATGAGACCAAACAAGTACAATACAAATATAATAATAAATTGGGTTTTCACTGTATGCCAGTTAAAATTTATCAAAACATATTAATCCAGGATTTTAAACTCCCTTTTACCAGTTGGAGAAAACAACATAATATGAAAACACATTAATACTGATTGCTTAATAAAGCAGGGGGCAACAAGCAATGGATGGAACTTTTGTTTCCAACCCCATATACACAAACATAAGCTTATGCACACTCTTTTATTTGTCATCCCAGGGGTGCTCTCAGGGGCGCCGAGAGGGGGGGGCGGGTACAATTTATCTGGGCCCGGGCGGCACCGCCCGCCTCTCTCCCTTCCTCCCTCCCTCGCAGCAGCCACAGCAATCTCCTATGCCTGAGGGGGGAGCGATCACACTGATCATGCCCCCCCCTGGCTTTGCACCGGGCTGAGGGGCTCCCTGGCGCTGCAAAAGTATGTTTTTGGGGGTTTTTTTGCTCAAGGGGGTGTGGCCACACCTCCCGCGATTAGGCTACACCCCCTCTTTACCTGGGCCCAGCGGCGCTCTTTACGCCCCTGGGTGCTCTTCAATTAAAGTATCCATTCATGGTACTCCTATCCACATGTCCCAATATAATGAAGGCACTACTCCTTATGCTGGCCATACACGCTGCAATTATCGGGACGATCCGCCCGATATCGGCGGATCGCCGCGATAATTGTAGCGTGGGGGGGCGACCGAGGGTTAAATATTGCTCGGTCGGGCATGCTGGATTGTCCAGCATGCCCGTCCGATGCGATATTTACCCTGTAACTGTCGGCCGCATCGGGCAGTGTATTCCCAGCGCGGCCGACAGACAGACATTTCCTGTGTTCCTTCCTACGGAAGGAACAGGGAAATGTCTCCTCCCCCGGGGGCGGAGCGCAGATGTCAGGGGAAGGAACAGGGAAATGTCTCCTCCCCCGGGGGCGGAGCGCAGATGTCAGGGGAAGGAACAGGGAAATGTCTCCTCCCCCGGGGGCGGAGCGCAGATGTCAGGGGAAGGAACAGGGAAATGTCTCCTCCCCCGGTGGCGGAGCGCAGATGTCAGGGGAAGAAACAGGGAAATGTCTCCTCCCCCGGGGGCAGAGCGCAGATGTCAGGGGAAGGAACAGGGAAATGTCTCCTCCCCCGGAGGCGGAGCGCGGATGTCAGGGGAAGGAACAGGGAAATGTCTCCTCCCCCGGAGGCGGAGCGCAGATGTCAGGGGAAGGAACAGGGAAATGTCTCCTCCCCCGGAGGCGGAGCGCAGATGTCAGGGGAAGGAACAGGGAAATGTCTCCTCCCCCGGGGGCGGAGCGCAGATGTCAGGGGAAGAAACAGGGAAATGTCTCCTCCCCCGGGGGCAGAGCGCAGATGTCAGGGGAAGGAACAGGGAAATGTCTCCTCCCCCGGAGGCGGAGCGCAGATGTCAGGGGAAGGAACAGGGAAATGTCTCCTCCCCCGGGGGCGGAGCGCAGATGTCAGGGGAAGGAACAGGGAAATGTCTCCTCCCCCGGGGGCGGAGTGCAGATGTCAGGGGAAGGAACAGGGAAATGTCTCCTCCCCCGGGGGCGGAGCGCAGATGTCAGGGGAAGGAACAGGGAAATGTCTCCTCCCCCGGGGGCAGAGCGCAGATATCGGGCTATACACTGAGATTTCTCTCACAGTGTATGCCGCGGACATCTGCGGCTGGCAGCCGGCCAGATAAAATGTCTGTCGGTCTGACAGACATTTTATCTTGCCGTGTATGCCCAGCATTAGATTACTTTTCTCTTGGATTATTCTTTTAATGTTCACCACCCAGTAAGAAAACACCATCGCTGTAAAATGTATCCAGCCATCAAAGATGAGTGTCGCGAGTTTTTGTATTGAGTGGGCTTAACGCGTTAAGCCCACTTAATATGCACAGCTGCACACAGTCAGGAAACAAAAGAAGATGGTGCCCGCCATCCCCCGCTGCCTGCCACCACCAGCACCCCCTGTTACCGACACCTCCGGCACCCCCATTGGCAGCATCCCCCGCTGTTGACACCACCGCTGCCGACACTGCCGGCACTCCTGCACCGCTACTCCACGTGCTGAGGACACTGTCAGCAACCCCCCCCACTGCCGACACTGCCGGCACTCCCACACTGAGGACACCACTAGCACCCCTGCACTGCCGGCACTGTCAGCACACATGCACTGAGGACACTGCTGGCACCCCCGCTTTGCCAACACCGCCAGCACCCTGCATTGAGAACACCCCTGTACTGCCAACACAGTCAGCAAACCTGCACTGAGGACACCGCTGGCACCCCCGCTCTGCCGAAACTGCCAGTACCCTGCATTGAGAACACCCCTGCACTGCTGACACAGTCAGCAAACCTGCACTAAAAACACCACTGGCACTGCCGACATTGCCAGTAGCCTTCACTGAGGACACTGCCAGCACAGCGGCACTGCCATTCCATGTACTGAGGACACCGTCAGCAACTCCCACACTGCCGACACAGCCAGGAAACCTGCACTAAAGACAATGCTGGCACCCCCGCTCTGCTGACACTGTCGACACCCTGCACTGAGGACACTGCCAGCACTGCAGCACTGCCATTCCATGTACTGAGGACACCGTCATCAACCCCGCTCTGCCGACACTGCTGTCACAGTAAGTGCACTGTTGGTGTATCCAACCCACACTGTATAACACACTGTATCCGTGTTGGAAATTAGAAGCTGAACTGCCACATGTTAGTGCGGCCCACTCTGTCACTTAGCTTAGCCAGCTAGCTGGATGCAGCCTTTTGGCCTTAACTAGATGAAAAAAATAATATTGTGAGGTGGTCAAAATTGATTGGAAATGATTAGAAATAAATGTTATTGAGGTTATTAATACTGTAGGAACAAAAATAGGCCCATTTTATGTGATTTTAGCTGTTTTTTTTATTTTTAAGAAAAAATCCAGATCCAAATCCAAAACCCGAAAACAAAACACAGAGGTGAGGTTTTGGCAAAACCAATCCACATCCAAAACCAGATCCAAAACCAAAACACGGGGTTGGCGCACATCCTTACTAGTAACATACAGTCTGAGAGTATAGAATTTCTAAATGTTTGTATATTCAAAAGTGATAAAAGATTGGGAACCACATTATTTCGGAAAATAACCAATAGGAATACTGGCCCTTATTCAGAGCCGGACGCTTTGACAGAGCGCTCGTTCTGAATCAGGGCTGTCCTGCTGAAATTTTAGAGCGGCCTCCTGGCCGCTTGCATAGCTGTGGGTTGCCACCCACAGCTATAGCGAGCAGCCAAAAAGATGGTCGCGATGGTCAAGACCATCGCGACCATCGGGCTTGCAACGAGACCCTTGTGGTAGGGCCTCGCTGCCGCAAGCCCAGGAGTGCTTTTGGCTCTATCAGAGCCAAAAGCACTCCCACTGACATCACTAGTGATGTCAGTGGGGCCGGCCCCAGACGTAGGCGTTCCCATGGGAACGCCTCCGTCTGGCCAGCCACGCCCCTGGCACGCCCACCAAAGGAGGCGTGCTGTCAATCACCATCGACAGCACGCCCCCTTTGTAGCGAGACCCGGAGCGACGGCTTGCCCATCGCTATCCGGGCCTGGCGCATGCACACGACGGAGCCGCCTCCGTCGTGCGCATGCGCACTTGGCCAACATCGACCCGCTTGTGAGCGGGTCTGAATTAGGCCCACTATTCTATATGCAACAAGTCACCACCCTAAGGGCTCTATTTATTAACATTATTTTTACTAACATAAAGTGAAAAAGGCTGTTTTGTGTTTTCACACCCTTTTCACATTATTTTAGTATCACCTAAAGTTATTACAGGGCAATCGGAGTAGAATTCGTAAAAATCTACTCCAACCCCTAAGTATCACTTATTTTTAGTAAGCAGATCGCATTTCCCATAATTGTAATGGAAAATGTGATCCAACCAAAGATACTAAAAATAAATTGTAAAAAAATATTGGGGAAAGCCCTGCGATATAACGTCACCTGGAGGTGGCGTTATCCAGGGTCTCCCCCGGTTGCGGGACTCCTGCTCCACTCTAACGGGCAGAGCAGAACCGGGAGTCGGTCCCAGTAATCAGCTGTGTGGTCTAAACAGACTGCAAGCTGATTACTGTAAAAAAGAAAAAGAAAAAAAAATTGTCAAAAAAATGTTTTACTTACCTGACTCCAAGGACCAGTGATCGGGCCTCCGGTGATGTCTCCTCTCCGGTCATCTGGTCTCCCATAGTGCACTGCGGCCCGGTCATCAGGTGATCGGGTCCCAGTGCAGTATGGGAGATCACCTGATCGGGGTCGCAGGGGGTCCACAATTGCAGGGGGCGGAGCTTAGCACCAAGGGGCGGAGCTTAGCACTGGGGGGTAGCAGCGGCGGCCGGTCGGTGCATGCGCGGGCACTTTGTCATGGTATTTTTTGTGAAAATACCATGCCTAGTGTGCGGAAGGGATTCGCAGAGACAGAGCTTTATCGCAAGCTCTGTCCCTGCAAGGGATTTGTAGTAAATCCCGGTGATATTGCCTGGATTCGCAATGCAAATTCAGTCGATAATATCACACTACAATCTGCATTCAATATGCGGATTGTAGTAAATAGAGCCCTCAGGCTTTAAAGGAAGGCCTTCCCGTGTCACAGTTCATTAGAGTCCTGCGTAATAACACCAAGATGGAATTGGCAGAGATACAGTTAAATGACATGGTACAAAGATTTTTAACACAAGGCTACTCCAAAAGAGGGGTTAATAAATGTTTGAGAAAAGCTCGTCAGATCCACCAGGAGAAATATAATTGAGAGAGAAACCTCTAGTGGAAGAATGATAGTGACCACCCAGTATAACACCAGGGCCACAGGTTTTGCCAAGGCAGTGAAAAAACATTGGCCAATAGTTGGTATGGATGTGGCATTGAAGAGTGTGGCGAAAACGCCAATAGTAGCATCAGAAGAGGTCCGAATTTAAAACATCTATTAATGAAACCAACTAAGAACTTCCACAAAAAGATAGAAGGAACATGGTTATAAAGGAAGAAATTAGGATGTTTCCGTTGTTTAGGCTGCACTACCTGTAGCGGTATGATCCCATCTGCACACAGGGGTCAGGATTGGTATTAAACTTTGGCTGACGTGTACATCCACCTTTGTTATTTACATATTGATGTGCCCATGTGGCCTCTACTATGTTGGAAAGACAGTGAGGAGCTTTCGTGAATGTATGGCCAACCACCAAATGTCCATCAGACAAGCTATTAGAGATGGCAGAAGAGATAAACCTGTTGCCCGTCACTTCATGCAGATGGGACACTAGACATCAATGTTGAAAAGCATGTTAATTGACCATGTTCCAATGCCTGACAGGGGTGGTGACCGTGAAAAGTATTTGTTGCAAAAAGAGGCAAGATGGATTTATAAGTTGAATACCATTGAATGAAAATATAAATTATCGATGATTCTTGTTAGGATGTCCTCTTTCAACTGTCGAAACTAAATTATTGGCTTAGACAAGATCAGTTTAAAATTGAATCGCAGCGACACCATCTTGCGACTGGCCGCAAGACGCCATTTTGTGAGATGGCCGCCTAAGCGCCATTTTAGATAAACTCACACTTTAGTACATGTGTCGATAATACTATTAGCAAGTTACGGCGATTCACCAGAAGCCTATTTCATGACTTTACGTATTATAAAGGATATATTTCAGAAATGACTTTACAGTATGCCAAAATTGATTGCATTAGCTGAATAAAGCAAATGGCTATGTGACATCTAGCTTGTGTAGATAAGCTTCCTGGACAGTGTCTGCCCTCACTACAGGTGGTCTGGCTACAATACACACCTACATTAGCAAGCTTCCTGCAATGACATGACTTCAAAGACTAGAGTGTCATCTTAGGTCTGTCTCTTGTAGCTGGGCTATTTGCATTTCACACAAGAAACTGGGAGAATAAAGAGTTTCTCTTTTGAAGCCTGGGACAGGTGGGGTGGACTGCTGACAGGGTGGGCATGTGGAACTATCTGGCTCAGCATGTCACACTGCTAAGATGTTCACTTAAGTGATAGTTAAGTGCACCCTTCCTCATACACACATTAATACGTCTTTATATCAAACCCCAAATACTCACACATTACATATTCACACATAAGGTTTAATAAGCTTTAAAGTGTATGATTTAAGTTGGTTCAGTTAGTTTAAATGCTGAGAAATAAAGATATTTGATAACTAAGGTATTATACATGCTAAACAAGTCGTGTTTGGTTTTGTACTGATGCGTACTCTTTTTTACAGTATTCCGGTGTAATCGGTGGGGAGATCGCATCATGCATTCTCGAGTTATGGATCGCAGAGACTTCAAACAACAAAATGTATATTTTATGAACAACTGTTAGGATGACTGTTAGGGGGTGGGTGGACAGATACCCCTAGTTGTTGGAGGCTGGGTTGAGTCTATTTGAAGCAGCCTGTTAAACGCTCTGTAACAGATGGTTCCCCCATGGGAACCAATGGCATAAGCAAGAAACTTCTCTATTGTCCTGTCTATTCTGGGGCGGTATAAACATGTGTGCTCAAACACTGGGTCTTTAATCTTCTTGCTGAATGCTGATAGATGGAGGTTTTCTTTCTGAATGCCGGGATCTGGTCCAGAGCGCATGCGTATATATACTGTACTTGGGGTCTGTATAATTCCTTTGCGCTAAATTGTACACAGATCATAGCATGTAACTGACTGTACTTCTACTTGAATAATACTTTGTGCTTCGGAACCACATGTTCTGAGTCTGGAGTCTCTATTTATTGTATGACTGCGTACGCAAATTAGCGTCATCCTTAGAGGTTAATAGGAAGGATTTTAGAAGGTACAGGCAGGGGTATATAGATGATATTTGGTGATAGCATGGTAGGTAGCTTGGGTTTGAAAAAGTGTGCTTTTTATTATTATTATGATATATTTATGTGTTTGTTTTTCTTTTCCTTTGGGGGCCGATGGGGCCGATTTATCATAACTAAAATATCGATGGAGGTAATTAGGTTTAGAACTGGCATGGAGTTCTACCTAATTACCGGAGGAATTCATCATTCCTTCTCCCCATAACTATCTATTCCGAAAAGCTGTCATTTTTTGCGATGACAGCTTTTCAGGAAATAGATAAATTTCCCTGCCTATACCTACCTTACCGCAGCTGTAATCAGCGCTCTACCTTACCGAAGCTGTAATCAGCGCTCTACCTTACCGCAGCTGTAATCAGTGCTCTACCTTACCGCAGCTGTAATCAGTGCTCTACCTTACCGCAGCTGTAATCAGTGCTCTACCTTACCGCAGCTGTACTCAGTGCTCTACCCTACCGCAGCTGTAATCCGTGCTCTACCTTACCCCAGCTGTAATCAGTGCTCTACCTTACCGCAGCTGTAATCAGTGCTCTACCTTACCGCAGCTGTAATCAGTGCTCTACCTTACCGCAGCTGTAATCAGTGCTCTACCTTACCGCAGCTGTAATCAGTGCTCTACCTTACCGCAGCTGTACTCAGTGCTCTACCCTACCGCAGCTGTAATCCGTGCTCTACCTTACCCCAGCTGTAATCAGTGCTCTACCTTACCGCAGCTGTAATCAGTGCTCTACCTTACCGCAGCTGTAATCAGTGCTCTACCTTACCGCAGCTGTAATCAGTGCTCTACCTTACCGCAGCTGTAATCAGTGCTCTACCTTACCGCAGCTGTAATCAGTGCTGCGCATGCGCCGTTACCTTCACAAAAGCAGCGCATGCGCAGCACTGGATACAGCTGTGATAACTCTGTGGTTTTGTTATAAAGACGCTGAATTGCTCACATTAGAGGCCATACTCAGACAGGTAATCTGCGCCTAGTATAGGGCTGGAGAAAGTTTCAATGATGGGATCGATGATGGCACCTAACGACGCACAAAGCGTGGCTGCAGCGTATGTAAGCACCGATAGCGGGCATCTGAGTTCTTGCATATGCCGACGCACGGATGTACACCAGGGAAGGGCATTGCAGCGGCATCTGCATAAAATTGCAGGTGTAATTGCAGGAAAAGCCCGTAACAGCGTCCAACTCAGAATCAGGCTCAGACCCCTCCCCCTCAACAGACCCCGCCTTCTTTAGGGCCGCTTCCGGAAACTTCCCGGTCTGGATTTCCATCCCAATCGGCCCCTGTATCTGTGTGCCAAGTTTAATAAATATCTCCCACATTGTAGCTGGAAGTCATGTCAGCTGGATCAATGTAAAGTTGTGGACAAGACTGGGAGAATATGCAATATGCAGGGCTCTAACAAGAGGTGGGTGAGTGGTGCCATCACCCTGGAACCCAGGACGCAGGGCCAAGGGGGGCATCACTGTTGTTGTCCTATGGCACCTGTAATTGGCACCCTACAGCATGGCATGACAGACTCCATCATTATGCAGCTTTAAGGGGCTGCCTGGGGCAGCAGGATATGGGGGCGCCACTTAGTCTGCATATCACAAAATTAAGTATGTTTCTGAGATTAATATCCTTGCTGTACCTAATGCAGGCGCTAGCTGTGGTACTTCTAAGACGCCGCTTCCACACTTTAACCTGGGGAGCTGGGAAGTGGGTATTGATGGTGGTGCGAGGGGAGGAGGGTAAGAGGCTGAAGCTTTACCTAGGGTGCCAAAAAACCTTGCACTGGCCCCGCAACCCAGATAGCCATCGCCCTGAGATTCCTTAGGAGCCTCTACGTGCTCAGCTTCTCCCTGGTCCTGGCAACTTCTCCCTACTGTCTCAGGACCAACTGAAGCCTCCTTAAGGCACTCAACTTTTCCCAGGTCCCAGCAGCAAGCCACCGCAGAGCCACTCAGATATCCTTGGCCTCACCCTTTCGCTGTGACATCATGACATCACATGTTCGCATTTTTGCCCCCGCTACAGCCCTGTTAATATGCAATCAGCTCCTAATGTGGAGGTTTACTGTTGCTCTCTATATTGCTAACATTTTATGTTGAAGCAAACTGTCTACGATAGTGGTTTTCATCTATTCATAGAATAATTTGTCCTGCAGCAGTGATACATATACAGTATGAGACGTCCCTGTTTATGAAGCTTTGTCCATCTGCT
Organism: Taudactylus pleione; assembly: GCA_031769625.1. NCBI lineage: Eukaryota > Metazoa > Chordata > Amphibia > Anura > Myobatrachidae > Taudactylus > Taudactylus pleione. The sequence continues at coordinate 325,288 of JAUIMM010000962.1, read as the reverse complement.
ATATTGGACTGTATAAGGTACATCGGGCAGCAGAAGTAAAGACGTCACATTACATGGTGACGGGTAAAACAATACATTATATGATGTTATGGAAATGTTGTATCTCCAAATAAGACAAACTAAAAATATTACTGAAATAAGAGAATAATGGTGAAATCCCACCACGTACCAACCAGAACCAACTGTGCATTGCACCCACCATGGTCTCTGTGAATGCCTGTATTGTGTTCTGCAGCCATAGCAGGTACCTGCCCCCACCACATTCAGCTGTACACCCCCCGGAAGGGGTAATAGGTTTTTCCACCATGCGGCAATCTCATTATACACTGTTCATTTGCCCTGGGAGGCATGGGGAACCTCACACCTCTTGCCTAAAACCCCAAAACAGAAGGGTTGTGAGGTCCCGCTTTCAGGGTCTCTGTATTCATAATGAATAATATAAAGACAAACTTTTGCCCTTCTGCTCCACAAAGTGCGACTTTCCCGGCCGGGATGAAGCATCTGCGACCAATCACAAATCTGACTGAACGACGTCTGCCTGTCAGGGAACAAAGGGTTAACACCAGCCCAAGAAATCCACCTGCATTTGTTGTAATTAAATGAAATAATTTCTATATTTTTTTCAAAGCTACCAAAACGTATAAAGCTCCATCTGGGCTGAGGGCCAGCCTGGCAAAGCAGCCAATTATCTTCCTAATAAACAGCAACTAGAAATTAACCGCAGGCTGGAGATATACAGGACGCTTAAATGCTAAATGGGATTAATTAAATGTAAAAGGCAGTTCTGTTATACATATAGATCTGACAATAAATCATTATTGCTCCTCTTTTGTATAAGAACATTGCCCGCTGTCAGCACCTCATCCGTAAGCGGCTTCTCTTGTGTAGACAAAACACTTGTGCGCCAACCTCCCTGCATGTCGTTATCTATCTAAATACAAAACCTTAGCACAATCCAGACACGATGGCACAGAAACCTTCATGAACGCATCTTTCCACGAGTTGTTTTTACTGCAAATGTTTCCCTTACGTGGGGGGTGAAAAACTGAATGTATCTTACTTTCTATGAAGATATTTTTGTTTTTGTCAAATTTGCTGTGAATTGAAGCATTTTATTTGCTAATTGTGCATAGCACATACAGTAGGTGTGAATGTGCCAGACATAGGGATTGATTCAATTAATTCACTGCGGTACGCAATACTGCGTATGCACGCAGTTTAGCTGCGATAGTATGCTAATCCATCGCAATGCAAAGTCAGCACTACATAAGGACACCCACTTTACATTGCACACATCCGGAATACTAAGCAGAATAGCGAAACCATCGCAGCCTCACGCACACTTGCACAAGCTCTGACCTTACTCAGAAATTGATAACAACCACGCAGGCTATGAGGCCTCAGGCTGTGTATGGCATCGCAATGCATAATTTCTGCATGCCCCTGCAACGGCGTTCAAACGCCCTCACACGGCTGCATTCAGGCGACCCACCTCCCCGTCACCACCCACAAATGATACTTCCTGTCAATCATTTGTGAGGGGTCTGCGTAGCCTCTGCGATCGCAGTTCCGATCACAACAGCTAGTTTGCGCACTGTGATGCATATGCATACGTAGTGCGCAAATCATGTGGGACAGGTATGTGGAGGTGTAAATGATGTGGGACAGGTATGTGGAGATGTAAATTATATGGGACAGGTATGTGGAGGTGTAAATGATGAGGCACAGGTATGTGGTTGTGTAAATGATGTGGGATAGGTATGTGGAGGTGTAAATGATGTGGGACAGGTATGTGGAGCTGTAAATGATGTGGGACAGGTATGTGGAGATGTAAATGATATGGGACAGGTACAGTATATGGAGGTGTAATAATGTGAGATATGTAGATGGAGGTGTAAATAATGTAGGACAGGTATGTGGAGGTGTAAATGATGTAGGACAGGTATGTGGAGGTGTAATAAAGTGGGACAGGTATATGGAGGTGTAATAATGTGGGATATGTATATGGAGGTGTAAATGAAGTGGGACAGGTATGTGGAGGTGTAAATGATGTGGGACAGGTATGTGGAGGTGTAAATGATGTGGGACAGGTATGTGGAGCTGTAAATGATGTAGGACAGGTATGTGGAGCTGTAAATGATGTAGGACAGGTATGCGGAGGTGTAAATGATGTGGGACAGGTATGTGGAGGTGTAAATGATGTGGGACAGGTATGTGGAGGTGTAAATTATGTGGGACAAGTATGTGGAGGTGTAAATGATGTGGGACAGGTATGTGGAGGTGTAAATTATGTGGGACAGGTATGTGGAGGTGTAAATGGTGTGGGACAGGTGTGTGGAGGTGTAAATGATTTAGGACAGGTATGTGGAGGTGTAATAAAGTGGGACAGGTATATGGAGGTGTAATAATGTGGGATATGTATATGGAGGTGTAAATGAAGTGGGACAGGTATGTGGAGGTGTAAATGATGTGGGACAGGTATGTGGAGGTGTAAATGATGTGGGACAGGTATGTGGAGCTGTAAATGATGTAGGACAGGTATGTGGAGCTGTAAATGATGTAGGACAGGTATGCGGAGGTGTAAATGATGTGGGACAGGTATGTGGAGGTGTAAATGATGTGGGACAGGTATGTGGAGGTGTAAATTATGTGGGACAAGTATGTGGAGGTGTAAATGATGTGGGACAGGTATGTGGAGGTGTAAATTATGTGGGACAGGTATGTGGAGGTGTAAATGGTGTGGGACAGGTGTGTGGAGGTGTAAATGATTTAGGACAGGTATGTGGATATGTAAATGATGTGGGACAGGTATGTGGAGGTGTAAATGATGTAGGTCAGGTACAGTATGTGGAGGTATAAAAAATGTGGGATATGTACATGGAGGTGTAAATGCTGTGGGACATGTATGATTAGGTGTAAATGATGTGGGACAGGTATGTGGAGGTGTAAATGCTGTGGGACAGGTATGTGGAGGTGTAAATGATGTGGGACGGGTATGTGGAGGTGTAAATGATGTGGGATGGGTATGTGGAGGTGTAAATAATGTGGGACGGGTATGTGGAGGTGTAAATGATGTGGGAAAGGTGTGTGGACGTGTAAATGATGTGGGACAGGTGTGTGGAGGTGTAAATTATGTGGGACAGGTATGTGGAGGTGTAAATGTTGTGGGACGGGTATGTGGAGGTGTAAATGAAGTGGGACAGGTATGTGGAGGTGTAAATGATATAGGACAGGTATGTGGAGGTGTAAATGATGTAGGACAGGTATGTGGAGGTGTAAATGATGTAGGACAGGTACAGTATATGGAGGTGTAATAATGTGGGATATGTATATGGAGGTGTAAATGAAGTGGGACAGGTATGTGGAGGTGTAAATGATGTGGGACAGGTGTGTGGAGGTGTAAATGATGTGGGACGGGTATATGGAGGTATAAATGATGTGGGACAGGTATGTGGAGGTGTAAATGATGTGGGGCAGGTATGTGGAGCTGTAAATGATGTAGGTCAGGTACAGTATGTGGAGGTATAATAATGTGGGATATGTACATGGAGGTGTAAATGCTGTGGGACATGTATGATTAGGTGTAAATGATGTGGGACAGGTATGTGGAGGTGTAAATGCTGTGGGGCAGGTATGTGGAGCTGTAAATGATGTAGGACAGGTATGCGGAGGTGAAAATGATGTGGGACAGGTATGTGGAGGTGTAAATGATGTGGGACAGGTATGTGGAGGTGTAAATTATGTGGGACAGGTATGTGGAGGTGTAAATGATTTGGGACAGGTATGTGGAGGTGTAAATGATGTGGGACAGGTATGTGGAGGTGTAAATGGTGTGGGACAGGTGTGTGGAGGTGTAAATGATTTAGGACAGGTATGTGGATATGTAAATGATGTGGGACAGGTATGTGGAGGTGTAAATGATGTAGGTCAGGTACAGTATGTGGAGGTATAATAATGTGGGATATGTACATGGAGGTGTAAATGCTGTGGGACATGTCTGATTAGGTGTAAATGATGTGGGACAGGTATGTGGTGGTGTAAATGCTGTGGGACAGGTATGTGGAGGTGTAAATGATGTGGGACGGGTATGTGGAGGTGTAAATGATGTGGGACAGGTATGTGGAGGTGTAAATAATGTGGAACAGGTATGTGTAGGTGTAAATGATGTGGGAAAGGTGTGTGGACGTGTAAATGATGTGGGACAGGTGTGTGGACGTGTAAATGATGTGGGACAGGTATGTGGAGGTGTAAATTATGTGGGACAGGTATGTGGAGGTGTAAATGATGTGGGACAGGTGTGTGGATGTGTAAACGATGTAGGACAGGTATGTGGAGGTGTAAATGATGTGGGACAGGTACAGTATGTGGAGGTGTAATTCTGTGGGATATGTATATGGAGGTGTAAATGCTGTGGGACATGTATGATTAGGTGTAAATGATGTGGGACGGGTATATGGAGGTATAAATTATGGGGGACAAGTATGTGGATGTGTAAATTATGTGGGACAGGTATGTGAAGGTGTAAATGATGTGGGGCAGGTATGTGGAGGTGTAAATGATGTGGGGCAGGTATGTGGAGGTGTAAATGATGTGGGACAGGTATGTGGAGGTGTAGATGATGTGGGACTGGTGTGTGGAGGTGTAAATGATGTGGGACAGATGTGTGGAGGTATAAATGATGTGCGACAGGTATGTGGAGGTGTAAATGATGTGTGACAGGTATGTGGAGGTGTAAATGATGTGGGACAGGTATGTGAAGGTGTAAATGATGTGGGACAGGTATGTGGAGGTGTAAATGATGTGGAACAGGTATGTGGAGGTGTAAATGATGTGGGACAGGTGTGTGGAGGTGTAAATAATGTGGGACAGGTGTGTGGAGGTATAAATGATGTGCGACAGGTGTGTGGAGGTGTAAATGATGTGGGACAGGTATGTGGAGGTGTAAATGATGTGGGACAGGTATGTGGAGGTGTAAAAGATGTGGGACAGGTGTGTGGAGGTGTAAATGATGTGGGACAGGTGTGTGGTGGCGTAAATGATGTGGGACAAGTATGTGGAAGTGTAAATGATGTAGGACAGGTATGTGGAGGTGTAATTGTTGTAGGCCAGGTGTGTGGAGGTGTAAATGATGTGGGACAGTTATGTGGCAGTGTAAATGATGTGGGACAGGTATGTGGAGGTGTAAATGATGTGGGACAAGTATGTGGAAGTGTAAATGATGTAGGACAGGTATGTGGAGGTGTAATTGTTGTAGGACAGGTGCGTGGAGGTGTAAATGATGTGGGACAGAGATGTGGAGGTTTAAATGAGGTGTGACAGGTATGTGGAGATGTAAATGATCAGGGTCAGGTATCTAGAAGTGTAAATGATGTGGGACAGGTTTGTGGAGGTGTAAATGATGTTAGGCGGGTATGTGGAGGTGTAAATCATGTGGGACAGGTATGTGGAATTGTAATTATGTGGGACTGGTATGTGTAGGTGTAATGATGTGGGACAGGTATGTGGAGGTGTAAATGATGTGAGACAAGTATGTGGAGGTGTAAATGATCAGGGACAGGTATGTGTAGGTGTAAATGGTGTGTGACAGGTATGTGGAGGTGTACATGATGTGGGGCAGGTATGTGGAGGTGTAAAAGATGTGGGACAGGTGTGTGGAGGTGTAAATGATGTGGGACAGGTGTGTGGTGGCGTAAGTGATGTGGGACAAGTATGTGGAAGTGTAAATGATGTAGGACAGGTATGTGGAGGTGTAATTGTTGTAGGACAGGTATGTGGAGGTGTAAATGATGTGGGACAGTTATGTGGCAGTGTAACTGATGAGGGACAGGTATGTGGAGGTGTAAATGATGTGGGACAAGTATGTGGAAGTGTAAATGATGTAGGACAGGTATGTGGAGGTGTAATTGTTGTAGGACAGGTGCGTGGAGGTGTAAATGATGTGGGACAGAGATGTGGAGGTTTAAATGAGGTGTGACAGGTATGTGGAGATGTAAATGATCAGGGTCAGGTATCTAGAAGTGTAAATGATGTAGGACAGGTTTGTGGAGGTGTAAATGATGTTAGGCGGGTATGTGGAGGTGTAAATCATGTGGGACAGGTATGTGGAATTGTAATTATGTGGGACTGGTATGTGTAGGTGTAATGATGTGGGACAGGTATGTGGAGGTGTAAATGATGTGAGACAAGTATGTGGAGGTGTAAATGATCAGGGACAGGTATGTGTAGGTGTAAATGGTGTGGGACAGGTATGTGGAGGTGTACATGATGTGGGGCAGGTATGTGGATGTGTAAATGATCAGGGATAGGTATGTGGAGGTGTAAATTATGTGGTACAGGTATGTGGAGGTGTAATTAATGTGGGACAGGTATGTGGAGGTGTAAATGATGGGGACAGATATGTGGAGGCGTAAATGATGTGGTGAGGTATAAATGCGGTGTAAAAACACACACACAGAGATGGCGCTGCTTGATAAACAATTAAGTATGTTTAATAGATGTATAGAAAGTATATAATAAAAATATTGATGTGGGACAGGTACGTGGAGGTGTAAATGTGGAGGTGTAAATGATGTGGGACAGGTATGTGGAGGTGTAAATTATGTGGTACAGGTATGTGTAGGTATAAATGATGTGTGACAGGTATGTGGAGATGTAAATGATCAGGGTCAGGTATCTAGAAGTGTAAATGATGTGGGACAGGTTTGTGGAGGTGTAAATGATGTTAGGCGGGTATGTGGAGGTGTAAATCATGTGGGACAGGTATGTGGAATTGTAATTATGTGGGACTGGTATGTGTAGGTGTAATGATGTGGGACAGGTATGTGGAGGTGTAAATGATGTGAGACAAGTATGTGGAGGTGTAAATGATCAGGGACAGGTATGTGTAGGTGTAAATGGTGTGGGACAGGTATGTGGAGGTGTACATGATGTGGGGCAGGTATGTGGATGTGTAAATGATCAGGGATAGGTATGTGGAGGTGTAAATTATGTGGTACAGGTATGTGGAGGTGTAAATAATGTGGGACAGGTATGTGGAGGTGTAAATGATGGGGACAGATATGTGGAGGCGTAAATGATGTGGTGAGGTATAAATGCGGTGTAAAAACACACACACAGAGATGGCGCTGCTTGATAAACAATTAAGTATGTTTAATAGATGTATAGAAAGTATATAATAAAAATATTGATGTGGGACAGGTACGTGGAGGTGTAAATGTGGAGGTGTAAATGATGTGGGACAGGTATGTGGAGGTGTAAATTATGTGGTACAGGTATGTGTAGGTATAAATGATGTGGGACAGGTATGTGGAGGTGTAAATGATGTGGTACAGGTATATGGAGGTGTAAATGATGGTTGACAGCTATGTGCAGGTATAAATGATGTATGACAGGTATATGGAGGTGTAAATGATGGGGCACAGGTATGTGGAGGTGTACATTATGTGGGACATGTATGGTGAGGTGTAAGTGATGTGGGACAGTTAATTGGAGGTGTAAATTATGTAGGGCATGTATGTATTGTATTGATGGGAGAGAGGGTGTTTAACTTGCAGATGAGTGGTAAAAGTATTTGCTCCAACTTTTTATAAACTTGTATAGAAACATTGAAACATAACTACTATATACAAACATTTTTCTTTACCCCAAAATGAAATACATTTGTTTGCTGTAATTTTTTTTCAACCATTAATAAAAACATCAAAGATCAGCCACTTGATACTGTTTAAGAACTTCCAGTATTTTCCTTATGGCCAAGAACAACCTATATATGATCCTGCTATCTCAGTTGCCAGTTTTTTGGGGTCCTGGATGGTTTCCTTACTTTTTCACGCACTTAGGTCAGTTCTTGTAGAAAAGTTGTGCAACCTCGCCGCAAGTACCAAAAATTTAAATTTCTCATTGAATCTTCCATATCTCAAGGGCGCGATTCATGCAATGCATATGAGTTTCATGATAAACTCCCTCCTCATTGAATTGACCCCTTAGAGACTTCCTTTAGTCTATTGGCTAGCCGTGATACCGAAACCGCTATTACTATCAAGCGTACACCTGTGGCATGACCGATCAACGCAACCAAGGACTCTCATATCTGGTCAGAAAACTCCAAAGATTTCCATCTGAAAGGTGGGAGACCATGCCATGGTGGAGACGGAATGTCTCCTGGCTCGGAAAGCTGTGGGCTGTGGTGAGGGTACTCGCATTTGTGCGTAGTCATGTGCGCTGGTCTCCGGGAACATGGTGGTCACGCCATGTTCCTGGCGAGTCCTCTATTGTGCATATGCAAATCTTTGGGAAAATGGCAGCCATGCCATTTTTCCCATGATTACTGTGATGCTCGACACACTCCTTATAGGTACGCCCATGAAAAAAGGGCTTGTACTCCTAAATCGTAATTAATACCTCCCACTGGATATCATCTGGGATTGATTTGAGGAAAGCATAATGGGCCTCATTCAGAGGTGGTCGTTAGATGCAAGCGGTCGCTCTGAATCAGGGCGGCCACTTGCATCCTGAACGGCCGCCTCCTTTTTGATCATTAACACCCACAGCTCTAATGACCGACATGGGTGATGGTCACGATGGTCAAGACCATCGCGACCATCGGGGCTTACGACCAGACCCTAGGGTAGGGTCTGGGCACTCGTAAGCCCCAGGGAGCTTTCTGCTCTGTGTGTGCAGGAAGTTCCCCACTGACATCAGCAATGATGTCAGTGGGGCCGCCCCCAAAAGGCAAGCGTTCCAACAGCAACGCCTTCGTTTGGCCGGGCACGCCCCCGGTCCACCCTGCAAATGGGGCGAGCTGTCACTCAACATCGACAGTTCGCCATGTCTGCTACGAGACCCCTAACGATGGAGTGCCTGTCGTTAGCCGGGTCTCGCGCATGCGCTGTGGGGCAACATTGAGTCGGTTGTGAGCGCTCAGCGCTCACGACCGACTCTGAATGAGCTCCAATGTTCTTACTAGTTATACAAGATATATAGTAGCTTTGGCGCTAAAAAGGAAAACCTCGAATGAAATTTTTCACTTCACGCAGCTGTTCAAGTGATGGCAAACCAAAAAAGGAAAAATTAGTACTTAGAAAACAGCGCTGTTTAAATGAGAAAATGTACCCACAGTTTAATGAAATATATTTTAATAAAACATATATCAACACTCTAATGATGAATGTTCAATGCATAAAAGACATCACGATTAATTAAAATCATATCAATACAATACAAATATGAAGCAATAATTTGATATACTTAAACTGTAACAACAGTACTAATACATGTATCTAAATCCCCACAGCTCTAATATAAACCCCAGACAAATATATCAATTAAATCCTCGCAGCTGCGTCCAACTGAATAGGAATGTCTCTATATGGAAATGGTTGCTGGATCCACACACTGGCTGTGTGTATTTGGTAAAGAATATATACTGTATATACAGTGGCATATCTATAATAGGTGCAGTGCGTGCGGGGCACATGGGCCCCTGAGTCCAGGGAGGGCCCCGCACCGCCCACCCTGCACCCATATTATTTTAAACTCACCTGTCCATGGTCCTGCGTCGTGTGTCAGCGCTGCTCTGAACACCGGAAAATGGCCGCCGCCGACATTTTTCCAGTGTTCTGCGCATTGCACAGTAGACTCCAGGCACGCTCTAGTGCCCGGAGTCTACTAATGCTCCGGTGGCTGGCCAGCCGACTGACAGTCAGCAGGCAGCCATTGGGGAGAGAGGAGGGGGCCCCACACAGGGAGTATACACGAGCCCCTTCCTCTCTTAAGACGGCCCTGTGTATATATATTATATGAGAAAGTATTCGTGACAAATCTTCACTGTGAGCATATCTGTTGTATCTGTTGTTGAAATATCTGATCTGCAGAAGTGTATGTTTAGTCACTTGTTAGTATTTATAAAAACCTTCTCAATGTGTCAGCAGACACTGGGCCTGATTCAGAGCCGCTCGTAAGCGGCCGCTCGTTCGCTATGAGCGAAGTTTGCACATCTGCGCATGCGCAAACCAGTCATTGCGGTCGGAAATCGAGTGCTCGCAACACAGCGAGGGGCTGCTGATTTGATTGACAGAATGTACCGTTTGTGGGTGGTAACAGGGGAAGGTGCTTGAAAACGGGGGAGAGGAGATCCGAACGCAGGCGTGCCTAACAGTAAAAAGGGCGTTTAATGGGAGTGCATAATTAGTAAAGGAGCATCATCGACCACGTCACTTGGTTGTCTTTTAGCCTGAACTGCTCACAGAGATTGCGGTAGGAAAAACCTACCACAAGCACTGCGAGCAGTTCAGATGCCTTTCAATGTACCCGATTAATCAAATAAATGCCGGAGATGACATAGGATGCGAACAGCAAAGGGGCGTCTTTACAAAATAGCGAGCGCATTTTCGTTCTCTCGCTCAGACATAGAGGCGTCAACAAACCGTAATGAGCGAGCGCTCAATTTAAATAGCCGGCCCCTTTTTTAGAACGACTGCAAATAGCATCCGGCTCTGAATCAGGCCCACTGTACGTTGTTTTACCTTTTATACAGCCCGCACCATAGAGAACAGCCGGCGTGTGGTGAATGGAACGGCGTCTGCCGCAAGATGGTCACAATGTCAGCGTCTGCTGACACATTGAGAAGGTTGTTCATTGAGTTTTTATAAATACTAACAAGTGACTAAACATACACTTCTGCTGATCAGATATTTCAACAATAGATACAACAGATATGCTCACAGTGGAGATTTATCACGAATACTTTCTCATATAATATATATATATATATATATATGTATATATATATATATATATATTCTTTACCAAATACACACAGCCAGTGTGTGGATCCAGCAACCATTTCCATATAGAGACATTCCTATTCAGCTGGACGCCGCTGCGAGGATTTAATTGATATATTTGTCTGGGGTTTATATTACAGCTGTGGGGATTTAGATACATGTATTGGAACTGTTACAGTTTAAATATAATTATTGCTACATATTTGTATTGTATTGACATGATTTGAATTCATTGCGATGTCTTTTATGCATTGAACATTCGTCATTAGTGTTGATATATGTTTTATTAAACTGTGGGTACATTTTCTCATTTTCACAGCGCTGTTTTCTAAGTACTAATACTAGTTATATAGGCATCTGATATTTGTGCGTCTTACAACCAGTTCTATAGTACTTGTTACATCCCCATCCCTGTCCCCCCTCACACACACACAGTGCTCATGGCTATAAAATGTCAAATCCCATTATCTGCACTTAACACCACCTAAGTGGATTATCACTGGAATGAGGAACAGGAATATATACTAAGTACACATGCACGGTCTAATGCACAATCCTGATTGGGTCCCCCGCCCTACCCATGTTGTCCCTATATTAGTAAATAGCCACAAAGTTTAAATTTTTTTAATTACATTTAGAAATCAAATGTTACATTTGTTGCAGTTTGTTATGATGCAAACTGCTGTGTATATAAATGGGATAATCTACTGTGTACTATACAAGATCAGCAAATATAATAATGTTTGTCAAAAATATATAAAGGTTTGGTTAAAACACTTGGACCCCTTTTCCATAACTCAGGTTATTGCTGGGTCTTCACGGGTAGCGGCTCAGGTGAAAAGGGTCCCTGAAAAATAACCAGGGTCAAGTGACCTGAGAATTCAACATTGGTAGCTACCAGGGTTATACCCGGATTGACCTGGGTAATGGTACGGTGTAAATGGTGCAACCCAGGTTATCCGACCCAGGTCATGCCTAAAATGAGCTGATTGGTGCATTCACCTCCCACTTTTTATGACCTCACAAGATTAGCAGGGCAGACCCAGGTTCAGTATGAGCAGGGCTGACACAGGAATAACCCGTATCGAAGGTGCATGTCCAAAAACCCAGGTCAGACCCGGGTTTTTGGTGGAAATAGGGTATTAGCAGAATTTAGATACATTTATACCCCTTTTCCACCTAAATTCCGGGTCTGACCCGGAGTTGGAACAAAGGGCCTGATTCAGACCCACTCGCGAGCGGCTGTCGCTCGCAAGTGGGTCGATGTTCTGCACTGAGCATGCGCACGACGGAGGGAGCTCCGTCGTGCGCATGCACCAGACGCGACGAGTGAAGGATTTTCCTTCACTCGTAGTGTCTCTTCAAAGGGGGCGTGCTGTCGATGTTGACTGTCAAGACCATCGCGGCCATCAAACTGCATGCTCGTATAGCCTGTGGGTGGTGACCCACAGCTATACGAGCGTCCAGGAGGATGCTCCATTTTCATGGAGGGCGGCCCTCATTCAGAGCGTGCACTCTGCTCAGAGCGTACGGCTCTGAATGAGGGCCAAAGTTCCTATCCGGATCAGACCCGGAATTTTGCCGGAGCCGACTCGGGATATTCCCGAGTCGGCACCGCTCACACCGCAGTTGGGTCTGCATAGACCCGGCTTTTCCGGAGTGAAAGTGGTCACTTGGAGATGACGTCATCTCCAAGCGCCACTGAAGCCGGACCAATCGGCCGACTAGCAACGCACTCCAGGTCATCGTGACCCGGAGTGCGCTGTTCTCACAGCAGGGTTTCACGGGCTACACCCGTGTTAAACCCTGCTAGTTACCTGGGTTGGATTGCCGGGTCACTTGACCTGGTGATTTAACCCTCTCCCCTTTTACACCAGGGAGCTGCCCGGGTTAACCCTTCAAAAACCCGGATTTTAGCTCCGGTGTAAAAGGGGTATTAGTAAAGTTGCAGGATGGTTTGTCATACTGCTTTTATACCAGTTCCGGGTCTGACCCGGAGGTTAGAACAGGGGCCCTGGTTCAGAGGCGCTCGCTATTTGCAAGCGCTCACTCTGAATCAGCGTGGGCCAGTTTTTTTCTTTCATCGGCCTCCAGGCCACTCGCTAAGCTGTGGGTGACCACCCACAGCTTTAGCGGGCGGCCTGGCAATGGTCGCAATTATCGCGACCATCGGGCTTGCGACGCGACCCTTGTGGTAGGGTTTCGTCCACCGCAAGCCAGAGTGAACTTCCTGCTCTAATAGAGCAGGAAGTTCACTACTTACATCACATGTGATGTCAGTAGGGCTGCCCACAAATGGCAGGCGTTCCTTCAGGAGCGCCTCCGTTTGTCCAGCCACCCCCCCTGCACGCCTACAAAATGGGGCGAGCTGTCAATCACAATCGACAGCCGCCCTGTCTTGTAGTGAGTCCTGCAGCGAGTGAAAAGTCACTCGCTATGGGGCTTGCGCATGAGCAGTGCACATGCCGCATGTGCGCACTGCCCGGCCATCGACTCGCTTGCTAGCGGGTCTGAATCAGCCCCAGGGTTCCAATCCGGATCAGACCCGGAACTTCGCCGGCGCTGATCCAGGATATTCCCAAGTCAACGTTGTTCACTGGGTGTGCAGTGACCCGGCTCTTTTCCGGTGTTGAAGTGGATGTTTGGAGATGATGTCATCTCCAAGCAGCACTGAAGCCTACCAATGTGGCGCGATCCAGGTTATCGTGACCTGGATCACGTCATTTACACTGCAGGGTGGCACGGAAACAACCCATGGCCAACCCTGCAAAATACCCAAGTTGGATCCCCAGGTCCCTGGACCCAGATGGATCCATTTACTCCAACCAAAATCCCTGGATGATGTGCCTCATCCCAGGATTTTTAGCTCAGGGTAAAAGGAGTATGTGATGATACAGAGCTCTCTCAATCACCCAGACACTGGGCAGATGAAACCAAAGTGATGGTTTATTTTTCATGGCACACAGAAATAGATAATACGAAATCAAGAGCAAAGGTAAATAAAGCAAACAGGCAATATGCAGGTAGCAGTCCAGGCAGAGCCAGTCCCTGGAGAGGGTAAAGTTCCAGGATAATTCCACGCAAGAGCTAATGACACACAGTTTCACACAGGAAAAGTATCACATATCACACAGCAGTGATAGCGTATTAGCCCACCCAAGCATTTCCGGGATACCACACAGTAGAATCTATCACAGATCACACAGCAGTGATAGCGTATAAGTCCACACAGAATTTCTGAAGTATAAATCCACACAGAACTGGTGATGCATTCCACTAAGCACCTTGGAAGAGCGATACTGCTTAGCCAAAGTCAGTAACTAACATGAGGAGCTGCCCTTGGTGACCTCTTTTAAAACCTTCCAATGTTCCATGGTGCTCGTGACCACCAAAGGGAGTTGCACCATTTTCTGATTTGTATGGGTTCCTTATCCTGTCCCTTCCTCCTACCTCCCCAGATATTACTTCCCTGACTAACACATGCTGGCTTGGCTCTGTGCAGTCTGCCAAAGTCCAGAGAGGAACAAAGGGAGGCAAATAGAAGGAACAATGACAGGGTAATTGGTTTAAGTACTTAGTGTCCCCTGTGGAGGTGCAATTTAACCCATGAGGTGATTTTTCAGTAAGATGTTAAATTTCTCTACTGGTTACTTCCTGTGAGGCTAGGTCAGACTAAAATATGAATAAAACAGGCATATGGACAAGGCCTAAACATAAAGGCTAAAAAGTATTACACATTACAATTACTCACATTATTAAAGTATAGAATATACCTGCTAATGCAAAAGTTTAAGTTCTGTGAATGAACATCCACATGGGGACATTTATACCAGCAGACAGATAGGAGAACAAAAGGGCTAAAAAATTCATTAATCGCTGCAGAGAATGAGATGCTGCAAATAGATTTGTACCACACATCTCATTTCGTTACAGGGTATAACAGTGAGTATATGAAATGACGTGTAAGATTTATGTACAGCGGTGTGACAGTGATAATACAGTCCACTGTGTGGTGGGATTGGGAAAATGGCGCTGTGGACGTGAGGAGGCAGAATGGGGCAGATGTTTTGAAAAACTTTTACTTCACTCTACCCAGTAATAAAGCTGATGTCTAATTTCTACTGGAGGCATCAGGGAGGATGCTGGGGTGAAAGAAAATCTTCCGTCGATGCTCCAACACTGTGTTCGGTATGTGGGTATATATATATATTAGATAATCTAAGGGATCAATCCAATTAGGTGTGAGTTAGCTTGTGCGAGCCATTCTCATGGCGAACTCTCACTGCGAATTGCAGATGCAATCCAATTCCACTTGCATTTTAGGTTTTTTTTTTCAGGAAAATCATGTTTTTTTGAGCACACCCCCTGAGTTTGCGAAAATCATTATTTTAAGGTAAAAATGTTAGGACACGGAGGGTGATACAGTACTGGTTGGGATTGCAAAGCTGCACGCAAGAAGCTTCGCAATTCCGTCCTTACAAACATGCAAATGCAGCAGGAGGTATATGACATCCCCTGCTGCATGTGCGATGCCAGCACTGCGACCTAGGTCGCAGGCTGGGATAACCATCGCAAACATCGGTTGCAATGGTGGATGGCATCGGGCCACCGACCATTTGAGTAAGCCTCAGCTTAAGCGTTCTGGCCAGCTTGCGAGGACAGGAAACTACATCCATGAATATAGCAACTGGCCTTGCCATTCCCGGAAAACGGGGCCGACATGCTCCCATTGCCATGAACGCCGGCAGCCCCCGCACCGCCCCTTAAATGCCTCTGTCTGTCAGGCAGGCAGAGGCATAGCAGGGGCTGCATGTGATCATGCAGGACCTGTTCTGCACATTCGCAGAACGTGTCCTGTGGATTCGCAGATTCACGAAAATCGGGAATCTGCGTGCAATGCTGAATTAGCCCCATAGTGCAGAAACCCTGTACACCCCGCCCTATAACTAATTAGGCACTTGGAAGTTGTCAATTAGCTTCATTGGCCCAATAATTACATGTCATTTTTGGATGTTTAAAAATAAATGGCCTCAAATTACCTCAAAATCAACTTTTTTGTTAGTTTAGCCACCCCAAATGTAATGACGGCATTTTTAAAAAGATAAATAACTGCTTTTCATAAATTTAATAAATTGAAATTACATTTATTTGAAAAACTTGAAAGTGTCCTCAAATTACAACGATACCTTTAACTTTTTTTTGCATTTCTCATTTAATTAAATTGTGTTTAGTTTGCTTTTTATTATTTTTATTTATTTTTTTTAAACCTCAAATCAGCCATTTGATACCATTTAAAAACCTCCAGTACTGTCCTTACGCCCACTATCAGCCTTCTGTATGATTCTGCTAACAAATTTTTCACTTTTGGAGTCCAGGATGGTTTCCTCACTTTTTCATTCCCTGCTCCCAGGTCACATTTTGTAGAAATATCACATCACTGCGATTAGCACGGATGCGCATTTCTAATTGGAAAGCACGAATTTGTGCGATGTTTGTAAATTCCACCAAATAAACTGACTTTTGCAAACTCGCACCTAATTGGATTGACCCCTAAGAGTATTGCTGAAGATCCCCTGTGGAATGGAAAACAAAGAAACCCAGATATATACAGTATATATACTGTATGAATAAATAATCTATTTGGTATGTATATATCTATTATATCTATGTACATGTATGTCGTTTGTAAAGAGCGCTAATAGGCTTGAAATTATACACCAGAAGAGCCTAAGCTGTCTCCTGTGTTTTTTGCACGGGAGTAATTTAATCTTGCCACAGTCCCATCCTTCTCAATACAACCTATGCCATGTCACCACGGTCCCTGCATCTCACCACAGCCCCCTGCTTTTTACTCCTGCCCCCTGCATCTCACCAGTGTCACCACAACCCAGAGTGCTGCTGCCCTGCAGCTGACTGGGGCCTGGGAAGGGCTGAAGAATCATGGATGAGAGATTTGTATTGCAGCTACCATAACCATTATTAGCAGCATGTCCCCAGGACTCGGGCACCTATGCATATTTCTGCAGCCTCCATGCGCACCCCTCCCCAGCTGCCGAACATGGCGATCACCAATGTCCTCATTGCACAATGTATCCTGTATTTCCTGGGCTTCTTCTTGAGCTTCCTTGCCGTGCTGTTCCTGTCCGAAAACAGCGTTGACTTCCATGGGAGGTGCCTCCTGTTTACCGCGGGTGTGCGCGTGTGCGGAAACACCAAACTGGAGAGGGAGCACTTCACAGTGGAGGCCGGAGCATGTCTGCAAGTTCAGCGTAGGGATGGATATCGGAACCCAATGGTGACTAACCAGCGATGTTTTTTCCGATGGTAGTTATCATTTGATGGTGGCAGTCCGATGTTTGCTACCATCGAATGGTGTTTCTGGTGGATGTTAGATTAGAACCGTGACTTGGTACTGTCCGTATTCATGCAATTCAGGTACATTTTATTTTTGGAGAACTGAATCACAAATCTCTCTCTCTTTCTCTCTCTCTGTATAGTCTCTCTCGCTCTCTCCTCTCTCTCTGTATATGTATATATATATATATATATATATAGTGTGTACATATATGTCATCTTTAGGTCGAGTTATGTGGTGTTGGACATAGTTGTGCGTCACTACTAATCAGCAGCCACCTGCACTGTATAAATGGCTGCATGCTGCTTCTCTAATGCTAACAGGCATTGTGTGGCCCAGCCTTTCAGACATACTGGCCAAAAATAACTTGATTATGGGACTAGTACACCCATGGCACCCCAAGGTGCTGCAGCTCCCAGCTTCGGAACCCCCGAGCTAATAGATGCTTAAACATCTCATGCGCTGATATCTTGTGCTGCTGTGCACAGTGCAGTGATTGGCCACAGCTAGCACCGCCCACTGTACATTCAGGTGATTCCTTTTTAACAGTCTAGTGCACTTAAAATACTGGATTTTCGTGTAGCGCCTGGCGGTGGGAGCTGCTTGTATATAAACAGCAGTTAATATCAGGTAATCCGATGCGTGCTTTCTGCCGTCTCATATAAAGCCGCCAGGCAGGCACCCTGGCCACGGAGAATGATCTCCGGAGGCAAAAAAAATCACAGTTCAGTGGCGTTATAAGGCTCAGGGGTCTATTCAGAACAGTGACAATGTTACTGAGAATATTATTCGCCAACGTCACAATTCTTTATGAGTTATTGAAACTTATGGCAGCTATTCAGCAATATTTTAGGCAGGGACAGCGGTTGCGATAACACGCTATCCCTGCGATGTTACAGAAGGCATTATGCTTCCAAAAACATTACCCTCTGTTTCTGCTTCCACGCTTGCTCAGTCATGCGCTTCCGAACAGTCTCTGGGCCTGATTCAGAACCGCTCGTAAGCGGCCGCTCATTTGCTCCGAGCAATGTTAGCACATCTGCGCATGCGTATGGGTCGTAATGCGTATACGTCAACCGGTCAGTGCGGTCAGAAAACGTGTGTTCGCAAAATTGCGAGTACCTGCTAATTTGAGTGACAGGATGAGGCGTTTGTGGGTGGTAACAGGGGAAGGTGCTTGAAAACGGGGAGTGGAGATCCGAACGCAGGCATGCCAAACGGTCAAAACGGGCGTTTTAAGGGTGTGCATAATTAACAAAACACCGTCATCGACCACGTCACTTGGTAGTTTCTTAGCCTGAACTGTTCGCATGATTGTGGTAGGAAAATCCAACCACAAGCACTGCGAGCAGTTCAGACACCTTTCGATGTACTCGATTAATCTAATAAATAGCGGAGATGACGTATGATGCGAGCGGCCAGGGGGCGTTTTTACAAAATAGCGAGCGCATGTTTCGTTCGCTCGCTCAGACATAGAGGCGTCAACAGACCACAAAGAGCGAGCACTCAATTTAGCCGGCCCCTTTTTCTGAACTAGCGAGCGCAAATAGCGTCTGGCTCTGAATCAGGCCCTCTGTCCCTGCTTTGAGGTGACCGCGGAGGAGTAAGTCCAAATACAGCCTGTCAAAATTGATTGACATGTGTACACAGGCTTTATATTAGTCTGTTTACATGTATATTTATGTGTTTTTATGTTTAATAATTTAATATTTATATATAAATGTTAAATATAATCGGACACAAATATAGATGTATACAGCCTGTGTACACGTCAATCAATTTAGGCATGTTTGACAGGCTGATCACAGCAAAGCAGGGACGGAGACTGAGCGGTGTTACACAATGCTGCAGGGACTTATGGGAAAATCTCCCTCTGTCCCTGCAGTTTTCGGGGTATTTAATGCATTTTCTTCATATAACGCCATTCTGAGATGCGTTATATAAAGTAATGATTTTTCTAGTAATGTAACACTTTTTGCTTTGCCTAATAGCAAGAAGCGTTAAAGCACTGTAGAGATCAATGGCTGATCCCTACAGTGCGGTACTCTGCGAGCAGGGAATTAATGGAGAAGATATTTGCATTATCTTCTCCATTATCCTATGGCTGAATAGGGTATTTACATAAAAAAATACAAGAATGATGATTTCTGCATTTTTTATGTAAAAAGAATCATTGCTGAATAGACCCCTCAGAGATACTGTTCTGTTCAAGGGCTTTGGACTAGCGAGGTAACTAACCGTGAAATAATTTCCTTTGACTCATTCTCTCCTCCATATTGACTCATAGTAATCCTGGGGGGAGATGTTATTATCATAATAAAATAATGAGGTACAGTATGAATCAGGTGAGACTTTGCATGTCTGTCTAATTGGTCATTGTGTGAGTAATTTTACTCTGTGACATTCCTTATTAAAGGGCAGTGTCACTATTCTCAGCAATCCGCTGACTCTCCGTGGCTGTGGCTCTTACATGCTCTCATAATAAATGTGCAAGTCATTGTGGTATAAATAGAGGTTCATTCCATTGTAAGATCTTATTTGGAGTAGGGTCTTTTCTATGGATCTATCTGTGACTGTGGGGCCTATTTATCAAACAGCCCCTTTACCCGGCATTAAGTTTGTTTTATTATTATTATTATTATTATTATTATTATTATTATAATATTATTTTTAATATTATTATATCTTTTAATATTAATATATATTTTTATTTATTATTATTATTATTATTATTATTAGTATTTTTTATTAGTAATAGTATAATTGTTATTGTTTTAAAGCGCCAATTACAAAAAAAAATATTATCACCAAATTTATGAAATTGCAGCCAGGGCAACATTGTGATACTTACTGTAGGTGCCTTAGGGATACTGGCCGGAGCTGCATGGCCAGTCTCCACTGACATGTGCAAGTGTGAGTCGTTTAGTGCATTGGAACTGAGTGCCCAGATTTTGGCGCTCAGTTTAACTAATGTATAAAAAATAAGGTTAAAGAATAAATACAATTTCTTTAGAAATTAAAAATATTAAAAATGTATAAATTAAATAAAATTAAATAAAATATAAAATGTAATCAATCAAAAAACAGGTATTAAACAGAATGAAGCATGTATTCAATGCATCACCATACAAAAGCATTGATCGCCATCATCGGTGAAAGCTTGTGAATCATACTGTAGGCAGTAACATTTTAATATACAGTGAATAAAAAATGTGCAAGCTTTTCACCCAATGATAAATCAATAATTTAAAGATGGAATATGTCATACATGAAGATATGAATATACCTGTAAAAAGTAACAACAGTAGAAGGGTCTTTCTGTTGATGCCAGATTTGTGAAAGACTGTAGGAAACCCTTAAAAAAATACAAAGGTCACATAAGACCTCTCTCATTTATAGGTGCTTGCCCACATTCTGGTTGTAGGATTGCCACAGGAACATGAATCAGCTCTTACTTTTGCCGGACCAAATGGAAATGGGCGTGGGGTGTGGTATAAAGGATCGACAGTAAGAAGGTCGACATTCAATAGGTCGACAGGTACAAAAGGTTGACAATGGTCACATAGTGTACAAAAAATGGTCGACACATTTTTTTTTTTTACATTGTAACCGTAATCCTGACCCTAACCCTCACCCTAGTGCCTAACCCTAACCATCCCACCCAGGAGCCTAACCCTAACCCTCCCCCAAGTGCCTAAACCTAACCTTAAAAAATTGAAAAAACAAAGAAACCTAAGTACCGACCATTTTGTGTCGACCATTGTTGCGTTGACCATTTGAACCTATCAATCTTTTGCACTGTCAACCTTTTGTCAATCGAAATTTTGTACCTGTCAAACTTGTGTCCCTGTCAACCTATTGCATGTCAACCATTCGGTGTTGACCTATTTATTGTCAACCTTCTTACTGTCAACCTTTCATCCCAATCCCGTGGGTGATGGAAAATGTGAATCAGTCTAGGTCCATCCTCCAACCACATGTTAGGTGTTAAAATATTCTTATATTTTAATACATGATTATTTATGATCTTATGAATGGGATTATCTACTGTCAAATATGGGTGCCTAAAAAACTGCCCCATTGAGTGCTAACTCCCAAACACCACCACTTATTGAGTGTTGGAGTGTAGCAACAGCTACAGGCTAAGTATTGCTTGGAAGCCATACTGGAGGGACAGTAGATGGCGCTGTGTCTCATGCAACCACTGTGTAGTCTATCTCTTTAAAGTACTCTCATCTTTCTGTTTAAACCTCCGTATTATGATATGAAGTTTTCATGTATGGTCACAGTAAAGTTTATCCCACAAGCTTCTCTGCATGGTTGTGGAGCATGCTCTGCAATACTGAGCACCTTTATAAATAAAACATATGTGGGATTGAGGATTTCTCTGGAAACTGTCCATGGTGGAAAAAGCAAAAATGTCAAAGTCCAAGCTGTTAACATTTTAGTAAAAAACATGATATTAATTTCACATTTTAGTTTTACTCTTAATATGTTCTTCAAATTTAGCATCATGTGTTCATTTCCAACTTATCTAATTTACTTGTCTACTTTCTAGGTCCAAGGGCAAGTTGAAGGCATGTGGTGATGTAATTCACTCCCTCTGCAACATGCCACAAAATACAGGGGGGCGGGGTTATTATGGCCACTGGGGAAGTGGACGGGATCCAGGAGAACACTCTGGAATTCGGGAGTCTCCTGGACATTCCGGGAGATCAGGCACAGGTAACTTAACACTTACAGTAACTTGCTATTTTTTTTTTAGAAAATGTCTCCAAAAAAGTTGATTTTTTTTTCTTATTAACAAATTATGTAAGAGCTATTTAAACCTGATTCAGTACAATTTTATTAGGAAATATGCAGATTTGTTAATAAAATTAAAATGATACAGTATAAGGGTTAAATAGCTCTTATTTTTTTAGCCCATGATGCAGAGATGTACGCTAATGTTGCCGCGGCTGTGAATTTGTGTGCAGCGGCTGTGTGAGACCATGCAAATTTCTCAGCTGTCGACGCCCCACAACGGTTTCGCCAATCCTGGAGCTGAGGCGCCATGTTTTAATGACACTCCCTGAAAACGGTCGCGGCTCACCTGCGTTTGAGACATACAGGACTCTGAGCAGGTGGCATCATGTGTTTTCTCATTTTGCAGGGACATACATGAGCCTTCTACAATAAATAGATCATTCCAACTGCAAAGAAAAATGTCTTGTTTAACTCTTGAGTGCAAAACTAAGTTAATTTGTGGGCCTAATCTGTACTTCCCATGCAACGCATACACCACCCTTATGCCCCAACGGTATGCAGTCGGGAAGCCGGCAGACCTAATCCCGACAGCCGGCTTCCCGACTGCTTAATCCCAGTGAGGGTTAAATGACAGGCGTCTAAATCTAGACGCCTGTCATTTTACCGACACCGGGAGACCAGCGCCCGGCATCCCGATGGAAGGTATGCCGAGCGCGGGCAGCCGCGGGGGAGAGGGTTAGGTTAGGGGCTCCTGGGGGGACTTAGGGTTAGGCACCCCCCGGGAGGTTAAAGTTAGGCTAGGGGAAGGGAGGGTTAGGGTTAGGCACCCCTGGGGGGGAGTTAGGGTTAGGCACCCCCCCTCCCGGGGGACTTAGGTTTAGGTGGCAGGGGAAGGGGGGGTTAGGTTTAGGCACTTAGAGGGGGGATTAGGGTTAGGCACCCCTAAGGGAGGGTTAGGGGGTAGAATAGGTTAGTGAATACTTACCTTTAGGACGATCAGGATTTTCATACTTGTCGGGCTGCCGCTGTCGGGATTTGGCCAGGGGTCCGGCGGTAAATCATACCGATTCCGCCCCAACACCCAAACCCCCACTACCACCACCCATTCCCCTGGATCAGCTCAACTCCTCCTATTGGTTGACGCAAACATTTGCACCCCTCTCCCCCCCCCCCATTAACCCCATTCCATTTAGGCCTGCATAACTTTGCTGATTTCCATAAAGAAACCAGCGAGAGGCAGAGGACAAGTGTTGGGCTTTATATCAAGATGCCAGCTCCAGGAGTAAGCCGGAGAGGGGTAATGGAACAGCCTGCAGGGGGGTGGGGAATAATATAGAAATATCACTTGTGACAGCGCCAGGCGAGAGGTGACAGAGATAAGTGGGACCGGAATAAAATAGGATAAAAGCAGTCTTTTTTCATTCTGTTTTGATTTAGAAACACACAGAGTAAATGTATTCATCTCCCGGCCGGGAGCATTAAATCAGCCATGTAGGATGCAGGGAGGGGGAGATGGTACATTTGTCCTGGGAAGCGCAGCAGCCAGAGCTGACCAATTACAGCACTGCGATCACACATTCCTCATTGATTTTAATCTCAGCTATATACTTACACCACTCATGGCAGAACACGGGTCAGAATGTTACTTGCACAGTATATAACTTCTTTAGCTACAATATGATGTCCCAATGTAAGCGGCTAAATATTTTCCAGGTGTAACAATGTCCAGGAACCTGTCAGTACATAGAAGTTATATCAGTGTCACTGATAGGTCATGGCACAGGAATGAATATACTGTGTCGTTAGGCTGCAGGTAAGTATACACCGTGTAGCATACCTGTCAACTTTTTACCCAGGCGCCCGGGAGATGCCAGAGGCTGAGGCACAGGTGCGCGTGGCGTGGCACTGTGACTGGCATTGGCAGCAGGGGGTGTGACCGCGAGGAGGTGATTTACTGCAAATCGCGTCGTCATCCCGCGGTTCACCAAATTCTCTGTATACTGTATAGGAATTAGGAAGCTATGATGCCAGGCTGCAGGTCAGTATATTCTTTTTTTTATAGGTGTTATGATAATGTATACAATGCAGGTGTGTTCGCATTCCGGAGCTTGGTAAATCTCACAATACAGTATAGCAGCCATCGTAAAAATCTCCGGTGGCTGATATTGCGATCGGAGCCAGGGTAACCGGAGGTATCTGCCGCAGTACACCCGTCATACAACCTGGGGATGCTTACATTTTGTGAGTATCGATCGAATATGTAAATTTTTGCAGGGATTTCACCTCAACCCCTTTCCTCCCATAGCTGAGTCTTGCCAACCCATTCCTGGGCACCCCCTTTGGAGCTAGGTCACCCTAGGCAAGTGCCTAGGTTGCTTATGCCCAGGGCCAGCCCTGTCTATTTTTCTAACTTCACACCCCCTCAAAAGCAGACTATACCACTGCATCCATCCAGGGGGATATCTCTCTATTGGCTAGGATGGCACTTGCCAGGGGCGCCGGCCAGTGTCGGGAGTGCCGGCACATCACGCGGCCAATTCTGTCTGCCAAAATTTCTGAGCTGCTGCTGATCTGTCAGTTCAGAAGCATCAGCACCGGACAACGAAGGAGGGGAGGGGGTGCGATCGCCACCCACACAGCCACCATGGTGTCTATTTACTAACTGCCAAAGGGTTGGGTGCCAGTCCCTTACTTTGCCAGGGGTGCTCGGACCCCTAGATACTCCCCTGCATCCATCCCTCTTAGAATGAGCCATGACACCAGGGCGACAAGCTTTCTGTGTAGCTCCTAGCAATATCCATATACCCATTTTCTTTGTCACCTACATCACAGGAACTGCCCCCCAATAAAACAATTTGTCCTAGATTTGCATGTTTGCTGATAAACCTGAAAAATGCGCATAATATAAAGAATAAATAGTCACATACTGTAAAAGTCAAATCTACCATCACTTCAGGACCCTCTTTCACCATAGACATCAGTTTTATACATTTATACTCTTCCAGGGACTGGGCATGTATGGGTTAAAATTAAAGCTACAGTAAATTGAGGCTATTCCCAGTTTCTCATTATGTCATCATAAGATACTGGGAATAGCTCCAATTTGCTATAATGGGCCCCATATAACAGCAAACCTTAATACCAGCGGCATATTTCATTTAATATCGCAGTGAAACAAACGAATATGTCACTGGTATACTATTC
The DNA here is from genome assembly GCA_031769625.1 of Taudactylus pleione. Taxonomy (NCBI): domain Eukaryota; kingdom Metazoa; phylum Chordata; class Amphibia; order Anura; family Myobatrachidae; genus Taudactylus; species Taudactylus pleione. The sequence continues at coordinate 300,199 of JAUIMM010000962.1, read as the reverse complement.
ATCAACACTTAGCCCTCCGGCGAGGTCCAGTGGCATCCTCCTCATCGGTGGGGTCCTCCGCTCGGGTGCTGGTAGCCTATCCCGTTCAGTCTGGGCATTCGCATGACTGTTTATAACCCGGCGGAGACCCGGCAGTGCCTGGAAAGCTTCGCTGCAGCAATGGGGACCGCATTGCTCTCGTCATCTAAAGGTGTCAGGAACGACGCAGTGACAAACAGCGGTAATCTTAGATTACCTCTGTTTGTTGAATACTTAATTAGTTTCACACCCGTGATACTTTTTTGCCTGCCGGTCTTTTCCCCTACATCGCATATTTTAGCCGCAGAAAGTTATCGTGCGCGTCCCCGCGATTCTCCCTAATCAATTCCAAATCACGCGGAAACGCATCCCGGCGAATGCAAACCAGGCGAAAAGTGCTGTCGGAATTGGGGAAATTATCCTGACACCCCCTAAAAGATGCACTAATCCTAATAAAGCTATTTGGGGTACTTAAGGGGTGTCAATTTCTTCTAATTAGCATCTTTGAACAAGTGGTGAAGAATAGCATTAAGCAGTATTTTTTGGTGAAAATAAGTAGTCTTGTTAAATTTGGGGTACTCGTAAATGGGTGCTAGCATGGTTTAAAGTCGCTAAAGTAAAGTTTTAAAAATGTAAAAAACGCACCTTCAGCAAACACCTGCAATCAAAAACAACCACCTCACTCCTACTTGCAGACCCCCCAAAAGTCCGTTTCGCTAGTTTTTAAGTTTGTACCCCCACTTTGCACTTTTTCACCCCCTTTTTCTAAGTAATTTTTTGTGGTGTTCCTCTATTTTTTTTAAGGGGCTTATTGACACAGTTATGCTTTGGGGGGCTGTCCCAAGGGTGCTGTGTGATTTTCCCACCTTTGCACCCCTAAATAGCGATTTTGCACTTTTTTTCTCCACCTATTCAAAGGCGAATCGTTTTCACCTATTACATTGCATTGCGTTTTCACGTATGCGAAAAGCGAATGGAATTGAATAAGACAATACTTTTCCCAAAGATGAAAAGTCGCAATGGGCGATACTTTTTCGCGGATCTCTGCTTTTTCGCTTCTGATTGAATATGGGCCTTGAATTTCCAACCGTCCGAATGTCGGCGAGACAGTTTCCGATTTCAGTGAACTACCCTGCAGTCAGGAGTCAGGACACTGGTCACGGTTTGTGGCAGGGGGTTGGGAGTTATTATTCCGTAATCTGCTTTTATTTTAGCGGAAACTGCTGAACGTGGCTGCGGCCATGGACCACTATAAAGCAGCCACGCCCCGTTCCAGTTCTGACCTACCAAATATTGTGATGTAAGCGCCTACAAAATAAGAAGTGAGGCGCTATAATCGGGGTGGTGCCTGGGTTGCCTAGTACCCTTCCGTCATGCCTGTGATTGAATAATACAGACAGTGGGTGACTATGGAAATACCAGCGTATAACACAATGGCCCTAATTCAGACCCGCTCGCTGCCGGAGGCAGCTCGCAGGTCTGAAGGGCGTTTTTTTTTTTTTTTTCAATCTGGCCTCCTGGCCGCTCGCTAAGCTGTGGATGACTACCCACAGCTTTAGCCAGCGGCCAGGTGATGGCCGCGATGGTCGCGAACATCTGCGCTTGCGACGAGACCCTTGTGGTAGGGTCTCATCTGCCACAAGCCCCAGTGAGCTTCCGGCTCTAATAGAGCCGGTAGCTCACCACTGACATCACGACTGATGTCAGTGGGGCCGCCCCCAAACGGCAGGCGTTCCTTCGGGAACGCCTCCATTTGGCAAGCCAACCCCCCCGACCCGCCTACAAAATGGGGCGAGCTGTCGATCAACATCGACAGCCGCCCCGTTTGTAGCGAGCCCCGGAGACAGTGAATTTCTCACTCACTCCTGGGCTCGTGCACTGCCTGGCCGTCAACCCGCTGGCGAGCGCTATGCACTTGCGAGCGGGTCTGAATCAGGCCCAAGATACAATATAGAGCCTGTTTCTAAGTCGCACGCACACACACTAGCATCTCTTGGCGGTCTCCCACCTGCGAGTTTATGCAAATCCCACTACACACCCCTTCCCCAGAGTACAGCTGTTTTTCCAAAAGTAGAAGGACTGAGATACCCACTTTTAATGTTGGTGCACGCAGTAATACAGATTGGTACATTCTTATACTCCCCCATCGCACCATCAAACCTTGCACCAGTCCTATGGCACGGGCAGTTTCTCTGTGTGACTATGGCCTCTTCTGCCTGCCTCTGTGTACGACACTTTGCACTGACACACCCAATGAGCGGACCATTTATGCGGACACTACTACCCACCTCCCAGTCACCGGCCAGGAACGCCCATCACTTTTCTGATACCGTCTCACCGGATCGCAGCAGCACCTTGGTGCATACACGATTTGTAACAATGGGCTGTGGGGGGGGGGGGTGTTCCGAAACTTTTGCGCATGCGCAGTTGCAACTAATCGCTCAACCACGTGAATATCTGCACTGCTCTGATTCAGAACCGTAATGTTACCGTATTACTCTCCTTCATCCTTGGAAAGTATGGACGTTAATCTGTTGTTAGCATAACCGGCCTCTGATGGGATATTGGTAAAATTAAGATAATAGATGCAGCGCCTGAAATAACGGAATGCAAATGCTCTTCCCATGCTAGGAATGAGCGGATATTTCTACATGATTGAACATAAAGTAACTGCCTCACTGGGAGGTAATGACAGCTTGTCCCGGCCTTACAGTGTATCAGCCTAATGACAATGTATCCTGTTTGTGCCTCATTATGTGACTTGTCAATGGCTGCCGCCCCTCTGTACTAACATTAGCATATTGCTCTATAATAAGCTAAATGAGGGTCATGGCTCTGACGGTATCTATTATGGGATGCTAACAGCATGTTAAGGGCAGTTTCCCTTTACAAGGGGATGCACAACCTCTATTACCAAGACATGCCTATTAGGTTGCATTACTGTTCCTGGCGTGTTAATAACCAATCCTCATACGAACGAAAACAATGAAATTCACACAATTACCTCCTCGCTGCTCTGTGAGGCATGACTGACAGCTGCCACTGTTTCCCGGCCTACGCATAGAACCTATCATCACCGGTGGAATCAAATTTACGAGGATGCGATGGATTAAAGTGGATCTAAAACCAGCACACCGCGGAGGGAGACAGGGTATGGACTCAACAACTATTCCTAAGATTTTAATTTATTCGGATCCAGGGACATTATTGAGGCATGAGGCACTGTGATAAAACAGCCATAGGATTTAACAATGTTCATCCAAATGCATGAGGAATTCTATTCTATCCGATGGGAAAATAATAGTACATATGTGTAAAACTGAGACATTACTAAAATTCCCTGTCATTCTCCTACAATACATATCCGTATAGCCCCACTTATGTCTTAAATGAATCATGATACTGCAGTATGGCGATTCGTTTTATGCGGAGGAGATGATGGTAAAAGCGAGGGAAGGAGAAAAACATGTGGAAAGCGCGCCCTGCTCGTTAGCACTTACAGTCTAAAGGGACAGGGCAGACAGACAGGGGCGACACACTGAGCAAGGAGCATAGGGCAGTGGATTAGGATGAGAGCTAGAAGGCCTTGATAAAGAAGTGGGTCTTAAGAGCCCATTTGGAGTTTTGTAGAGAGATGAAGAGCCTGATGGGGAGGGGGAGAGAGTTCCAGAGGTAAGGAGCAGCACAGACAAATCTTGGAGGCAGGAGTGGGAAGAAGCAATCAGTTGGGAGGAGATGTGGAATTCATTTGTGGAGTGAAGTGGGTGGGCAGTAGTGGAATGGGAGATAATGTCAGAGATGTAAATAGGAGTGGATTCGGTGAGGGCTTTGTAAGTGTGTGTGAGAACCTTGAACTGGGTTCTGTAGATTAAGGGGGGGCCAGTGTATGGCTTGTAGTATAGGGGAGGCAGATGTAGTGCGTTTGGATAGGAAGATAATCTGGGCAGCAGCAACATTGAGGACAGAATGTAGTGGAGAAAGGTGGGAGTCAGAGAGACCAGATAAGAGGAGGTTGGTCCTGTCTGTTGATGACCAGTAAGTGGATGAGGGACTTAGATGTCCTTCAGGATAAGAATGGATCTGATCCTGAAAATATATTTCAGTTGGAAATGGCAGAACTGGGAAATACACTGGATGTGTGGTTTGAAGGAGAGGGAGAAGTCAAGGATAGCTCAAAGAGAGTGCACTTGTGGGATAGAGGAGATGGTGGTTCTGTTAATAGATAAAGAAATTGTGGGAGGTGAGGGTATTCGGGAGGGTGGGAAGATTATCAGTTTAGTCTTAGACATGTTTAGTTTAAGAAAGCTCTGGGACACCCAGGTGGAAATAGCAGAGAGACAGTTGGAGATATAAGTGAGGAGAGAGAGGAAAAGGTCAGGGGAGGAGAGGTAGATCTGAGTGTCATCAGCATAGAGATGATATTGAAGGCCAAAGGAGCTGATGAGCTCTCCCAAAGAGGACGTATAGAGGGAAAAAAGGAGAAGTCCAAGAATAGAACCTTGGTGGACACCTACTGGTAGAGGAAGTGGGGGGGGTGGAGCTATGAGATGAGATGTCGAAACAATGGTCAGTGAGGTAGGAGGACAGCCAGGAGAGGGCAGTATCACAAAGACCAAGGCAGTGAAGGATTTGCAGGAGGAGAAGGTGGTCCACAGTGACAAAAGCAACAGTGAGGTCAAAGAGAATGAGCAGAGAGTTGTGGCCCTTGGATTTGGCAGCAAGGAGGTCATTGCTGAATTTTGTAAGGGCAGTTTCTGTGGAATAGAGAGGATAGAAGCCAGACTCAAATGGGTCAAGCAGAGAGTTGGAGATAAGAAAGGCAGTAAGGCGGTTGTAGACAATACACTCATGGAGTTTGGAGGCAAAAGGAAGGAGAGAGATGGGGCGGTAGCTAGACAGAGTGTCGGGATCTAGGATTGGTTTTTAGAGAATGGGGGGAGACAAGGGCATGCTTGAATGCAGAGGGGACAGTGCCTGATGAGAGGGAGATTGAACAGGAGAGAGGGAGCAGAGGAGATGAGAGGGGATAGGGCCAAGGAAGGGGGGGACTGGATTAGGACCATGACTTCATCTCCAGATACTGGTGAGACAGAAGTCAGATTTGGTAACATGTATGGTGGGGAAGCAATCGGGAAGCCGACTGCCTATATAACGGCAGCCGGCTTCCCGACTGTCTTATCCCGGCAAGGGTGAAATGCCGGGCGTCTAGATGTAGACACCCGCATTTCCCCGACGCCGGGAGACCGGCGCCCGGCATCACGATTGTAGTGATGCCGGGCGCCGCGAGCGGACAGCCGCGGGGGGGAGGGTTAGGTTTAGGGCTACCGGGGGGGACTTAGGGTTAGGCACCCCCCGGGAGGGTTAGGGTTAGGCTAGGGGGAGGGAGGGTTAGGGTTAGGCACCCCCGGGGGGGACTTAGGGTTAGGCAACCCCCCGGGGGACAGGTTTAGGCAAGGGGGTGGTTAGGGTTAGGCACTTAGAGGGGGGATTAGGGTTAGGAACCCCTAAGGAGGGTTAGGTTAGGTTAGTGGATACTTACCTATCCACGATCGGGATTTCCAGCGCTGTCGGGCTTCCGCTGCGTTGCACTCTGTTCCTGTCGGGCTGCCGCTGATGGGAATCGAACCGCCAGCCATGCTGCCAGCGGTATATCATACCCATTCCGTATGGTGAGGAAGGGGAGAGGCAGAATGGGAAAAAAGACGGTGGGGTGCTGAGGGCCTGATGGCATGTGATGTTCTGATGTATAGATTACATTTTAGATGTGAAGTAGGTGACAAAGGGCAGAAAGTGAGAAGGGGAGACAAGGAGAGAGGGGCATTTAAAGTTTAAATGATGAAGTTGAGTTTTCATTGGTGCATCTGGATTATAGTGAAACCTTAACCGGTGCTCATCACTGTTAGATGTATCAAATACCAATCAAATAATACTGTGTTCAAAGACAATTACCCGAAACACCATTAGGATAACGTATAATGCAGTTGAAATAAAACCACATTTTATTGAAATCAACACTGGTAGTAAAAATGTATGCAAATAAAATCCTATATAATTGAGCATGTAGGTAACTGGATTACTCCTGGATCATCCCATTATTAGCTCTTGGTGTGTGCAAACAAATGCTGAAGGGATAATTTCCGGATAGAGACTAAGGGCCTGATTCTGACTCAGTCGCAAGTGCTGTGCGCTCGCAACCGGGACAATGGTGGGCCAGTGCGCATGTGCACGACGGAGCTGGCTCCGTCGTGCGCATGTGTGGGACCCGGATAGTGACGGGCACTCCGTCGTTCCGGGTCTCGTACCAAAGGGGGCGTGCTGTCGATGTTGAGTGACAGCACGCCCCCTTTGGTGGGCGTGCCGGGGGCATGGCTGCCCAGACGGAGGCGTTCCCATGTGAACGCCTCCATTTGGGGGCGGCCCCACTGACATCATGAGTGATGTCAGTGGGAGAGATTTCGGCTCTGTTTGAGCCAAAATCTCTCTGGGGCTTGCGGCAATGAGACCCTACCACAAGGGTCTCGTTGCAAGCCCGATGGTCGCGATGGTCTTGACCATCGCGACCATCTTCCTGGCCGCTCGCTATAGCTGTGGGTGGTCACCCACAGCTATGCGAGCGGCCAGGAGGCCGTTCTAAAAAAAAAATAGCCCGGCCCTGATTCAGAGCGAGCGCTCTGTCAGAGAGCGTCCGGCTCTGTATCAGGGCCTAAGTTCAGCAACACACCACATGCATAGAAGCCTTATGTCTGTTCTGTCAGCATGGCGTCTGCACGATGCATTTCAGATATAAAGTCCTTCTTCTCCACTGGTCCTTCTTTTAAACCTCATAACATCCCATCCCCTCCGTCTCAACCAATGCCATTCATCGGCACTCTGCCACCGGGACCAGATGCACGAACTGTGGAGCCAGAACTTCAGGGGGATGCTTGCGGGTCAGTCTAAGTATCTGCATTTCACTGCTGCTGGACAGGATATGACATTTGCGTGTCAGCTGTGTTCCAAGCCGGAAGTGTTCAGCTGTAAGATGACACTAGGAAGCTGGTAATGCAGGTCAGGGCACCTTGGGCTAGCTGTTTGTGCTGGAGTGAATCTGGATGGTAGTGGTAGCGGGAAAGTAATGTGGCAGAAAAACTCAGAAGTACAGATACTGAGACCAGATGCAGGGTAACAGGATAGCCTGTTGTTGTAGCAGGATTTGCCAATAGCTGGAGGATAGGTAAGTGCAGATTCACAAGTATATGCTATACCAGATTGCTGCTGGGATATCTGCAGAGTATGGCCCTCATTCAGAGCCGTACGCTCTGAGCAGAGTGCACGCTCTGAATGAGGGCCGTCCTCCATAACTATGGAGCGTCCTCCTGGACGCTCGTATAGCTGTGGCTCCCTCCGTCGTGCGCATGCTCAGTGCAGAACATCGACCCACTTGCGAGCGGACAGCCGCTTGCGAGTGGGTCTGAATCAGGCCCTATATTTGTACTGGGTGCTGGAAGCACAACTGAAGCAGGCTGCAGGAATATACTGGAATAGGGTGCTGGGAGCTGACCTCGACCCTCCCGGAAAATGGGAGCAGCAGGCCCCTATTTCTGGGAACGATGACCAGCCACTCCCCGGCTCAGCCCCCAAACACTGCAGCATGTCAGTCATACTGCACCTAGATGGGGACTGTGGGGGTCATTCAGACCCGGTCGTTAGCGCCGATGCGCTCGGACAGGGTCGATGGCCCCCCACAGAGCATGCGCACGACGGCGATGGCGCCATCGTGCGCATGCCACGACGGCGACGGCGCTGTCATGCGCATGCGTGAGACCCGCTACGATCGACAGCGCCGGTCGTAGCGGGTCTCGATCCAAAGGGGGCGAGCTGTCGATGTTGATTGACAGCTCGCCCCGTTTGGAAGGCGGGCCGGGGGGTGTGGCAGCCCAAACGGGGGCGTTCTCATCGGAACGCCTACCGTTTGGGGGCGGCCCCACTGACATTACTAGTGATGCCAGTGGAGAGCTTCCGGCTCTGACAGAGCCAGAAGCTCTCCGGGGCTTACGACAAGGGAGACCCTACCCTAGGGTCTCGTCGTAAGCCCCAATGGTCGCGATGGTCTTGACCATCGCGACCATCACCTTAGGCGGTCGTAAGGCTGTGGGTGTTAACCCACAGCCTTACCACCGCAAAGGAGGACGTCTTGAAAATTCAAGAGGTCCTCCCCTCATTCAGACCGACCGCACGCTCTGTGCAACCGGTTCTGAATGAGGTCCTGTGAGCCTGCGCAGACCCTTAAACATTGGAGATGTATGCTCCCAATCAGGCCCTCAGTTCTTAATTCCATGCGTGTTTGCTTGTCCCTATTTACAAAGCTTCTGACCCTACATATTCAGTATTGTATAAGGTTATGGGCCCAGTTTGCAGCATTACTGTAATGTGGTTCTTTTAAGAGAAAGAAAGAAACTGACCCCCAGGTATAAAAGTTGCCAGTTTGGAGGTGAAATAAGGCATTGCTTAGCTGGATAGCATTCATTACCAGCAATGGCTGTATAAAGTGATGAGATTTGTGAAGAGCTCAACTAAGAGAAGTGGGAAAAAAATAAATGAACAGAATAAAGCAGCATTCAGCTTATTAGTTAATCAACCTGATCCACATGAGGAAAGAGAGCTCAGCAGAAGGAGTTGTGCAGGGGGGGTGGGGGAGTTGTGCTTGGTGGGGTTCCCTGATAACTATGGAGGCAGCCCAGCTGCGGGTGATTGTGTGCTGCAGTGCAAAATAAAAAATTATTTGTGCAGAGTGAAATTATTGAAATAAGATGAAGGGGTATAGAGGGGGCATTTTCAGGGTGATCCTCCCTGTGTAATCAGCAAAAGTACAAACATTTTGCACAAACTCTGATACTAGTATTCACATAACGGATTTTGCACCTCCATGGTGCATGTTGGCAGAGAAATATATTTCAGGGACTGCGCTACTACGCAGACTTAGGGACCTATTCATCATACTTTAAAACTCTCTGGAGGTAATTAGGTTTAGAACTCACATTTTTGCGATGACAGCTTTTCAGGAAATAGATAGTTATCCCAGTCTACACTAACTTACCGCAGCTGGAATCCGTTCTGTGCATGCGCTGTTACATTCGTAAAGCCAGCGCATGTGCAGCACTCCCTACAGCGGCAGTAAGTTTGTGTCCCCCCCGCCCCCGTCCCCTGTTCGCTCACCTACCCCCCGTCCCCGCACTTACCTGCCTGCTGCAGCGCCTCCAGCTCCGGTGGCTATGCTGTCACGTGTTCTCCCAACAGCACACAGTACAGTTTAGAAAAAAAAACATATATTTTTTTTCTGTACTTTATTGTGTTCTGTTGGGAGAACACGTGACAGCACTGCCCCAGGAGCCAGAGGATGGACCAGAGTGCCGGAGGGAGATGCCGGGGGACCTCACCAGCTGGAAGCAGGTAAGTGTCACCTGCTATTCGCCACCTCACAATTTTCGGAATTTGATGAATAGCATAATTTCCATATCCCCATACTAATGTACTAATGTATGGGGAGTGTGGAAATTAACGCAGTGGGACTTAGCAAGGAGATATCAGTGATATCTCCAGTGCTAAGTGTGGAAAATGTCCTTAAAAACGCTATTTTAGTGCTGATGAATAGGCACCTCAATGCTTATAGTACCTCCAGGGAGGCTTCATTCCCTGATCCAAGATGGCTGCCAAGGTCAGTACTGCGCATATGTGGCATCATCTTGTTACTGTGAGAGAGTGACACAGTGGGAGATGGACGTTTCCTACTTAGCTCTGAGAGGCCCAGCATGTTAAGCTGTTATTACCGCTGTTCCAGCACCGTATCCACAAGCTATATACAGTTAGCGGCTGGTGAGCTGAATCCCACCCCACTCAGCTCGCCCATTTTATTAATCAGGCCCTGATGGCAGCGTACCTCCCCCCCATTCACGGCCCAATACGCCCCGCCCCCCCCCCCAACAGAAAGGGGCGAGGCCACAAGCATCATCAAGCTGCCCGGGACCGCCCACTTCACTCAGGAGTAGGTGGCGGCGGGGATGGGTGGAGACTTGCCTATTTTTCCTGGCACCTGGGAGAGCCACCAGAGATTTGGTAGTCACCCGGACGTACCCAAGTATGTGTTACATTGTACTAATGGCAGATTTTTATGGGGGGGAGGTTCCAAATTCATAAATTCAAAACCAAAGCAAAAAGAAAAACGTAAAAGAATAAGCAACTTTTGTAGTGAAAGCACAGCTGAGACAAGTGTTGCTTGTTCATGTAGTCGTTCATTCATTCGGTTGAATGGTACATATCTTGACTGATGCCTTAAAGCATGAATAAAAAATAAAAAAACTCATACAGAATAAATGCAAGTGGAAAATGAAAACAAATGCTGACGATCACTTTTGGCATACAGAACAAGAGACAGCTCAGCGTAAGTGGGGAACATAGGCAATAACTTATTTATAATGACTTTATTGGGCAACTATAAAGAATGTCATGAATAAAGGTCTCAGGGAAATGCAGCCAAAGATGTACAGTGTGTGGCAAATGGGGACAATGGCGGAGATGTATGGAGGGTTGGAGACATCCTCGTCCACAGTGCTAAGAGTCATCCTACACAGCTGCTTATCGCAACGATGCCCAATGTCCTAGCGCAGCAATGTATGGAAACAAGAGTCCCAAGGCGGGATGTACTAAGCATCTGCTTGTCTTCGGGTACATACCTAGGTTCATTAACCACGCTTTGTACCAAACCTATCGCAAAGGACAGCTCTCCCAATAAGACAGATGGCTCCGGACTGAGGGACTTCCAGAAGTCCCTCTGCTGGGTTGCGGGGTGGGGGGGGGATTGATGGGAGGGATCCGATCGGATTCCTCACAAGGGGGAGCATCCCATAGGCTTCTATTGGGTAACGCCACCCATCAGGATGCATTCCAGTGCTTAGTACATTTGGGGAATGCGGTAAAACCCCCGAAAATGGCATTTTCTGGGGTTTTAACGCATTTTCACCTTTAGTTCATATCGCCCCCAGAGGGGTATTACGTAACTCACCCCTCTGCTCCTCTGTGTCACATCAGCATAGCGCTGATCATGCGATACACAATGGCTCCTGGGCAGCCCTAATGGAAAAACGTTACTTGCACAAACATATCGGCAAGAGTGTCAGGAGGCAGCATCGGGACTGTAAGTAACCAGCGCTCTCCTCAGATGGCGCTATCACGTGTTACTCGACAAGCATTGAAAATCTCAGCGTTTTGTTGTCTTAGGCTAACATATGTGGTAAATCCCCCGAAAATGCAGTTTTCAGGGGGTTTACCAGATTTCTCCTATGTACAAAGCGCTTCGACCCGATGGGCTTATTTTACGCGAACGCCCCCTGAGAGTGATCCAATCGGCTCCCTCCCAGCTCATCCTTCTGCGCATGCACAGAAGGACGCCAGAAGGACTTCTGGGCCATAAACATGGAAGTCCCTTCATCACAAAGGACAACTCTTACCAGGAGATTTTCTAGGTACGTACCGGCAATAATGTTGTCTGTCTGTACCCAATAATTTACGGTATGTACGGCATCGCGGTTATGGTGGTAGCGTTATTAGGAGAGCCTCTTATTTATCTATAGACCTACCTCTTCTACATACAGTATGGGGAAGCAGTTATTATAAGTTATAAACCCTTTTTTTCACCGAAAATGCAAACACAGAGGGCCTGATTCAGAGCCGGACGCTATTTGCGGACGCTCGTTCAGAAAAAGGGGCTGGCTATTTAAATTGAGCGCTCGCTCTTTGCGGTCTGTTGACGCCACTATGTCTGAGCGAGCATCCGAAACATGCGCTCGCTATTTTGTAAAGACGCCCCTTTTCCGCTCGCATCATACGTCATCTCCGCTATTTATTAGATTAATCGAGTACATCGAAAGGTGTATGAACTGCTCGCAGTGAATGTGGTAGCATTTTCCTACCGCAATCATGCGAGCAGTTCAGGCTAAAAGACAACCAAGTGACGTGGTCGATGACGCTGCTTTGTTAATTATGCACTCCCATTAAACGCCCGTTTTGACCGTTTGGCACGCCTGCGTTCGGATCTCCACTCCCCGTTTTCAAGCACCTTCCCCTGTTACCACCCACAAACGCCTCATCCTGTCACTCAAATTAGCAGGCACTCGCTATTTTGCGAGCACACGATTTCCGACCGCACTGACTGGTTGGCGCATGCGCATTACAACCCATACGCATGTGCAGATGTGCGAGCGGCTCTGAATTAGGCCCGGAGTTTCTTTTGCCCATTGTACTATACTTTGGCAGCACCAGGGGGGGTATAAGAGAGGAGGGGCCTGTTTGCAAACTCCATGTGGGCCCCTTCATCTCCAGCAGCGCAGTAGAATCTGCTTTTGTTCCAGAGTCTGCTGTGCATGCGCAGGACTACGGGAACATGGAGCCTGCGCTATGTTTCTGGAGACTTCATGCGCAAATCGCTGTGAAAATGGACATGCCATTTTCCTGTGATTTCTGTCTACAGAGCCGGCCAATGCTGCGGGACACATGAGAGGTCAGTATAGATATACAGGTGCAGGGTGTGTGGTGTGGGTTCCCATGGACCTAAGGACCCGTGTGCCCTGCACACCCTGCACCCATTATAGATGCGCCAATGGGCAGCACATTACATACAAAATGCAGCAGGATGCACAGGGGCTTCCTAGAGACGTAACAACATTTCTCCTGAACTTAGGAGCTCATTCAGAGCCGCTCGCAAGCAGCCGCTCGCTTGTTCGCGGCCGATAGTAAGCGACCGCGCATGCGTATGCATCGTTCTGCACGAGCGCAAACTACTCGGAGCGATCGGAATCCACTTGCTCACCCAGCAAAGACAACCCAGTGTAATGAGTGACAGGAGAGGGCATTTGTGAGTGGTAACAGGGGCAGGACACTAATAACGGGGAAGTGGAGGTGCGAACGCAGGCGTGCCTGAGTGTCTAAACGCTGTTTCTGAGGTGTGCATAATTAACATGCAGCGTCATAGTACACGTCACCTGCCTGTTATTTGCACTGAAGTCCTCGCAGTGCTTGCGGTAGAGTAAGGCAACCACAAGCGCTGCGCTAGCTTCCGATGGTCCTCGATGTACCAATGATTTAATACACTTCCTGGAGATGACGTGCGCTAGTGGGCATCTCTACAGACGCTAATGGGCATCTATAGACACAAAGTGATCGCTCGCCAACACAAAGTGGGCGTGCTTATGCCTTTCCGAGCGAGCGCCTGCCATGCCGTCACTTAGGCAAATTTGCATACGCTGGGTGCAAGCGATCGCATCTAGCGAGCAGCTCTGAATCAGGTCCATGGTGTCAAAGTGGATCCAGCGCTTTTGGCATTATGATCACTGTTTTTTGTTCAAGCTTCCAGGGTGGCCACCAGGGGGCTTCCTAATTATTTTTGAAAATATCAGCGTATCATTTTGTGTATATTTATTATGTCAATATTTATCATGTCGACACTGATAAAACTTTGACATTATTAGATCATTGACAATGTCACTGTGCGGCCAAACCTGGCGGCCACTTACTGGGTCCGGCAGCGCTGAGGTCTCGGCCGGTGTGGGCAGTGGGTGGGGAGTACCCGACACCCGCTGCTGTTCCGGCTGCTTCCTCCTCCCTTCACGACAGCTGCAGTACAGGGGTGCGCACTTTGGCTTGCAAGAGATTTATAGTGACAGGTGCACCAAACTCCCAATAAGAGGGTGTCTCTGGCGCTATGCAGGTGGCAGAGTATAGACTTCTACCATTACTCCAACGTTCCTTGATCCATGATTGCTCCTGATCGTTCCTGACCTTGGCTTGTCCGTAACCTGATTCCGTCTCCTCCCTGGTACCGCACTTGGTATTTCTGGTTCTGACTTTGGCTTTATTGTCTGATTCCTGGTACCGTCTTGTCTGTCTGGTTCTAACTCAGCTTGTCTGCTACGATTGTACGACTCCTTCGTACACCAGAGTACACCAGCGCCTGTGCTAGGGAATCTAGCCCGAGGGACGCAACCTGCATGTCGGACGCAGCTAAGTCCAAACCTCCCTGTGGGGGTCCCTGGTGAATACCGCTGGTACATTAGACTCCGCGCCTCAATACTAGGTCTCACCAATCCTGAAATACAGGCCAGCATCCACTACCCATCTGTGAGTTGTGACAGACAAAATGATTCTGATGGTCCAGTGGTGACTTACCTGGTTCGGGGGGTCTGGCAGCTTCAGCGGTGACATGATGACTTCCGGCTGATCCTGCAGTGGTTCTGGTGGTGGGTATCGCTAACTCATAACCTCTCTCACCCTAGTGCCAAACTCTAACCCGAATGTGCTCATACAAATGTGCAAACGGGTGTATTTGCGCATTTATTCCCGTGCACGCATATTGAGAGCACATTGCGGTTTATTTTCGCTCAGCTCTGCCTAGGGCCCTGCACATTAGCGCTACAGATGTGGCCTCATACATCTAGCCTCAATACGCCACGTGACACGAAATGTCTGACACAAGTGAACCGCCAGGTCTTGTGCGACTCTGCTAGCGCTGGGTGTCTTCTTTTTCCAAAACTGCGATGCAACTAGGATGCACCAGGAGACTGCACTGATTAGTCTGATATGCAACACTTGTATATCTGTGTGTGACTGAGTCTGTATACGAAGCGCAGCAGAACTTGTCGTGGAAAAAGGCCACGTCCGCTGCATCATATCACTTATATCGCATACAGCAATGCCATAGGAAATTGTGGGGCCCGGTACTGACAAGACAGGCCGGGCCCCCCGTGGTAGTGGTGGGATAGAGGTGGGCAGAGCTACACTGGGGGTGAGACATCAATTGGTGCATTTAAAAATTCTCAAACTTTGGGCTGTGGTTGTTTTTATAGCATGTCAATCTATCATATAATATATACGAGAGAAAACTATAAATTCAAACAAGCAAAACAGAATCTTATATATAATAAAAGAAAAACCACACCAAAGCGCAACCATGTTGGCAGCAAGGAAATATTGTAAAAACAAGTCACCCTAACTTGCAAAATCCATATGAAAGCAAAAACAATACAATAGAGAATCCTCGCGCCGACACTTATCCAATGAATTGTTCGAATAATTTCCAATGAAGAATAAGAACTTGGAAGTAACCAAATCTTCTTATCAATGCGTGTGTTGAAATCCCATTAGTACATGCAAATAAAACACTTAATATTTGGTGTTAGCTATAATTAAAATAAATTGCTGATAGATGACACCTCTGAACGGAAACCATATAGGAAGTCCCTCAAACCAATATCCTGGGGTGTCAGATGGAAAAAATTTTCACCTCATAGAATGGGAGAGTATATAGATGTAAATGCTCACATTAATGTTACCTAAAATAAATATGAGTGAATCCTTTCAAGGTTTCTTTAACCCATATGAATAGATGGAATCAGGTAAAGTGATTCCATACTACTTGATGTGTATTGATGCACCAACATTAGTTTCACTGTATTAACATGTCTTTTGTGATGTACATTTTTATAACCCCACATTCTCCCCTCCCCATGGTGTCCTGATATCTGTTTCTGACCCAGTCTCTTATTGTTGTATGTTTACATTCACAAGTTTATTGTCATGTTTTTATGTTGATGGCCGCACACTTCTCCCACCAGTCTCAGTGTCTGATACACAGTCGGGTGATGTCAGTAAGCTGCCCGTGCGCAGGCAACGCTTGACGTCACCACGCACGTCGGTGCGCGGCTGCCGCACGCCGATGACGTCATCTGCTGGGCGACACCAGCCGGGACGTGGAGGAGAGGCTGGGCTGTAACAAACCATCATGTCTTTATAAAGGTATGTGTTTTGTATGATTTCCTGTGTTCTTGATAAAAGTCTGAAACAAACGTTCCCTTGGTTGGCGTGAATCTGTATTTCAAGACCCGTGAGTGCCGCTGCTTTGGTTATTTTATACATATATATATATATATATATATATATATATATTGTGGCAGTATCACCAGAGGTGGCACTGGTGAGCAGCAGATTCTGTGTGGGGCAGGGAAGATCCGCCCACACAGACTAGAAAGGCATTGTGGGAAGATGCCTAATGGCTGCTGAGGGAACTCAGTCCAGGGAAGACTGAGGCAGACCAGTCAGACAGAGCTCACTGTGCTAGCAAGCCAGTGAGGGCCAGGAGGCCTGAGCCTAGACCTGTGATATACAGGGAAGGCTATCAAACTCTGGAACTGAGCTATGGTACCTGCAAGGAAGCAGGCCAGACTGTGAGCGGCAGCCAACAAGCTAAGGAAGCTATACCAGGCCAGGAGGCCAGTGTCCAGTCCTGCATGTGGCAGGAAGGACCACCAATCTCAGAGACTGTGAGAGACTTTCATGCAGAGTAGCTGCTTCTGTAGAGAGGGTTCAAGAAGCGAGCTAGTGCCCTAAGAAAGGGCTAGGCGTTTATTATTTTCTGTCTGTTCCTGATTATGCTGGAAGTGAAGCACCACGTTCATCTGTTTTACTGGAATGCCATGTGTGGAGTTTGATTCTGCACCTAATCACTGCACCACTGACACTAGTCTACCAAGCTAATTACCCCAAGTATCACATATGGTGGAGAATGCGGGCATAAAGATTCTGCACAGAAAGTGGATTACAGCAGCTAATGGAAATATAAAAAACTTTTGCTATCGGCGCTAACAATAATATACTGCAAATTTATGTGTGTGCAGCAAATAAAACAAAGGGGATTTTGTCATGATTTGATCAAAGTATTTAAGCCTGCAGCCCAGCATCAAGGTAGCCCATTTTTCTGCAGGTCCCTAACACTAGCATATATGCCCAGCACATCATTACATTGCAGTTAAATGTA
Source organism: Taudactylus pleione (assembly GCA_031769625.1). Classification (NCBI taxonomy): domain Eukaryota; kingdom Metazoa; phylum Chordata; class Amphibia; order Anura; family Myobatrachidae; genus Taudactylus; species Taudactylus pleione. The sequence goes on along the minus strand of JAUIMM010000962.1, from coordinate 283,341 downwards.
CTCACCTCCTAGATACAGAGGGGCACATCTATACAGGGGCTGGCTGTTAGCCACACCCAACTAGGCCTTTTAAAGCCTTAATTGAAAGCTGCCATGATAGCACAAGGCAAAATTTTGAAACAAAACAGAAAAGGAATATGCCCGCGCTCAGTTTTACCCATATCATACATGGTACCAGCAGTATGGCATCCCCTTTGTTTTATTTGCTGCACAGACATAAATTTGCAGTCTATTATTGTTAGCGCCGATAGCAAAAGTTTTTCTGTTTTGTATACATTTATGGTATTAATATTGCCATGCTGCTAGTACCATGTATGATATGGGTAAATCCGAGCGCGGGCATATTTCTTTTCAGTTAATGGAAATATGGATGTTTACTGCACCTGCATGGTGGACTCAACAGCGCAAAGCTCATCAGGTTGGTGAGTGAAGATAAAAATCTGTTTTTAAATATTTCATGGAAAAGTTGTATGCATGTCTGAAACCCGTGCTACAAAGTGTGTACTTCCTCAGCATTGGAAGGATTAAAAGAAATTGTGTGGTTTATCCTGGTGACTTGCTCATGCTCGTTAAATCAAGGTGTGGTACTAAGAGAGCAGAGGTTCCTATCGAAAGGCTCTTGAGACTGCTTGGTACATGCTGGTATTTGTAGTGCCACCTGCAGAAAAATGTTTTGCTGTGTTAAAAATACTTGTGAAGACAAAAAGTGTGATACAGCGAAAACAAAAACAAGTTGTTCCTGTGTATTTTTTGTGCCAAGAATCATGGGAAACAAAAATAAATATTCTAAAAAGTTTCATTCTCAATCTAGAGAGATGGAAAACCCGGGCTGGAGTGGACAGTCTGAATGTGAAGAAAGTCGCTTACATGGAAGGGATTTAAAGCTGTTTGAAATCCCCTGTGGTGAATCCTTTCAAATTGATGGGGTAAACAATGTTATTACGTTGAAAGAGACATTTACAAAGCAGAATAAAGATGTCAGTGTGTGTGGTCAGTGTATGATGCAAGGTCCGTCCAGAGAGGACTATGGGCCTGATTCAGAGCCGGACGCAATTAGCGCTCGCTCGTCCAGAAAATAGGGGTGGCTATTCAAATCAACCGTTCGCTCTTTGCGGTCTGTTCACGCCTCTAGGTCTGAACGAGCGAACAAAACTTGCGGTCGTTTTTTTAAAAAATACGCCCCCTGGCCGTTCGCATCCTACGTCATGTCCGCTATTTATTAGATTAATCGAGTACATCGACCAGGGTATGAACTGCTTGCTATTCTTGGGGTTGGTTTTTGCTACCACAATTTTGCGAGCAGTTCTGGCTATAAAATAACCCAGTGACGTGGTCAATGACGCTGCTGTATTAATTATGCACACCCATAAAACGCCCGTTTTGACCTTTAAGCACGCCTGCGTTCGGATCTCCACGCCCCGTTTTCAAGCACCTTCCCCCGTTACCACCCACATACGCCTACTCCTGTCACTCAAATTATCAGGCATTCGCTATTTTGCGAGCACATGAATTTCGACCGCACTGACTGGTTCGCGCATGCGTATAACAATCCGTACGCATGCACAGTTGGGCAAACATCGCTCGGAGCGAACGAGCGGCCGCTTACAAGCGGCTCTGAATAAGGCCCTATGTCAGCATGGAAAAAGTGGACTCTCTGTGTGAAGTTTGGCGTGAAACACTTATGCGCTATTGCGACCAGATAAGCAACTTGGAGGACAAGTCTACAAAAGAGATGCTTTTTCAGGCGCAAATTGAAAAGACGTTACAGAGTGAGTTGTCATCTTTGAAAATGGCATTTGAGCAGGAAGAAATAAAAAAATGTGAAGTTCTTAAAGAGACAGATCTCAAAATAGCGGTTATGTCTGAACGCCTTGAGGAGGCTAAAATGTTCCAATGAGTTACAAAGTATGAGAATGACGTGCTCCTAGCAGAGAATGATGTATTAGAGCAAGATATTGTTGAATTGCAGCCAGGGCCGGCGCTAGGCTGTGCTGCGTCCAGCGCCATCCTGTGTTGCCGCCAGTTCCCTCCTCCCTGTACTTAAATATATCCTATAGCGCTGGGTGAGAGGTGGGCGTTTCCTGCGCCTTCTGGAAACAGTAGTGCTCCGGGCAACGGACCGGCTTGCCCGTGCCTGGAGCCGCTACTGATTGCAGCAAAAGTGTGTGGTACTTCAGCAGGAAGTAGAAGAGTTGAAAGATTGTGTCCAGAGACATCAGAGTGATGCAGGGTGTGCACAAGTGAAAGTGGTGGATCTGGCTCTGGTGTTAAAAGGAAAAGACTCTTTAATTGTCTCCACACAAGTAAAACTTAAAGAGTGTGAATTGGAGAAAAGTTCTCTGGCTGAAGAGTTCTGTGAAGTAAAAGAGAAGTTTCTCCAGATGCTGCAGACTCGCGCTCAGTGGGAAACTGACAGTGAAGGAAAAGAGATGGAGATGGTCCCTCTTAATGTCAACTGTAAAGAGCAAGGGCCTGATTCAGAGCTGCTCGTAAGCGGCCGCTCGTTTGTTCTGACCGATGTTCGCACATCTGCGCATGTGTACGGATTGTAATACGCATGCGCGAACCAGTCAGTGCGGCCGAAAATTGTTTGTTCGCTATATAGCGAATGCCTGCTATTTTGAGTGACAGAAGGAGGCGTATGTGGGTGGTAACAGGGGAGGGGGCTTAAAAACGGGGGTGTGGAATTAGATCGCAGGCGTGCTTATAGGTCAAAATGGGTGTTTTAAGGGAGTGCATAATTAATACAGCAACGTCATTGACCACGTCACTTGGGTTTTTTTTACCCCGAACTGATCGCAAAATAGCGGTTGAAAAAACCAGCCACAAGAATAGCGAGCAGTTCATACGCTGGTCGATGTGCTCGATTAATCTAATAAATAGCGGACATGACGTAGGATGCAAGCGGCCAGGGGGTTGTATTTTTTAAAATTACAACCGCAAGTTTGGCTCGCTCGTTCAGACATAGAGGCGTGAACAGACCGCAATTAGCGAACGGTTCATTTGAATAGCCACCCCTTGTTTTAGAACGAACGACCGCAAATAGCGAGCGGCTCTGAATCAGGCCCCAAGTACAAACTCTCCAATCCGATTTAGCTGCCGCTAGAACGGTTCAGAATGTTTGACGGAAAGAAATGCATTTCTGGAGGAAAGTTTGCATAAAGCTGCAAAGCAAAGTGAATCTTTGGAGAGAGAGCTTAACCTTGCACATGGCAGGGCTTGAAGTTGCAAGAACAGAAGATAAACCTTGAAAAGTGTTTGCTAAGTACACAGGACCAGTTGCAAAGATTCCAAGCGAACAGGAATACCAAAGAACTGGAGTTCCAATGTGGATTAAAAGTGGCAGCGTCTGAAATAGTTGTATGAAAGTTGGGAAATTCCCTAAAAGTCTGTCTTGGAAAAGTGGATGAGATTCCTTGCAGTGACTTCCAGCTTACAGTTATAGCTGAGGGTATGAAGTCCTCCCAAAGAGACACGGGTCCAGATGGCAAAACTGTGTCTGAAGTTGATGATAAAGAACTGACGTATACAGATGGTGATCGCATGACCTGTCAGGCAAAGGTACAGGATGTACAGAAGTCTATGGAGATAGTGATGGCTTCAAAGGATGAGACTCTCTTGTTGCCATGAATTCAGCGTGATGTGAATGTGACGTAATCACACAGTTTTGCAGTGCAAAGCAGAACCTTAAAGAAGGTTAATTCTGAGAGTCTTGTGAAGAATAATACTCAGGTGTGTGAAACAATGCCTTCATGCAAACAGGATGGCAATTCTGATGGATTTGTCTATGAGGAAGCAGGGCACTATGGGAAAATGTGCCTGAAATCCTTAAAGCTTGACATGCTCAAGAATGAATCTCAAGTGCTTCATATAGAAAGCAAGTAGTACCACAAGGTGAGGAAACAAGTTAGGAGGAAAATAAATTCTGGAATCTGGAGAATGAGACCCCCAGAGGTCGCAAGAGTTTGTATGACCGTGAATGAGGTGGATTTCCCTCATGAGGAGAGTGAAGAGGGACATCGTCATGAGAATGCCTCGTCCCATGTAGCTGAACCCAGGAGTTTCAAGCTGGGGAGGGGGATATGTGGCAGTATCACCAGAGGTGGCACTGGTGAGCAGCAGATTCTGTGTGGGGCAGGGAAGATCCGCCCACACAGACTAGAAAGGCATTGTGGGAAGATGCCTAATGGCTGCTGAGGGAACTCAGTCCTGGGATGACTGAGGCAGACTAGTCAGACAGAGCTCACTGTGCTGGCAAGCCAGTGAGGGCCAGGAGGCATGAGCATAGACCTGTGAGATACAGGGAAGGCTATCAAACTCTGGGACTGAGCTATGGTACCTGCAAGGAAGCAGGCCAGACTGTGAGAGGCGCAGCCAACAAGCTAAGGAAGCTATACCAGGCCAGGGGGCCAGTGTCCAGTCTTGCATGTGGCAGGAAGGACCAACAATCTCAGAGGCTGTGAGAGACTTTCATGCAGAGTAGCTGCTTCTGTAGAGAGGGTTCAAGAAGCGAGCTAGTGCCCTAAGAAAGGGCTAGGCATTTATTATTTTCTGTCTGTTCCTGATTATGCTGGAAGTAAAGCATCATGTTCATTTGTTTTACTGGAATGCCATGTGTGAAGTCTGATTCAGCACCTAATTACTGCACCACTGACACTAGTCTGCCAAGCTAATTACCCGAAGTATCACTATATATATATATATATATATATATATATATATATATATATATATAATAAATCAAAAGTTGACATATATACATAAAATGCTCTGAAGAGGCTGGATCCACATAAAAAGCCAGAAGGAAGGTAGGTGTAGAAGTGTAGGACACAGGGCAGGGAAGGCTGGCTGAACAAGGGGGAGGGGGGGCAAGGAAAGAAGGCTGGCTGGACTAGGAGGGTGACAGGGAAAGCTGGATGAACTAGAGGGGGATGCACAGGGCAGAGAAGGCTTACTGGACTGGGAGGAGGACTGGGCAGGGAAGGCTGGCTGACTAAGGGGGCAGGGAAGGCTGGCTGGACTAGGGGGGAGGCACAGGGCAGAGAATGCTGTAACAGAGAGGGGGTGGAGCAAGGAAAGCTGACTGGATAAGGGGGGGGAAGCATAGGGCAGGGATGGCTGGCTGTAACATGGGAGTGGGCAGGGAAGACTGGCTGTAACATGGGGGTGGGCAGGGAAGGCTGGCTGTAACATGGGGGTGGGCAGGGAAGGCTGGCTGGAACAAGGCAAGGTCAGGGAGTACCTGCTTTAAAGGTTTGTTCAGCTGGCCGCGCTAGTGCAGCCAGCCAGGTAGAATTAGTGCTAGTGCAGCCAGCCAGGTAGAATTAGCGCTAGTGCAGCCAGCCAGGTAGAATTAGCGCTAGTGCAGCCAGCCAGGTAGAATTAGCGCTAGTGCAGCCAGCCAGGTAGAATTAGCGCTAGTGCAGCCAGCCAGGTAGAATTAGCGCTAGTGCAGCCAGCCAGGTAGAATTAGCGCTAGTGCAGCCAGCCAGGTAGAATTAGCGCTAGTGCAGCCAGCCAGGTAGAATTAGCGCTAGTGCAGCCAGCCAGGTAGAATTAGCGCTAGTGCAGCCAGCCAGGTAGAATTAGCGCTAGTGCAGCCAGCCAGGTAGAATTAGCACTAGTGCAGCCAGCCAGGTAGAATTAGCGCTAGTGCAGCCAGCCAGGTAGAATTAGCGCTAGTGCAGCCAGCCAGGTAGAATTAGCGCTAGTGCAGCCAGGTAGACTTAGCAGAACTGCCTTGATAAAGCAGCCAGGCGAAATGTGCGTCAGCATTTCCTCAATTACCCCCACTGGTTATACATTGATTATAGGGATGACTGGGTTCATTATGTAAAAATCGATATTTATCTTTGAAATTGTGACAGTGAAAGCTGTATTCCCTCACTGGTTTATATACCATCACGATCACGGACTATGATAATACCATGTAAGTGAATCTGACATCCATTGTGAGCATCAAACACTGACACACAGAGAGAATACTTGTGGATGTAATTCTCATGATTAGAGATATCGACAGTAATAAAGCTGTTTATAGACAGAGTCAGTATGCGTGATATCTGACTCTACCGTGCAAGTGAATCTGACATCCGCTGTGAGCACCTTACACTGACACACGGAGAGTATACTTGTGGATGTAACTTCCATGATTAGAGACATTAACAGCAATATAGCTAACTGTCAATATATGGAGCCAATATACCTGACATCTGCTGTGGGTATTATAAAATTAATACACTAAGAACAATTACTTTATCCAGGCAAGTCCATCATATGAAATTGACGGACTTGACTTATAGTGTAATCTGCACAATAGATATTTGCAGCGATACCCTCTCTGAAGAGAAAAATAACTTCATGAGCATAGATCAGTGGAGAACGTACAGGCATTCAGTCTATTATATATAGTAAGAATCAGTGAACAGGTACCAAACAAACAGATACAAAGTATCAATGATGTAACAACATCCTGACTGTGGCCGGTGATTTGATACATGGGAATACAGGGCCTGATTCAGACCCGCTCGCGCGAGCGCTATGCGCTCACAAGCGGGTCGATGGTGGTCCAGTGCGCATGCAAAAGACCCGGATAGCGACGGGCAAACCGTCGCTCCAGGTCTCGTACCAAAGGGGGCGTGCTGTCGATGTTGATTGACAGCATGCCCCCTTTGGTGGGTGGGCCGGGGGCATGGCTGCCCAGACAAAGGCGTTCCCATGGGAACGCCTACCGTCTGGGTTCGGCCGCACTGACATCACAAGTGATGTCAGTGGGAGTACTTTCGGCTGTGGTAGAGCCGAAAGCACTCTAGGGCTTGCGGCAATGAGACCCTACCACAAAGGTCTCGTCGCAAGCACGTTGGTCGCGATAGTCTTCACCATAGCGGCCATCTTCCTGTCCGCTCGCTATAGCTGTGGATGGTCACCCACAGCTATGCGAGCGGCCAGGAGGCCGCTCTGAAAAAAAGGAAGGACGGCTCTGATTCAGAGCGAGCACTCTGCCAGAGCGTCCGGCTTTGAGTCAGGCCCACAGTTACAAAAAAAGAGTACAAAATCCCAGCAGTAGAAAAATATCTCACAGGCAGAAGGATTAATTGACAAGAAAATATAAATAGGAGTTTCTAAATCCCTCTGTAATATTATAAAGAGACTAAGAAGGGATTCTTGAACCCAGCCCGAGAAAACACACATATATAACCAACCAGTGGGGATAATTATCAGTTTTAAAACACATTTTTCCATTTACTTTACACCTACTTCTGTACCTTGTTTGAAATATTTCACCTTATCAGTAACCTTTCCAGAATTATTTTAAAGAATTCACAATAAAGATTTAATATTTTAACTATATACAAAACATGCTCCATTCAAACTTCATATAAGTGCACCTGAATAAAACACTTCACCTTTTTCTTCTTAGTATTGTGTTTCAAGTTTGCTTTGAAGTGTATGGTAGCACCTCAGTAATAAAAACAACATAATTATTGTCAATAATTCTATATGTATAAGAGTAACAAAAAAACATGCACAATTTTTAAGTCAGTAAAATGTTGCATGTGACAAATAGGAGCTATTGATAGAATATGACTGTCTTCTAGTGCGGGATCATATACAATTTATATTTATACTACAGTATAGGCCTGCACTACACACTACAGTATAGGCCTGCACTACACACTACAGTATAGGCCTGCACTACGCACTACAGTATAGGCCTGCACTACACACTACAGTATACGCCTCCACTACACACTACAGTACAGCCCTGCACTACACACTACAGTATAGGCCTGCACTACACACTACAGTATAGGCCTGCACTACACACTACAGTATACGCCTCCACTACACACTACAGTATAGGCCTGCACTACACACTACAGTACAGCCCTGCACTACACACTACAGTATAGGCCTGCACTACACACTACAGTATAGGCCTGCACTACACACTACAGTATAGGCCTGCACTACACACTACAGTATAGGCCTGCACTACACACTACAGTATACGCCTCCACTACACACTACAGTATAGGCCTGCACTACACACTACAGTACAGCCCTGCACTACACACTACAGTATAGGCCTGCACTACACACTACAGTATAGGCCTGCACTACACACTACAGTATAGGCCTGCACTACACACTACAGTATAGGCCTGCACTACACACTACAGTATAGGCCTGCACTACACACTACAGTATACGCCTCCACTACACACTACAGTATAGGCCTGCACTACACACTACAGTACAGCCCTGCACTACACACTACAGTATAGGCCTGCACTACAAACTACAGTATAGGCCTGCACTACACACTACAGTATAGGCCTGCACTACACACAACAGTATAGGCCTGCACTACGCACTACAGTATAGGCCTGCACTACACACTACAGTATACGCCTCCACTACACACTACAGTACAGCCCTGCACTACACACTACAGTATAGGCCTGCACTACACACTACAGTATAGGCCTGCACTACACACTACAGTATAGGCCTGCACTACACACTACAGTATAGGCCTGCACTACACACTACAGTATACGCCTCCACTACACACTACAGTATAGGCCTGCACTACACACTACAGTACAGCCCTGCACTACACACTACAGTATAGGCCTGCACTACACACTACAGTATAGGCCTGCACTACACACTACAGTATAGGCCTGCACTACACACTACAGTATAGGCCTGCACTACACACTACAGTATACGCCTCCACTACACACTACAGTACAGCCCTGCACTACACACTACAGTATAGGCCTGCACTACACACTACAGTATAGGCCTGCACTACACACTACAGTATAGGCCTGCACTACACACTACAGTATAGGCCTGCACTACACACTACAGTATACGCCTCCACTACACACTACAGTATAGGCCTGCACTACACACTACAGTACAGCCCTGCACTACACACTACAGTATAGGCCTGCACTACACACTACAGTATAGGCCTGCACTACACACTACAGTATAGGCCTGCACTACACACTACAGTATAGGCCTGCACTACACACTACAGTATACGCCTCCACTACACACTACAGTATAGGCCTGCACTACACACTACAGTACAGCCCTGCACTACACACTACAGTATAGGCCTGCACTACACACTACAGTATAGGCCTGCACTACACACTACAGTATAGGCCTGCACTACACACTACAGTATAGGCCTGCACTACACACTACAGTATAGGCCTGCACTACACACTACAGTATACGCCTCCACTACACACTACAGTATAGGCCTGCACTACACACTACAGTACAGCCCTGCACTACACACTACAGTATAGGCCTGCACTACAAACTACAGTATAGGCCTGCACTACACACTACAGTATAGGCCTGCACTACACACAACAGTATAGGCCTGCACTACGCACTACAGTATAGGCCTGCACTACACACTACAGTATACGCCTCCACTACACACTACAGTACAGCCCTGCACTACACACTACAGTATAGGCCTGCACTACACACTACAGTATAGGCCTGCACTACACACTACAGTATAGGCCTGCACTACACACTACAGTATACGCCTCCACTACACACTACAGTATAGGCCTGCACTACACACTACAGTACAGCCCTGCACTACACACTACAGTATAGGCCTGCACTACACACTACAGTATAGGCCTGCACTACACACTACAGTATAGGCCTGCACTACACACTACAGTATAGGCCTGCACTACACACTACAGTATACGCCTCCACTACACACTACAGTATAGGCCTGCACTACACACTACAGTACAGCCCTGCACTACACACTACAGTATAGGCCTGCACTACACACTACAGTATAGGCCTGCACTACACACTACAGTATAGGCCTGCACTACACACTACAGTATAGGCCTGCACTACACACTACAGTATAGGCCTGCACTACACACTACAGTATACGCCTCCACTACACACTACAGTATAGGCCTGCACTACACACTACAGTACAGCCCTGCACTACACACTACAGTATAGGCCTGCACTACTAACTACAGTATAGGCCTGCACTACACACTACAGTATAGGCCTGCACTACACACAACAGTATAGGCCTGCACTACGCACTACAGTATAGGCCTGCACTACGCACTACACTAAAGGCCTGCACTACACACTACAGTATAGGCCTGCACTACACACTACAGTATAGGCCTCCACTACACACTACAGTATAGGCCTGCACTACACACTACACTAAAGGCCTGCATTACACACTACAGTATAGGCCTGCACTACACACTACAGTATAGGCCTGCACTACACACTACAGTATATGCCTGCACTACACACTACACTACAGGCCTGCACTACACACTACAGTACAGGCCTGCACTACACACTACAGTACAGCCCTGCACTACGCACTACAGTATAGGCCTGCACTACACACTACACTAAAGGCCTACACTACACACTACAGTATAGGCCTGCACTACACACTACAGTATAGGCCTCCACTACACACTACAGTATAGGCCTGCACTACGCACTACAGTATAGGCCTGCACTACGCACTACAGTATAGGCCTGCACTACGCACTACAGTATAGGCCTCCACTACGCACTACAGTACAGGCCTGCACTACGCACTACAGTACAGGTCTGCACTACGCACTACAGTACAGGCCTGCACTACGCACTACATTACAGGCCTGCACTACGCACTACAGTACAGGCCTGCACTACGCACTACAGTACAGGCCTGCACTACGCCCTACAGTACAGGCCTGCACTACGCACTACAGTATAGGCCTGCACTACGCACTACAGTACAGGCCTGCACTACGCACTACAGTACAGGCCTGCACTACGCACTACAGTACAGGCCTGCACTACGCACTACAGTACAGGCCTGCACTACGCACTACAGTATAGGCCTGCACTACGCACTACAGTATAGGCCTGCACTACGCACTACAGTACAGGTCTGCACTACGCACTACAGTACAGGCCTGCACTACGCCCTACAGTACAGGCCTGCACTACGCACTACAGTACAGGCCTGCACTACGCACTACAGTACAGGCCTGCACTACGCACTACAGTACAGGCCTGCACTACGCACTACAGTACAGGCCTGCACTACGCACTACAGTACAGGCCTGCACTACGCACTACAGTATAGGCCTGCACTACGCACTACAGTACAGGTCTGCACTACGCACTACAGTACAGGCCTGCACTACGCACTACAGTATAGGCCTGCACTACGCACTACAGTATAGGCCTGCCCTACGCACTACAGTATAGGCCTGCCCTACGCACTACAGTATAGGCCTCCACTACGCACAACAGTATAGGACTGCACTACGCACAACAGTATAGGCCTGTACTACGCACTACAGTATAGGCCTGCACTACGCACTACAGTATAGGCCTGCACTACGCACTACAGTATAGGCCTGCACTACGCACTACAGTATAGGCCTGCTCTACGCACTACAGTATAGGTCTGCACTACGCACTACAGTATAGGCCTGCACTACGCACTACAGTATAGGCCTGCACTACGCACTACAGTATAGGCCTGCACTACGCACTACAGTATAGGTCTGCACTACACACTACAGTATAGGCCTGCACTACACACTACAGTATAAGCCTGCTCTATACACTACAGTATATGTCTGAACTACGCACTACAGTATAGGCCTGGTCTACGCCTGCAATACACACTACAGTATATGCCTGCAATACACACTACAGTATATGCCTGCATGCACTACACACTACAGTATAGGCCTGCTCTACACACTACAGTATAGGCCCGCAGTACAAACTACAGTATAGGCCGGCGCTACACACTACAGTACAGGCCTGCACTACACACTACAGTATAGGCCTGCACTACACACTACAGTATAGGCCTCCACTACACACTACAGTATATGCCTGCACAAAACTCTACAGTATAGGCCTGCACCACACACTACAGTATAGGCCTGCACCACACACTACAGTATAGGCCTGCAGTACACACTACAGTATAGGTCTGCAGTACACACTACAGTATAGGCCTGCGCTACACACTACAGTATAGGCCTGCGCTACACACTACAGTATAGGCCTGCAGTACACACTACAGTATAGGCCTGCAGTACACACTACAGTATAGGCCTGCACTACACACTACAGTATAGGCCTGCACTACACACTACAGTATAGGCCTCCAGTACACTCTACAGTATAGGCCTGCAGTACACTCTACAGTATAGGCCAGCACTACGCACTACAGTATATGTCTGCACTACGCACTACAGTATAGGCCTGCACTACGCACTACAGTATAGGCCTGCACTACACACCTACACACTACAGTATCGGCCTGCACTACACACTACAGTATAGGCCTGCACTACACACTATAGTATATATCTGCACTACACACTACAGTATAGGCCTCCACTACACACTACAGTACAGGCCTCCTCTACACACTACAGTATAGGTCTGCACTACGCACTACAGTATAGGCCTGCACTACGAACTACAGTATAGGCCTGCACTACGCACTACAGTATAGGTCTGCACTACGCACTACAGTATAGGCCTGCCCTACGCACTACAGTATAGGCCTCCACTACGCACAACAGTATAGGACTGCACTACGCACAACAGTATAGGACTGCACTACGCACTACAGTATAGGCCTGCACTACGCACTACAGTATAGGCCTGCACTACGCACTACAGTATAGGCCTGCTCTACGCACTACAGTATAGGTCTGCACTACGCACTACAGTATAGGCCTGCACTACGCACTACAGTATAGGCCTGCACTACGCACTACAGTATAGGCCTGCACTACGCACTACAGTATAGGCCTGCACTACGCACTACAGTATAGGCCTGCACTACGCACTACAGTATAGGCCTGCACTACGCACTACAGTATAGGCCTGCACTACGCACTACAGTATAGGCCTGCACTACGCACTTCAGTATAGGCCTGCTCTACGCACTACAGTATAGGTCTGCACTGCGCACTACAGTATAGGTCTGAACTGCGCACTACAGTATAGGCCTGGTCTACGCACTACAGTATAGGCCTGCACTACGCACTACAGTATAGGCCTGCTCTACGCACTACAGTATAGGTCTGCACTACGCACTACAGTATAGGCCTGCACTACACACTACAGTATAAGCCTGCTCTATACACTACAGTATATGTCTGAACTACGCACTACAGTATAGGCCTGGTCTACGCCTGCAATACACACTACAGTATATGCCTGCAATACACACTACAGTATATGCCTGCATGCACTACACACTACAGTATAGGCCTGCTCTACACACTACAGTATAGGCCCGCAGTACAAACTACAGTATAGGCCGGCGCTACACACTACAGTACAGGCCTGCACTACACACTACAGTATAGGCCTGCACTACACACTACAGTATAGGCCTCCACTACACACTACAGTATATGCCTGCACAAAACTCTACAGTATAGGCCTGCACCACACACTACAGTATAGGCCTGCACCACACACTACAGTATAGGCCTGCACCACACACTACAGTATAGGCCTGCAGTACACACTACAGTATAGGTCTGCAGTACACACTACAGTATAGGCCTGCGCTACACAATACAGTATAGGCCTGCGCTACACACTACAGTATAGGCCTGCAGTACACACTACAGTATAGGCCTGCAGTACACACTACAGTATAGGCCTGCACTACACACTACAGTATAGGCCTGCACTACACACTACAGTATAGGCCTCCAGTACACTCTACAGTATAGGCCTGCAGTACACTCTACAGTATAGGCCAGCACTACGCACTACAGTATATGTCTGCACTACGCACTACAGTATAGGCCTGCACTACGCACTACAGTATAGGCCTGCACTACACACCTACACACTACAGTATAGGCCTGCACTACACACTACAGTATAGGCCTGCACTACACACTATAGTATATATCTGCACTACACACTACAGTATAGGCCTCCACTACACACTACAGTATAGGCCTCCTCTACACACTACAGTATAGGTCTGCACTACGCACTACAGTATAGGCCTGCACTACGCACTACAGTATAGGCCTGCACTACGCACTACAGTATAGGTCTGCACTACGCACTACAGTATAGGCCTGCACTATGCACTACAGTATAGGTCTGCACTACGCACTACAGTATAGGCCTCCTCTACTCACTACAGTATATACCTGCACTACACACTACAGTATAGGCCTGCACTACACACTACAGTATAGGCCTGCACTACACACTACAGTATACGCCTCCACTACACACTACAGTACAGGCCTGCACTACACACTACAGTACAGCCCTGCACTACACACTACAGTACAGGCCTGCACTACACACTACAGTACAGGCCTGCACTACGCACTACAGTACAGGCCTGCACTACGCACTACAGTACAGGCCTGCACTACGCACTACAGTACAGGCCTGCACTACGCACTACAGTACAGGCCTGCACTACGCACTACAGTACAGGCCTGCACTACGCACTACAGTACAGGCCTGCACTACGCACTACAGTACAGGCCTGCACTACGCACTACAGTATAGGCCTGCACTACGCACTACAGTATAGGCCTGCACTACGCACAGGTCTGCACTACACACTACAGTATTGGTCTGCACTACACACTACAGTATAGGCCTGCACTACACACTACAGTATAAGCCTGCACTATACACTACAGTATATGTCTAAACTACGCACTACAGTATAGGCCTGGTCTACGCCTGCAATACACACTACAGTATAGGCCTGCACTACACACTACAGTATACGCCTGCACTACACACTACAGTATACGCCTGCAAGTCCGTCATATGAAAATTGACGGACTTAGATAAGGACTTATAGTGTAATCTGCACAATAGATATTTGCAGCAATACCCTCTCTGAAGAGAAAAATAACATCACGAGTATATATCAGTGGAGAACGTACAGACATTCAGTCTATTATATATAGTAAGAATCAGTGAACAGGTACCAAACAAACAGATACAAAGTATCACTGATGTAACAACGTCCTGACTGTGGTCAGTGATTTGATACATGGGAATACAGTTACAAAGAGTACAAAATCCCAGCAGTAGGAAAATATCTCACAGGCAGAAAGAATTATTGACAAGAAAATATAAATAGGAGTTTCTAAATCCCTCTGTAATATTATAAAGAGACTAAGAAGGGATTCTTGAACCCAGCCCCAGAAAACACACATATATAACCAACCAGTGGGGATAATTATCAGTTTTAAAACACATTTTTCCATTTACTTTACACCTACTTCTGTACCTTGTTTGAAATATTTCACCTTATCAGTAACCTTTCCAGAATTATTTTAAAGAATTCACAATAAAGATTTAATATTTTAACTATATACAAAACATGCTCCATTCAAACTTCATATAAGTGCACCTGAATAAAACACTTCACCTTTTTCTTCTTAGTATTGTGTTTCAAGTTTGCTTTGAAGTGTATGGTAGCACCTCAGTAATAAAAACAACATAATTATTGTCAATAATTCTATATGTATAAGAGTAACAAAAAAACATGCACAATTTTTAAGTCAGTAAAATGTTGCATGTGACAAATAGGAGCTATTGATAGAATATGACTGTCTTCTAGTGCGGAATCATACACAATTTATATTTATACTACAGTATAGGCCTGCACTACACACTACAGTATAGGCCTCCACTACACACTACAGTATAGGCCTGCACTACACACTACAGTATAGGCCTCCTCTACACACTACAGTATAGGCCTGCACTACACACTACAGTATAGGCCTGCACTACACACTACAGTATAGGCCTGCACTATGCACTACAGTATAGGCCTGCACTATGCACTACAGTATAGGCCTGCACTACGCACTACAGTATACGCCTCCTCTACGCACTACAGTATAGGCCTGCACTACACACTACAGTATAGGCCTGCACTACACACTACAGTATAGGCCTGCACTACACACTACAGTATAGGCCTCCTCTACACACTACAGTATAGGCCTGCACTACACACTACAGTATAGGCCTGCACTACACACTACAGTATAGGCCTGCACTATGCACTACAGTATAGGCCTGCACTATGCACTACAGTATAGGCCTGCACTACACACTACAGTATAGGCCTCCTCTACACACTACAGTATAGGCCTGCACTACACACTACAGTATAGGCCTGCACTACACACTACAGTATAGGCCTGCACTATGCACTACAGTATAGGCCTGCACTATGCACTACAGTATAGGCCTGCACTACACACTACAGTATACGCCTCCACTATACACTACAGTATAGGTCTGCACTACACACTACAGTATACGCCTCCACTACACACTACAGTATAGGCCTCCTCTACACACTACAGTATAGGCCTGCACTACACACTACAGTATAGGCATGCACTATGCACTACAGTATAGGCCTGCACTATGCACTACAGTATAGGCCTGCACTACACACTACAGTATACGCCTCCACTATACACTACAGTATAGGTCTGCACTACACACTACAGTATACGCCTCCACTACACACTACAGTATAGGCCTCCTCTACACACTACAGTATAGACCTGCACTACACACTACAGTATAGGCCTGCCCTACGCACTACAGTATAGGCCTGCCCTACGCACTACAGTATAGGCCTCCACTACGCACAACAGTATAGGACTGCACTACGCACAACAGTATAGGCCTGTACTACGCACTACAGTATAGGCCTGCACTACGCACTACAGTATAGGCCTGCACTACGCACTACAGTATAGGCCTGCACTACGCACTACAGTATAGGCCTGCTCTACGCACTACAGTATAGGTCTGCACTACGCACTACAGTATAGGCCTGCACTACGCACTACAGTATAGGCCTGCACTACGCACTACAGTATAGGCCTGCACTACACACTACAGTATAGGTCTGCACTACACACTACAGTATAGGCCTGCACTACACACTACAGTATAAGCCTGCTCTATACACTACAGTATATGTCTGAACTACGCACTACAGTATAGGCCTGGTCTACGCCTGCAATACACACTACAGTATATGCCTGCAATACACACTACAGTATATGCCTGCATGCACTACACACTACAGTATAGGCCTGCTCTACACACTACAGTATAGGCCCGCAGTACAAACTACAGTATAGGCCGGCGCTACACACTACAGTACAGGCCTGCACTACACACTACAGTATAGGCCTGCACTACACACTACAGTATAGGCCTCCACTACACACTACAGTATATGCCTGCACAAAACTCTACAGTATAGGCCTGCACCACACACTACAGTATAGGCCTGCACCACACACTACAGTATAGGCCTGCAGTACACACTACAGTATAGGTCTGCAGTACACACTACAGTATAGGCCTGCGCTACACACTACAGTATAGGCCTGCGCTACACACTACAGTATAGGCCTGCAGTACACACTACAGTATAGGCCTGCAGTACACACTACAGTATAGGCCTGCACTACACACTACAGTATAGGCCTGCACTACACACTACAGTATAGGCCTCCAGTACACTCTACAGTATAGGCCTGCAGTACACTCTACAGTATAGGCCAGCACTACGCACTACAGTATATGTCTGCACTACGCACTACAGTATAGGCCTGCACTACGCACTACAGTATAGGCCTGCACTACACACCTACACACTACAGTATCGGCCTGCACTACACACTACAGTATAGGCCTGCACTACACACTATAGTATATATCTGCACTACACACTACAGTATAGGCCTCCACTACACACTACAGTACAGGCCTCCTCTACACACTACAGTATAGGTCTGCACTACGCACTACAGTATAGGCCTGCACTACGAACTACAGTATAGGCCTGCACTACGCACTACAGTATAGGTCTGCACTACGCACTACAGTATAGGCCTGCCCTACGCACTACAGTATAGGCCTCCACTACGCACAACAGTATAGGACTGCACTACGCACAACAGTATAGGACTGCACTACGCACTACAGTATAGGCCTGCACTACGCACTACAGTATAGGCCTGCACTACGCACTACAGTATAGGCCTGCTCTACGCACTACAGTATAGGTCTGCACTACGCACTACAGTATAGGCCTGCACTACGCACTACAGTATAGGCCTGCACTACGCACTACAGTATAGGCCTGCACTACGCACTACAGTATAGGCCTGCACTACGCACTACAGTATAGGCCTGCACTACGCACTACAGTATAGGCCTGCACTACGCACTACAGTATAGGCCTGCACTACGCACTACAGTATAGGCCTGCACTACGCACTTCAGTATAGGCCTGCTCTACGCACTACAGTATAGGTCTGCACTGCGCACTACAGTATAGGTCTGAACTGCGCACTACAGTATAGGCCTGGTCTACGCACTACAGTATAGGCCTGCACTACGCACTACAGTATAGGCCTGCTCTACGCACTACAGTATAGGTCTGCACTACGCACTACAGTATAGGCCTGCACTACACACTACAGTATAAGCCTGCTCTATACACTACAGTATATGTCTGAACTACGCACTACAGTATAGGCCTGGTCTACGCCTGCAATACACACTACAGTATATGCCTGCAATACACACTACAGTATATGCCTGCATGCACTACACACTACAGTATAGGCCTGCTCTACACACTACAGTATAGGCCCGCAGTACAAACTACAGTATAGGCCGGCGCTACACACTACAGTACAGGCCTGCACTACACACTACAGTATAGGCCTGCACTACACACTACAGTATAGGCCTCCACTACACACTACAGTATATGCCTGCACAAAACTCTACAGTATAGGCCTGCACCACACACTACAGTATAGGCCTGCACCACACACTACAGTATAGGCCTGCACCACACACTACAGTATAGGCCTGCAGTACACACTACAGTATAGGTCTGCAGTACACACTACAGTATAGGCCTGCGCTACACAATACAGTATAGGCCTGCGCTACACACTACAGTATAGGCCTGCAGTACACACTACAGTATAGGCCTGCAGTACACACTACAGTATAGGCCTGCACTACACACTACAGTATAGGCCTGCACTACACACTACAGTATAGGCCTCCAGTACACTCTACAGTATAGGCCTGCAGTACACTCTACAGTATAGGCCAGCACTACGCACTACAGTATATGTCTGCACTACGCACTACAGTATAGGCCTGCACTACGCACTACAGTATAGGCCTTCACTACACACCTACACACTACAGTATAGGCCTGCACTACACACTACAGTATAGGCCTGCACTACACACTATAGTATATATCTGCACTACACACTACAGTATAGGCCTCCACTACACACTACAGTATAGGCCTCCTCTACACACTACAGTATAGGTCTGCACTACGCACTACAGTATAGGCCTGCACTACGCACTACAGTATAGGCCTGCACTACGCACTACAGTATAGGTCTGCACTACGCACTACAGTATAGGCCTGCACTACGCACTACAGTATAGGTCTGCACTACGCACTACAGTATAGGCCTCCTCTACTCACTACAGTATATACCTGCACTACACACTACAGTATAGGCCTGCACTACACACTACAGTATAGGCCTGCACTACACACTACAGTATACGCCTCCACTACACACTACAGTACAGGCCTGCACTACACACTACAGTACAGCCCTGCACTACACACTACAGTACAGGCCTGCACTACACACTACAGTACAGGCCTGCACTACGCACTACAGTACAGGCCTGCACTACGCACTACAGTACAGGCCTGCACTACGCACTACAGTACAGGCCTGCACTACGCACTACAGTACAGGCCTGCACTACGCACTACAGTACAGGCCTGCACTACGCACTACAGTACAGGCCTGCACTACGCACTACAGTACAGGCCTGCACTACGCACTACAGTATAGGCCTGCACTACGCACTACAGTATAGGCCTGCACTACGCACAGGTCTGCACTACACACTACAGTATTGGTCTGCACTACACACTACAGTATAGGCCTGCACTACACACTACAGTATAAGCCTGCACTATACACTACAGTATATGTCTAAACTACGCACTACAGTATAGGCCTGGTCTACGCCTGCAATACACACTACAGTATAGGCCTGCACTACACACTACAGTATACGCCTGCACTACACACTACAGTATACGCCTGCAAGTCCGTCATATGAAAATTGACGGACTTAGATAAGGACTTATAGTGTAATCTGCACAATAGATATTTGCAGCAATACCCTCTCTGAAGAGAAAAATAACATCACGAGTATATATCAGTGGAGAACGTACAGACATTCAGTCTATTATATATAGTAAGAATCAGTGAACAGGTACCAAACAAACAGATACAAAGTATCACTGATGTAACAACGTCCTGACTGTGGTCAGTGATTTGATACATGGGAATACAGTTACAAAGAGTACAAAATCCCAGCAGTAGGAAAATATCTCACAGGCAGAAAGAATTATTGACAAGAAAATATAAATAGGAGTTTCTAAATCCCTCTGTAATATTATAAAGAGACTAAGAAGGGATTCTTGAACCCAGCCCCAGAAAACACACATATATAACCAACCAGTGGGGATAATTATCAGTTTTAAAACACATTTTTCCATTTACTTTACACCTACTTCTGTACCTTGTTAGAAATATTTCACCTTATCAGTAACCTTTCCAGAATTATTTTAAAGAATTCACAATAAAGATTTAATATTTTAACTATATACAAAACATGCTCCATTCAAACTTCATATAAGTGCACCTGAATAAAACACTTCACCTTTTTCTTCTTAGTATTGTGTTTCAAGTTTGCTTTGAAGTGTATGGTAGCACCTCAGTAATAAAAACAACATAATTATTGTCAATAATTCTATATGTATAAGAGTAACAAAAAAACATGCACAATTTTTAAGTCAGTAAAATGTTGCATGTGACAAATAGGAGCTATTGATAGAATATGACTGTCTTCTAGTGCGGGATCATACACAATTTATATTTATACTACAGTATAGGCCTGCACTACGCACTACAGTATAGGCCTCCACTACACACTACAGTATAGGTCTGCACTGCGCACTACAGTATAGGTCTGAACTGCGCACTACAGTATAGGTCTGCACTACACACTACAGTATAGGCCTGCAGTACACACTACAGTATAGGTCTGCAGTACACACTACAGTATAGGCCTGCGCTACACACTACAGTATAGGCCTGCGCTACACACTACAGTATAGGCCTGCAGTACACACTACAGTATAGGCCTGCAGTACACACTACAGTATAGGCCTGCACTACACACTACAGTATAGGCCTGCACTACACACTACAGTATAGACCTCCAGTACACTCTACAGTATAGGCCTGCAGTACACTCTACAGTATAGGCCAGCACTACGCACTACAGTATATGTCTGCACTACGCACTACAGTATAGGCCTGCACTACGCACTACAGTATAGGCCTGCACTACACACCTACACACTACAGTATAGGCCTGCACTACACACTACAGTATAGGCCTGCACTACACACTATAGTATATATCTGCACTACACACTACAGTATAGGCCTCCACTACACACTACAGTATAGGCCTCCTCTACACACTACAGTATAGGTCTGCACTACGCACTACAGTATAGGCCTGCACTACGAACTACAGTATAGGCCTGCACTACGCACTACAGTATAGGTCTGCACTACGCACTACAGTATAGGCCTGCAGTACACACTACAGTATAGGCCTGCACTACACACTACAGTATAGGCCTGCACTACACACTACAGTATAGGCCTCCAGTACACTCTACAGTATAGGCCTGCAGTACACTCTACAGTATAGGCCAGCACTACGCACTACAGTATATGTCTGCACTACGCACTACAGTATAGGCCTGCACTACGCACTACAGTATAGGCCTGCACTACACACCTACACACTACAGTATAGGCCTGCACTACACACTACAGTATAGGCCTGCACTACACACTATAGTATATATCTGCACTACACACTACAGTATAGGCCTCCACTACACACTACAGTATAGGCCTCCTCTACACACTACAGTATAGGTCTGCACTACGCACTACAGTATAGGCCTGCACTACGAACTACAGTATAGGCCTGCACTACGCACTACAGTATAGGTCTGCACTACGCACTACAGTATAGGCCTGCCCTACGCACTACAGTATAGGCCTCCACTACGCACAACAGTATAGGACTGCACTACGCACAACAGTATAGGCCTGCACTACGCACTACAGTATAGGCCTGCACTACGCACTACAGTATAGGCCTGCACTACGCACTACAGTATAGGCCTGCACTACGCACTACAGTATAGGCCTGCACTACGCACTACAGTATAGGCCTGCTCTACGCACTACAGTATAGGTCTGCACTACGCACTACAGTATAGGCCTGCACTACGCACTACAGTATAGGCCTGCACTACGCACTACAGTATAGGCCTGCACTACGCACTACAGTATAGGCCTGCACTACGCACTACATTATAGGCCTGCACTACGCACTACAGTATAGGCCTGCACTACGCACTACAGTATAGGCCTGCACTACGCACTACAGTATAGGCCTGCACTACGCACTTCAGTATAGGCCTGCTCTACGCACTACAGTATAGGTCTGCACTGCGCACTACAGTATAGGTCTGAACTGCGCACTACAGTATAGGCCTGGTCTACGCACTACAGTATAGGCCTGCACTACGCACTACAGTATAGGCCTGCTCTACGCACTACAGTATAGGTCTGCACTAAGCACTACAGTATAGGTCTGCACTACACACTACAGTATAGGCCTGCACTACACACTACAGTATAAGCCTGCTCTATACACTACAGTATATGTCTGAACTACGCACTACAGTATAGGCCTGGTCTACGCCTGCAATACACACTACAGTATATGCCTGCAATACACACTACAGTATATGCCTGCATGCACTACACACTACAGTATAGGCCTGCTCTACACACTACAGTATAGGCCCGCAGTACAAACTACAGTATAGGCCGGCGCTACACACTACAGTACAGGCCTGCACTACACACTACAGTATAGGCCTGCACTACACACTACAGTATAGGCCTCCACTACACACTACAGTATATGCCTGCACAAAACTCTACAGTATAGGCCTGCACCACACACTACAGTATAGGCCTGCACCACACACTACAGTATAGGCCTGCACCACACACTACAGTATAGGCCTGCAGTACACACTACAGTATAGGTCTGCAGTACACACTACAGTATAGGCCTGCGCTACACACTACAGTATAGGCCTGCGCTACACACTACAGTATAGGCCTGCAGTACACACTACAGTATAGGCCTGCAGTACACACTACAGTATAGGCCTGCACTACACACTACAGTATAGGCCTGCACTACACACTACAGTATAGGCCTCCAGTACACTCTACAGTATAGGCCTGCAGTACACTCTACAGTATAGGCCAGCACTACGCACTACAGTATATGTCTGCACTACGCACTACAGTATAGGCCTGCACTACGCACTACAGTATAGGCCTGCACTACACACCTACACACTACAGTATAGGCCTGCACTACACACTACAGTATAGGCCTGCACTACACACTATAGTATATATCTGCACTACACACTACAGTATAGGCCTCCACTACACACTACAGTATAGGCCTCCTCTACACACTACAGTATAGGTCTGCACTACGCACTACAGTATAGGCCTGCACTACGCACTACAGTATAGGCCTGCACTACGCACTACAGTATAGGTCTGCACTACGCACTACAGTATAGGCCTGCACTACGCACTACAGTATAGGTCTGCACTACGCACTACAGTATAGGCCTCCTCTACTCACTACAGTATATACCTGCACTACACACTACAGTATAGGCCTGCACTACACACTACAGTATAGGCCTGCACTACACACTACAGTATACGCCTCCACTACACACTACAGTACAGGCCTGCACTACACACTACAGTACAGCCCTGCACTACACACTACAGTACAGGCCTGCACTACACACTACAGTACAGGCCTGCTCTACGCACTACAGTACAGGCCTGCACTACGCACTACAGTACAGGCCTGCACTACCCACTACAGTACAGGCCTGCACTACGCACTACAGTACAGGCCTGCACTACGCACTACAGTACAGGCCTGCACTACGCACTACAGTACAGGCCTGCACTACGCACTACAGTACAGGCCTGCACTACGCACTACAGTATAGGCCTGCACTACGCACTACAGTATAGGCCTGCACTACGCCCTACAGTATAGGCCTGCACTACGCACTACAGTATAGGCCTGCACTACGCACTTCAGTATAGGCCTGCTCTACGCACTACAGTATAGGTCTGCACTGCACACTACAGTATAGGTCTGAACTGCGCACTACAGTATAGGCCTGGTCTACGCACTACAGCATAGGCCTGCAATACACACTACAGTATAGGCCTGCTCAACACACTACAGTATAGGTCTGCACTACACACTACAGTATTGGTCTGCACTACACACTACAGTATAGGCCTGCACTACACACTACAGTATAAGCCTGCACTATACACTACAGTATATGTCTAAACTACGCACTACAGTATAGGCCTGGTCTACGCCTGCAATACACACTACAGTATAGGCCTGCACTACACACTACAGTATACGCCTGCACTACACACTACAGTATACGCCTGCAAGTCCGTCATATGAAAATTGACGGACTTAGATAAGGACTTATAGTGTAATCTGCACAATAGATATTTGCAGCAATACCCTCTCTGAAGAGAAAAATAACATCACGAGTATATATCAGTGGAGAACGTACAGACATTCAGTCTATTATATATAGTAAGAATCAGTGAACAGGTACCAAACAAACAGATACAAAGTATCACTGATGTAACAACGTCCTGACTGTGGTCGGTGATTTGATACATGGGAATACAGTTACAAAGAGTACAAAATCCCAGCAGTAGGAAAATATCTCACAGGCAGAAAGAATTATTGACAAGAAAATATAAATAGGAGTTTCTAAATCCCTCTGTAATATTATAAAGAGACTAAGAAGGGATTCTTGAACCCAGCCCCAGAAAACACACATATATAACCAACCAGTGGGGATAATTATCAGTTTTAAAACACATTTTTCCATTTACTTTACACCTACTTCTGTACCTTGTTAGAAATATTTCACCTTATCAGTAACCTTTCCAGAATTATTTTAAAGAATTCACAATAAAGATTTAATATTTTAACTATATACAAAACATGCTCCATTCAAACTTCATATAAGTGCACCTGAATAAAACACTTCACCTTTTTCTTCTTAGTATTGTGTTTCAAGTTTGCTTTGAAGTGTATGGTAGCACCTCAGTAATAAAAACAACATAATTATTGTCAATAATTCTATATGTATAAGAGTAACAAAAAAACATGCACAATTTTTAAGTCAGTAAAATGTTGCATGTGACAAATAGGAGCTATTGATAGAATATGACTGTCTTCTAGTGCGGGATCATATACAATTTATATTTATACTACAGTATAGGCCTGCACTACGCACTACAGTATAGGCCTGCTCTACACACTACAGTATAGGCCTCCACTACGCACTACAGTATAGGCCTCCACTACACACTACAGTATAGGCCTGCACTACACACTACAGTATAGGCCTGCACTACGCACTACAGTATAGGCCTGCACTACACACTACAGTATACGCCTCCACTACACACTACAGTACAGCCCTGCACTACACACTACAGTATAGGCCTGCACTACACACTACAGTATAGGCCTGCACTACACACTACAGTATAGGCCTGCACTACACACTACAGTATAGGCCTGCACTACGCACTACAGTATAGGCCTCCTCTACACACTACAGTATAGGCCTGCACTACACACTACAGTATAGGCCTGCACTACACACTACAGTATAGGCCTCCTCTACACACTACAGTATAGGCCTCCACTACACACTACAGTATAGGCCTGCACTACACACTACAGTATAGGCCTGCACTACACACTACAGTATAGGCCTGCACTACACACTACAGTATAGGCCTGCACTATGCACTACAGTATAGGCCTGCACTATGCACTACAGTATAGGCCTGCACTACACACTACAGTATAGGCCTCCTCTACACACTACAGTATAGGCCTCCACTACACACTACAGTATAGGCCTGCACTACACACTACAGTATAGGCCTCCTCTACACACTACAGTATAGGCCTGCACTACACACTACAGTATAGGCCTGCACTACACACTACAGTATAGGCCTGCACTATGCACTACAGTATAGGCCTGCACTATGCACTACAGTATAGGCCTGCACTATGCACTACAGTATAGGCCTGCACTACACACTACAGTATACGCCTCCACTATACACTACAGTATAGGTCTGCACTACACACTACAGTATACGCCTCCACTACACACTACAGTATAGGCCTCCTCTACACACTACAGTATAGGCCTGCACTACACACTACAGTATAGGCATGCACTATGCACTACAGTATAGACCTGCACTACACACTACAGTATAGGTCTGCACTACACACTACAGTATAGGC
Organism: Taudactylus pleione; assembly: GCA_031769625.1. Classification (NCBI taxonomy): domain Eukaryota; kingdom Metazoa; phylum Chordata; class Amphibia; order Anura; family Myobatrachidae; genus Taudactylus; species Taudactylus pleione. The sequence goes on along the minus strand of JAUIMM010000962.1, from coordinate 256,551 downwards.
CTGCACTATGCACTACAGTATAGGCCTGCACTACACACTACAGTATACGCCTCCACTATACACTACAGTATAGGTCTGCACTACACACTACAGTATACGCCTCCACTACACACTACAGTATAGGCCTCCTCTACACACTACAGTATAGGCCTGCACTACACACTACAGTATAGGTCTGCACTACACACTACAGTATACGCCTCCACTATACACTACAGTATAGGTCGCACTACACACTACAGTATACGCCTCCACTACACACTACAGTATAGGTCGGCACTACACACTACACTACAGGCCTGCACTACACACTACAGTATAGGCCTGCACTACACACTACAGTATACGCCTCCACTACACACTACAGTATAGGCCTCCACTACACGCTACAGTATAGGCCCGCACTACACACTACAGTATAGGCCCGCACTACACACTACAGTATAGGCCCGCACTACACACTACAGTATAGGCCCGAGCTACACACTACAGTATAGGCCTGCGCTACACACTACAGTATAGGCCCGCGCTACACACTACAGTATAGGCCTGCGCTACACACTACAGTATAGGCCTGCACTACACGCTACAGTATAGGCCTGCACTACACGCTACAGTATAGGCCTGCACTACACGCTACAGTATAGGCCTGTATATGTCTGCACTACACACTACAGTATAAGCCTGCACTACACACTACAGTATAGGCCTATTCTACACACTACAGTTTAGGCCTTCCCTACACACTACAGTATACGCCTGCACTATGCACTACAGTATACGCCTGCACTACAGACTAAAGTATAGGCCTGCACTACACACTATAGTATAGGCCAGCACTATACATTACAGGATATGTCTGGACTACACGCTACAGTATATACCTGCGCTACACACTACAGTATATGCCCGCACTACACACCACAGTATAGGTCAGCACTACACACTACAGTATATTCCTGCACTACACACTACAGTAAAGGTCTGCTCTACACACTACAGTATAGGTTTGCACTGCACACTACAGTATAGGTCTGCGCTACACACTACAGTATAGGCCCACCCTACACACTACAGTATAGGCCTGTATATGTCTGCACTACACACTACAGTATAAGCCAGCACTACACACTACAGTATAGGCCTGTACTACACACTACAGTTTAGGCCTGCACTACACACTACAGTATACGCCTGCACTACGCACTACAGTATACGCCTGCACTACAGACTAAAGTATAGGCCTGCACTACACACTATAGTATAGGCCTGCACTACACACTACAGTATAGGCCTGCACTACACACTATAGTATAGGCCTGCACTATACATTACAGGATATGTCTGGACTACACGCTACAGTATATGCCTGCGCTACACACTGCAGTATATACCTGCGCTACACACTACAGTATATGCCTGCGCTACGCACTAGAGTATATGCCTGCACTACACGCTACAGTATATGCCTGCGCTACACGCTACAGTATATGCCTGCGCTACACGCTACAGTATATACCTGCGCTACACCCTACAGTATATGCCTGCGCTACGCACTACAGTATATGCCTGCGCTACGCACTTCAGTATATGCCTGCGCTACGCACTACAGTATATGTCTGCACTACGCACTACAGTATATGCCTGCACCACACACTACAGTATAGGCCTGGTCTACACACTACAGTACAGGTCAGCACTACACACTACAGTATAGGTCAGCACTACACACTACAGTATATTCCTGCACTACACACTACAGTAAAGGTCTGCACTAAACACTACAGTATATTCCTGTACTACACACTACAGTATAGGTCTGCACTACACACTACAGTATATATCTGCACTACACACTACAGTATAGGTCTGCACTACACACTACAGTATAGGTCTGCACAACACACTACAGTATAGGCCTTCACTACACACTACAGTTTAGGCCTGCACCACACACTACAGTATAGGCCTGCACTACACACTACAGTATAGGCCTGCACTACACGCTACAGTATATGCCTGGGTGCCCTATACACTACAGTATAGGCCTGCACTACACACTACAGTATAGGTCTGCACTACACACTACAGTATAGGTCTTCACTACACACTACAGTATAGGCCTGCACCACACACTACAGTATAGGCCTGCACTACACGCTACAGTATAGGCCTGCACTACACGCTACAGTATATGCCTGGGTGCACTACACACTACAGTATAGGCCTGCCCTACACACTACAGTATATGCCTGGGTGCACTACACACTACAGTATAGGCCTGCACCACACACTACAGTATATGTCTGCACTACACACTACAGTATAGGCCTGCACTACACACTACAGTTTAGGCCTGCACTACACACTACACTATAGGCCTCCACTACACACTACAGTACAGGCCTGCACTACACACTACAGTATAGGCCTGCACTACACACTACAGTATAGGCCTGCACTACACGCTACAGTATAGGCCTGCCCTACACGCTACAGTATAGGCCTGCACTACACGCTACAGTATAGGCCTGGGTGCACTACACGCTACAGTATAGGCCTGCACTACACACTACAGTATAGGCCTGCACTGCACACTACAGTATATTCCTGCATTACACACTACAGTATATGTCTGCACTACACACTACAGTATAGGCCTGCATTACACACTACAGTTTAGGCCTGCACTACACTATACAGTATATGCATGCACTACACGCTACAGTATAGGCCTGCACTACACGCTACAGTATAGGTTTGCACTACACGCTACAGTATAGGCCTGCACTACACGCTACAGTATAGGCTTGCCCTACACGCTACAGTATAGGCCTGCCCTACACGCTACAGTTTAGGCCTGGGTGCACTACACACTACAGTATAGGCCTGCACTACACACTACAGTATAGGCCTGCACTGCACACTACAGTATATTCCTGCACTACACACTACAGTATATGTCTGCACTACACACTACAGTATAGGCCTGCACTACACACTACAGTATAGGTTTGCACTGCACACTACAGTATAGGTCTGCGCTACACACTACAGTATAGGCCCACCCTACACACTACAGTATAGGCCTGTATATGTCTGCACTACACACTACAGTATAAGCCAGCACTACACACTACAGTATAGGCCTGTACTACACACTACAGTTTAGGCCTGCACTACACACTACAGTATACGCCTGCACTACGCACTACAGTATACGCCTGCACTACAGACAAAAGTATAGGCCTGCACTACACACTATAGTATAGGCCTGCACTACACACTACAGTATAGGCCTGCACTACACACTATAGTATAGGCCTGCACTATACATTACAGGATATGTCTGGACTACACGCTACAGTATATGCCTGCGCTACACGCTACAGTATATACCTGCGCTACACGCTACAGTATATGCCTGCGCTACACACTGCAGTATATACCTGCGCTACACACTACAGTATATGCCTGCGCTACGCACTACAGTATATGCCTGCACTACACGCTACAGTATATGCCTGCGCTACACGCTACAGTATATGCCTGCGCTACACGCTACAGTATATACCTGCGCTACACCCTACAGTATATGCCTGCGCTACGCACTACAGTATATGCCTGCGCTACGCACTTCAGTATATGCCTGCGCTACGCACTACAGTATATGTCTGCACTACGCACTACAGTATATGCCTGCACCACACACTACAGTATAGGCCTGGTCTACACACTACAGTACAGGTCAGCACTACACACTACAGTATAGGTCAGCACTACACACTACAGTATATTCCTGCACTACACACTACAGTAAAGGTCTGCACTAAACACTACAGTATATTCCTGTACTACACACTACAGTATAGGTCTGCACTACACACTACAGTATATATCTGCACTACACACTACAGTATAGGTCTGCACTACACACTACAGTATAGGTCTGCACAACACACTACAGTATAGGCCTTCACTACACACTACAGTTTAGGCCTGCACCACACACTACAGTATAGGCCTGCACTACACACTACAGTATAGGCCTGCACTACACGCTACAGTATATGCCTGGGTGCCCTATACACTACAGTATAGGCCTGCACTACACACTACAGTATAGGTCTGCACTACACACTACAGTATAGGTCTTCACTACACACTACAGTATAGGCCTGCACCACACACTACAGTATAGGCCTGCACTACACGCTACAGTATAGGCCTGCACTACACGCTACAGTATATGCCTGGGTGCACTACACACTACAGTATAGGCCTGCCCTACACACTACAGTATATGCCTGGGTGCACTACACACTACAGTATAGGCCTGCACCACACACTACAGTATATGTCTGCACTACACACTACAGTATAGGCCTGCACTACACACTACAGTTTAGGCCTGCACTACACACTACACTATAGGCCTCCACTACACACTACAGTACAGGCCTGCACTACACACTACAGTATAGGCCTGCACTACACACTACAGTATAGGCCTGCACTACACGCTACAGTATAGGCCTGCCCTACACGCTACAGTATAGGCCTGCACTACACGCTACAGTATAGGCCTGGGTGCACTACACGCTACAGTATAGGCCTGCACTACACACTACAGTATAGGCCTGCACTGCACACTACAGTATATTCCTGCATTACACACTACAGTATATGTCTGCACTACACACTACAGTATAGGCCTGCATTACACACTACAGTTTAGGCCTCCACTACACACTACAGTATAGGTCTCCACTACACACTACAGTATAGGCCTCCACTACACACTACAGTATAGGTCTGCACCACACACTACAGTATAGGCCTGCACTACACACTACAGTATAGGCCTGCACTACACACTACAATATAGGCCTGGGTGCACTACACACTACAGTATAGGCCTGGGTGCACTACACACTACAGTATAGGCCTCCACTACACACTACAGTATAGGTCTGCACTACACACTACAGTATAGGCCTGCACCACACACTACAGTATAGGTCTGCACCACACACTACAGTATAGGCATGCACTACACACTACAGTATAGGCCTGGGTGCACTACACACTACAGTATAGGCCTGGGTGCACTACACAGTACAGTATAGGCCTGCACTACACACTACAGTATAGGCCTGCACTACACGCTACAGTATAGGCCTGCACTACACGCTACAGTATAGGCCTGCACTACACGCTACAGTATAGGCCTGCCCTACACGCTACAGTATAGGCCTGCACTACACGCTACAGTATAGGCCTGCACTACACGCTACAGTATAGGCCTGCCCTACACGCTACAGTATAGGCCTGCACTACACGCTACAGTATAGGCCTGCACTACACGCTACAGTATAGGCCTGGGTGCACTACACACTACAGTATAGGCCTGCACTGCACACTACAGTATATTCCTGCACTACACACTACAGTATAGGCCTGCACTACACACTACAGTATAGGTCTGCACTACACACTACAGTATAGGCCTGCACTACACACTACAGTTTAGGCCTGCACTACACACTACAGTATAGGCATGCACTACACACTACAGTATAGGCCTGCACTACACACTACAGTATAGGCCTGCACTACACGCTACAGTATTGGCCTGCACTACACGCTACAGTATATACCTGCACTACACGCTATAGTATAGGCCTGCACCACACACTACAGTATAGGCCTGGATGCACTACACACTACAGTATAGGCCTCCACTACACACTACAGTATAGGTCTGCACTACACACTACAGTATAGGCCTGCACTACACACTACAGTATAGGTCTGCACCACACACTACAGTATAGGCCTGCACTACACACTACAGTATAGGCCTGGGTGCACTACACACTACAGTATAGGCCTGGGTGCACTACACACTACAGTATAGGTCTGCACCACACACTACAGTATAGGCCTGCACCACACACTACAGTATAGGCCTGCACTACACACTACAGTATATGCCTGCACTACACACAACAGTATAGGTCTGCACCACACACTACAGTATAGGCCTGCACTACACACTACAGTATATGTCTGCACTACACACTACAGTATAGGCCTGGGTGCACTACACACTACAGTATATGTCTGCACTACACACTACAGTATAGGCCTGCACCACACACTACAGTATATTCCTGCACTACACACTACAGTATAGGCCTGCACTACACACTACAGTATAGGTCTGCACTACACACTACAGTATAGGCCTGGGTGCACTACACACTACAGTATATGTCTGCACTACACACTACAGTATAGGCCTGGGTGCACTACACACTACAGTATTTGTCTGCAGTAAACACTACAGTATATGCCTGGGTGCCCTACACACTGCAGTATAGGCCTGGGTGCACTACACACTACAGTATATGTCTGCACTACACACTACAGTATAGGTCTGCACTACACATTACAGTATAGGCCTGCACTACACACTACAGTATAGGCCTGCACTACACACTACAGTATATGTCTGCACTACACACTACAGTATAGGCCTGCACTACACACTACAGTATAGGTCTGCACTACACACTACAGTATTTGTCTGCAGTAAACACTACAGTATATGTCTGCACTACACACTACAGTATAGGCCTGCACTACACACTACAGTACAGGCCTGCACTACACACTACAGTACAGGCCTGCACTACACACTACAGTATAGGTCTGCACTACACACTACAGTATAGGCCTGGGTGCACTACACACTACAGTATATGTCTGCACTACACACTACAGTATAGGCCTGGGTGCACTACACACTACAGTATAGGCCTGCACTTCACACTAAAGTATAGGTCTGCACCACACACTACAGTATAGGCCTGCACTACACACTACAGTATAGGCCTGCTCTACACACTACAGTATAGGCCTGCTCTACACACTACAGTATAGGTCTGCACTACACACTATAGTATAGGCCTGCACTACATACTACAGTATAGGCCTGCTCTACACACCACAGTATATACCTGCACTACACACTACAGTATATGTCTGCACTACACACTACAGTATAGGCCTGGGTGCACTACACACTACAGTATAGGCCTGCACTACACACTACAGTATAGGTCTGCACTACACACTACAGTATAGGCCTGCACTACACACTACAGTATATACCTGCACTACACACTACAGTATATGTCTGCACTAAACACTACAGTATATGCCTGGGTGCCCTACACACTACAGTATATGTCTGCACTACACACTACAGTATAGGCCTGCACCACACACTACAGTATATTCCTGCACTACACACTACAGTATAGGCCTGCACTACACACTACAGTATATGTCTGCACTACACACTACAGTATAGTCCTGGGTGCACTACACACTACAGTATATGTCTGCACTACACACTACAGTATAGGCCTGGGTGCACTACACACTACAGTATTTGTCTGCAGTAAACACTACAGTATATGCCTGGGTGCCCTACACACTGCAGTATAGGCCTGGGTGCACTACACACTACAGTATAGGTCTGCACTACACACTACAGTATAGGTCTGCACTACACACTACAGTATAGGCCTGCACTACACACTACAGTATAGGTCTGCACTACACAGTACAGTATAGGCCTGCACTACATACTACAGTATAGGCCTGCTCTACACACCACAGTATATACCTGCACTACACACTACAGTATATGTCTGCACTACACACTACAGTATAGGCCTGGGTGCACTACACACTACAGTATATGTCTGCACTAAACACTACAGTATATGCCTGGGTGCCCTACACACCACAGTATATGTCTGCACTACACACTACAGTATAGGCCTGCACCACACACTACAGTATATTCCTGCACTACACACTACAGTATAGGCCTGCACTACACACTACAGTATAGGTCTGCACTACACACTACAGTATAGGCCTGGGTGCACTACACACTACAGTATATGTCTGCACTACACACTACAGTATAGGCCTGGGTGCACTACACACTACAGTATTTGTCTGCAGTAAACACTACAGTATATGCCTGGGTGCACTACACACTGCAGTATAGGCCTGGGTGCACTACACACTACAGTATAGGTCTGCACTACACACTACAGTATAGGCCTGCACTACACACTACAGTATAGGCCTGCACTACACACTACAGTATAGGTCTGCACTACACACTACATTATAGGCCTGCACTACATACTACAGTATAGGCCTGCTCTACACACCACAGTATGTACCTGCACTACACACTACAGTATATGTCTGCACTACACACTACAGTATAGGCCTGGGTGCACTACACACTACAGTATATGTCTGCACTAAACACTACAGTATATGCCTGGGTGCTCTACACACTACAGTATATGTCTGCACTACACACTACAGTATAGGCCTGCACCACACTCTACAGTATATTCCTGCACTACACACTACAGTATAGGCCTGCACTACACACTACAGTATAGGTCTGCACTACACACTACAGTATAGGCCTGGGTGCACTACACACTACAGTATATGTCTGCACTACACACTACAGTATATGCCTGGGTGCCCTACACACTACAGTATAGGCCTGGGTGCACTACACACTACAGTATATGTCTGCACTACACACTACAGTATTTGTCTTCACTACACACTACAGTATAGGCCTGGGTGCACTACACACTACAGTATATGCCTGGGTGCCCTACACACTACAGTATAGGCCTGGGTGCACTACACACTACAGTATAGGCCTACACCACACACTACAGTATAGGTCTGCACCACACACTACAGTATAGGCCTGCACCACACACTACAGTATAGGCCTCCACTACACACTACAGTATAGGTCTGCACTACACACTACAGTATAGGCCTGCACTACACACTACAGTATAGGTCTGCACCACACACTACAGTATAGGCCTGCACCACACACTACAGTATAGGCCTGGGTGCACTACACACTACAGTATAGGCCTCCACTACACACTACAGTATAGGTCTGCACTACACACTACAGTATAGGCCTGCACTACACACTACAGTATAGGTCTGCACCACACACTACAGTATAGGCCTGCACTACACACTACAGTATAGGCCTGGGTGCACTACACACTACAGTATAGGCCTGGGTGCACTACACACTACAGTATAGGTCTGCACCACACACTACAGTATAGGCCTGCACCACACACTACAGTATAGGCCTGCACTACACACTACAGTATAGGCCTGAACTACACACAACAGTATAGGTCTGCACCACACACTACAGTATAGGCCTGCACTACACACTACAGTATATGTCTGCACTACACACTACAGTATAGGCCTGGGTGCACTACACACTACAGTATATGTCTGCACTACACACTACAGTATAGGCCTGCACCACACACTACAGTATATTCCTGCACTACACACTACAGTATAGGCCTGCACTACACACTACAGTATAGGTCTGCACTACACACTACAGTATAGGCCTGGGTGCACTACACACTACAGTATATGTCTGCACTACACACTACAGTATAGGCCTGGGTGCACTACACACTACAGTATTTGTCTGCAGTAAACACTACAGTATATGCCTGGGTGCCCTACACACTGCAGTATAGGCCTGGGTGCACTACACACTACAGTATAGGTCTGCACTACACACTACAGTATAGGTCTGCACTACACACTACAGTATAGGCCTGCACTACACACTACAGTATAGGCCTGCACTACACACTACAGTATAGGTCTGCACTACACACCACAGTATATACCTGCACTACACACTACAGTATATGTCTGCACTACACACTACAGTATAGGCCTGCACTACACACTACAGTATAGGTCTGCACTACACACTACAGTATTTGTCTGCAGTAAACACTACAGTATATGTCTGCACTACACACTACAGTATAGGCCTGCACTACACACTACAGTACAGGCCTGCACTACACACTACAGTACAGGCCTGCACTACACACTACAGTATAGGTCTGCACTACACACTACAGTATAGGCCTGGGTGCACTACACACTACAGTATATGTCTGCACTACACACTACAGTATAGGCCTGGGTGCACTACACACTACAGTATAGGCCTGCACCACACACTAAAGTATAGGTCTGCACCACACACTACAGTATAGGCCTGCACTACACACTACAGTATAGGCCTGCTCTACACACTACAGTATAGGCCTGCACTACATACTACAGTATAGGCCTGCTCTACACACCACAGTATATACCTGCACTACACACTACAGTATATGTCTGCACTACACACTACAGTATAGGCCTGGGTGCACTACACACTAAAGTATAGGCCTGCACTACACACTACAGTATATGTCTGCACTACACACTACAGTATATGCCTGCACTACACACTACAGTATATACCTGCACTACACACTACAGTATATGTCTGCACTAAACACTACAGTATATGCCTGGGTGCCCTACACACTACAGTATATGTCTGCACTACATACTACAGTATAGGCCTGCACCACACACTACAGTATATTCCTGCACTACACACTACAGTATAGGCCTGCACTACACACTACAGTATAGGTCTGCACTACACACTACAGTATAGTCCTGGGTGCACTACACACTACAGTATATGTCTGCACTACACACTACAGTATAGGCCTGGGTGCACTATACACTACAGTATTTGTCTGCAGTAAACACTACAGTATATGCCTGGGTGCCCTACACACTGCAGTATAGGCCTGGGTGCACTACACACTACAGTATAGGTCTGCACTACACACTACAGTATAGGCCTGCACTACACACTACAGTATAGGCCTGCACTACACACTACAGTATAGGTCTGCACTACACAGTACAGTATAGGCCTGCACTACATACTACAGTGTAGGCCTGCTCTACACACCACAGTATATACCTGCACTACACACTACAGTATATGTCTGCACTACACACTACAGTATAGGCCTGCACTACACACTACAGTATAGGTCTGCACCACACACTACAGTACAGCCCTGCACTACACACTACAGTATAGGCCTGCACTACACACTACAGTATAGGCCTGCACTGCACACTACAGTATATTCCTGCACTACACACTACAGTATATGTCTGCACTACACACTACAGTTTAGGCCTGCACTACACACTACAGTATAGGCCTGCACTACACACTACAGTATAGGCCTGCACTACACACTACAGTATAGGCCTGCACTACACGCTACAGTATAGGCCTGCACTACACGCTACAGTTTAGGCCTGCACTACACGCTACAGTATAGGCCTGCACTACACGCTACAGTATAGGCCTGCACTACACGCTACAGTATAGGCCTGCACTACACACTACAGTATAGGCCTGCACTGCACACTACAGTATATTCCTGCACTGCACACTACAGTATATGTCTGCACTACACACTACGGTATAGGCCTGCACTACACACTACAGTTTAGGCCTGCACTACACACTACAGTATATGCCTGCACTACACACTACAGTATAGGCCTGCACTACACGCTACAGTATAGGCCTGCACTACACGCTACAGTATAGGCCTGCCCTACACGCTACAGTATAGGCCTGCCCTACACGCTACAGTATAGGCCTGGGTGCACTACACGCTACAGTATAGGCCTGCACTACACGCTACAGTATAGGCCTGCACTGCACGCTACAGTATATTCCTGCACTACACGCTACAGTATATGTCTGCACTACACACTACAGTATAGGCCTGCACTACACTCTACAGTTTAGGCCTGCACTACTCACTACAGTATATGCATGCACTACACCCTACAGTATAGGCCTGCACTACACACTACAGTATAGGCCTGCACTACACGCTACAGTATAGGCCTGCACTACACGCTACAGTATAGGCCTGCCCTACACGCTACAGTATAGGCCTGCCCTACACGCTACAGTATAGGCCTGTGTGCACTACACGCTACAGTATAGGCCTGCACTACACACTACAGTATAGGTCTGCACTGCACACTACAGTATATTCCTGCACTACACACTACAGTATAGGCCTGCACTACACACTACAGTATAGGTCTGCACTACACACTACAGTATAGGCCTGGGTGCACTACACACTACAGTTTAGGCCTGCACTACACACTACAGTATATGCATGCACTACACACTACAGTATAGGCCTGCACTACACACTACAGTATATGCCTGGGTGCACTACACACTACAGTATAGGCCTCCACTACACACTACAGTATAGGTCTGCACTACTCACTACAGTATAGGCCTGCACTACACACTACAGTATAGGTCTGCACCACACACTACAGTATAGGCCTGCACTACACACTACAGTATAGGCCTGCACTACACACTACAATATAGGCCTGGGTGCACTACACACTACAGTATAGGCCTGGGTGCACTACACACTACAGTATAGGCCTCCACTACACACTACAGTATAGGTCTGCACTACACACTACAGTATAGGCCTGCACCACACACTACAGTATAGGTCTGCACCACACACTACAGTATAGGCCTGCACTACACACTACAGTATAGGCCTGGGTGCACTACACACTACAGTATAGGCCTGGGTGCACTACACAGTACAGTATAGGCCTTCACTACACACTACAGTATAGGCCTGCACTACACGCTACAGTATAGGCCTGCACTACACGCTACAGTATAGGCCTGCACTACACGCTACAGTATAGGCCTGCCCTACACGCTACAGTATAGGCCTGCACTACACGCTACAGTATAGGCCTGCACTACACGCTACAGTATAGGCCTGCCCTACACGCTACAGTATAGGCCTGCACTACACGCTACAGTATAGGCCTGCACTACACGCTACAGTATAGGCCTGGGTGCACTACACGCTACAGTATAGGCCTGCACTGCACACTACAGTATATTCCTGCACTACACACTACAGTATAGGCCTGCACTACACACTACAGTATAGGTCTGCACTACACACTACAGTATAGGCCTGCACTACACACTACAGTTTAGGCCTGCACTACACACTACAGTATAGGCATGCACTACACACTACAGTATAGGCCTGCACTACACACTACAGTATAGGCCTGCACTACACGCTACAGTATTGGCCTGCACTACACGCTACAGTATATACCTGCACTACACGCTATAGTATAGGCCTGCACCACACACTACAGTATAGGCCTGGGTGCACTACACACTACAGTATAGGCCTCCACTACACACTACAGTATAGGTCTGCACTACACACTACAGTATAGGCCTGCACTACACACTACAGTATAGGTCTGCACCACACACTACAGTATAGGCCTGCACTACACACTACAGTATAGGCCTGGGTGCACTACACACTACAGTATAGGCCTGGGTGCACTACACACTACAGTATAGGTCTGCACCACACACTACAGTATAGGCCTGCACCACACACTACAGTATAGGCCTGCACTACACACTACAGTATAGGCCTGCACTACACACAACAGTATAGGTCTGCACCACACACTACAGTATAGGCCTGCACTACACACTACAGTATATGTCTGCACTACACACTACAGTATAGGCCTGGGTGCACTACACACTACAGTATATGTCTGCACTACACACTACAGTATAGGCCTGCACCACACACTACAGTATATTCCTGCACTACACACTACAGTATAGGCCTGCACTACACACTACAGTATAGGTCTGCACTACACACTACAGTATAGGCCTGGGTGCACTACACACTACAGTATATGTCTGCACTACACACTACAGTATAGGCCTGGGTGCACTACACACTACAGTATTTGTCTGCAGTAAACACTACAGTATATGCCTGGGTGCCCTACACACTGCAGTATAGGCCTGGGTGCACTACACACTACAGTATATGTCTGCACTACACACTACAGTATAGGTCTGCACTACACACTACAGTATAGGCCTGCACTACACACTACAGTATAGGCCTGCACTACACACTACAGTATATGTCTGCACTACACACTACAGTATAGGCCTGCACTACACACTACAGTATAGGTCTGCACTACACACTACAGTATTTGTCTGCAGTAAACACTACAGTATATGTCTGCACTACACACTACAGTATAGGCCTGCACTACACACTACAGTACAGGCCTGCACTACACACTACAGTACAGGCCTGCACTACACACTACAGTATAGGTCTGCACTACACACTACAGTATAGGCCTGGGTGCACTACACACTACAGTATATGTCTGCACTACACACTACAGTATAGGCCTGCCCTACACACTACAGTATAGGCCTGCACTACACACTACAGTATAGGCCTGGGTGCACTACACACTACAGTATATGTCTGCACTACACACTACAGTATAGGCCTGGGTGCACTACACACTACAGTATAGGCCTGCACTTCACACTAAAGTATAGGTCTGCACCACACACTACAGTATAGGCCTGCACTACACACTACAGTATAGGCCTGCTCTACACACTACAGTATAGGCCTGCTCTACACACTACAGTATAGGCCTGCACTACACACTACAGTATAGGTCTGCACTACACACTACAGTATAGGCCTGCACTACACACTACAGTATATACCTGCACTACACACTACAGTATATGTCTGCACTAAACACTACAGTATATGCCTGGGTGCCCTACACACTACAGTATATGTCTGCACTACACACTACAGTATAGGCCTGCACCACACACTACAGTATATTCCTGCACTACACACTACAGTATAGGCCTGCACTACACACTACAGTATATGTCTGCACTACACACTACAGTATAGTCCTGGGTGCACTACACACTACAGTATATGTCTGCACTACACACTACAGTATAGGCCTGGGTGCACTACACACTACAGTATTTGTCTGCAGTAAACACTACAGTATATGCCTGGGTGCCCTACACACTGCAGTATAGGCCTGGGTGCACTACACACTACAGTATAGGTCTGCACTACACACTACAGTATAGGTCTGCACTACACACTACAGTATAGGCCTGCACTACACACTACAGTATAGGTCTGCACTACACAGTACAGTATAGGCCTGCACTACATACTACAGTATAGGCCTGCTCTACACACCACAGTATATACCTGCACTACACACTACAGTATATGTCTGCACTACACACTACAGTATAGGCCTGGGTGCACTACACACTACAGTATATGTCTGCACTAAACACTACAGTATATGCCTGGGTGCCCTACACACCACAGTATATGTCTGCACTACACACTACAGTATAGGCCTGCACCACACACTACAGTATATTCCTGCACTACACACTACAGTATAGGCCTGCACTACACACTACAGTATAGGTCTGCACTACACACTACAGTATAGGCCTGGGTGCACTACACACTACAGTATATGTCTGCACTACACACTACAGTATAGGCCTGGGTGCACTACACACTACAGTATTTGTCTGCAGTAAACACTACAGTATATGCCTGGGTGCACTACACACTGCAGTATAGGCCTGGGTGCACTACACACTACAGTATAGGTCTGCACTACACACTACAGTATAGGCCTGCACTACACACTACAGTATAGGCCTGCACTACACACTACAGTATAGGTCTGCACTACACACTACATTATAGGCCTGCACTACATACTACAGTATAGGCCTGCTCTACACACCACAGTATATACCTGCACTACACACTACAGTATATGTCTGCACTACACACTACAGTATAGGCCTGGGTGCACTACACACTACAGTATATGTCTGCACTAAACACTACAGTATATGCCTGGGTGCTCTACACACTACAGTATATGTCTGCACTACACACTACAGTATAGGCCTGCACCACACTCTACAGTATATTCCTGCACTACACACTACAGTATAGGCCTGCACTACACACTACAGTATAGGTCTGCACTACACACTACAGTATAGGCCTGGGTGCACTACACACTACAGTATATGTCTGCACTACACACTACAGTATATGCCTGGGTGCCCTACACACTACAGTATAGGCCTGGGTGCACTACACACTACAGTATATGTCTGCACTACACACTACAGTATTTGTCTTCACTACACACTACAGTATAGGCCTGCACTACACACTACAGTATAGGCCTGCACTACACACTACAGTATATGTCTGCACTACACACTACAGTATAGGCCTGCACTACACACTACAGTATAGGTCTGCACTACACACTACAGTATTTGTCTGCAGTAAACACTACAGTATATGTCTGCACTACACACTACAGTATAGGCCTGCACTACACACTACAGTACAGGCCTGCACTACACACTACAGTACAGGCCTGCACTACACACTACAGTATAGGTCTGCACTACACACTACAGTATAGGCCTGGGTGCACTACACACTACAGTATATGTCTGCACTACACACTACAGTATAGGCCTGCCCTACACACTACAGTATAGGCCTGCACTACACACTACAGTATAGGCCTGGGTGCACTACACACTACAGTATATGTCTGCACTACACACTACAGTATAGGCCTGGGTGCACTACACACTACAGTATAGGCCTGCACTTCACACTAAAGTATAGGTCTGCACCACACACTACAGTATAGGCCTGCACTACACACTACAGTATAGGCCTGCTCTACACACTACAGTATAGGCCTGCTCTACACACTACAGTATAGGCCTGCACTACACACTACAGTATAGGTCTGCACTACACACTACAGTATAGGCCTGCACTACACACTACAGTATATACCTGCACTACACACTACAGTATATGTCTGCACTAAACACTACAGTATATGCCTGGGTGCCCTACACACTACAGTATATGTCTGCACTACACACTACAGTATAGGCCTGCACCACACACTACAGTATATTCCTGCACTACACACTACAGTATAGGCCTGCACTACACACTACAGTATATGTCTGCACTACACACTACAGTATAGTCCTGGGTGCACTACACACTACAGTATATGTCTGCACTACACACTACAGTATAGGCCTGGGTGCACTACACACTACAGTATTTGTCTGCAGTAAACACTACAGTATATGCCTGGGTGCCCTACACACTGCAGTATAGGCCTGGGTGCACTACACACTACAGTATAGGTCTGCACTACACACTACAGTATAGGTCTGCACTACACACTACAGTATAGGCCTGCACTACACACTACAGTATAGGTCTGCACTACACAGTACAGTATAGGCCTGCACTACATACTACAGTATAGGCCTGCTCTACACACCACAGTATATACCTGCACTACACACTACAGTATATGTCTGCACTACACACTACAGTATAGGCCTGGGTGCACTACACACTACAGTATATGTCTGCACTAAACACTACAGTATATGCCTGGGTGCCCTACACACCACAGTATATGTCTGCACTACACACTACAGTATAGGCCTGCACCACACACTACAGTATATTCCTGCACTACACACTACAGTATAGGCCTGCACTACACACTACAGTATAGGTCTGCACTACACACTACAGTATAGGCCTGGGTGCACTACACACTACAGTATATGTCTGCACTACACACTACAGTATAGGCCTGGGTGCACTACACACTACAGTATTTGTCTGCAGTAAACACTACAGTATATGCCTGGGTGCACTACACACTGCAGTATAGGCCTGGGTGCACTACACACTACAGTATAGGTCTGCACTACACACTACAGTATAGGCCTGCACTACACACTACAGTATAGGCCTGCACTACACACTACAGTATAGGTCTGCACTACACACTACATTATAGGCCTGCACTACATACTACAGTATAGGCCTGCTCTACACACCACAGTATATACCTGCACTACACACTACAGTATATGTCTGCACTACACACTACAGTATAGGCCTGGGTGCACTACACACTACAGTATATGTCTGCACTAAACACTACAGTATATGCCTGGGTGCTCTACACACTACAGTATATGTCTGCACTACACACTACAGTATAGGCCTGCACCACACTCTACAGTATATTCCTGCACTACACACTACAGTATAGGCCTGCACTACACACTACAGTATAGGTCTGCACTACACACTACAGTATAGGCCTGGGTGCACTACACACTACAGTATATGTCTGCACTACACACTACAGTATATGCCTGGGTGCCCTACACACTACAGTATAGGCCTGGGTGCACTACACACTACAGTATATGTCTGCACTACACACTACAGTATTTGTCTTCACTACACACTACAGTATAGGCCTGGGTGCACTACACACTACAGTATATGCCTGGGTGCCCTACACACTACAGTATAGGCCTGGGTGCACTACACACTACAGTATAGGCCTGCACTACACACTACAGTATATGTCTGCACTACACACTACAGTATAGGCCTGGGTGCACTACACACTACAGTATATGTCTGCACTACACACTACAGTATATGCCTAGGTGCCCTACACACTACAGTATAGGCCTGGGTGCCCTACACACTACAGTATATGCCTGCACTACACACTACAGTATATGGCTGCACTACACACTACAGTATAGGCCTGCACTGCACACTACAGTATATTCCTGCACTACACACTACAGTATAGGCCTGCACCACACACTACAGTATAGTCCTGCACTACACACTACAGTATATGCCTGCACCACACACTACAGTATATGTGCATGCAGCTTTGCAATTCCGTCCTAAGGTGAATCACCTGCAAAGTTATTGAGTTCAAATGTGCTGATCCCGGTGAATTGCGGCTGTTCCCTCAGAAAGAAGAGGACACAAATGCTTTGGGATATATTTTATTTTCACACAAATCCAGGAGCGCGAAAGCACGTTATACAAACTATGAGAAATCCCGGTGACTTGTGAGTAATAATTAAGTATAGAGTGGGATGGGAGGTGAGTCAGAACCGGTGAGTAATGCTAGAATCCATTGTATAATAATCCATGATAGATAAAACCAAGAAGGCATCTATTTCTTTCCACCCATTCCGCTGCGTTCTGCAGCTCGCCATAATCTCTTCCGCCCCCGGCTTGTTATTTGTTACCCCACTCGTATTACTCACAACAAATGCTGCTTCTTTGTACATTATTACGTCTATCACTGATGGGAAAAATGTTACCGTGCACTCTGCTCATTTCATTCCCCACATACCTTGCAACCCATTACTGCTGCCTAATTTATTTGCTAAATTATTTGCAGCACCAATGTACAAAAAACACATACAGGTACATCCCTACGCTGTGTATGTAAGTGGTCAAACTAGCGGTCACTTCACTGCTATATCGGGACCCCCGGCGTGCTGCTGCGCATGTGTGGTCCTACCACCACACATGTGCGACAGTCACTGCCGGGGAGGGTTCCAGAGGAACCCTCTTGTGGTAAATGTTGTGCACTGTAGGCCATAGTCTGAATCTGACAGCTTTGCAGCCCGATAGAAGCTGCGGTCCTTCCTTCATACATGCAGGTGATACCTAATATTTGCGAGTATCCCCCGAAAACGTGTTTGTTTTATTTTAGGGGATTTACCACTAATAAAATTTGATAAATAGGTTAAATTATGTTCTGGAATGTCAACAGAAGAATTGGCAAGCGCCATATGTATGGTTTATTTTATACCTGTAAAAATGTGTGTATATATATATATATATATATATAATTATATATATATATATATATATCATGGAATAAAGCACCCTATATTACTTTGAAAGTCCTTTGGAGTGACACCGGATCCTTCGCTTATGGGATGATTGTTGACTATAAATATATAAATATATATATATATATATATATCTATCTATATATTTATTATATATATATATATATATATTTATTATATATATATATTTTATATATATATATATATATATATATATATATAGATGTATTTCTTCTATTAGTAAATAATCCAGGGGATCTATAAAAAAAACATTTTGCATGATGATTATAATTATTATTATTATGTTAATATTTTATTCTTATTATTTTATTTTTATTTTTTTTAAAACAACATTTAAACTTAACAGCCTCTCAGGAGCACGGAGGGTTAAAAAGTTTGTAGACTGCATAAAAAAAATATAAAAAATTTAATAATACCTAACAGTAATCTTGGCTGTCTGCTAAGTCTTCGTGTAGTGAATAGGGAAGGGAGGGGGTAGACAGAAAAACTTCAATAAACAAAAAGAAATGTGTTTATTAATTTTTTTTGGTTAGAAGGCAGAAAAATGTATAACACTAAAGTTTGCAAATCATCTTAATATCAGCTGGTAATATGATATTTTCTATGTGCAGGCTATTTGAAATACATTGTATGAATATTTTATTTATCTTGTTTTTTTATTTTTTTTAGGTGTATTTCACTAGGCTCAGGGCACCTGATTGTATTCAGTCTTAATCATCTGGTCCTCTTTGTGGAACCTATTTATTAACCAATTTCTATAATGAGTGCTGACAGCAGTACAGAGTATTCCAAGAGATTCTTTCCAGGTCTTGTGGGAGGAAGTGTCCTGACTCCTGCCCATTGTGTTGTGACCAGGGCTGTGCAAGGTTTCTGGGTGCCCTGGGCAACATTTCACCCACCATCCCCTGCTCCCTCTAATTCCTAATAGGCCACACATTGCTGACCCCAATTTATAATATACTATATAGAAATACCCCAACTATTATGTCAACAGCAGAGCCTCAAAATCAAACTGTACCTCATAATACTTCCCTAATACAAAATATACCATATATTTGTGCCCCCAATATATAATATGCCAAATAGCTGTGCTCAAATACATAATATGCCACACATTTGTTCCCCCAATACATAATATACCACGCAATTGTGCCCCAAATACATAATATTCAACACAGCTGTGTCCTAAAGCTTATCGTATGCACATAGCTGTATCCCCAATTCATAATTGTGCTACAAATCAATGCTCCCAATACATAAAACCTGCCACACAGCTGTGCCCCCAATACATAAGCCACAGATTTGTGCCCCCAATACATAATATGCCACACATTTGTGCCCAAATACATAATATGCCACACAGTTGTGCCCAAATACACAATATGCCACACAGTTGTGACCCAAATTTGTTGTATGCCACACAGCTGCGAATTATGCCACACAATCAGCTCTATTTACTACAATCCGCATATTGAATGCGGATTGTAGTGTGATATTACCGAGTGAATTCGCATTGCGAATTCAGGCAATATCACAGGGATTTACTATAAATCCCTTGCAGGGACAGAGCTTGCGATAAAGCTCTGTCCCTGCGGATCCCATCCGCACTCTAGTCGCGGTATTTTCGGAAAAAATACTGCGACTAAGAGCCCGCGCATGCGCCGACCCACCGTCGCTACTACCCCCCCACCGACGCTAAGCCCCGCCCCCCGCGATCGCGGACCCAGCGACCCCCCCTCCCCCCCCCCGCGACCCCCCCTCCCTTCTTTACACTTACCTGCACCTCCTGGCCTCCGGTGATCTTCTCCGGGCTTCCCGATCAGGTGATCTCCCATACTGCACTGGGACCCGATCACCTGATGACCGGGCCGCAGTGCACTGTGGGAGACCAGCTGACCGGAGAGGAGCCATCACCGGAGGCCCGATCACCGGTCCCTGGATTCAGGTAAGGAAAAAAAAAATGTTTAATTTTTTTTTCTTTTTTTTACAGCAATCAGCTTGCAGTCCGCTTAGACCACATAGCTGATTACTGGTACCGGCTCTGCTCTCCCCGTTAGAGCAGAGTGGGAGCCCGGTAACCGGGGGAGACCCTGGATAACGCCACCTCCAGGTGGCGTTATTATCACAGGGCTTCCCCCGGTATTTTTTTACAATTTATTTTTAGTAACTTGCACACAGATCACATTTCCCATTACAATTATGGGAAATGCGATCTGCTTTACTAAAAATAGAAGTAGAAGTAGTAATGGAGTAGAATTTTACTAATTCTACTCCAATTGCCCTGTAATAACTACAGGTGAAACTAAAATAATGTGAAAAGGGTGTGAAAACACCCTTTTTCACTTTATTTTAGTAAAAATAATGTTAATAAATAGAGCCCAATGTCCCCAATACATATGCTACACATGTGCCCCAAATTCTTTATATGCCATACAGCTCTGCCATATTACATTATGCCACACATCCATGCCCCAATACATATTTATGCCGCACATCTGTGTCCCAATATATGCCAGCACCCAATAACCCCCCCCCTCCCCGCAACATACACACACTCATCCTGCCAGCACTCATTTAAAAATACATTTCACCATCAGTATATCAGGAGAGGAGTGATGTGTTAGTGAGGACAGGGCTGCATGTGACAGGGACAGTGACATGATGTGAGGAGGGGAATGGAGGCAGCAGGAAGTCACAGACCAATAGTTATATAGTGGGAGGAGCAGGTTCCCCCAGCAGCACAGAGTATATCATGAGAGGAGTGACGTGTTAGTGAGGACAGGGCTGCATGTGACAGGGGCAGTGACATGATGTGAGGAGGGGAATGGAGGCAGCAGGAGGTCACTGAGAATTATATAGTGGGAGGAGCAGGGTTCCCCTGCAGCACAGAGTATATCAGGAGAGGAGTGACGTGTTAGTGAGGACAGGGCAGCATGTGACAGGGGCAGTGACATGATGTGAGGAGGGGAATGGAGGCAGCAGGAGGTCACTGACTGAGAGTTATATAATGGAAGGAGCAGGGTCCCCAGCAGCACAGAGTATATCAGGAGATGAGTGATGTGTCAGTGAGGACAGGGCTGCATGTGACAGGGGCAGTGACATGATGTGAGGAGGGGAATGGAGGCAGCAGGAAGCCACAGGCTGAGAGTTATATAATGGAAGGAGCAGGGTCCCCAGCAGCACAGAGTATATCAGGAGATGAGTGATGTGTCAGTGAGGACAGGGCTGCATGTGACAGGGGCAGTTACATGATGTGAGGAGGGGAATGGAGGCAGCAGGAAGCCACAGGCTGAGAGTTATATAATGGAAGGAGCAGGGTCCCCTGCAGCGCAGAGTATATCAGGAGATGAGTGATGTGTCAGTGAGGACAGGGCTGCATGTGACAGGGGCAGCGATATGATGTGAGGAGGGGAATGGAGGCAGCAGGAAGCCACAGACTGAGAGTTATATAGTGGGAGGAGCAGGGTCCCCAGCAGCACAGAGTATATCAGGAGGTGAGTGATGTGATAGTGAGGACAGGGCTGCATGTGACATGGGCAGTGACATGATGTGAGGAGGGGAATGGAGGCAGCAGGAAGTCACAGACTGAGAGTTATATAGTGTAAGGAGCAGGGTCCCCAGCAGCACAGAGTATATCAGGAGATGAGTGATGTGTTAGCGAGGACAGGGCTGCATGTGACATGGGCAGTGACATGATGTGAGGAGGGGAATGGGGGCAGCAGGAAGTCACAGACTGAGAGTTATATAGTGTAAGGAGCAGGGTCCCCAGCAGCACAGAGTATATCAGGAGATGAGTGATGTGTTAGCGAGGACAGGGCTGCATGTGACAGGGGCAGTGACATGATGTGAGGAGGGGAATGGAGGCAGCAGGAAGCCACAGGCTGAGAGTTATATAATGGAAGGAGCAGGGTCCCCAGCAGCACAGAGTATATCAGGAGATGAGTGATGTGTCAGTGAGGACAGGGCTGCATGTGACAGGGGCAGCGATATGATGTGAGGAGGGGAATGGAGGCAGCAGGAAGCCACAGACTGAGAGTTATATAGTGGGAGGAGCAGGGTTCCCCAGCAGCACAGAGTATATCAGGAGATGAGTGATGTGTCAGTGAGGACAGGGCTGCATGTGACAGGGGCAGTGACATGATGTGAGGAGCGGAATAGAGGCAGCAGGAAGCCACAGGCTGAGAGTTATATAGTGGGAGGAGCAGGGTCCCCAGCAGCACAGAGTATATCAGGAAATGAGTGATGTGTCAGTGAGGACAGGGCTGCATGTGACATGGGCAGTGACATGATGTGAGGTAGGGAATGGAGGCAGCAGGAAGTCACAGACTGAGAGTTATATAGTGTAAGGAGCAGGGTCCCCAGCAGCACAGAGTATATCAGGAGATGAGTAATGTGTTAGCGAGGACAGGGCTGCATGTGACAGGGGCAGTGACATGATGTGAGGAGGGGAATGGAGGCAGCAGGAAGCCACAGGCTGAGAGTTATATAATGGAAGGAGCAGGGTCCCCAGCAGCACAGAGTATATCAGGAAAGGAGTGACGTGTTAGTGAGGACAGGGCTGCATGTGACACGGGCAATGACATGATGTGAGGAGGGGAATGGAGGCAGCAGGAAGTCACAGACCGATAGTTATATAGTGGGAGGAGCAGGTTCCCCCAGCAGCACAGAGTATATCAGGAGAGGAGTGACGTGTTAGTGAGGACAGGGCTGCATGTGACAGGGGCAGTGACATGATGTGAGGAGGGGAATGGAGGCAGCAGGAGGTCACTGAGAGTTATATAGTGGGTGGAGCAGGGTCCCCCTGCAGCACAGAGTATATCAGGAGAGGAGTGACGTGTTAGTGAGGACAGGGCTGCATGTGACAGGGGCAGTGACATGATGTGAGGAGGGGAATGGAGGCAGCAGGAGGTCACTGACTGAGAGTTACATAGTGGGAGGAGCAGGGTCCCCCTGCAGCACAGAGTATATCAGGAGATGAGTGATGTGTCAGTGAGTACAGGGCTGCATGTGACAGGGGCAGTGACATGATGTGAGGTAGGGAATGGTGACATTGGTACCCATGCTCGTTTGCATGTGTTTTAATGTCAGAAGGCAGCTCGTCTCAGGCCACAGGTGCTGTAATCCATCTGGTATTACTTTTCATTCATTCATTCTGCAGAGAAGAAGAATTAATCTGTACTTCCCTCCTGTACGTCTGGAGTTGCGATGTACCTGGAGGCAAGTAGACTACTATGAGGCAATTAGCATATTGTATAATTAGTGATGACCATATGGATTTTATCCCTTTTTATAAATTGTTCAATCTCCTTTAAAGAACAAACCCAGATATAATTCTTGATTTACAGTTTGCTTGCTGGAAGTTGTAGGCTATTATACATAGTGCTCAGCTGGGGTGGTATGGTGTTAGGGAGTAATTAGTGTATGAAGAAGAAGCTGATGTAGTGTCACAGGATGTGGGAAGTATGAGGCTGCAGGTCAGCATTCCAGTTGAGATATTTTCACAAGACAGATGATGCACAGGGTGTACGGCGGAGGCCCTTTCCATCAGATGCTTGGTCAGAGGAGGACAGGTGCTGTGTATGTTTAATTATTTAAGTAACTTGTCAGCACATTGTTTCCGGGCAGAGACACAAGGTGCAAAAAAAATAAAATAAAAAACACACTCTCATATGTTATTCTGAAACCTAGCAGAATGTGGGTTATACAGATATACAGTCATCTTAAACAATCCAAATTCTACAACAAAATGGCGACAGGAGAAGACTCATATTTAGGAGTGGCTGACTCATCTGGCCTTGACCCTAGTGAGATGACCGGGAGTGCGCCAATCCAGACAGCCCAAATGTGACCGACCGTTTGCCTGGCCCATGCTACAGAGAACCCATCATCTATACGCATAGGGGAAGCCATCAACTATACACACAGGGGAAGCCATTTTGTGGTCAAATAATTTAGACATCACTGAGACATGGAGTGCCTCATGCCTCAATTATGTCATAATTTTAAATGGGAAAAACAATAGGTTGCATTCCATTGATTATTGTTTCATATAAACAATATGACTCCACAGTATAGGGAATGGGTACAATGTATTCCCCTGGTAATACTCAAAGCATTGACCTGCTCTATACTCACTATACCCCATCACACACTGAACATTCCTGTCCCCCGTTATGTCCAATACAGACTACTTTTGGGTTTCAGGGAGAGATTTATCCAAACTGACAAAATGAAGAAGTGGAGGTGTTGACCTCAGCAACCATTTAGCTTCCAGCTACGATTCATTTATTACATGCTATAAAATGATAACTAGTATCTGATTGGTTGCTATGGTCACATGTCCTCTTTATAAGGTTTCATAAATCTTGTCCTAAATTCCTATTAGAAAACACAAACACAGCCTTATTTCCCTTGCACGTTGTGATCTACCTTCAATCGCATGAGCAGCAAAGAGCTCGGGGGCACTTTCTAGCCATCTGTTGCAATAATAAATAAATGATAAGATGCCAGTAACCAGGATTTCCCCATACCCATTAGATTACGCGGTTAAATCTTCACCATCGGCTTTATGCAGAGCCATAACTAGACTTTTTGGTGCCCTGTGCCAGAAAGAGCATTGGCGCCCCCCTCATTATTCAAAGGGACATAATGCACCCAATAAAGGGCCATGGCTTCATGGGGAAGGGCCAGGGAAGATATAGGAGAGGCCAGGAGATGCCGGGGATAAATAGGGACATAATATAGTGCACCTGAGAGAGGGCCATGGCCTCATGGGGAAGGGCCAGGGAAGAGATGGGGAGGCCAGGAGATGCTGGGGATAAATAGGGACATAATATAGTGCACCTGAGAGAGGGTCATGGCCTCATGGGGAAGGGCCGGGGAAGAGATAGGGGAGGCCAGGAGATGCTGGGGATAAATAGGGACATAATATAGTGCACCTGAGCAGGGCAGTTTCTAGGGTCTGAGGCTCCCAGTGCGAGCAGTCAAAATGCGCCCCCCCCCCCTTCCCTCAAGAAGCAGTAATATTGTGGGCGTGGCCTAATCATGGGGGGTGTGGTACCACAGTAAGGGAGCGTTGTCTTGAAAGACCACAGAATGTCAGCTGCTGTGACTACTGAGCCCAGGGGTGGCTAACCTGTCAGAGGCAAAGCGCTGAAAAATATATGTAGTTAAAAGAAAGACAGACATCATGCGCGCGCCGAAGGCGCGCGCGCTAAAAAATTGGGGTGTGGCCTAGCTGTCACAAACCCACGCCGCACTTGTGTGTGCATGCCTTTGGTGTGACCCCATTAGTAGTGCCCCCTATAGTCTTGTGCCCCTTGTAGTCATGTCCACATTAGTAATGTCCCCCACAGTGATGTCCCCAGTAGTAGAGCCCAGGTGCCCCCAGTGGTAGTGTTTCCCCCAGCAGAAGTGCCCCCAGAGTAATGTCCCCAGTAGTAGTGCCCAGGTGCCCCCAGTGGTAGTGTTTCCCCCAGCAGAAGTGCCCCCAGAGTAATGTCCCCAGTAGTAGTGCCCGAGTGCCCCCAGTAGTAGTGCCTCCCCCAGCAGACATGCCCCCCCCTCCAAGTATTGTCCCTAGTAAAAGCCGCGTGCACACACAAAAAAAAAAAAACACTAATACTTACCATAAGCCCCGCTCCGGCGTCCGCTCCGCTTGGCTGCTCCTCTGCACTATGGGAAAGACGTCATGAGTCATGACGTCTTTCCCATAGTGCACACTGGGGGAGCCGGAAGCCGGAGCTTCCGTCTCCGGCTGCTCTGCTCTGCCCTGACCTGCCGGGCGCCCGCTGGTAACTGAATCTCAGCAGGCGCCCGGCAGTTCACAGGCTTTCTACAGCAGGGGTCGGAGGAGGCGCGCCCCGTGCGATTGCACGGGTCGCCCGGCCCTAGAAACGGCCCTGCACCTGAGAGAGGACCATGGCCTCATGGGGAAGGGCCGGGGAACAGATAGGGGAGGCCAGGAGATGCTGGGGATAAATAGGGACATAATTTAGTGCACCTGAGAGAGGACCATGGCCTCATGGGGAAGGGCCAGGGAAGAGATAGGGGAGGCCAGGAGATGCTGGGGATAAATAGGGACATAATATAGTGCACCTGAGAGAGGACCATGGCCTCATGGGGAAGGGCCAGGGAAGAGATAGGAGAGGCCAGGAGATGCTGGGGATAAATAGGGACATAATATAGGGCACCTGAGAGAGGGCCATGGCCTCATGGGGAAGAGCCAGGGAAGAGATAGGAGAGGCCAGGAGATGCTGGGGATAAATAGGGACATAATATAGTGCACCTGAGACAGGGCCATGGCCTCATGGGGAAGGGCCAGGGAAGAGATAGGGGAGGCCAGGAGATGCTGGGGATAAATAGGGACATAATATAGTGCACCTGAGAGAGGGCCATGGCCTCATGGGGAAGGGCCAGGGAAGAGATAGGAGAGGCCAGGATATGCTGGGGATGAAATTAGAGGAAGCTACAAGCAAGAATGATAATAAACAGAAATTTGACAGGCCCGATCAGCACCCTCTTACCTGTGGTGCCCTGTGCGATGGCACCGGTCGCACTACCATAGCTATGGCCCTGGCTTTACGCCTCGGTTCTACAGTAATGGTACAGTATGTACTTTCTAGATTGCTCTACTTATAAAGTGAGATCTGCCTATATCCTTACCCCATGCTCATTGTATTTGTTATGTGTGCCAGCATATTATAAAGAGCTGTATATCTGTTCTCAAGAGCATTCTCTAGTTTTCAACAGAGAATAATGGCTATGGGCCGCAGTCTGCCATCACTGGGGTACTCCATCCATCCCCACCACCTTCTCTCTTTACTCACTAGTTTGGATGTTTTGGCAATATTTTATAAACCTTGCTGACATTGCCAAGCAGCATAATAACCGTTCACATGGAGAACTAGGAGACGCACATACAGTACCAGGAGTTTCTTTTTATAGAAACCACATACATTCTAGGTGCAGATGGATAACATTATAGTACTGAGCAAATATAAAGCAGGAATGGCTAAAATAGAACCGTATAATGCAGATAGCAAGGTCAGACATATATCAGACATATATTATACTGGCAAATGTGAGCCAGGCGTTGCATATCATGGAAGAGATTAATAATGTGATGTAATAATGTGTGTTTTCCGCAGGACCATGTTTATGTATCTGGATGACCATCTCCAACAGAATTGGCGTAACTGGCAGGATCAATGTGAGTGGTCCAGGGGTCTGAGGAAAGGAGGTCATGTGTGGATCCCAAGAGTGTGAGTGTAAGTAGTAGGTGTGTTTGTAAGTGGAGTATATGGTGTGATTGGCAGTAGGTTGCTTGTGTCTGTGTTTTGCTACTGTCTGCAATGAAGGAATTATAGATATGTGGCAAATTAAAGACGCTCATAATGATATAAATATCTATCCTGGATCAGCTCAGGTGTGTTCCTTGTTAATCTGGCATACATTGCTCAAGAGTAATGTGCACGGGACAATGTATATATATCTGCCCTTGCGCATCAAGATGTGTCCCCATTATGTGTGCGCAGCATATGCACCAGGTTAGCAAACCATCATTGTCTATGCTGCCCTATTCTAGATGCAAAGGATACACCTAGAAAAATACATATATTCACTGATGCCCAGGTCTGCCTAGACCCTGTTTGCAAGAATGAGCCCTCCCTGAACTGGGAGAACGCCTCTTCACTCCTATGTATCCCCTTTCCAGTCGTAAGTGTAGATGCGATTATGTGACTCTGTATAGCCCATAGGTGTGTGCGACCAGTTTAGAAGCATACACAGGGCCTGATTCAGACCCGCTCGCTGAGCGCTCGCAAGCGGGTCAATGTTGCCCAAGTGCGGATGCGCAC
This sequence comes from Taudactylus pleione, assembly GCA_031769625.1. Classification (NCBI taxonomy): domain Eukaryota; kingdom Metazoa; phylum Chordata; class Amphibia; order Anura; family Myobatrachidae; genus Taudactylus; species Taudactylus pleione. The sequence goes on along the minus strand of JAUIMM010000962.1, from coordinate 226,893 downwards.
GACGGAGGCGGCTCCGTCGTGCGCATGCGCGAGACCCGAATAACGACGGCCAAGCCGTCATTATGGGTCTCGCACCAAAGGGCTTGTGCTGTTGATGGCGATAGACAGCACGCCCCCTTTGGTGGGCGTGCCGGGTGGCATAGCTGCCCAGACGGAGGCGTTCCCATGGGAACACCTAACGTCTGGGGCCGGCCCCACTGACATCACTAGTGATGTCAGTGGGAGTGCTTTTGGCTCTGATAGAGCCAAAAGCACTCCAGGGCTTGCGGCAGCGAGACCCTACCGCACGGTCTCGTCGCAAGCCCGATGGTCGCGATGGTCTTGTCCATCGTGACCATCATTTTGGCCGCTCGCTATAGCTGTGGGTGGTCATCTACAGCTATGCGAGCGGCCAGGAGGCCGCTCCAAAAGGTAGGAGGGACTGCCCTGATTCAGAGCGAGCTCTCTGTCAGAGTGTCCGGCTCTGAATCAGGGCCACAGTGCAAAGTCATGCAGGTAATGTTTCGCAAATGGGTGTTCATCGAACTCAGTGTCAGATTGTGTTTCTTAGCAATATTCTGAGTGGTTACCCAATTACCATACTGACCGGCTAGTGACACAGACTCTTTCAAGTTAAAGTCAAGAAATTATTGGTAGACAAGTGACAGGTTTAACTTCAAGACATGGAACATATTTTAATGAAAGCGGCCATTTCATTCCTATCAAAGGAAGCCTGCGTGATCCGTGCCAGGCTCTGCAGTTTTGTTAATTAGAGACAGATGAATCAGAAGGTTCTGCTTGCAGTCTGGAAGCGGCAGGAGAGGGAGCGGAGTTTACGGCTGCTCTCCGGTCTTTGGATCAGGGAATTGACTGGAGGGCGACTGAGCTTCATGTTCTGCAAGTAGTGTAAAGTGGTCAGAAAGCGAACAGATGGGAGGAAAACTCCGGCACGTTGAGAGCTGGCTTCGATTGTACGTGAGGCATAGAGCTGGGAGGCACTTTCCAGCCATCTGTTGCTAATAATAAATAAATGATAAGATGCCAAGTCTGGCTGAGCCGATCGTTAGCTCCAGCCTTGCTCAACAGCCGCTTCATCCATGAACCATAAAATCTTGGGAGCTTGCAGTTGGTGGCACCACCCAAAGACAGTAGAGGATAAAGCCAGGAACTTAGGCAAGCTCCCCATGTGCATTAATTTCTACAGTGTTACTGAGAGAACATGCCTCAGTCACTTTCACTAGGCATTTAGCCTGTATGAGGCAGCACCCAGAAAGGGCGAGGGGGATCATCAGCTACTGGACACATCCGTGGTTCCAGGATGAAGAGGGGCAGGAAAGGTGACCTTCGTGGGATATGGTCGTATTACTATTATGATCCTTTATTTATATGGCGCCACAAGGGTTCTGCGGCACCTTACAAAGTACATAAACAAATGAGCACACAAAATAACAGTTATTAACAGTACAAACAATGCAGGACAAGTACATGATTTATAAACATTGCTGCATAACACTTAGATAAGCAGCAGGGTGTCAGCAACCAAGTGTTAGGTGCTGTTGTAAATTAAAGTATACAGTAAGTAAGGCAAGGAGACGCACGTGAGGAAAGAGGGCCCTGCTCGTGAGAGCTTACATGCTAAAGGGGAGGGACAGACAAATGGGTGACACAGATGGGCTGGATTGTTAGGAAGGAGCATGGAGTAGTGAGTTAGGATTAGCGCTGGAGAATTTTGAGGGGTCTTGAGAGCCAATTTGAAGATTAAGGGCCAGGAAGCAAAGTTATCGAGAAATTTTGAGCTAAGGCCAGGGGAAGGGAAAAAGGCAGCTACTCAAAGAAGTTGGAAGAGGTGAATATCATGAGCATTGAATGGAAAGAATGAAATGGAGACTTTAGAAGGTAAGAGTTGGTAGGAGTGACCAGACGATAGAAGTGCCCCAACACCAACACCGTGGCAACCTCCAGGCCAGGGTGTGAGAGAATGTGAGGCCCCCAAAGGAGATGGCTGCAGGAGAAGTGGTGTCAGATGGGTAAATACATGAATTGGTGATTGCTAGGAGTTTCAAGGAGTTGGAGATGAAGCTGTCATGGACGGGGACCAGTATATTATAGACAGAACTGGCTTTTCAGAGGGCACAAGAGCAGGGCCGGTTCTATGGTTACGCATGGTACGCGGCCGCGTAAGGCGCCACGTAGTGAAGGGCGCCGCGGCCGCGACCATGCTGAATTACCGCGGTGCAGACTGTGTCTCTGTGACACAGCTGCACCGCGCGTGTAGCGCTGACCGGACGGAGTTCGGTCAGCGCTACACAGTGCCAAACACACAGCCGCCGGCTCCGGCAACTGTGTGTTTGTTTCAGCAACTGATGAGAGTCTGTCAGACTCTCATCGGCTGCTGTAGCTCCCACTGCGGGAGCCATCTTCCGGCTCCCGCAGTGGGTAATGGGAGAGACGTCGTCATGACGACGTCTCTCCCATAATGCAAAGCGGCCATGGAGAATGGTCGGGAGTAACGGATATCGGCGGCGGGAGCAGGAGCGGGGGGTTCAGGTAAGTGGGTTTTTTTTTGTTTTGTTTTTTATAACGTGCGTCTCTACTGGGGGCTACAAGGGGGGATTACTACTGGGGGCACTTGAAGGGGGGGATTACTACTGGGAGCACTTGAAGGGGGGGACTACTACTGGGGGCACTCGAAGGGGGGGACTACTACTGGGGGCACTTGAAGGGGGGATTACTATTGGGGGCACTTGAAGGGGGGGACTACTACTGGGGGCACTTGAAGGGGGGATTACTACTGGGGGCACTTGAAGGGGGGACTACTACTGGGGGCACTTGAAGGGGGGGACTACTACTGGGGGCACTTGAAGGGGGGATTACTATGGGGGCACTTGAAGGGGGGATTACTACTGGGGCACTTGAAGGGGGGATTACTACTGGGGGAACTTGAAGGGGGATTACAGGGGGCACTAGAAGGGAGGATTACTATTGGGGCACTTGAAGGGGGGATTACTACTGGGGGCACTTGAAGGGGGGGATTACTACTGGGGGCACTTGAAGGGGGGATTACTACTGGGGCACTTGAAGGGGGAATTACTACTGGGGGTACTTGAAGGGGGGATTACTACTGGGGGAACTTGAAGGGGGATTACAGGGGGCACTAGAAGGGAGGATTACTACTGGGGCACTTGAAGGGGGATTACTACTGGGGGCACTTGAAGGGGGGATTACTACTGGGGGCACAGGAAGGGGGGATTACTACTATGGGCACTTGAAGGGGGGGATTACTACTGGGGACACAGGAAGGAGGGATTACTACTGGGGCACTTGAAGGGGGGATTACTACTGGGGGTACTTGAAGGGGGGATTACTACTGGGGGTACTTGAAGGGGGGATTACTACTGGGGGAACTTGAAGGGGGATTACAGGGGGCACTAGAAGGGAGGATTACTACTGGGGCACTTGAAGGGGGGATTACTACTGGGGGCACTAGAAGGGGGGACTACTGGGGGCACTTGAAGGGGGGATTACTGTTGGGGGCACTACTACTGGGGGCACTTGAAGGGGGGCTACTACTGGGGGCACTTGAAGGGAGGATTACTACTGGGGGAAACTACTACTGGGGGCACTACATGGGGGAGAAACCTCCACTGGGGGCACAACAATGGGGGGACTACTACAAGGGGGGACTACTAGGGGCACTACAAGAGGGGGGACTACTACTGGGGGCACTGTATAAGCATACTAATGGGGGCACAAGGGGCACTGCACAGGGGGGACCACTACCGCGGGCACTGCATAGGGGGGGCGCCAAAAAACCTACTCGCTTACCAAAAAATTTGGGCTAGGGCCGGCCCTGCACAAGAGAGAGGGACAGAGTTAAGCGGAGAGAGAGATGAATAAGATTATTAGGGTTGCTGTAGTGTGGAGTTGTGATTGATTAAGAGCATTGGAATGAGGATAGTGTGGGTATGTGGTGGGCTTCCAACTGAGGAAGGGTAACAGCAGGTAGTGGGCAAGGTGGAGGTTTGGAGTGTGGGTGGAGAAGAGGAAAGGTGACTTGGAGAAAAGGGAGGGTGCAGGGCTGGTAGATGTAAAGCCACAACTACAATAGTATACAGGGGCAGGCTCCGCTGGGGGGCAGGGGGCCATGTGTCCCTTGGGCCAGTGCACTATTGAATGATTTGGGCAGGCAGCATTATTTGGAGATGTGTCCAGCTTGGGACACACATCTCCGATCAGAGCTGCCTTGACTGCGCATCAGCCCCAACGCCAGAGTGGATGCAGCAGCACTGCAGTTTATAGTTGTCGCCGGCAATGAACCAATTGTGGACCGGCGGCCAATCAAAGAGAGGAATCAGCAATGGCACTTTAAGTTTGGCACCGGCCGCTAGCCAATCACAGCTTGTGGTCCAACAGCCAATCAGAAGTAGTTGCTTTTGATTGGCTGTCGGTTTAAACTGCCACCTCATCAGCGGCTCTGCCCTCATGCCCTGGCGCTGGGGCCAGATAATCTGTCCCAGTGCAGATCAAAGATGTGCGTGTCCTTGCATTGTGCTGGATAGACCACTGCCTGCCAAGGGACGGGGAGGAAGAGAAAAAGTGCCCCTGCTTGGTGCCGAGCCACCCACGGAGAACCACGGCCGGCAAGAGGACAGGGAGGAAGAGTTTCAGCCGCTTTCTGCCAGCACAGATGGACTGAGAGGTACTGGGGGCGAGGTGAGCACTGTGAGTACAGGGGATGAGAGAGGGACGTAGAGAGTGAGAGGTGGAGGGGATAGGAGGGGGACGTAGGCAGTGAGAGTGCAGGGGATAGGAGAGGGGAGTAGGCAGTGAGAGTACAGGGGGTAGGAGATTGACATAGGCAGTGAGAGTGCTGGGGGTAGGAGAGGGACATAGGCAGTGAGAGTGCTGGGGGTAGGAGAGGGACATAGGCAGTGAGAGTGCAGGGGGTAGGAGAGGGACATAGGCAGTGAGAGTGCAGGGGGTAGGAGAGGGGAGTAGGCAGTGAGAGTGCAGGGGGTAGGAGAGGGACATAGGCAGTGAGAGTGCAGGGGTAGGAGAGGGACATAGGCAGTGAGAGTACAGGGAGTAGGAGAGGGACGTAGGCAGTGAGAGTGCAGGGGGTAGGAGAGGGACATAGGCAGTGAGAGTGCAGTTGGTAGGAGAGGGAAGTAGGCAGTGAGAGTGCTGGGGGTAGGAGAGGGACATAGGCAGTGAGAGTGCAGGGGGTAGGAGAGGGACATAGGCAGTGAGAGTGCAGGGGGTAGGAGAGGGACATAGGCAGTGAGAGTGTAGGGGGTAGGTGAGGGACATAGGCAGTGAGAGTGCAGGGGGTAGGAGAGGGACATAGGCAGTGAGAGTGCAGGTGGTAGGAGAGGGGAGTAGGCAGTGAGAGTGCAGGGGATAGGAGAGGGACATAGGCAGTGAGAGTGCAGGTGGTAGGAGAGGGACATAGGCAGAGAGACTGCTGGGGGTAGGAGAGGGACATAGGCAGTGAGAGTGCAGGGGGTAGGAGAGGGACATAGGCAGTGAGAGTGCTGGGGGTAGGAGAGGGACATAGGGCCTGATTCAGAGCCGTTCGCTATTTGTGGTCGTTCGTTCAAAAACAAGGGGTGGCTATTCAAATGATCCGTTCGCAAATTGCAGTCTGTTCCCACCTCTAAGTCTGAACGAGCGAGCAAAACATACGCTCGTTTTTTTGATAAAAACGCCCCCTGGCCGCACGCATCATACGTCATGTCCGCTATTTATTAGATTAATCGAGTACATCGTACAGCGTATGAACTGCTCGCTATTCTTGTGGTTGGTGTTTTCAACCGCTATTTTGCGAGCAGTTCTGAGTTAAAAAAAACCAAGTGACGTGGTCAATGACGCTGCTGTATTAATTATGCACTCCCTTAAAACGCCCGCTTTGACCTTTAAGCACGCCTGCGTTCGGATCTCCACTCCCCGTTTTCAAGCACCTTCCCCTGTTACCACCCACATACGCCTCATTCTGTCACTCAAAATAGCAGGCCCTCGCTATATTGCGTACCAATGATTTTCGGCCGCACTGACTGGTTCGCGCATGCGTACTAAAAACCGTACGCATGCGCAGATGTGCGAACATCGCTCGGAACGAGCGTACTGCCGCTAGCGAGTGGCTCTGAATGAGGGCCATAGGCAGTGAGAGTGCAGGTGGTAGGAGAGGGACATAGGCAGAGAGAGTGCTGGGGGTAGGAGAGGGACATAGGCAGTGAGAGTGCAGGTGGTAGGAGAGGGACATAGGCAGAGAGAGTGCAGGAGGTAGGAGAGGGACATAGGCAGTGAGAGTGCAGGTGGTAGGAGAGGGACATAGGCAGAGAGAGTGCTGGGGGTAGGAGAGTGCTGGGGGTAGGAGAGGGACATAGTCAGTGAGAGTGCTGGGGGTAGGAGAGGGACATAGGCAGTGAGAGTGCTGGGGGTAGGAGAGGGACATAGGCAGTGAGAGTGCTGGGGGTAGGAGAGGGACATAGGCAGTGAGAGTGCAGGTGGTAGGAGAGGGACATAGGCAGTGAGAGTGCTGGGGGTAGGAGAGGGACATAGGCAGTGAGAGTGCTGGGGGTAGGAGAGGGACATAGGCAGTGAGAGTGCAGGGGGTAGGAGAGGGACATAGGCAGTGAGAGTGCTGGGGGTAGGAGAGGGACATAGGCAGTGAGAGTGCTGGGGGTAGGAGAGGGACATAGGCAGTGAGAGTGCAGGGGGTAGGAGAGGGACATAGGCAGTGAGAGTGCAGGGGGTAGGAGAGAGACAAAGGCAGTGAGAGTGCTGGGGGTAGGAGAGGGACATAGGCAGTGAGAGTCCAGGGGTAGGAGAGGGACATAGGCAGAGAGAGTGCTGGGGGTAGGAGAGGGAAATAGGCAGAGCGAGTGCTGGGGGTAGGAGAGGGACATAGGCAGTGAGAGTGCAGGGGGAAGGAGAGGGACATAGGCAGTGAGACTGCTGGGGGTAGGAGAGGGACATAGGCAGTGAGAGTGCTGGGGGTAGGAGAGGGACATAGGCAGTGAGAGTGCAGGGGGTAGGAGAGGGACATAGGCAGTGAGAGTGCTGGGGGTAGGAGAGGGACATAGGCAGTGAGAGTCCAGTGGTAGGAGAGGGACATAGGCAGAGAGAGTGCTGGGGGTAGGAGAGGGACATAGGCAGAGAGAGTGCTGGTGGTAGGAGAAGGACATAGGCAGTGAGAGTGCAGGTGGTAGGAGAGGGACATAGGCCGTGAGAGTGCTGGGGGTAGGAGAGGGACATAGACAGTGAGAGTGCAGGTGGTAGGCAGTGAAAGTGCAGGGGGTAGAAGAGGGACATAGGCAGTGAGAGTGCAGGTGGTAGGAGAGGGACATAGGCAGAGAGAATGCTGGGGGTAGGAGAGGGACATAGGCAGTGAGAGTGCAGGGGGTAGGAGAGGGACATAGGCAGTGAGAGTGCAGGGGGTAGGAGAGAGACATAGGCAGTGAGAGTGCTGGGGGTAGGAAAGGAACATAGGCAGTGAGAGTCCAGGGGTAGGAGAGGGACATAGGCAGAGAGAGTGCTGGGGGTAGGAGAGGGACATAGGCAGAGAGAGTGCTGGGGGTAGGAGAGGGACATAGGCAGTGAGAGTGCTGGGGGTAGGAGAGGGACATTGGCAGTGAGAGTGCTGGGGGTAGGAGAGGGACATAGGCAGTGAGAGTGCAGGGGGTAGGAGAGGGACATAGGCAGAGAGAGCGCTGGGGGTAGGAGAGGGACATAGGCAGTGAAAGTGCAGGGGGTAGAAGAGGGACATAGGCAGTGAGAGTGCTGGGGGTAGGAGAGGGACATAGGCAGTGAGAGTGCTGGGGGTAGGAGAGTGACATAGGCAGTGAGAGTGCAGGGGGTAGGAGAGGGACATAGGCAGTGAGAGTGCAGGGGGTAGGAGAGAGACATAGGCAGTGAGAGTGCTGGGGGTAGGAGAGAGACATAGGCAGAGAGAGTGCTGGGGTAGGAGAGGGACAAGGGCAGTGAGAGTGCAGAGGGTAGGAGAGGGACATAGGCAGTGAGAGTACAGGGAGTAGGAGAGGGACGTAGGCAGTGAGAGTGCAGGGGGTAGGAGAGGGACGTAGGCAGTGAGAGTGCAGTTGGTAGGAGTGGGAAATAGGCAGTGAGAGTGCTGGGGGTAGGAGAGGGACATAGGCAGTGAGAGTGCAGGGGGTAGGAGAGGGACATAGGCAGTGAGAGTGCAGGGGGTAGGAGAGGGACATAGGCAGTGAGAGTGTAGGGGGTAGGGGAGGGACATAGGCAGTGAGAGTGCAGGGGGTAGGAGAGGAACATAGGCAGTGAGAGTGCAGGTGGTAGGAGAGGGGAGTAGGCAGTGAGAGTGCAGGGGATAGGAGAGGGACATAGGCAGTGAGAGTGTAGGTGGTAGGAGAGGGACATAGGCAGAGAGAGTGCTGGGGGTAGGAGAGGGACATAGGCAGTGAGAGTGCAGGGGGTAGGAGAGGGACATAGGCAGTGAGAGTGCTGGGGGTAGGAGATGGACAGAGGCAGTGAGAGTGCTGGGGGTAGGAGAGGGACATAGGCAGTGAGAGTGCAGGTGGTAGGAGAGGGACATAGGCAGAGAGAGTGCTGGGGGTAGGAGAGGGACATAGGCAGTGAGAGTGCAGGGAGTAGGAGAGGGACGTAAACAGTGAGAGTGCAGGTGGTAGGAGAGGGACATATGCAGTGAGAGTGCTGGGGGTAGGAGAGGGACATAGGCAGTGAGAGTGCAGGGGGTAGGAGAGGGACGTAAACAGTGAGACTGCAGGTGGTAGGAGAGAGACATAGGCAGTGAGAGTGCTGGGGGTAGGAGAGAGACATAGGCAGAGAGAGTGCTGGGGGTAGGAGTGGGACATAGGCAGTGAGAGTGCAGGGGGTAGGAGAGGGACATAGGCAGTGAGAGTGCTGGGGGTAGGAGAGGGACATAGGCAGTGAGAGTGCTGGGGGTAGGAGAGGGACATAGGCAGTGAGAGTGCAGGGGGTAGGAGAGGGACATAGGCAGTGAGAGTGCAGGGGGTAGGAGAGAGACAAAGGCAGTGAGAGTGCTGGGGGTAGGAGAGGGACATAGGCAGTGAGAGTCCAGGGGTAGGAGAGGGACATAGGCAGAGAGAGTGCTGGGGGTAGGAGAGGGAAATAGGCAGAGCGAGTGCTGGGGGTAGGAGAGGGACATAGGCAGTGAGAGTGCAGGGGGAAGGAGAGGGACATAGGCAGTGAGACTGCTGGGGGTAGGAGAGGGACATAGGCAGTGATAGTGCTGGGGGTAGGAGAGGGACATAGGCAGTGAGAGTGCAGGGGGTAGGAGAGGGACATAGGCAGTGAGAGTGCTGGGGGTAGGAGAGGGACATAGGCAGTGAGAGTCCAGTGGTAGGAGAGGGACATAGGCAGAGAGAGTGCTGGGGGTAGGAGAGGGACATAGGCAGAGAGAGTGCTGGGGGTAGGAGAGGGACATAGGCAGTGAGAGTGCAGGGGGTAGGAGAGGGACATAGGCAGTGAGAGTGCTGGGGGTAGGAGAGGGACATAGGCAGTGAGAGTGCAGGTGGTAGGAGAGGGACATAGGCAGTGAGAGTGCAGGTGGTAGGAGAGGGACATAGGCAGTGAGAGTGCTGGGGGTAGGAGAGGGACATAGGCAGTGAGAGTGCAGGTGGTAGGAGAGGGACATAGGCAGAGAGAGTGCTGGGGGTAGGAGAGGGACATAGGCAGTGAGAGTCCAGGGGTAGGAGAGGGACATAGGCAGAGAGAGTGCTGGGGGTAGGAGAGGGACATAGGCAGAGAGAGTGCTGGGGGTAGGAGAGGGACATAGGCAGTGAGAGTGCTGGGGGTAGGAGAGGGACATTGGCAGTGAGAGTGCTGGGGGTAGGAGAGGGACATAGGCAGAGAGAGCGCTGGGGGCAGGAGAGGGACATAGGCAGTGAAAGTGCAGGGGGTAGAAGAGGGACATAGGCAGTGAGAGTGCTGGGGGTAGGAGAGGGACATAGGCAGTGAGAGTGCTGGGGGTAGGAGAGTGACATAGGCAGTGAGAGTGCAGGGGGTAGGAGAGGGACATAGGCAGTTAGAGTGCAGGGGGTAGGAGAGAGACATAGGCAGTGAGAGTGCTGGGGGTAGGAGAGAGACATAGGCAGAGAGAGTGCTGGGGGTAGGAGAGGGACATGGGCAGTGAGAGTGCAGGGGGTAGGAGAGGGACATAGGCAGTGAGAGTACAGGGAGTAGGAGAGGGACGTAGGCAGTGAGAGTGCAGGGGGTAGGAGAGGGACGTAGGCAGTGAGAGTGCAGTTGGTAGGAGTGGGAAGTAGGCAGTGAGAGTGCTGGGGGTAGGAGAGGGACATAGGAAGTGAGAGTGCAGTTGGTAGGAGAGGGACATAGGCAGTGAGAGTGCAGGGGGTAGGAGAGGGACATAGGCAGTGAGAGGGTAGGGGGTAGGGGAGGGACATAGGCAGTGAGAGTGCTGGGGGTAGGAGAGGGACATAGGCAGTGAGAGTGCAGGTGGTAGGAGAGGGACATAGGCAGAGAGAGTGCAGGAGGTAGGAGAGGGACATAGGCAGTGAGAGAGCAGGTGGTAGGAGAGGGACATAGGCAGAGAGAGTGCTGGGGGTAGGAGAGTGCTGGGGGTAGGAGAGGGACATAGTCAGTGAGAGTGCTGGGGGTAGGAGAGGGACATAGGCAGTGAGAGTGCTGGGGGTAGGAGAGGGACATAGGCAGTGAGAGTGCTGGGGGTAGGAGAGGGACATAGACAGTGAGAGTGCAGGGGGTAGGAGAGGGACATAGGCAGTGAGAGTGCAGGGGGTAGGAGAGGGACATAGGAAGTGAGAGTGCTAGGGGTAGGAGAGGGACATAGGCAGTGAGAGTGCAGGGGGTAGGAGAGGGACATAGGCAGTGAGAGTGCTGGGGGTAGGAGAGGGACATAGGCAGTGAGAGTGCTGGGGGTAGGAGAGGGACATAGGCAGTGAGAGTGCAGGGGGTAGGAGAGGGACATAGGCAGTGAGAGTGCTGGGGGAAGGAGAGGGACATAGGCAGTGAGAGTCCAGTGGTAGGAGAGGGACATAGGCAGAGAGAGTGCTGGGGGTAGGAGAGGGCCATAGGCAGAGAGAGTGCTGGGGGTAGGAGAGGGACATAGGCAGTGAGAGTGCAGGGGGTAGGAGAGGGACATAGGCAGTGAGAGTGCAGGGGGTAGGAGAGGGACATAGGCAGTGAGAGTGCTGGGGGTAGGAGAGGGACATAGGCAGTGAGAGTGCTGGGGGTAGGAGAGAGACATAGGCAGTGAGTGTGCTGGGGGTAGGAGAGAGACATAGGCAGTGAGAGTGCAGGGGGTAGGAGTGGGAAGTAGGCAGTGAGAGTGCCAGGGGTAGGAGAGGGACGTAAACAGTGAGAGTGCAGGTGGTAGGAGAGGGACATAGGCAGTGAGAGTGCTGGGGGTAGGAGTGGGAAGTAGGCAGTGAGAGTTCCAGGGGTAGGAGAGGGACGTAAACAGTGAGAGTGCAGGTGGTAGGAGAGGGACATAGGCAGTGAGAGTGCTGGGGGTAGGAGTGGGATGTAGGCAGTGAGAGTGCAGGTGGTAGGAGAGGGACGTAAACAGTGAGAGTGCAGGTGGTAGGAGAGGGACATAGGCAGTGAGAGTGCTGGGGGTAGGAGAGGGACATAGGCAGTGAGAGTGCAGGGGGTAGGAGAGGGACATAGGCAGTGAGAGTGCAGGGGGTAGGAGAGGGACGTAAACAATGAGAGTGCTGGGGGTAGGAGAGGGACATTGGCAGTGAGAGTGCTGGGGGTAGGAGAGGGACATAGGCAGTGAGAGTGCAGGGGGTAGGAGAGGGACATAGGTAGAGAGAGCGCTGGGGATAGGAGAGGGACATAGGCAGTGAAAGTGCAGGGGGTAGAAGAGGGACATAGGCAGTGAGAGTGCTGGGGGTAGGAGAGGGACATAGGCAGTGAGAGTGCTGGGGGTAGGAGAGTGACATAGGCAGTGAGAGTGCAGGGGGTAGGAGAGGGACAAAGGCAGTGAGAGTGCAGGGGGTAGGAGAGAGACATAGGCAGTGAGAGTGCTGGGGGTAGGAGAGAGACATAGGCAGAGAGAGTGCTGGGGGTAGGAGAGGGACATGGGCAGTGAGAGTGCAGGGGGTAGGAGAGGGACATAGGCAGTGAGAGTACAGGGAGAAGGAGAGGGACGTAGGCAGTGAGAGTGCAGGGGGTAGGAGAGGGACGTAGGCAGTGAGAGTGCAGTTGGTAGGAGTGGGAAATAGGCAGTGAGAGTGCAGGGGGTAGGAGAGGGACGTAATCAGTGAGACTGCAGGTGGTAGGAGAGAGACATAGGCAGTGAGAGTGCTGGGGGTAGGAGAGAGACATAGGCAGAGAGAGTGCTGGGGGTAGGAGAGGGACATAGGCAGTGAGAGTGCAGGGGGTAGGAGAGGGACATAGGCAGTGAGAGTGCTGGGGGTAGGAGAGGGACATAGGCAGTGAGAGTGCTGGGGGTAGGAGAGGGACATAGGCAGTGAGAGTGCAGGGGGTAGGAGAGGGACATAGGCAGTGAGAGTGCAGGGGGTAGGAGAGAGACAAAGGCAGTGAGAGTGCTGGGGGTAGGAGAGGGACATAGGCAGTGAGAGTCCAGGGGTAGGAGAGGGACATAGGCAGAGAGAGTGCTGGGGGTAGGAGAGGGAAATAGGCAGAGCGAGTGCTGGGGGTAGGAGAGGGACATAGGCAGTGAGAGTGCAGGGGGAAGGAGAGGGACATAGGCAGTGAGACTGCTGGGGGTAGGAGAGGGACATAGGCAGTGATAGTGCTGGGGGTAGGAGAGGGACATAGGCAGTGAGAGTGCAGGGGGTAGGAGAGGGACATAGGCAGTGAGAGTGCTGGGGGTAGGAGAGGGACATAGGCAGTGAGAGTCCAGTGGTAGGAGAGGGACATAGGCAGAGAGAGTGCTGGGGGTAGGAGAGGGACATAGGCAGAGAGAGTGCTGGGGGTAGGAGTGGGACATAGGCAGTGAGAGTGCAGGGGGTAGGAGAGGGACATAGGCAGTGAGAGTGCAGGGGGTAGGAGAGGGACATAGGCAGTGAGAGTGCAGGTGGTAGGAGAGGGACATAGGCAGTGAGAGTGCAGGGGGTAGGAGAGGGACATAGGCAGTGAGAGGGTAGGTGGTAGGGGAGGGACATAGGCAGTGAGAGTGCTGGGGGTAGGAGAGGAACGTAGGCAGTGAGAGTGCAGGTGGTAGGAGAGGGGAGTAGGCAGAGAGAGTGCTGGGGGTAGGAGAGGGACATAGGCAGTGAGAGTGCAGGTGGTAGGAGAGGGACATAGGCAGAGAGAGTGCAGGAGGTAGGAGAGGGACATAGGCAGTGAGAGTGCAGGTGGTAGGAGAGGGACATAGGCAGAGAGAGTGCTGGGGGTAGGAGAGTGCTGGGGGTAGGAGAGGGACATAGTCAGTGAGAGTGCTGGGGGTAGGAGAGGGACATAGGCAGTGAGAGTGCAGGTGGTAGGAGAGGGACATAGGCAGTGAGAGTGCTGGGGGTAGGAGAGGGACATAGACAGTGAGAGTGCAGGGGGTAGGAGAGGGACATAGGCAGTGAGAGTGCTGGGGGTAGGAGAGGGACATAGGAAGTGAGAGTGCTAGGGGTAGGAGAGGGACATAGGCAGTGAGAGTGCAGGGGGTAGGAGAGGGACATAGGCAGTGAGAGTGCTGGGGGTAGGAGAGGGACATAGGCAGTGAGAGTGCTGGGGGTAGGAGAGGGACATAGGCAGTGAGAGTGCAGGGGGTAGGAGAGGGACATAGGCAGTGAGAGTGCTGGGGGAAGGAGAGGGACATAGGCAGTGAGAGTCCAGTGGTAGGAGAGGGACATAGGCAGAGAGAGTGCTGGGGGTAGGAGAGGGACATAGGCAGAGAGAGTGCTGGGGGTAGGGGAGGGACATAGGCAGTGAGAGTGCAGGGGGTAGGAGAGGGACATAGGCAGTGAGAGTGCAGGGGGTAGGAGAGGGACATAGGCAGTGAGAGTGCTGGGGGTAGGAGAGGGACATAGGCAGTGAGAGTGCTGGGGGTAGGAGAGAGACATAGGCAGTGAGTGTGCTGGGGGTAGGAGAGAGTCATAGGCAGTGAGAGTGCAGGGGGTAGGAGTGGGAAGTAGGCAGTGAGAGTGCCAGGGGTAGGAGAGGGACGTAAACAGTGAGAGTGCAGGTGGTAGGAGAGGGACATAGGCAGTGAGAGTGCTGGGGGTAGGAGTGGGAAGTAGGCAGTGAGAGTTCCAGGGGTAGGAGAGGGACGTAAACAGTGAGAGTGCAGGTGGTAGGAGAGGGACATAGGCAGTGAGAGTGCTGGGGGTAGGAGTGGGATGTAGGCAGTGAGAGTGCAGGTGGTAGGAGAGGGACGTAAACAGTGAGAGTGCAGGTGGTAGGAGAGGGACATAGGCAGTGAGAGTGCTGGGGGTAGGAGAGGGACATAGGCAGTGAGAGTGCAGGGGGTAGGAGAGGGACATAGGCAGTGAGAGTGCAGGGGGTAGGAGAGGGACGTAAACAGTGAGAGTGCAGGGGGTAGGAGAGGGACATAGGCAATGAGAGTGCTGGGGGTAGGAGAGGGACATAGGCAGTGAGAGTGCAGGGGGTAGGAGAGGGACATAGGCAGTGAGAGTGCAGGGCGTAGGAGAGGGACATAGGCAGTGAGAGTGCTGGGGGTAGGAGAGGGACATAGGCAGTGAGAGTGCTGGGGGTAGGAGAGAGACATAGGCAGTGAGAGTGCTGGGGGTAGGAGTGGGAAGTAGGCAGTGAGAGTGCCAGGGGTAGGAGAGGGACGTAAACAGTGAGAGTGCAGGTGGTAGGAGAGGGACATAGGCAGTGAGAGTGCAGGGGGTAGGAGAGGGACATAGGCAGTGAGAGTGCTGGGGGTAGGAGAGGGACATAGGCAGTGAGAGTGCTGGGGGTAGGAGAGAGACATAGGCAGTGAGAGTGCTGGGGGTAGGAGAGAGACATAGGCAGTGAGAGTGCCAGGGGTAGGAGTGGAAAGTAGGCAGTGAGAGTGCTGGGGGTAGGAGTGGGAAGTAGGCAGTGAGAGTGCAGGTGGTAGGAGAGGGACGTAAACAGTGAGAGTGCAGGTGGTAGGAGAGGGACATAGGCAGTGAGAGTGCTGGGGGTAGGAGAGGGACATAGGCAGTGAGAGTGCAGGGGGTAGGAGAGGGACATAGGCAGTGAGAGTGCAGGGGGTAGGAGAGGGACGTAAACAGTGAGAGTGCAGGTGGTAGGAGAGGGACATAGGCAGTGAGAGTGCTGGGGGTAGGAGAGGGACATAGGCAGTGAGAGTGCAGGGGGTAGGAGAGGGACATAGGCAGTGAGAGTGCTGGGGGTAGGAGAGGGACATAGGCAGTGAGAGTGCTGGGGGTAGGAGAGAGACATAGGCAGTGAGAGTGCTGGGGGTAGGAGAGAGACATAGGCAGTGAGAGTGCTGGGTATAGGAGAGAGACATAGGCAGTGAGAGTGCTGGGTATAGGAGAGAGACATAGGCAGTGAGAGTGCTGGGGGTAGGAGTTGGAAGTAGGCAGTGAGAGTGCCAGGGGTAGGAGAGGGACGTAAACAGTGAGAGTGCAGGTGGTAGGAGAGGGACATAGGCAGTGAGAGTGCAGGGGGTAGGAGAGGGACATAGGCAGTGAGAGTGCTGGGGGTAGGAGAGGGACATAGGCAGTGAGAGTGCTGGGGGTAGGAGAGAGAAATAGGCAGTGAGAGTGCTGGGGGTAGGAGAGAGACATAGGCAGTGAGAGTGCCAGGGGTAGGAGTGGGAAGTAGGCAGTGAGAGTGCCAGGGGTAGGAGAGGGACGTAAACAGTGAGAGTGCAGGTGGTAGGAGAGGGACATATGCAGTGAGAGTGCTGGGGGTAGGAGTGGGAAGTAGGCAGTGAGAGTGCCAGGGGTAGGAGAGGGACGCAAACAGTGAGAGTGCAGGTGGTAGGAGAGGGACATAGGCAGTGAGAGTGCTGGGGCTAGGAGTGGGAAGTAGGCAGTGAGAGTGCCAGGGGTAGGAGAGGGACGTAAACAGTGAGAGTGCAGGTGGTAGGAGAGGGACATAGGCAGTGAGAGTGCAGGGGGTAGGAGAGGGACATAGGCAGTGAGAGTGCTGGGGGTAGGAGAGGGACATAGGCAGTGAGAGTGCTGGGGGTAGGAGAGAGACATAGGCAGTGAGAGTGCCGGGGGTAGGAGAGAGACATAGGCAGTGAGAGTGCCAGGGGTAGGAGTGGAAAGTAGGCAGTGAGAGTGCTGGGGGTAGGAGTGGGAAGTAGGCAGTGAGAGTGCAGGTGGTAGGAGAGGGACGTAAACAGTGAGAGTGCAGGTGGTAGGAGAGGGACATAGGCAGTGAGAGTGCTGGGGGTAGGAGAGGGACATAGGCAGTGAGAGTGCAGGGGGTAGGAGAGGGACATAGGCAGTGAGAGTGCAGGGGGTAGGAGAGGGACGTAAACAGTGAGAGTGCAGGTGGTAGGAGAGGGACATAGGCAGTGAGAGTGCTGGGGGTAGGAGAGGGACATAGGCAGTGAGAGTGCAGGGGGTAGGAGAGGGACATAGGCAGTGAGAGTGCTGGGGGTAGGAGAGGGACATAGGCAGTGAGAGTGCTGGGGGTAGGAGAGAGACATAGGCAGTGAGAGTGCTGGGGGTAGGAGAGAGACATAGGCAGTGAGAGTGCTGGGTATAGGAGAGAGACATAGGCAGTGAGAGTGCTGGGTATAGGAGAGAGACATAGGCAGTGAGAGTGCTGGGGGTAGGAGTTGGAAGTAGGCAGTGAGAGTGCCAGGGGTAGGAGAGGGACGTAAACAGTGAGAGTGCAGGTGGTAGGAGAGGGACATAGGCAGTGAGAGTGCAGGGGGTAGGAGAGGGACATAGGCAGTGAGAGTGCTGGGGGTAGGAGAGGGACATAGGCAGTGAGAGTGCCAGGGGTAGGAGTGGGAAGTAGGCAGTGAGAGTGCCAGGGGTAGGAGAGGGACGTAAACAGTGAGAGTGCAGGTGGTAGGAGAGGGACATATGCAGTGAGAGTGCTGGGGGTAGGAGTGGGAAGTAGGCAGTGAGAGTGCCAGGGGTAGGAGAGGGACGCAAACAGTGAGAGTGCAGGTGGTAGGAGAGGGACATAGGCAGTGAGAGTGCTGGGGGTAGGAGTGGGAAGTAGGCAGTGAGAGTGCCAGGGGTAGGAGAGGGACATAAACAGTGAGAGTGCAGGTGGTAGGAGAGGGACATAGGCAGTGAGAGTGCTGGGGGTAGGAGAGAGACATAGGCAGTGAGAGTGCTGGGGGTAGGAGAGAGACATAGGCAGTGAGAGTGTCAGGGGTAGGAGTGGAAAGTAGGCAGTGAGAGTGCTGGGGGTAGGAGTGGGAAGTAGGCAGTGAGAGTGCAGGTGGTAGGAGAGGGACGTAAACAGTGAGAGTGCAGGTGGTAGGAGAGGGACATAGGCAGTGAGAGTGCTGGGGGTAGGAGAGGGACATAGGCAGTGAGAGTGCAGGGGGTAGGAGAGGGACATAGGCAGTGAGAGTGCTGGGGGTAGGAGAGGGACATAGGCAGTGAGAGTGCAGGTGGTAGGAGAGGGACATAGGCAGTGAGAGTGCTGGGGGTAGGAGAGGGACATAGACAGTGAGAGTGCAGGGGGTAGGAGAGGGACATAGGCAGTGAGAGTGCTGGGGGTAGGAGAGGGACATAGGCAGTGAGAGTGCTGGGGGTAGGAGAGAGACATAGGCAGTGAGAGTGCTGGGGGTAGGAGAGAGACATAGGCAGTGAGAGTGCTGGGTATAGGAGAGAGACATAGGCAGTGAGAGTGCTGGGTATAGGAGAGAGACATAGGCAGTGAGAGTGCTGGGGGTAGGAGTTGGAAGTAGGCAGTGAGAGTGCCAGGGGTAGGAGAGGGACGTAAACAGTGAGAGTGCAGGTGGTAGGAGAGGGACATAGGCAGTGAGAGTGCAGGGGGTAGGAGAGGGACATAGGCAGTGAGAGTGCTGGGGGTAGGAGAGGGACATAGGCAGTGAGAGTGCTGGGGGTAGGAGAGAGACATAGGCAGTGAGAGTGCTGGGGGTAGGAGAGAGACATAGGCAGTGAGAGTGCCAGGGGTAGGAGTGGGACGTAAACAGTGAGAGTGTAGGTGGTAGGAGAGGGACATATGCAGTGAGAGTGCTGGGGGTAGGAGTGGGAAGTAGGCAGTGAGAGTGCCAGGGGTAGGAGAGGGACGTAAACAGTGAGAGTGCAGGTGGTAGGAGAGGGACATAGGCAGTGAGAGTGCTGGGGGTAGGAGAGGGACGTAGGCAGTGAGAGTGCAGGGGGTAGGAGAGGGACGTAGGCAGTGAGAGTGCAGTTGGTAGGAGTGGGAAGTAGGCAGTGAGAGTGCTGGGGGTAGGAGAGGGACATAGGCAGTGAGAGTGCAGGTGGTAGGAGAGGGACATAGGCAGTGAGAGTGCAGGGGGTAGGAGAGGGACATAGGCAGTGAGAGGGTAGGGGGTAGGGGAGGGACATAGGCAGTGAGAGTGCTGGGGGTAGGAGAGGAACATAGGCAGTGAGAGTGCAGGTGGTAGGAGAGGGGAGTAGGCAGAGAGAGTGCTGGGGGTAGGAGAGGGACATAGGCAGTGAGAGTGCAGGTGGTAGGAGAGGGACATAGGCAGAGAGAGTGCAGGAGGTAGGAGAGGGACATAGGCAGTGAGAGTGCAGGTGGTAGGAGAGGGACATAGGCAGAGAGAGTGCTGGGGGTAGGAGAGTGCTGGGGGTAGGAGAGGGACATAGTCAGTGAGAGTGCTGGGGGTAGGAGAGGGACATAGGCAGTGAGAGTGCTGGGGGTAGGAGAGGGACATAGGCAGTGAGAGTGCTGGGGGTAGGAGAGGGACATAGACAGTGAGAGTGCAGGGGGTAGGAGAGGGACATAGGCAGTGAGAGTGCTGGGGGTAGGAGAGGGACATAGGAAGTGAGAGTGCTAGGGGTAGGAGAGGGACATAGGCAGTGAGAGTGCAGGGGGTAGGAGAGGGACATAGGCAGTGAGAGTGCTGGGGGTAGGAGAGGGACATAGGCAGTGAGAGTGCTGGGGGTAGGAGAGGGACATAGGCAGTGAGAGTGCAGGGGGTAGGAGAGGGACATAGGCAGTGAGAGTGCTGGGGGAAGGAGAGGGACATAGGCAGTGAGAGTCCAGTGGTAGGAGAGGGACATAGGCAGAGAGAGTGCTGGGGGTAGGAGAGGGACATAGGCAGAGAGAGTGCTGGGGGTAGGGGAGGGACATAGGCAGTGAGAGTGCAGGGGGTAGGAGAGGGACATAGGCAGTGAGAGTGCAGGGGGTAGGAGAGGGACATAGGCAGTGAGAGTGCTGGGGGTAGGAGAGGGACATAGGCAGTGAGAGTGCTGGGGGTAGGAGAGAGACATAGGCAGTGAGTGTGCTGGGGGTAGGAGAGAGACATAGGCAGTGAGAGTGCAGGGGGTAGGAGTGGGAAGTAGGCAGTGAGAGTGCCAGGGGTAGGAGAGGGACGTAAACAGTGAGAGTGCAGGTGGTAGGAGAGGGACATAGGCAGTGAGAGTGCTGGGGGTAGGAGTGGGAAGTAGGCAGTGAGAGTTCCAGGGGTAGGAGAGGGACGTAAACAGTGAGAGTGCAGGTGGTAGGAGAGGGACATAGGCAGTGAGAGTTCTGGGGGTAGGAGTGGGATGTAGGCAGTGAGAGTGCAGGTGGTAGGAGAGGGACGTAAACAGTGAGAGTGCAGGTGGTAGGAGAGGGACATAGGCAGTGAGAGTGCTGGGGGTAGGAGAGGGACATAGGCAGTGAGAGTGCAGGGGGTAGGAGAGGGACATAGGCAGTGAGAGTGCAGGGGGTAGGAGAGGGACGTAAACAGTGAGAGTGCAGGTGGTAGGAGAGGGACATAGGCAATGAGAGTGCTGGGGGTAGGAGAGGGACATAGGCAGTGAGAGTGCAGGGGGTAGGAGAGGGACATAGGCAGTGAGAGTGCAGGGCGTAGGAGAGGGACATAGGCAGTGAGAGTGCTGGGGGTAGGAGAGGGACATAGGCAGTGAGAGTGCTGGGGGTAGGAGAGAGACATAGGCAGTGAGAGTGCTGGGGGTAGGAGTGGGAAGTAGGCAGTGAGAGTGCCAGGGGTAGGAGAGGGACGTAAACAGTGAGAGTGCAGGTGGTAGGAGAGGGACATAGGCAGTGAGAGTGCAGGGGGAAGGAGAGGGACATAGGCAGTGAGAGTGCTGGGGGTAGGAGAGGGACATAGGCAGTGAGAGTGCTGGGGGTAGGAGAGAGACATAGGCAGTGAGAGTGCTGGGGGTAGGAGAGAGACATAGGCAGTGAGAGTGCCAGGGGTAGGAGTGGAAAGTAGGCAGTGAGAGTGCTGGGGGTAGGAGTGGGAAGTAGGCAGTGAGAGTGCAGGTGGTAGGAGAGGGACGTAAACAGTGAGAGTGCAGGTGGTAGGAGAGGGACATAGGCAGTGAGAGTGCTGGGGGTAGGAGAGGGACATAGGCAGTGAGAGTGCAGGGGGTAGGAGAGGGACATAGGCAGTGAGAGTGCAGGGGGTAGGAGAGGGACGTAAACAGTGAGAGTGCAGGTGGTAGGAGAGGGACATAGGCAGTGAGAGTGCTGGGGGTAGGAGAGGGACATAGGCAGTGAGAGTGCAGGGGGTAGGAGAGGGACATAGGCAGTGAGAGTGCTGGGGGTAGGAGAGGGACATAGGCAGTGAGAGTGCTGGGGGTAGGAGAGAGACATAGGCAGTGAGAGTGCTGGGGGTAGGAGAGAGACATAGGCAGTGAGAGTGCTGGGTATAGGAGAGAGACATAGGCAGTGAGAGTGCTGGGTATAGGAGAGAGACATAGGCAGTGAGAGTGCTGGGGGTAGGAGTTGGAAGTAGGCAGTGAGAGTGCCAGGGGTAGGAGAGGGACGTAAACAGTGAGAGTGCAGGTGGTAGGAGAGGGACATAGGCAGTGAGAGTGCAGGGGGTAGGAGAGGGACATAGGCAGTGAGAGTGCTGGGGGTAGGAGAGGGACATAGGCAGTGAGAGTGCTGGGGGTAGGAGAGAGAAATAGGCAGTGAGAGTGCTGGGGGTAGGAGAGAGACATAGGCAGTGAGAGTGCCAGGGGTAGGAGTGGGAAGTAGGCAGTGAGAGTGCCAGGGGTAGGAGAGGGACGTAAACAGTGAGAGTGCAGGTGGTAGGAGAGGGACATATGCAGTGAGAGTGCTGGGGGTAGGAGTGGGAAGTAGGCAGTGAGAGTGCCAGGGGTAGGAGAGGGACGCAATCAGTGAGAGTGCAGGTGGTAGGAGAGGGACATAGGCAGTGAGAGTGCTGGGGGTAGGAGTGGGAAGTAGGCAGTGAGAGTGCCAGGGGTAGGAGAGGGACGTAAACAGTGAGAGTGCAGGTGGTAGGAGAGGGACATAGGCAGTGAGAGTGCAGGGGGTAGGAGAGGGACATAGGCAGTGAGAGTGCTGGGGGTAGGAGAGGGACATAGGCAGTGAGAGTGCTGGGGGTAGGAGAGAGACATAGGCAGTGAGAGTGCCGGGGGTAGGAGAGAGACATAGGCAGTGAGAGTGCCAGGGGTAGGAGTGGAAAGTAGGCAGTGAGAGTGCTGGGGGTAGGAGTGGGAAGTAGGCAGTGAGAGTGCAGGTGGTAGGAGAGGGACGTAAACAGTGAGAGTGCAGGTGGTAGGAGAGGGACATAGGCAGTGAGAGTGCTGGGGGTAGGAGAGGGACATAGGCAGTGAGAGTGCAGGGGGTAGGAGAGGGACATAGGCAGTGAGAGTGCAGGGGGTAGGAGAGGGACGTAAGTGAGAGTGCAGGTGGTAGGAGAGGGACATAGGCAGTGAGAGTGCTGGGGGTAGGAGAGGGACATAGGCAGTGAGAGTGCAGGGGGTAGGAGAGGGACATAGGCAGTGAGAGTGCTGGGGGTAGGAGAGGGACATAGGCAGTGAGAGTGCTGGGGGTAGGAGAGAGACATAGGCAGTGAGAGTGCTGGGGGTAGGAGAGAGACATAGGCAGTGAGAGTGCTGGGTATAGGAGAGAGACATAGGCAGTGAGAGTGCTGGGTATAGGAGAGAGACATAGGCAGTGAGAGTGCTGGGGGTAGGAGTTGGAAGTAGGCAGTGAGAGTGCCAGGGGTAGGAGAGGGACGTAAACAGTGAGAGTGCAGGTGGTAGGAGAGGGACATAGGCAGTGAGAGTGCAGGGGGTAGGAGAGGGACATAGGCAGTGAGAGTGCTGGGGGTAGCAGAGGGACATAGGCAGTGAGAGTGCTGGAGGTAGGAGAGAGAAATAGGCAGTGAGAGTGCTGGGGTTAGGAGAGAGACATAGGCAGTGAGAGTGCCAGGGGTAGGAGTGGGAAGTAGGCAGTGAGAGTGCCAGGGGTAGGAGAGGGACGTAAACAGTGAGAGTGCAGGTGGTAGGAGAGGGACATATGCAGTGAGAGTGCTGGGGGTAGGAGTGGGAAGTAGGCAGTGAGAGTGCCAGGGGTAGGAGAGGGACGCAAACAGTGAGAGTGCAGGTGGTAGGAGAGGGACATAGGCAGTGAGAGTGCTGGGGGTAGGAGTGGGAAGTAGGCAGTGAGAGTGCCAGGGGTAGGAGAGGGACGTAAACAGTGAGAGTGCAGGTGGTAGGAGAGGGACATAGGCAGTGAGAGTGCTGGGGGTAGGAGAGAGACATAGGCAGTGAGAGTGCTGGGGGTAGGAGAGAGACATAGGCAGTGAGAGTGCCAGGGGTAGGAGTGGAAAGTAGGCAGTGAGAGTGCTGGGGGTAGGAGTGGGAAGTAGGCAGTGAGAGTGCAGGTGGTAGGAGAGGGACGTAAACAGTGAGAGTGCAGGTGGTAGGAGAGGGACATAGGCAGTGAGAGTGCTGGGGGTAGGAGAGGGACATAGGCAGTGAGAGTGCAGGGGGTAGGAGAGGGACATAGGCAGTGAGAGTGCTGGGGGTAGGAGAGGGACATAGGCAGTGAGAGTGCAGGTGGTAGGAGAGGGACATAGGCAGTGAGAGTGCTGGGGGTAGGAGAGGGACATAGGCAGTGAGAGTGCAGGGGGTAGGAGAGGGACATAGGCAGTGAGAGTGCTGGGGGTAGGAGAGGGACATAGGCAGTGAG
Organism: Taudactylus pleione; assembly: GCA_031769625.1. NCBI lineage: Eukaryota > Metazoa > Chordata > Amphibia > Anura > Myobatrachidae > Taudactylus > Taudactylus pleione. The sequence continues at coordinate 203,907 of JAUIMM010000962.1, read as the reverse complement.
AGTGCTGGGGGTAGGAGAGAGACATAGGCAGTGAGAGTGCTGGGGGTAGGAGAGAGACATAGGCAGTGAGAGTGCTGGGTATAGGAGAGAGACATAGGCAGTGAGAGTGCTGGGTATAGGAGAGAGACATAGGCAGTGAGAGTGCTGGGGGTAGGAGTTGGAAGTAGGCAGTGAGAGTGCCAGGGGTAGGAGAGGGACGTAAACAGTGAGAGTGCAGGTGGTAGGAGAGGGACATAGGCAGTGAGAGTGCAGGGGGTAGGAGAGGGACATAGGCAGTGAGAGTGCTGGGGGTAGGAGAGGGACATAGGCAGTGAGAGTGCTGGGGGTAGGAGAGAGACATAGGCAGTGAGAGTGCTGGGGGTAGGAGAGAGACATAGGCAGTGAGAGTGCCAGGGGTAGGAGTGGGAAGTAGGCAGTGAGAGTGCCAGGGGTAGGAGAGGGACGTAAACAGTGAGAGTACAGGTGGTAGGAGAGGGACATATGCAGTGAGAGTGCTGGGGGTAGGAGTGGGAAGTAGGCAGTGAGAGTGCCAGGGGTAGGAGAGGGACGTAAACAGTGAGAGTGCAGGTGGTAGGAGAGGGACATAGGCAGTGAGAGTGCTGGGGGTAGGAGAGGGACATAGGCAGTGAGAGTGCAGGGGGTAGGAGAGGGACATAGGCTTTGAGAGTGCTGGGGGTAGGAGAGGGACATAGGCAGTGATCGTGCAGGGGGTAGGAGAGGGACATAGGCAGTGAGAGTGCTGGGGGTAGGAGAGGGACATAGGCAGTGAGAGTGCTTGGGGTAGGAGAGAGACATAGGCAGTGAGAGTGCTGGGGGTAGGAGAGAGACATAGGCAGTGAGAGTGCAGGGGGTAGGAGTGGGAAGTAGGCAGTGAGAGTGCCAGGGGTAGGAGAGGGACGTAAACAGTGAGAGTGCAGGTGGTAGGAGAGGGACATAGGCAGTGAGAGTGCTGGGGGTAGGAGAGGGACATAGGCAGTGAGAGTGCAGGGGGTAGGAGAGGGACGTAAACAGTGAGAGTGCAGGTGGTAGGAGAGGGACATATGCAGTGAGAGTGCTGGGGGTAGGAGAGGGACATAGGCAGTGAGAGTGCAGGGGGTAGGAGAGGGACGTAAACAGTGAGAGTGCAGGTGGTAGGAGAGAGACATAGGCAGTGAGAGTGCTGGGGGTAGGAGAGGGACATAGGCAGTGAGAGTGCAGGGGGTAGGAGAGGGACATAGGCAGTGAGAGTGCAGGGGGTAGGAGAGGGACATAGGCAGTGAGAGTGCTGGGGGTAGGAGAGGGACATAGGCAGTGAGAGTGCTGGGGGTAGGAGAGAGACATAGGCAGTGAGTGTGCTGGGGGTAGGAGAGAGACATAGGCAGTGAGAGTGCAGGGGGTAGGAGTGGGAAGTAGGCAGTGAGAGTGCCAGGGGTAGGAGAGGGACGTAAACAGTGAGAGTGCAGGTGGTAGGAGAGGGACATAGGCAGTGAGAGTGCTGGGGGTAGGAGAGGAACATAGGCAGTGAGAGTGCAGGTGGTAGGAGAGGGGAGTAGGCAGAGAGAGTGCTGGGGGTAGGAGAGGGACATAGGCAGTGAGAGTGCAGGTGGTAGGAGAGGGACATAGGCAGAGAGAGTGCAGGAGGTAGGAGAGGGACATAGGCAGTGAGAGTGCAGGTGGTAGGAGAGGGACATAGGCAGAGAGAGTGCTGGGGGTAGGAGAGTGCTGGGGGTAGGAGAGGGACATAGTCAGTGAGAGTGCTGGGGGTAGGAGAGGGACATAGGCAGTGAGAGTGCTGGGGGTAGGAGAGGGACATAGGCAGTGAGAGTGCTGGGGGTAGGAGAGGGACATAGACAGTGAGAGTGCAGGGGGTAGGAGAGGGACATAGGAAGTGAGAGTGCTAGGGGTATGAGAGGGACATAGGCAGTGAGAGTGCAGGGGGTAGGAGAGGGACATAGGCAGTGAGAGTGCTGGGGGTAGGAGAGGGACATAAGCAGTGAGAGTGCTGGGGGTAGGAGAGGGACATAGGCAGTGAGAGTGCAGGGGGTAGGAGAGGGACTTAGGCAGTGAGAGTGCTGGGGGAAGGAGAGGGACATAGGCAGTGAGAGTCCAGTGGTAGGAGAGGGACATAGGCAGAGAGAGTGCTGGGGGTAGGAGAGGGACATAGGCAGAGAGAGTGCTGGGGGTAGGAGAGGGACATAGGCAGTGAGAGTGCAGGGGGTAGGAGAGGGACATAGGCAGTGAGAGTGCAGGGGGTAGGAGAGCGACATAGGCAGTGAGAGTGCTGGGGGTAGGAGAGGGACATAGGCAGTGAGAGTGCTGGGGGTAGGAGAGAGACATAGGCAGTGAGTGTGCTGGGGGTAGGAGAGAGACATGGCAGTGAGAGTGCAGGGGGTAGGAGTGGGAAGTAGGCAGTGAGAGTGCCAGGGGTAGGAGAGGGACGTAAACAGTGAGAGTGCAGGTGGTAGGAGAGGGACATAGGCAGTGAGAGTGCTGGGGGTAGGAGTGGGAAGTAGGCAGTGAGAGTTCCAGGGGTAGGAGAGGGACGTAAACAGTGAGAGTGCAGGTGGTAGGAGAGGGACATAGGCAGTGAGAGTGCTGGGGGTAGGAGTGGGATTTAGGCAGTGAGAGTGCAGGTGGTAGGAGAGGGACGTAAACAGTGAGAGTGCAGGTGGTAGGAGAGGGACATAGGCAGTGAGAGTGCTGGGGGTAGGAGAGGGACATAGGCAGTGAGAGTGCAGGGGGTAGGAGAGGGACATAGGCAGTGAGAGTGCAGGGGGTAGGAGAGGGACGTAAACAGTGAGAGTGCAGGTGGTAGGAGAGGGACATAGGCAATGAGAGTGCTGGGGGTAGGAGAGGGACATAGGCAGTGAGAGTGCAGGGGGTAGGAGAGGGACATAGGCAGTGAGAGTGCAGGGCGTAGGAGAGGGACATAGGCAGTGAGAGTGCTGGGGGTAGGAGAGGGACATAGGCAGTGAGAGTGCTGGGGGTAGGAGAGAGACATAGGCAGTGAGAGTGCTGGGGGTAGGAGTGGGAAGTAGGCAGTGAGAGTGCCAGGGGTAGGAGAGGGACGTAAACAGTGAGAGTGCAGGTGGTAGGAGAGGGACATAGGCAGTGAGAGTGCAGGGGGTAGGAGAGGGACATAGGCAGTGAGAGTGCTGGGGGTAGGAGAGGGACATAGGCAGTGAGAGTGCTGGGGGTAGGAGAGAGACATAGGCAGTGAGAGTGCTGGGGGTAGGAGAGAGACATAGGCAGTGAGAGTGCCAGGGGTAGGAGTGGAAAGTAGGCAGTGAGAGTGCTGGGGGTAGGAGTGGGAAGTAGGCAGTGAGAGTGCAGGTGGTAGGAGAGGGACGTAAACAGTGAGAGTGCAGGTGGTAGGAGAGGGACATAGGCAGTGAGAGTGCTGGGGGTAGGAGAGGGACATAGGCAGTGAGAGTGCAGGGGGTAGGAGAGGGACATAGGCAGTGAGAGTGCAGGGGGTAGGAGAGGGACATAGGCAGTGAGAGTGCAGGTGGTAGGAGAGGGACATAGGCAGTGAGAGTGCTGGGGGTAGGAGATGCGTGCGCAAGCCCCGGAGCGACAGAGAAACTATGTCGCTCCGGTGCTCGTTACCAAAGGGGTGGCTGTCGATGTTGATCGACAGCTGCCCCCGTTTGGTACGGGGCGGGGGGGTGGTTTCCAAAATGGAGGCATTCCTTTATGAACGCCTACCATTTTGTGGGCGGCCGCACTGACATCATCAGTGATGTCAGTGGGGAGCTTTCTGCTCCATCAGAGCAGAAAGCTCCCTGGGGCTTACGAGTGCCCAGACCCCACCTTAGGGTCTGGTCATAAGCCCCGATGGTCGCGATGGTGATCACCATCGCGACCATCAACCTGGCCGGTCGTTAAGATGTGGGTGGTAACCCACAGCTAAACGATCGACAAGGAGGCGGCCGTCCAGGATGCAAGCGGCCGCCCTAATTCAGTGCGACCACTTGCAACTAACGACCACCTCTGAATGAGGTCCTGAGAGTGCTGTGGGTAGGAGAGGGACATAGGCAGTGAGAGTGCTGGGGGTAGGAGAGGGACATAGGCAGTGAGAGTGCTGGGGGTAGGAGAGGGACATAGGCAGTGAGAGTGCAGGGGGTAGGAGAGGGACGTAGGCAGTGAGAGTGCTGGGGGTAGGAGAGGGACGTAGGCAGTGAGAGTGCTGGGGGTAGGAGAGGGGAGTAGGCAGTGAGAGTGCAGGGGGTAGGAGAGGGACGTAGGCAGTGAGAGTGCTGGGGGTAGGAGAGGGACGTAGGCAGTGAGAGTGCAGAGGGTAGGAGAAGGACGTAGGCAGTGAGAGTGCAGGGGGTAGCCTATAAGCAGAACAGCGTCCTTGCTGAATCATGCTGTACAAGTAATAACACTCTCCTATGCAGCCGTGAAAGGCCCGCAGTCTATGAAATCTGTATATAATATGTTTAGGGGCATATTTATCAATTATCGGGTTTCAGCCGTTATTTTGGCAGGAATAAGAGATTATACTGTATATCGCCCGAATATATCAAAAGACACAAGCAGGGACAGGTGCTCTAAAAAGGAGCCCGGTCCTGCTACTGCCCATGTAAGTCTACTGACCAAGCTAGTGCCACGGCCAGTGTAGTCAATAGGCCACAATGTGCTAACTTCACCTTCAGAAGGAGTTAGATTCAGGGGCCAAACTCTGGAATGCGAATATGGTATATCTAAGCATTGCAGCCCCCATAGAAAGCTAATCTATAGGGACTGCGGCTGCTGTAGGGAATGGAGATATCTGCTGCTTCCCTCCAGGGTATATTAGGGGGATACTTGAAGAATGGGGAATATCTTGCAAATATTATTTGATAAATAGGCCCCTTAATAAATAGGCCCCTTTAACAAGCAGTTGTTTGTGATACAGACATGTACGATGGATAAATTAGAGTTTTGGTCATTGGAAAATATTATACTAACTTATACTGCCCCAGGTGATTTTAACTGGTATGGGTCCTTGCATTGCAGTACACACATCTAATGGGCTCTATGATAGGTAAGACCTAGATAAATTAATTAGTGTGTTAGTATTAGAGATGTTAGGGACCCACCTGTATAAGGTTCACCGTGACATGGTAGGTGGGCATACATCTTTGGCCAAACATGTACTAAGAAACCTTACATTTAAAACCATGTTAATTATTGCAGTCTATTATAGATATTTTGATCATTTGTATTCTTAGTGCTTATAGTGTGCACCTGCTCTTCCCCCTCTCCTTTTTGCTGTAGAACTACTGGTCTCAGCATGGTAGCACCTATTATCATGTTTAATATTAGGATGTGCAGCCCAGCCCCTCACATTAAATAAAAATAGTGCAAGTAGAACCCCTATGCACTAACCCAAGGTGCACAACCCGGCCTTTGCTTCCACTAGCATGGAACGGGGCTTACAAACGCTGACATGTGATTAATGCTCTGTGTTACAGGATGACACTGTTTTTTGCATCACGTTATCAGATACGGCGCAGGGGTTTCTCAGTCGCTGGTTTTGCAGCTGGATTGAAAGTGATGAGTTGTTTTTTTTTGTTATTGCATTGTCTTTAATCACATTTATGAATGTTGACTAAATACACCACCCCAATTTGCTAGAGACCTGTTTTATTTCTTCCTTTCCCAGATCAGTCATATAAGGGCTCATACACCTTGATTTTGCATCTGGTCTACAAGCAGTTTAGCCAAAAAAAAATACTTACCAAAACCGCCGATCCATCAGTGGTCTGTGCCGGAAGTGAGAATCACAAGACCGCCGGGACGCGGAAGCTGCACTGGAGTTGCTGTAGCCAACTGGACCAAATCATACTTTCCTACCCTCTCATAGAACCGTGTCATTTAGCCACACCCCCTAGTCTAATATGCGCAATTCACGGTATTTTATAGCGAGGGCACGGGGCTTAATGACGCAAATCTTCTGACCCTGTCCTCTCCGACACCTACCTACATATCCAACCCAGGTAAAGGGGGCGTCCTTATGTTAGGCTGCGATGGCATTGTGATTGCACTCATTAGCATATCTTCGCAGTTAGACTGCGTTCATAATCGCTATTGCGATCGCAATAGCGATCCTTACTGAATCAGGACCCAAATAAGTGACCATTGGGTCACCAGGGACGTTAGGTCGATATTCCATCATGTCGACATGTCACCTGTGTAGACATGATATATGTTGACTTGATAGCTGTTGCACTAACATAGCACACCCAATTGGTTGCTATGTGCAACCTCTCCTCTTTATCTCTTGTCAAGGTTTGGTACACCTCTCCCACAGTGCACAGGCATAGTGCAACCTCTCCTCTTTATCTCTTTCCAAGGCTTGGTACACCTCTCCCACAGTGCACAGGCACAGTGCAACCTCTCCTCTTTATCTCTTTCCAAGGTTTGGTACACCTCCCCCACAGTGCACAGGCATAGTGCAACCTCTCCTCTTTAACTCTTTCCAAGGCTTGGTACACCTCTCCCACAGTGCACAGGCACAGTGCAACCTCTCCTCTTTATCTCTTTCCAAGGTTTGGTACACCTCTCCCACAGTGCACAGGCACAGTGCAACCTCTCCTCTTTATCTCTTTCCGAGGTTTGGTACACCTCTCCCACAGTGCACAGGCACAGTGCAACCTCTCCTCTTTATCTCTCTCCAAGGTTTGGTACACCTCCCCCACAGTGCACAGGCACAGTGCAACCTCTCCTCTTTATCTCTTTCTGAGGCTTGGTACACCTCCCCCACAGTGCACAGGCACAGTGCAACCTCTCCTCTTTATCTCTTTCCAAGGCTTGGTACACTTCCCCCACAGTGCATAGGCACAGTGCAACCTCTCCTCTTTATCTCTTTCCAAGGCTTGGTACACCTCCCCCACAGTGCATAGGCACAGTGCAACCTCTCCTCTTTATCTCTTTCCAAGGCTTGGTACACCTCCCCCACAGTGCACAGGCACAGTGCAACCTCTCCTCTTTATCTCTTTCCAAGGCTTGGTACACTTCCCCCACAGTGCACAGGCACAGTGCAACCTCTCCTCTTTATCTCTTTCCGAGGCTTGGTACACCTCCCCCACAGTGCACAGGCACAGTGCAACCTCTCCTCTTTATCTCTTTCCAAGGCTTGGTACACCTCCCCCACAGTGCACAGGCATAGTGCAACCTCTCCTCTTTATCTCTTTCCAAGGTTTGGTACACCTCTCCCACAGTGCACAGGCACAGTGCAACCTCTCCTCTTTATCTCTTTCCAAGGTTTGGTACACCTCTCCCACAGTGCACAGGCACAGTGCAACCTCTCCTCTTTATCTCTTTCCAAGGCTTGGTACACCTCTCCCACAGTGCACAGGCACAGTGCAACCTCTCCTCTTTATCTCTTTCCGAGGTTTGGTACACCTCTCCCACAGTGCACAGGCACAGTGCAACCTCTCCTCTTTATCTCTCTCCAAGGTTTGGTACACCTCCCCCACAGTGCACAGGCACAGTGCAACCTCTCCTCTTTATCTCTTTCCGAGGCTTGGTACACCTCCCCCACAGTGCACAGGCACAGGACATGCATTTCAGAAATGTTTGAACTGAACTAGAAAGGAAAACTCGCCGGTCTGGTTGTGAATTCGGACCATAAAGCGCCTTTTATGGAATGAACCACAAGTCTGGTCGGCGCGTCCTCCTCTTTGTCTTTGAAGCCTCCCTTTGTCTTGATATCTGAGATGCAGTGAATGAGATGAAACATCTCGTTGGCGGCGGCGGCGGCCGGTTTTGTATTTTTCCAGAGTCTTGCAATGAATTTGTAAAAACCTTTTTCAGCTTCTGAGATCCGCGGGTTTTACTGTGATGAATGTGGAATATCTTGGAATGGACGGTGACGTTCTGGGCCCCGACGAAACAGCTCTGAGCCAGAGGAGTAAAATAATAAACATATGTAAAATAAAGGTAGTGAGGTGGAAAGGGACAGCAGAAATACGTACACGCTGCAAGCAGGATTATTCTTTCCCCCAAATATACATTTTATTTAGTTTCAATGTGGACAGGAAATGATTTAAGCATACAGGCCCTCATTCAGAGCCGGACGCACTGAGCAGAGCGCACGCTCTGAATGAGGGCCGGCCTCCATGAAAATGGAGCGTCCTCCTAGACGCTCGTATAGCTGTCGGTCACCACCCACAGCCTATACGAGCGTGCATTGTGATGGTCGCGATGGTCTTGACCATCGCGACCATCGAAACTGCGAGACGGAGCCTGCGGTTGAGGTTTTCAACCGCAAGCTCCGGAGTGATTTTGGCTCTATCAGAGCCCAAATCACTCCCACTGACATCACTAGTGATGTCAGTGGGCCGGCTTCTGACGGTAGGCGTTCCCTTAGGAACGCCCCCGTCAGGGAGGCACGCCCACCAAAGGGGGCGTGCTGTCAATCAACATCGACAGCACGCCCCTTTTGATCAGACACAACGAGCGAAGGACTTTCCTTCGCTCGTCGCGTCTGGCGCATGCGCACGACGGAGCTCCCTCCGTCGTGCGCATGCTCAGTGCAGAACATCGACCCACTTGCGAGCGGACAGCCGCTCGCGAGTGGGTCTGAATCAGGGCCACAGTCACATGTGCAATAAAGTGCGCCCATCTTTCGGTTCTGCGTTTGTACATATCAGGAAATAATTTACAATCATCCTGTCCCCGCCATGTCCTAAAATTGGATACATTTAATGCAAAATTATTTTGTCATTATTTATATAAAAAAAAATAATAATAAACAAAAACTTGAAGAAACCTTGTGGGTAAAAGTATGTACATCCCATGATTCAGTGCCGTGTTTCATTTTCGGACTGGGACACTAGCGGACATCAATGGTAGGAGGGGATGTAGTTAGGTGACCGGGGGACTGAATGTCGCCAGTCTAAATCCCAACAGTGAATGCCTGGCACAGGTCTTAAGATAGGCGTCGAAATACCAGCGCCTATGTTAATCCCAACACCGGAATCCAGGTAGCTGAAACCCCGATCAAGGTAAGTCCGGCCAGTCTAGCTGTTAGAGGGTTAGATTTAGGCGCCCCCGGTGGGACGTAGGGTCAGGCATCCCCCCAGGGAGGGTTAGGCTAGGCAAAGGGGGGGTTAGGGTTTGGCGCCATTGGGCGGAGGTTAAGGTTTGGCACCTTCCAAGAGGGTTAGATTTAGGGTGCGGTAAGGGGGGGGGTTCGGTATAGTCACCCCCGGGGAAACATAGGGTTAGGCACCACCCCAGAAGTTTTAGGGTTAGGCACCACTAAAGGAGGGTTAGGGAGGGGGAGAGGGGAGGGTTTTCTTCATGTCGGGCTTCCGCTGTCCGCTGCTGGTATTTCAATCCCATTCCGGTAGGAGGTCATGCATAACGGTGCTCCAAGAAGGGACCTGGCCTGTCGTCTGCGAGGGCGCTCTCCAAACCCTTTACATCCACGTCTAATACTCAGTCAATGCTGCGCGCACCATTGCTAGGTGACTGCGGAGGGACTGCACTGCAGATCAGGTCCTGCGATGTCACTCGCAGTGCCACAAAAGCCGTGGCATGATTAAATGGCTGCTGGCATTCGGGGATGGTGACGGGCAGCAATCGAGAAAACAGGATCGTGACGGCCACGCGTTCTGGGCATGCTGTATCCAGTGGCTGCGTCCTTTGATGCAGCTTCATTGGCCCCAGCAGTGCGATTTCACCAGACGACCGGAGTAATCTGAGGGTAACTCGGATGACCGATCACGCAGGTGATCCAATGGGTGCATCTTTGGACGCAGCATCGGAAGACAGAAGCCGGCAGTGGGCGTCTTTTACTTAAGAAACCTCTTGCAGCATTTGCATCTTTTAGCGCAGCCTTTGCGTACAAAGACACCGCGCCCATGCTACTGCGTCCATCTCTGAATCGGGCAAACCTGCAGCTCTTGGACAGGTGACTTTTCAAATTGCTCTAGAATATTTTGGTAAATAAAAGGATTTTAGGCCAATGGTGCAATTATTTTGGTGATTTTGCTGTGAATAGCCGCCGGTTCATATCCTGACGCCGGCAGCCGTAGGGAGAAGATCCCGACAGGGCTGGTAAGTACCCTATCCCAACCCCCTCCATTAGTGGTGCCTAACCCTAACCTCCACCCCCTAGTGCCTACCCCTAACCTCCACCCCCTAGTGCCTAACCCTAACCTCCCCCGGTGGGTGCCTAACCCTAACCCCCCCCCCTTACCACACCCTAAACCTAACTCAACCAGGGGGAGGTGCCTAACCCTAACTTCCCCCCCCAAAAAACCTAACTCTGCTATGCTCTCTAAACCTAACCCCCTAAGGCTAACGCTAAGAGAGTCCTGGACTTACCCCGTTCGGGCTGGCATCCTTCGGTGTTCCGGCGTCAGGATTAAGATTTGGCGTCGGTATTTTGATGCCTATCTTAAGTTCCCTGGTCGGGATTTCCTTGTCGGTATTGAGACCGGTGGCATCGCGCCCCCTGGTCTCATAACTACAGCCCGAAAGGAGTGGGCATATTTTTGTATTTTCTCTTTTTTGTTGAGGAGGGAGGAGAATAGTAGTTACCAGTGGTGACTCCAGAGATGAGGCTGCATCACAGTCTAAAATTCAAATAGGGGGAATCACACCAACTGCCAGTGAGTGGCAGCTGGAGACGATTGGAAGAGCAGTTGGTGTGGTTCCCCTATTTGAATTTTGGACTCTGCTGCAGCCTCACTTCTGGAGCCGCCACTGGTGGTTAGAATTCTTGGTAAACCCTAATATAATTATTATCATATAGTTTTATTTTTGTTGAGAGAGATTGAATTGGGCGGACATATTGATAGTATTTTTTACTACTTTGTTACATGCTAGTCAGGGATTTCAGTGACCTCTTGATTAGTAACACTTTGGGAACTTACATAGGGTCCTCCCCACTGTCTCACAGCCTCTTCTCTATGACAGCCTTCACCTTCACACCTGTTTTGTGTATGGAGAATTGTGTTGCTAATTGCTACGTGTGTTCTGTTTATATTTTGGTTACTGTATTGTAATGTAATGTTCTGTGTACCCTGTACTGTATGTGCGGCGCTGCGGACCACTTGTGGCGCCCTATAAATAAAATGTAATAATAATATGTGTCCTCATACATGTGGCTTCAGTCACGAAACACAGCCCTAGTGTTCCTGCTAGACTGCAGGAAGGGCAGGGCGTAGACGGTCTGGGTATGGAGTATCTGTGCGCTCCATTAGGAGGCTTGGCCGAACAGGGAGGGGATGTGTCCTTGGGACATGTGCTGAGCTGCTGTGCTGTAAGAGGTGGGGGGCACACTGGGTTCGGGCCCCCGCCAGGCCCCTCCAGCAAGCCCGGGCCCGGGTACTTAGTACCCACTCTCCCCCCTCTCTCTCAGCACCGCTGTATAGAGTACCAATGCCAATACTGAGTAAGGCTGTTCTGTGACAATATAGACTAACAATAACAATACTGAGTGAGGCTGGACTGTGACAATACAGAGTAACAATGACAATACTGAGTGAGGCTGGACTGTGACAATACAGAGTAACAATGCTAGTACTGAGTGAGGCTGGACAGACACAATACAGAGTAACAATAACAATACTGAGTGAGGCTGGACAGACACAATACAGAGTAACAATGACTATACTGAGTGAGGCTGGACAGACACAATATAGAGTAACAATAACAATACTGAGTCAGGCTGGACAGACACAATACAGAGTAACAATGACAATACTGAGTGAGGCTGGATAGACACAATACAGAGTAACAATGACAATACTGAGTGAGGCTGGACAGACACAATACAGAGTAACAATGACTATACTGAGTGAGGCTGGACAGACACAATACAGAGTAACAATGACAATACTGAGTCAGGCTGGACAGACACAATACAGAGTAACAATGACAATACTGAGTGAGGCTGGACAGACACAATACAGAGTAACAATGACTATAGTATGTCAGGCTGGACAGACACAATACAGAGTAACAATGATAATACTGAGTCAGGCTGGACAGACACAATACAGAGTAATAAGGACAATACTGAGTGAGGCTGGACAGACACAATACAGAGTAACAATGACAATACTGAGTGAGGCTGGATAGACACAATACAGAGTAACAATGACAATACTGAGTGAGGCTGGACAGACACAATACAGAGTAACAATGACAATACTGAGTGAGGCTGGACAGACACAATACAGAGTAACAATGACAATACTGAGTGAGGCTGGATAGACACAATACAGAGTAACAATGACAATACTGAGTGAGGCTGCATAGACACAATACAGAGTAACAATAACAATACTGAGTGAGGCTGGACAGACACAATACAGAGTAACAATGACAATACTGAATGAGGCTGGACAGACACAATACAGAGTAACAATGACAATACTGAGTGAGGCTGGACAGACACAATACAGAGTAACAATGACTATACTGAGTGAGGCTGGACAGACACAATACAGAGTAATAATGACAATACTGAGTGAGGCTGGACAGACACAATACAGAGTAACAATGACAATACTGAGTGAGGCTGGATAGACACAATACAGAGTAACAATGACAATACTGAGTGAGGCTGGACAGACACAATACAGAGTAACAATAACAATACTGAGTGAGGCTGTACAGACACAATACAGAGTAACAATAACAATACTGAGTGAGGCTGGACAGACACAATACAGAGTAACAATGACAATACTGAGTGAGGCTGGACAGACACAATACAGAGTAACAATGACAATACTGAGTGAGGCTGGACAGACACAATACAGAGTAACAATGACAATACTGAGTCAGGCTGGAGAGACACAATACAGAGTAACAATGACAATACTGAGTGAGGCTGGACAGACACAATACAGAGTAACAATGACAATACTGAGTGAGGCTGGACAGACACAATACAGAGTAACAATAACAATACTGAGTGAGGCTGGACAGACACAATACAGAGTAACAATGACTATACTGAGTGAGGCTGGACAGACACAATATAGAGTAATAATGACAATACTGAGTCAGGCTGGACAGACACAATACAGAGTAACAATGACAATACTGAGTGAGGCTGGATAGACACAATACAGAGTAACAATGACAATACTGAGTGAGGCTGGACAGACACAACACAGAGTAACAATGACTATACTGAGTGAGGCTGGACAGACACAATGCAGAGTAACAATGACAATACTGAGTGAGGCTGGACAGGCACAATACAGAGTAACAATGACAATACTGAGTGAGGCTGGACAGACACAATACAGAGTAACAATGACAATACTGAGTGAGGCTGGACAGACACAATACAGAGTAACAATAACAATACTGAGTGAGGCTGGACAGACACAATACAGAGTATCAATGACAATACTGAGTGAGGCTGGACAGACACAATACAGAGTAACAATGACTATAGTATGTCAGGCTGGACAGACACAATACAGAGTAACAATGACAATACTGAGTCAGGCTGGACAGACACAATACAGAGTAACAATGACAATACTGAGTGAGGCTGGACAGACACAATACAGAGTAACAATGACAATACTGAGTGAGGCTGGACAGACACAATACAGAGTAATAATGACAATACTGAGTGAGGCTGGACAGACACAATACAGAGTACTAATGACAATACTGAGTGAGGCTGGACAGACACAATACAGAGTAACAATGACAATACTGAGTGAGGCTGGACAGACACAATACAGAGTAACAATAACAATACTGAGTGAGGCTGGACAGACACAATACAGAGTAACAATGACAATACTGAGTGATGCTGGACAGACACAATACAGAGTAACAATGACAATACTGAGTGAGGCTGGACAGACACAATACAGAGTAACAATGACAATACTGAGTGAGGCTGGACAGACACAATACAGAGTAACAATGACAATACTGAGTGAGGCTGGACAGACACAATACAGAGTAACAATGACAATACTGAGTGAGGCCGGACAGACACAATACAGAGTAACAATGACAATACTGAGTGAGGCTGGACAGACACAATACAGAGTAACAATGACAATACTGAGTGAGGCTGGATAGACACAATACAGTGTAATAATGACAATACTGAGTGAGGCTGGACAGACACAATACAGAGTAACAATGACAATACTGAGTGAGGCTGGACAGACACAATACAGAGTAACAATGACAATACTGAGTGAGGCTGGACAGACACAATACAGAGTAACAATGACAATACTGAGTGAGGCTGGACAGACACAATACAGAGTAACAATGACAATACTGAGTGAGGCTGGACAGACACAATACAGAGTAACAATGACAATACTGAGTGAGGCTGGACAGACACAATACAGAGTAACAATGACAATACTGAGTGAGGCTGGACAGACACAATACAGAGTAACAATGACAATACTGAGTGAGGCTGGACAGACACAATACAGAGTAACAATGACAATACTGAGTGAGGCTGGATAGACACTATACAGAGTAATAGCGACAATACTGAGTGAGGCTGGACAGACACAATACAGAGTAACAATGACAATACTGATTGAGGCTGGACAGACACAATACAGAGTAATAAGGACAATACTGAGTGAGGCTGGACAGACACAATACAGAGTAACAATGACAATACTGAGTGAGGCTGGACAGACACTATACAGAGTAATAATGACAATACTGAGTGAGGCTGGATAGACACAATACAGAGTAATAATGACAATACTGAGTGAGGCTGGACAGACACAATACAGAGTAACAATGACAATACTGAGTGAGGCTGGATAGACACATTACAGAGTAACAATGACAATACTGAGTGAGGCTGGACAGACACAATACAGAGTAACAATGACAATACTGAGTGAGGCTGGACAGACACAATACAGAGTATCAATGACAATACTGAATGAGGCTGGACAGACACAATACAGAGTAACAATGACAATACTGAGTGAGGCTGGACAGACACAATACAGAGTAATAATGACTATACTGAGTGAGGCTGGACAGACACAATACAGAGTACTAATGACAATACTGAGTGAGGCTGGACAGACACAATACAGAGTAACAATGACAATACTGAGTGAGGCTGGACAGACACAATACAGAGTAACAATGACAATACTGAGTGAGGCTGGACAGACACAATACAGAGTAACAATAACAATACTGAGTGAGGCTGTACAGACACAATACAGAGTAACAATGACAATACTGAGTGAGGCTGTACAGACACAATACAGAGTAACAATAACAATACTGAGTGAGGCTGGACAGA
Organism: Taudactylus pleione; assembly: GCA_031769625.1. Lineage (NCBI taxonomy): Eukaryota > Metazoa > Chordata > Amphibia > Anura > Myobatrachidae > Taudactylus > Taudactylus pleione. The sequence continues at coordinate 188,645 of JAUIMM010000962.1, read as the reverse complement.
CACAATACAGAGTAACAATGACAATACTGAGTGAGGCTGGACAGACACAATACAGAGTAACAATGACAATACTGAGTGAGGCTGGACAGACACAATACAGAGTAACAATGACAATACTGAGTGAGGCTGGACAGACACAATACAGAGTAACAATGACAATACTGAGTGAGGCTGGACAGACACAATACAGAGTAACAATGACAATACTGAGTGAGGCTGGACAGACACAATACAGAGTAACAATGACAATACTGAGTGAGGCTGGACAGACACAATACAGAGTAACAATGACAATACTGAGTGAGGCTGGACAGACACAATACAGAGTAACAATAACAATACTGAGTGAGGCTGGACAGACACAATACAGAGTAACAATGACAATACTGAGTGAGGCTGGACAGACACAATACAGAGTAACAATGACAATACTGAGTGAGGCTGGACAGACACAATACAGAGTAACAATAACAATACTGAGTGAGGCTGGACAGACACAATACAGAGTAACAATGACAATACTGAGTGAGGCTGGACAGACACAATACAGAGTAACAATGACAATACTGAGTGAGGCTGGACAGACACAATACAGAGTAACAATGACAATACTGAGTGAGGCTGGACAGACACAATACAGAGTAACAATGACAATACTGAGTGAGGCTGGACAGACACATTACAGAGTAACAATGACAATACTGAGTGAGGCTGGACAGACACAATACAGAGTAACAATGACAATACTGAGTGAGGCTGTATAGACACTATACAGAGTAGGGTTGGGCTATGACAGTACAGAGAGAGGCGCTGTCCTAATTACCATTCACCAACATGCTGAAATGTGTGCTGTCTTCTTTATAGCAGACCCCTTTGCGTATAACCCATCTGACTAATCACAGGTCCTCGCTACATTTACCCCCAACTCTGCGAGGTCTGCCGTGAGGCCCGCACCCTCCTCTGCTCTTATTCTTTATTAACGATCTGCCTCCCCGGCAGCCCGCCTCGCCCTTCATGGAGGTGCCAGACTCAATTTGACTTTTTGGCTCAGCTGTGAAACCACAGATGGTAATTAGCTACAACCAGATCCCTGCCTTGGTTGATAATTGCCCGCCACTTGTCAGGAGGCCGTTCCGTGCCAAACATATACTCTTCCCATTCACACATGTACCCTTAATATGCTGAGGTAGATGTTAAAAGTACATAAAAGGAATTGGACGGAACAGTTTTATTTCTCCCACTGAAATGTGGAGTAAGTGAAGCGTAAGGAGGCACCAATTACTTTCTGCAAATATCTGCCAGCCAAACATGGCTTGGCGCTGACTATACCACAGGGAAGACCAGGTCTCTGCTGTCTAAACATGCAAAGCTCCTCAGAACACGTTGGGTTATATCTAGCTTAGAAAGACGTTAGTTCTAGAGTTGCTTCTGAAACAAAAACAGAAAATGATTGTGTCCTCAGGGTTATCTCGGGGAACATACACAGAAGAAGCACCAAAGACACGGATACAGAGGGCCTGATTCAGAGCCGCTCGTAAGCGGCCGCTCGTTCGCTCTGAGCGATGTTCGCACAACTGCGCATGCGTATGGGTCGTAATGCGCATGCGCAAACCAGACATTGCGGTCGGAAATCGTGCGCTCGCAAAACAGCGAGGGGCTGCTAATGTGATTGACAGAATGTACCATTTGAGGGTGGTAACAGGGGAAGGTGCTTGAAAACGGGGGAGTGGAGATCCGAACGCAGGCGTGCCTAACGGTCAAAAGGGCGTTTAATGGGAGTGCATAATTAGTAAAGGAGCGTCATCGACCACGTCACTTGGTTGTCTTTTAGCCTGAACTGCTCGCAGTGATTGCGGTAAGAAAAACCTACCACAAGCACTGCGAGCAGTTCAGACGCCTTTCGATGTTCCCGATTAATCTAATAAATACCGGAGATGACATGTGATGCGAACGGCAAAGGGGCATCTTTATAAAATAGTGAGCGCATTTTTTGTTCGCTCGCTCAGACATAGAGGCGTCAACAAACCGCAGTGAGCGAGCGCTCAATTTAAATAGCCGGCCCCTTTTTTGGAACGACCGTCCGCAAATAGCGTCCGGCTCTGAATCAGGCCCAGAGTACGTCAGCTTTCTGACTGCTTTGCACACATATATAGCTGTGCACAAGGACCTCGGTGCAGACACATTTTGTGACCATCGGTAGCATTGTGATCCCAGTCTGATAGCTTTTCTGGGCCACTCCTGTAAATTAGGGGTCTATGGGGGCCTATGTATCAACCAAATTACCGCATAGCTATATACGCTCACTGACTGGTGAGCTGTGCAGTATATCACCCCAGCTCCGCTCCATCACCACTGTGTAACAGTGGTGTGTAACAGTGAGTACGGTTGTACCGCATTGTATGCGAATAAACCACTCCACTGTTTAAGCAACAAGGGATGATCATTGCACAGGGGGCATCCTACGGGTGTGTACATAACTTCACCATACCACCGCATGTTATGTTTAGCCTCATTTTCAGACATAAATTTGTGGTGGTGGGGGGAGATTGAGCCGCAACTTGGTTCAACGTGGTTTTACAAAATATGGTTCTGTTTTCTCCAAGTCACTCAATTTAGTTAAAAATTCAGAATAAACCACAAGCAGAAGGGTTACACAATTCCTGCATGTGCCCTCGTTAGGCGTATTATATGTACTGGATCCTTCATACGCTGCCTGTTTTATCATTTGTCTTTTTTTTTATTTTGTAAATGGTGACTATGCTTATTGCAGACAGGGGCACCGAGAGGGGTGGGAGCAGGTACTATGTACCCGGGTCCAGGCCAGCTGGAGGGGCCTGGTGGGGTCCCGGGTCAGTAGCACATGGGGCAGGGAGAGAGGATGCTCCTGTGTGCTGGGCTGCGGAGGGTAAATGGAGACTGCCAGAGCCGTAACTAGACCTTTTGATGCCCTGTGCCAGAAAGAGCATTGGTGCCCCCCTCATTTTTCAAAGGGACATAATACACCCAAAAAAAGGGGAATGGCCTCATGGGGAAGGGCCAGGGAAGAGATAGGGGAGGCCAGGAGATGCTGGGGATAAATAGGGACATAATATAGTGCACCTGAGAGAGGGCCATGGCCTCATGGGGAAAGGCCAGGGAAGAGATAGGGGAGGCCAGGAGATGCTGGGGATAAATAGGGACATAATATAGTGCACCTGAGAGAGGGCCATGGCCTCATGGGGAAGGGCCAGGGAAGAGATAGGGGAGGCCAGGAGACACTGGGGATAAATAGGGACATAATATAGTGCACCTGAGAGAGGGCCATGGCCTCATGGGGAAGGGCCAGGGAAGAGATAGGGGAGGCCAGGAGATGCTGGGGATAAATAGGGACATAATATAGTGCACCTGAGAGAGGGCCATGGCCTCATGGGGAAGGGCCAGGGAAGAGATAGGGGAGGCCAGGAGATGCTGGGGATAAATAGGGACATAATATAGTGCGCACCTGAGAGAGGGCCATGGCCTCATGGGGAAGGGCCAGAGAAGAGATAGGGGAGGCCAGGAGATGCTGGGGATAAATAGGGACATAATATAGTGCGCACCTGAGAGAGGACCATGGCCTCATGGGGAAGGGCCAGAGAAGACATAGGGGAGGCCAGGAGATGCTGGGGATAAATAGGGACATAATATAGTGCACCTGAGAGAGGGCCATGGCCTCATGGGGAAGGCCCAGGGAAGAGATAGGGGAGGCCAGGAGATGCTGGGGATAAATAGGGACATAATATAGTGCACCTGAGAGAGGGCCATGGCCTCATGGGGAAGGGCCAGGGAGGAGATAGGGGAGGCAGGGGATGCTGGGGATAAATTGGGACATATTATAGTGCACCTGAGAGAGGGCCATGGCCTCATGGGGAAGGGCCAGGGAAGAGATAGGGGAGGCCAGGAGATGGTGGGGATAAATAGGGACATAATATAGTGCGCACCTGAGAGAGGGCCATGGCCTCATGGGGAAGGGCCAGAGAAGAGATAGGGGAGGCCAGGAGATGCTGGGGATAAATAGGGACATAATATAGTGCACCTGAGAGAGGGCCATGGCCTCATGGGGAAAGCCCAGGGAAGAGATAGGGGAGGCCAGGAGATGCTGGGGATAAATAGGGACATAATATAGTGCACCTGAGAGAGGGCCATGGCCTCATGGGGAAGGGCCAGGGAGGAGATAGGGGAGGCCAGGAGATGCTGGGGATAAATAGGGACATAATATAGTGCACCTGAGAGAGGGCCAGGGAAGAGATAGGGGAGGCCAGGAGATGGTGGGGATAAATAGGGACATAATATAGTGCGCACCTGAGAGAGGGCCATGGCCTCATGGGGAAGGGCCAGAGAAGAGATAGGGGAGGCCAGGAGATGCTGGGGATAAATAGGGACATAATATAGTGCACCTGAGAGAGGGCCATGGCCTCATGGGGAAGGCCCAGGGAAGAGATAGGGGAGGCTAGGAGATGCTGGGGATAAATAGGGACATAATATAGCGCACCAGAGAGAGGGCCATGGCCTCATGGGGAAGGCCCAGGGAAGAGATAGGGGAGGCCAGGAGATGCTGGGGATGAAATAAGAGAAAGCTACAAGTGAGAATGATGATAAACAAAAATTTGACAGGCCCAAACAGCGCCCCCTGCCCTGTGGTGCCCTGTGCGATGGCACCGGCCGCACTACCCTAGCTATGGCCATGGAGACTGCTGCCTGCTGAGCAACAGTCAGTCCTCTCTCTCCCTGCAAATGGGGGACAAATCTACAAGGCCCATCACTGCTCTTGACGGCTCTGCTCGCAGATGGCAATTTCTGATGTGAAATGTTATTACTTTGATCAAAATTTGCCTGCAAAAGCTCTTTTCCATCAAACAGACCCCATTGTAAGTAAGGGACGAAACCCAATCTCTGCCTGCTCTGGAGAGGTACAGAATTCAAGTCAAGTTGGGAATGGTTATGCACGGCAAGGAACACCCCTGAAAAGGCGCTCTCTGCTGCTTGTTTCATTGGAAAAAAGTCTCTTGTTATGTGATATTATTTCCTGCTTCTGTCCTGCTCTGAGGTGCATTCCAGAGCTTGCAAGAATGGTTCTACGCCGCCCAGCTCCACCTCATCTGCAAATGTGTTAATATTCCTTCATAAACATGAACCCTTTTCAAAGAACTTGAAGTACGAGGGTGGTTCAATAAGTAAGATAACAAGACCTCTCACGTGTGCAATGTTCTCTATTTCATTCTAATTTCCCACCAGGCCAGAGCATAGAACATAGGGCAGGCAATAAGCGAGCGCTCGCTCTGAATCAGGGCAACCGCTTTGTTTTTTAAAACCTGGCCTCCTGGCTGCTCGCTAAGCTGTGGGTGATAACTCACAGCTTTAGCGAGCGGCCAGGTGATGGTCGCGACCATTGGGCTTGCGACGAGACCCTTGTGGTAGGGTCACGTCTGCCGCAAGCCCCAGTGAGCTTCCAGCTCTAATAGAGCCAGAAGCTCACTACTGACATCACTCGTGATGTCAGTAGGGCCGCCCACAAATGGCCACCACCCCGCCTACAAAACGGGGCGAGCTGTCGATCAACATCGACAGCCGCCCCATTTGTAGCGAGCCCTGGGGCGAGAGAATTTGCCCCCCCCATCGACCCGCTTGCGAGCGGGTCTGAATCAGGCCCGTAGACCACTGCTTCCTCTCACGGCCATTAGACTGCGCCTCATATCAGTCATACTGTCCCAACATCAGCTGTAAGATAGCGGGGCTGGCGGAAACTTGAACACACATTGAGATGCGTAGTGTGATCAGATTTCTGTGTCTCATGGGCACATTGGCAGCTGAGATTCATCGCCAACTTGTCGCTGTGTACGGTGATAACGTCATGTCACAGAAACAGGTTTGGGTTTGGTGCGTGGCCTTTGACAACGGCAGGACAGACGTTCAAGATGAGCAGCGATCCGGCCGGCCATGTACGTCCATCACAGATGACAATTTGTGCCTCATTGAAGGTCTGATTCAGGAGGAAGACGCATTCAAGTTAGTGATATTGGTGAGGAACTGAGCATCTCAGTGTGTGCTGTGCAGAACATCGCTCATCAGCAACTGGGGTACAGGAAAAGAGATCACGCTTGGTCAGGGGCGTCTTAAGAGAGGAGGGGGCCTGTGTGCACTCCCCGTGCGGTGCCCAGTCCGCTCTCCCCGGTGGCGGGCAGCCAACTTACACGGCTAGCCAGCCACCAGAGCCTTGGTAGACTCCGGACACTAGAGTGTGCCCGGAGTCTACTGCGCATGCACAGAACACCGGAAAAATGGCCACGACGGACATTTTTTCAGTGTTCTGAGCAGCGCCGACACCCGACGCGGGACCACGGACAGGTAAGTTTAAAATAATATGGGTGCAGGGTGTGCGGTGCGGGGCCCCCCTGGACTTGGGGGCCCGTGTGCCCCGCACGCACTGCACCCATTATAGATACGCCCCTGCACTGGGTACAGAACCAACTTACAGGAGTTCACAAAACCAACAGAATGAGATTGTTTCTTGTGCACTTGATGTGGTACCACAAGGAGTGAGTGCAGTTCCTGCAGAGTATTGTTACAGGTGATGAAACATGGGGGCATCAGGTGACACCGGAGATGATGCAAGCATACATGACATAGTAACACGCATCGTCCCCATCTTCATAGAAAATCAAAACAAACCCAAGAGCAAAGAAGGTCATGGCGACGGTGTTTTGGGACCACAAGGGCGTGCTTCTTGCTGATTTCCTCACCAAGGGATTACTGTGAATGCTGTCCGCTATTGTGACACATTGAGCCAGTTTGCGGCGGGCAATTCGTATTGTAGTATTGCTGCATGATAACACCAGGCCACACCAGCCAACCGCACGCCTGAGTTGTTACAGCGCTACCATTGGGAGGTGCTGGACCATCCACCACACAGCCCTGACCTGGCACCGAGTGATTTCCTTCTCCTTGGACCATTGAGGAAGCACCTGGGTGGAAGGTGATTCGCAACCGATGGTGAGTTCAGCAAGCCGCCATGTCCTGGTTTCAGGTGCTTGACACCGATTTCTTCTATGCCGGGATAGATGCCTTGGTGTACCGTTGGAACAAATGCTTAGACAAATATGGGGATTATCCAGAATATTTTACCACATAATATTATTTTATGTGGTAAAATAATCTGTACCAAGGTCATACTATTGATTATATGTTTATGTACGGGTTGAATACATTTACGCAATGAGAAGTCTTCTTGCTTTATTTATTGAACCTCCCTCGTATATACAGTAGCAGGCCCAAAGCTGTATTTGGTCTATGGAGCATCTGTGTTTCCCTTTGTAGATGATTTGTCGTGATTCTGATCCAGAATACGTCTGTCCCTGTTTTATATGTCTACAATAATAAAGATTTCCTATGTGCCATCACTGTGCTGGTAGCTGATAAAAGGAAGAAGATCACTTTGAAGCTGACATCACCATCCTGGTATCTGCTATGTCCGGCTCATCCAGTCAGTCAGATTGAAATTGGACGTTATCATCGTCTCTGGCTGTAATTAGTCCTCCCCTGTCCCCTGACCGCTGTGTGGAATTACATGTCTCCTTTGCTGGAGCCGGTCAGGAATCTCCGCCATCAGCAGTAGCACCATACAGTAGTCACAGCCCCAATTATTTGGATGAGTGTGACAGTTCCAGCTCTCATACAGGGCAATACCACCACCACCTCATTAATGGAGACTGCGAACAAATTGACCTTGATCACACATTGTGCTGTCACCATAGCAGACAACATACGAGGTTTAGAAATTGGTCTCGACAGAGGGACCTAATAAATGTCCAGTGTGAGAATCTGGCTCCTGCGGACAAGGTGTGACGTCTTCCGTGTAACAATGCGACGCATTAAAGCGGGAGGCAAATATTGTGCAGAAATAGCGTTGACAGTAACAACCACAAGAGCACCACTCATCGCCCAACAGTGTACGCCATGCTCGTCCTGACACGTAGCACTGCAACGAGTCCATGAACGCAGCTAGGAGTCACTAGGCGCAATAGCAAAAATTTTGAAGCCGGTCCCAGCTGTTCTCTAGCATCACTTTATCTGACATTTAAAATAAAAGACTTCAGTCGTGTACACACTTAACAATGTGTGTACCCAGCGATATGACGCTCAACGGACCAACATTGTACGGCCGGTACACATTTCACGATCCGGCCCCAGACCAACCGGTATGTTGGGCACCATAAACACCATTTACCTGTCTGGCGTCAGCAGCTGGGTCGTTCCATCGGCCCTACATGCAAGCCAACGGAACAACCCCGATGGACGACCTATGGGAGCACGCATTCTCGGTACACATTTGCCGATGTGGACGATATGTTGGCCGATGTGGACGATATGTTGGCCCGATCTGCCAGATCGGGTGACACATCGTCTAATGTGTACCCACCTTTACACAGCCATGCCCCAAATGCACCATAAACACACCCCAATCAGTGTGCGACATCAGCCTGTACGGTCTCTCGTCTTACACAAACGTGCGCTATGAGTGAGGGTGAATGAAAGCTTATAGCATCGGCTGGGATCTTATCATTCCCACAATTCAGGGCCTGATGCTGAGCTGAGCTGCGCCTGTTCGTGGGGTGTATCTTGCGTCTTTTTGCATTGCGTGTGCTCCGGTACAGGTGCACGCAAATAGTGGCAATGCAGAGTTGTACACTTTTCAGCAGTCGCCTCTGCGCTTGTGAATGGCGTATCAGAGCGATGTCACCTAAGCAACTTTCACTGCCGGCTTCCCATACCTGTAAGTGTAAATATGCCGGTGTCATTAGTATAGACTGTGCACGCACTGATATAAGTACAAAACCAAGTGTACAGATATGGGGCCTGATTCAGACCCACTCGCAAGCGGCTGTCCGCTCGCAAGTGGGTCGATGTTGTGCACTGCGCATGCGCACGACGGCGGGAGCTCCATCGTGCGCATGCGCCAGACGCGACGAGCGAAGGACTTTCCTTCGCTCGTTGTGTCTGATCAAAGGGGGCGTGCTGTCGATGTTGATTGACAGCATGCCCCCTTTGGTGGGCGTGCCTCCCTGATGGGGGCGTTCCCAAGGGAACGCCTACCGTCAGAAGCCGGCCCACTGACATCACTAGTGATGTCAGTGGGAGTGATTTTGGCTCTGATAGAGCCAAAATCACTCCGGGCCTTGCGGTTGAGAAACTCAACCGCAGGCTCCGGCTCGCAGTGGCGATGGTCGCGACCATCGCGGCCATCAACCTGCACGCTCGTATAGGCTGTGGGTGGTGAACCACAGCTATACGAGCGTCCAGGAGGACGCTCCATAATTATGGAGGGCGGCCCTCATTCAGAGCGTGCGCTCTGCTCAGAGCGTACGGCTCTGAATGAGGGCCATGGAGCGGGTGCACTTCAAGATATGGGATGTACTAAAGGAAAAATGCGGTAAATACCCAGTTTTCTGGGTTTTTACCGCATTTTCATATGTACCAAGCCCCAGCTGCCGTATTTTCGGTGCGGAGGGTAATGCCAGAAAAACCTGGCGTTACTCTATAGAAGCCTATGGGCTTATTACCGCATCATGCTCACGATGCTTCGCTGATGCCCCGCAGTCGCCCAGCACTGGCCCCCACTCACCTCAGTCTCCTGGTTACTGTCCCGCGCTCCTCCTGGGTCCTCCGCCTTCTTCTCCTCCTAATATTCTTCCGGCTGCAGGGAGGAGGAGGAGCCCGGGCAGGGGCTGGCTGGCAACTTTTAGCCTGGGGGGCAAATGAATGCAGGCGGCCCTGGCAGAGGAGTAGCGTGTAGCCAGGGTGCCCGAAGAATGTGCTTGCTATGGAGCCGCCCCCCCTCAAGTGTTTCAGGGAGGAGGCGGGTCCATATGGGATTAATGTAGGATAAAAATAAAGATTAGGGGCAGCCCCCTGTCGTAGTGCCCCCATGTGCAACAGGAGAGAACACCCTTATGCAGGCCTCCAGTAGTGCCCCCAGTAGTGATCCCCCCCTATGCAGTGCCCCTTGTGCCCCCAGTAGTAAGCCCCTTATATAGTGCCCCCAGTAGTGGTCCCCCCTGTGCAGTGCCCCTTGTGCCCCCAGTAGTAAGCCCCTTATATAGTGCCCCCAATAATGGTACCCCCTATGCAGTGCCCCTTATATAGTGCCCCCAATAGCAGTCCACCCCCCCATGCAGTGCCCCCAATAGTGGTAACCCTTATGCAATGCCCCTTAAATAGTGACCCCAGTTGTAGTCTCCCCCCTATGCAGTACCCCCAGTATTGCCCTTTATATAGAGCCCCCAGCAGTGGTCCCTCGATGCAGTGCCCCCAGTGGTAGTCCCCTCCCCTATGTAGTGCCCCTAGTAGTAGTCCCCTCCCCCCTATGCAGTGCCCCTAGTAGTAGTCCCCTCCCCTTGTAGTGCCCCTAGTAGTAGTCTCCCCCTTGTAGTGCCCCCAGTATTAGTAGTACCCACTTGTAGTGCCCCCAGTAGTAGCCCCACCCTTGTAGTGCCCCCAGTAGTAGTAGTCCCCCCCTTGTAGTGCCCCCAGTAGTAGTAGTCCCCCCCTTGTAGTGCCCCCAGTAGTAGTAGTCCCCCCCTTGTAGTGCCCCCAGTAGTAGTAGTCCCCCCCTTGTAGTGCCCCCAGTAGTAGTCCCCCCCCTTTTTAGTGCCCCCAGTAGTAGTAGCCCCCCTTGTAGTGCCCCCAGTAGTAGTAGTCCCCCCTTGTAGTTCCCCCAGTAGTAGTAGTCCCCCCTTGTAGTTCCCCCAGTAGTAGATCTCCCCCCCCTTGTAGTGTCCCCAGTAGTAATCCACCCCCCTGGTAGTGTCCCCAGTAGTAATCCCCCCTTGGTAGTGCCCCCATAGTAATCCCCCCCCCTGGTAGTGCCCCCAGTAGTCCCCCACCCCCCAGTAGAGAGAGACTTAATAAAAAATTTAAAAAAACACTTACCTGAAACTCCGCTCCTGGTCCCGACGCTTCTACCGGCTCCTCCGGCCGCTTTGCATTATGGGAGAGACGTCATCATGACGACGTCTCTCCCATTACCCACTGCGGGAGCCGGAAGATGGCTCCTGCAGTGGGAGCAGCAGCAGCCGATGAGAGTCTGACAGACTCTCATCGGCTGCTAATTACAGCAAACACACAGCTGCCGGCTCCGGCGGCTGTGTGTTTGTGCTGTGTAGCGCTGTCCATCCGGTCAGCGCTACACACGCAGTGCAGTCTGTGTCACAGTGACACAGACTGCCCGCGGCCCGCATGACGCTGCGGCCCGGGGGGCATATGGCACCCTGCCCCCCAGCCCAGCCCGCCACTGAGCCCGGGGCTTCCTGCACAGATCACCAGCAGGAAGCTCCAGGGCTCGGAGGGGGCAGAGACCCCCTCATCCGGCGTCAGCTGCATCTCAAAGGGCAGCTCTTATCGCAAGAGCTGTCCTTTGCGATACTAATCGCATATGTTAGTACATATTAGGGGTGAGCGGGTTCGGATTTCTGAAATCCGAACCCCCCCGAGCCCCCCCGATCCGAGTCCAATCCGAGTCAGGCTCGACTTTTCCCGCCTGACTCGGATCTGAAATCGAGGCAAAACGTCATCATCCCGCCTTCCGAGTCTCGCGAGTTTTGGATCCTATATAAGGTACCCGCGTCGGCGCCATTTTCTCACTCGGCTGTGGACAGTGAAGAGGGAGGGTGGGAGTTAGGGCTGTGTAGTGTAGTGTAGTGCTGCTGTTGTCCACTACTTCAAAGTCCATAGGGGCTGGCTGTGTTGTGCTGTGCTGCTGTTGTTAATAGGGGCTGTGTCCACTACTTCAAAGTCCATAGGGGCTGGCTGGACTGTGTTGTGCAGTCAGTTCTCCATAGGGGCTGTGTCCACTCCAAAGTCCTGTGCAGTGTCCCAGTCCAAAAGGGGTGCTGTAGTGTTGTCCAGGGGGTGCTCTGTCCATCAGGGGTGCTCCCCCCAAGTGCTAAAAAAATAATATATTTTCTGTGTTTGTGAATTGTGTGCGCAGTAGCCGCACGTGCATCAACAAAGTAGTGCCAAACGTGCGCCTGTGTCATAAGTAAAGGGCCGGCTGGCTTGACCGTTAAAGGGTGCTGTAACCCCCGAAAGTACACTCCAGTCCAAACCAAAAAAAATTTATTTTCTGTGTTTGTGAATTGTGTGCGCAGTAGCCGCACGTGCATCAACACAGTAGTGCCAAGCGTGCGCCTGTGTCATAAGTAAAGGGCCGGCTGGCTTGACCGTTAAGGGTGCTGTAACCCCCGAAAGTACACTCCAGTCCAAACCAAAAAAAAAATTATTTTCTGTGTTTGTGAATTGTGTGCGCAGTAGCCGCACGCGCATCAACAAAGTAGTGCCAAGCGTGCGCCTGTGTCATAAGTAAAGGGCCGGCTGGCTTGACCGTTAAGGGTGCTGTAACCCCCAAAGTACACTCAAGTCCAAACCAAAAAAAAAATTATTTTCTGTGTTTGTGAATTGTGTGCGCAGTAGCCGCACGTGCATCAACAAAGTAGTGCCAAGCGTGCGCCTGTGTCATAAGTAAAGGGCCGGCTGGCTTGACTGTTAAGGGTGCTGTAACCCCCGAAAGTACACTCCAGTCCAAACCAAAAAAAAAAATATTTTCTGTGTTTGTGAATTATGTGCGCAGTAGCCGCACGTGCATCAACAAAGTAGTGCCAAGCGTGCGCCTGTGTCATAAGTAAAGGGCCGGCTGGCTTGACCGTTAAAGGGTGCTGTAACCCCCAAAGTACACTCCAGTCCAAACCAAAAAAAAAATTATTTTCTGTGTTTGTGAATTGTGTGCGCAGTAGCCGCACGTGCATCAACAAAGTAGTGCCAAGCGTGCGCCTGTGTCATAAGTAAAGGGCCGGCTGGCTTGACCGTTAAAGGGTGCTGTAACCCCCGAAAGTACACTCCAGTCCAAACCAAAAAAAAATTATTTTCTGTGTTTGTGAATTGTGTGCGCAGTAGCCGCACGTGCATCAACAAAGTAGTGCCAAGCGTGCGCCTGTGTCATAAGTAAAGGGCCGGCTGGCTTGACCGTTAAAGGGTGCTGTAACCCCCGAAAGTACACTCCAGTCCAAACCAAAAAAAAATTATTTTCTGTGTTTGTGAATTGTGTGCGCAGTAGCCGCACGTGCATCAACAAAGTAGTGCCAATCGTGCGCCTGTGTCATAAGTAAAGGGCCGGCTGGCTTGACCGTTAAAGGGTGCTGTAACCCCCAAAGTACACTCCAGTCCAAACCAAAAAAAAAATTATTTTCTGTGTTTGTGAATTGTGTGCGCAGTAGCCGCACGTGCATCAACAAAGTAGTGCCAAGCGTGCGCCTGTGTCATAAGTAAAGGGCCGGCTGGCTTGACCGTTAAGGGTGCTGTAACCCCCGAAAGTACACTCCAGTCCAAACCCAAAAAAAAATTATTTTCTGTGTTTGTGAATTGTGTGCGCAGTAGCCGCACGTGCATCAACAAAGTAGTGCCAAGCGTGCGCCTGTGTCATAAGTAAAGGGCCGGCTGGCTTGACCGTTAAGGGTGCTGTAACCCCCGAAAGTACACTCCAGTCCAAACCAAAAAAAAAATTATTTTCCGTGTTTGTGAATTGTGTGCGCAGTAGCCGCACGTGCATCAACAAAGTAGTGCCAAGCGTGCGCCTGTGTCATAAGTAAAGGGCCGGCTGGCTTGACCGTTAAGGGTGCTGTAACCCCCGAAAGTACACTCCAGTCCAAACCCAAAAAAAAATTATTTTCTGTGTTTGTGAATTGTGTGCGCAGTAGCCGCACGTGCATCAACAAAGTAGTGCCAAGAGTGCGCCTGTGTCATAAGTAAAGGGCCGGCTAGCTTGACCGTTAAAGGGTGCTGTAACCCCCAAAGTACACTCCAGTCCAAACCAAAAAAAAAATTATTTTCTGTGTTTGTGAATTGTGTGCGCAGTAGCCGCACGTGCATCAACAAAGTAGTGCCAAGCGTGCGCCTGTGTCATAAGTAAAGGGCCGGCTGGCTTGACCGTTAAAGGGTGCTGTAACCCCCAAAGTACACTCCAGTCCAAACCAAAAAAAAAATTATTTTCTGTGTTTGTGAATTGTGTGCGCAGTAGCCGCACGTGCATCAACAAAGTAGTGCCAAGCGTGCGCCTGTGTCATAAGTAAAGGGCCGGCTGGCTTGACCGTTAAGGGTGCTGTAACCCCCGAAAGTACACTCCAGTCCAAACCAAAAAAAAATTATTTTCTGTGTTTGTGAATTGTGTGCGCAGTAGCCGCACGTGCATCAACAAAGTAGTGCCAAGCGTGCGCCTGTGTCATAAGTAAAGGGCCGGCTGGCTTGACCGTTAAGGGTGCTGTAACCCCCGAAAGTACACTCCAGTCCAAACCAAAAAAAAAATTATTTTCTGTGTTTAGCCGCACGTATATATCAAATCGATATAACATAAATGGAGGACCAAACTTTCTCCGATAAAAATAAAATAGAGAAAGATCAAGAACCACTTCCTCCTAGTGCTGAAGCTGCTGCCACTAGTCATGACATAGACGATAACATGCCATCAACGTCGTCTGCCAAGGCCGATGCCCAATGTCATAGTAGAGGGCACATACAATCCCAAATGGCAAAGTTCAGGAAAATGACCTTGAAAAAGACATTTAAATCAGCTGAAGAGAAACGTAAACTTGCCAAAATGCCATTTACGACACGGAGTGGCAAGGAACGGCTAAGGTCGATCCCTAGTATGTTCATGACTAGTGGTTCAGCTTCACATGACGATGGAAGCCCTCCTCCCACTAAAAAAATCAAAAGAGTTAAGCTGGCAAAAGCACAGCGAAGAACTGTGCTTTCTAAGAAGATATCACAAATCGCCAAGGAGAGTCCAAGTGTGGTGGTGGTTGCGATGCCTGACCTTCCCAGCACTGGACGGGAAGAGGTGGCTCTTTCCACCATTTGCACGCCCCCTGCAAGTGCTGAAAGGAGCACCCACAGTCCACTTGCTGATATGCAAATTGAAGATGTCACTGTTGAAGTACAACAGGATGAGGATACTGGTGTAGCTGGCGCTGAGGAGGAAGTTGGCGAGGAGGATTCTGATGGTGATGTGGTTTGTTTAAATCAGGCTCCGGGGGAGACAGTTGTTGTCCGTGGGATGAAAAAGCCCATCACGGTCATGCCTGGGCAGAAGACCAAACATTCCACCTCTTTGGTCTGGCAATATTTCTATCCAAATCCGGACAACAACTGTCTTGCCATATGTACCATATGTAAAGGTGAAATAAGTAGGGGTAGGGACGTCAACCACCTAGGAACATCCTCCCTTATACGGCACCTGCAGCGCGTTCATAAAAAGTTACTGTAAAGTTCAGAAACTTTGGCTAAGACCGTAAGCAGTCCAGGGACACCTAAATCCCGTTGTCCTGTTGTATCCAAGCGCCTGCAAACCACACCGTCAACTCCCTCCTCGTCAATTTCCTCCTTAGTCAGGATCGGAAGTAGTCCTGCAGGCCATGTCACTGGCATGACTGACTCTCCTATCCGGGATTCCTCTGGAGGATCCTGCATTGCTACGCCTACTGCTGCCGCTGCTGCTGTTGCTGCTGCTGGGAGTCGTTCATCATCCCAGAGAGGAAGTAGGAACACCACTACTTTTACTAAACAATTGACCCTCCAACAGTCCTTAGCGAGGAGGATAAAGTACGACAGCAGTCATCCTGAAGCAAAACGTATAACTGAGGCCTTGACTGCTATGTTGGTGTTAGACGTGCGTCCGGTATCCGCCATTAGTGCAGTGGGATTTAGACAATTGATGGAGGTAGTGTGTCCCCGGTTCCAAATCCCGTCTAGATTCCACTTCACTAGGCAGGCGATACCGAGACTGTACAGAAACGTCAGAAAAAGTGTCCTCAGTGTCCTGAAAAATGCCGTTGTACACAATGTCCAGTTAACCACGGACATGTGGACAAGTGGAACAGGGCAGACTAAGGACTATATGACTGTGACAGCCCACTGGGTAGATGTATCACCTTACGCAGCAACAGCAGCAGCGTCACCAGTAGCAGCATCTCAGAAACGCCAGCTCGTTACAAGGCAGGCTACGCTGTGTATCACCGGTTTCAGTAAGAGGCACACCGCCGACAACCTCTTAGAGAAACTGAGGGAAATCATCGCCCAGTGGCTTACCCCACTTAGACTCTCCTGGGGATTTGTGATATCTGACAACGCCACCAATATTGTGCGGGCATTACATCTGGGCAAATTCCAGCACGTCCCATGTTTTGCTCACACAATAAACTTGGTGGTGCAGAATTTTCTGAAAAGCGACAGGGGCGTGCAGGAGACGCTTTGGGTGGCCCGAAAAATTTCTGGCCACTTTCGCCATTCAGCGACTGCGTGCCGAAGACTGGAGCGCCAGCAAACACTCTTGAACCTGCCCCGCCATCACCTGAAGCAAGAGGTTGTGACGCGGTGGAACTCAACCCTCTATATGCTTCAGAGGATGGAGGAGCAGCAAAAGGCCATACAAGCCTATACATCCACCTATGACATAGGCAAAGGAGGGGGTATGCACCTGACTCAAGCGTAGTGGAGAATGATTTCCGTGTTGTGCAAGGTTCTCCAGCCCTTCGAACTTGCCACACGTGAAGTCAGTTCAGACACAGCCAGCTTGAGTCAGGTCATTCCCCTCATCAGGCTTTTGCAGAAGCAGCTGGAGAAAGTGAAGGAGGAGCTAAGACGGAGCGATTCCGCTCGGCATGTGGGACTTGTGGATGAAGCCCTTCATTCGCTTTGCCAGGATTCCAGGGTGGTCAATCTGTTGAAATCAGACCACTACATTTTGGCCACCGTGCTTGATCCTAGGTTTAAAGCCTATGTGGTATCTCTCTTTCCGGCCGACACAAGCCTGCAGAGGTGCAAAGACCTGCTGGTGAACACACTGTCAGCTGAAGCGGAACGTGACACGTCAACGGCTCCTTCTTCATTTTCTCCCGCAACTGGGGCTGCCAGGAAAAAACTTAGGTATCCTAAGCAACCCGCTGGCGGTGATGCAGGGCAGGCAGGACCAAGTTTGGACATCTGGTCCGGACTGAAGGACCTGGCAACAATTTCTGACATGTCTACTGTCACTGCATATGATACTGTCACCATTGACAGAATGGTGGAGGATTACATCGGTGACAGCATCCAAGTAGGCATGTCAGACAGTCCATACCTGTACTGGCAGGAAAAAGAGGCAATTTGGAGGCCCCTGTACAAGCTGGCTCTATTTTACCTGAGTTGCCCCCCCTCCAGTGTGTACTCCGAAAGAGTGTTTAGTGCAGCCGGGAACCTTGTCAGCGAAAGGCGTAGGAGGTTGCTTCCACAGAATGTGGAGAAGATGATGTTCATCAAAATGAATTATCAGCTCTTCCAGGGAGACCAGCCTCCAGAAGGTACAGAGGGACCTGTGGTGGTGGATTCAAGTGGGGACGAGTTAATACTTTGTGAGGATGAGGATGTACACACTGAAGAGGGTGAGGAATCGGTGGATGAGGAGGATGAGGATGACATCTTGCCTCCGTAGAGCCAGTTTGTGCAGGGACACATTAATTGCCAGCTTGTTTTGTGGGGGCCCAAACGAACCAATCATTTCAGCCACAGTTGTGTGGCAGACCCTGGCGCTGTAATGATTGATTTGTTAAAGTGTGCATGTCCTGTTTATACAACATAAGGGTGGGTGGGAGGGCCCAAGGACAATTCCATCTTGCACTTCTTTTTTTTCTTTGCATTATGTACAGTTTGGGGCCTAGTTTTTCTAACTGCCATCCTGTCTGCCACTGCAGTGTCACTCCTAGATGGGTCACGTGTTTGTGCCGCCCACTCGTGTCGCTTAGCATAGTCATCCAGCTACCTCGGTGCAACCTTTTGGACATAAAAACACTATTGTGAGGTGTGAGGTGTTCAGAATAGACTGGAAATGAGTGGAAATTAAGGTTATTGAGGTTAATAATAGCATAGGAGCAGAGAAACCAACAAATTCTGTGATTTTAGCTGTTTTTATGCTTTTTTTAAAAAAAATACAGATCCAAAACACAAAACCCAGAACCCAAAACACGGAAGGGTGGTTTTGGCAAAACCAATCCAGATCCAAAACACGAAGAAAGATCCAGATCCAAAACCAAAACACAAAACACGAAAAGTGGCCGGTGCACACCCCTAGTACATATGCGATTAGTCATTTTGCGGTGGCTGGCGGAATGGTCACCACAAGGTTGGTACATCCTGCCCGTAATCATCTGCATGTGGGGTGAATGTACACATTTATTTCCATGGACAGGAGATTTCCGTTCACCCCTATATCAGCCCCATAGGGCGGAACATGCGATTGGGTGCATATTACAAAGCACGCTGTGATTGTGGAGATTTGCTCTAAGATTGTTATAGAGACCATCAGAATTCGCTGGTGCTATATAAATGTTAATAAATAAATAAGCAATCATACTCAAACACACATAGGTATATGTCCTGGCTATTGTGGTAGACACTTCGCCTCCAACCATCGACTGTTACTTTACTCAATACCCCCTGCAAGGCCCGAGCTTCCTCTCAGGAGTTCAGTAACTGCGGGCTGCATACTAATCCCAGGGACAGGGGAACGTGGCCTAATTCTCTATCTGCCAGCGGAACGTTACAGATACCATTTTATCTGAAATAAATAAAGTCACAGCCTAAATAGAGAACATCTCCAAAGAGAGAAAATCACCTCCTTCAGAAAAGTAATCACTCAGGGAACAGGAGACAGACAAATGACGGAGGGGCAGGTTATCCAGTGAGGCCGCAGCCTAGCCTGTGATCCTCTGCGCCCGCTGGATGAGAGAGTGCAAAAGCCCTTTAATTATGGCACTCACATATATATTATACTAAACTTTCAACATCATTTACGAGACACCAATAAAGTTGGTACATGCATCCTCTTGTGTCGCATAAATAAAAGGCGGCTATGAGAACGTTTATATGTCTGGGTCTCGAAGACAGGTCAGGAAAATAAAGACCTTGGCTTTTGTGTACAAGCAAACAGACGGCGCATTTCTATGGAGAAAAAAGACTTGCACGGAAATTCATGGTATTCTAAAAAAAAAAAAAAAGCACCACGGTGGATATAATATATATATATATTTAAAAAACTGAAATGTGCATATTGTTTTTATTCACTGCTAGCTGAATATATATGAGCGGCGTGTCGCATCTCCTAATGTGTGACTGTTTCCCTGGATTAACAGATGTCGCTCGCTGAGCTGTTGGTGATCTGACTCATCGGTGTCATCCAGGCAACAATGATAATAAATAGTGAGCGTAGATCCCTGCAGCGTGAGTCATTTCAGGCTGCTGGAATAATGTAAAACGTACGCTGCGCTTCTAGTGAGAAATATGTGGGCAATTCCTAGGCGCGCAGGCATTAGGGCTCCCAACATTTTTCATTTAAAACAAAAATAGGACATTTGTGACACTCGGGGCCTGGTTCTAAGATGCGGGCGCTGCCGATGACCAAAGCACTGGAGCAGTTTTTATTCTTCTACGCGTGCGCTTTCACGCCCGATTCAGAGGATTACGTAAATCCGATATTTACGTAAATCTGCGTTGTTTCCAGACCTGGGGAGTGCCCCAAAAGGTTTGAAGATGGCGACAGAAAGCGTTCCAGGAGAACGTCTTTTTTGGCATTTACATATTGTTTCACAGCCATTGTGTACAAAGACATAGCGGCTGCCACCATAATGCCACCCATCTCTAAATCAGCCCCTATCACGCACTGCGCATGCATCCAGATAGAGTGCACGCAGAGTCGGAGTTGGCGGTTGGGGCACATGGGAGACGGAAATGTGTTGAAAATGTAGCGGGCGTTCCTTGGCAGTGACAGGGAGGTGGCTTAGTGCGCGCACGCAGATGGACCGTCTTATAACCGCGTTATGGGAGTGTCGTGGATGGGTCGGTGAAAGTAGTCGTGTGCACAGATGCTCAGCCGCTTACATAGGAGGCCATATTCAGGCCCGTATTCAATTAGTTGCAAAAAGTCAGTGATTGTTGTACTTTCCGCCGCATTTGCCTGATTGGGACGCGAATTCGCGGCTTGCGCGTCCCCGCGATTCGTCCTATTCAATTACAGAACTGGCGAAAACGTAAATAGGTGAATGGATATCAGGTGGAAAGTACTGAATAGAATGGGGGAATCAGTCTGTACCGCAATATGACGCACTGACTGTGGTAACCATTACAGATATGTACTATTAGCCCTAATCAAGGTACTTTGTGTTCTTACGTTGTGTTAAAAGCTTTCTAGAAGCATATTTGTAAAAGTTGTGAAGAATAATAGAAAACAGTATTTTATGGTGAAAATAAATAATCCAGTCAGATTTGGGGTACATGATAATGGGTGCTAGCAGATTATTGTGTCTCTAAAGTGCACTTTTAAAAAATTTGACAAATCCACCTGCTGCACCTGCACCTGCAATCCTAAATACACCTGTCCCTCCATACAGCCCCCCGAGAAACCTATTTTGCTACTTTTTTATCCTTGTCCCCCAACTTTTTGAGGGTTTTCTGAGGTAATTTTTTTATTGTTTAGGCTGATTTGTCCTTTGGGGGGGTCCAAAGGGTTTTGAATCAATTTCCCACATTTGCACCCCAAAATAGAGATTTTGCACTAATTTTTTGCCTTCCATTCATTGGAGAAACATTTCCACCTGTTTCAGTGCATTGAGTGTCCGCTTGAGCGAAAAACATCCTGGAATCGAATTTGGAGATAAGACGCAAACAGGCGAAAGGCGGCAACAGACAAAACTTTTTTGCCAATAGACGCAGAAACAAGCGCAGCTGCCTCAGACTCAGAATGAGGCCCTTGAAGTTAGCAAAGTTCACCTTGTGCTTCCTATAAGATTCCCAGTAAAATTAAATGATTGGAAACTATTCTCACTTAGGGGGATATTTATCAAGTCTTGCTTTCCCTCAATTTTCCACCCGATTCGCAAATCTAAGATTTGCTGAAGGCAAATCCGAAGGAAAACCCAATTTAAGATAGGACATAGGATATAGGATATAGGACATCAGACCAACTATCAATGTTTTTTTTCTGTTATGAGAATAGAAACACCAGATTTACTAAGCGGCAGGTTTAGAACTCGTCGCAAAGCCAATGGCAAACCTGCCCAAATAATAGACCAGATGTCATTTCAAATGACTGTCAGAATATAAACTACAAGGATGTTTCAGAAAACATTTTGGATTAAGGGTCAAACATTTAAGGGGTGTTCCCTTTTAATCTGTGTAGTCCTGTAACAGATAAAGGCTGAAATGCTGGTTTATAACAGTGATTTCCTGGTAGGGAGGTCTCTTGCCTTTTTGGAAGTCCCCACCTACCCACTTGCTTATTGCGATTGTCGGCTTTATTGTTTTTTGGGAAAGAACGGTGACAGTGGCTGTCTAGCTGTAGGTATTGAGGTGTTCGGAATGGGTATGATATACCGTCGGCCGCATGGCCGGCGGTTCAATTCCCGTCAGCGGCAGACCGACAGGAGCAGAGTTAGAAGCAGCGGAAGCCCGACAGCGCTGGAAATCCCTATCGTGGATAGGTAAGTATACACTAACCTAATCTAACCCCCCTAACCCTAACCCTCCTTAGGGGTGCCTAAACCTAACTTCCCCCCCAAGTGCCTAACCCTAATCCCTCCTCTAAGTGCCTAACCCTAACCACCCCCTTCCCCGCTGCCTAAACCTAAGTCCCCCCCCGGGGGTGCCTATCCATAACCCTCCCTTCCCCTAGCCTAACCCTAACCCTCCCGGGGGGGGTGCCTAACCCTAAGTCCCCCCCGGGAGCCCTAAACCTAACCCTCCCCCCCGCGATCGTGATGCCGGGCGCCGGTCTCCCGGCGTCGGGGAAATGCGGGCGTCTACATCTAGATGCCCGGCATTTCACCCATGCCAGGATAAGACAGTCGGGAAGCCGGCTGCCGGTATTTAGGCAGTCGGCTTCCCGATTGCTTCCCAGGTGTTCTCCCCACCAATACACAGGTCTAGGCTGTTCCTGCCCTACTGCAGTCAGCAGAGCCATAACTAGACTTTTTGGTGCCCTGTGCCAGAGAGAGCATTGGTGCCGCCGCCCCCACCCCCCTATTTTTTAGACAAGGAGATAACACACCTGAAAAAGGGCCATGGCCTCATGGGGAAGGGCTAGGGAAGAGACAGGGGAGGCCAGGGGATGCTGGGGATAAAATAAGAGAAGCTGCAAGTGAGAATGACAATAAACAGAAAATTGACAAGTACGAACAGCGCCCCCGGCCCTGCGGTGCCCTGGTCCAATGGCACTGGTCGCACTACCCTAGTTACGGCCCTGGGGGTCAGCTTCACCACTGGTCCTGGTGGGCTTTTGTGTGTCATTGGTTGAGGACTTTGGATTCCATAAGTTGTTAGTGATGGACTGCCAGTTGGCTCCCATCTAGGCATTTAGTTGTTGGCGATGGGCTGGCAGTTGGCCCTCATCTAGGCATTTAGTTGTTGGCGATGGGCTGGCAGTTGGCCCACATCTACACCTTTTATTGAATTATTTGTTAAAAATGTTGATACAAGGGGGTATAATTACAAAAGTGAGAGTTTTTAGAAATGGAGATTTACCTATAGCAACCAATCAAATTCTACTTAACATTTAACTGGCAGCTTCTATAAGATAATAGCTAAATCTAATTGGTTCACTTCTAAAAACTCTCTTTTTAGTAAGTATATCCCCATTTATAGAGCCATTCATTATTTAACATCATATCTTTCCCTCCTTTCAGTTAATAATAAAATTTGGCTGACCATTTTCACTGCCAATATGTCTCTAGTGTACTCATGTTTGTTCCTCTTCACCTAGTGTAGAAATGTGTGCCGACAACAGCCGATAGGAACTTAATGAATTTGGCAGGTCTTCGCTTTATGAATAAACTTTAAGAGGAGTAAAATGTAAATAAAAAAAAAAGTGTATAGTAGCCCCCCCCCCAAAAAAAATCATTAACCAGTTCCGGGACTCTGAGCATAGACAGGAATCAGAAAATAGGGGGGGTGGGGGTGTGAATGGTTTGGAGTCCACATATTTTTAACAACCAGTGCTAGGATGGACCAGCCAGGGTAGCGGACACTATAGTAGGGGGACATACAGCATCAGGTCCCCTGCCATAACAGCAACCAACCCCGAACTGAGGAAATGGTGACCCCCCCAATAAATGGGGTCCTCCTCCCCCATGGCCAACCGACTCTTCTTCACACCTCCTGGGCTTTTGGTGCCAAGGTAATAGTGTAATTAAATTGTTAAATAACATTATTCTTTAAAGGTGGACTCCAAGTCCCAGCATGATGGCATTTGTTGAACCACAAGTGCCAGCATGGATGAACATCAAGGGACCACCGGCACCTGTAATCTACCTGTAAAAAAATATTAATAAATAGACAGGAGACGCAAACTGACTATTGAATTATTTTAATAAATAAAAACACTCCGACACAGCCCTTGTTGACTCATTTATTACTCACCAAATGTAGGGGTTCACGTCCTCCTCGGTTGATGTGTGATACCCCGTCATCGCAAGATATCGCAGTGGTAGCGACAGTCACAGGGGCTGGAGTTGCAATAGCAACCTCGCCAGCAGCGTGGACTGCCCAGCATGAGGAGAGTCCCCATTCATTCCAATGGAGAGTGTCCCCGAGTGACCTATCATTCGTGACGGGTAGCTTTGTTTTTTGTTTTGCCAAGATTCGGGGATCTGATGAGCAATATTTCTTTCTAATACTCAGACTGATTGTTTCTTTTCTGGACGCAAAGGTAAACGAAATACGATGCCGCAGAAGTAAAGCAAACGCAGCGTTGTTACCACTAATGATATATTGTATGTTTTTGCTACATAGTTGCATTGGCTTTATCTCTTCTCACCTGTACAGTGTTGCTCTGCCAGAGATCATGGTATTCTGTGACCATGGTCTTTGATAAAATGCTAAGACTATGGGCCGTATTCAATTAGGCTGCGAAAACCCGTTATCGATGATACTTTATCGCCAATGACGTCAATTTTCGTAGGTTTGACTTATCCCCGTATTCAATTTTCCCAACTTTTCGCTGAAGTGAAAAGTCTATGCATTGGGACCACAGGACACTGCAAGAAAGGTACTTTAATTTTGAGGGCGAAAACAATTAAATTGGGGGACAAACTTCTAAACTAGCAAAATAGACTCAGGGCAGGTCCCCAAGTATACGGCAGGTGTTTTTTTTTTATTGCAGGTGGATTTTTCACGATTTTTAAAACTTCACATTAGCCACTTTAAAATATGCTAGTACCCATTTTCGTGTACCCCAAATTTGATGGGACACCTTATTTTTCCCCAAAAAAGTTGCTAAATGCTATTCTTCTCCACTTTCCCAAAGACGCTATACAGCACCTATTAAGACCGTTTAAAGACCCCATATACCTTTAGCAGGGCTATTCGGGGGTACCCATAGTGATCCCCCATGTCAGAGCATCTTTTGGGGGGTGTCAGGCTGATTTCCCCTAAAATTACAGGACTTTTCACCGATTTTCTTTTGGCTGGGTCCCGTTTTCGCCAAAATGAAATTGAATACGGGGAATCGCGGGGACGAGCACAATAAGTTTTCACTTCCAGAACCTCCGATGACGGCGAAAAGTCCGGCAATGGACTTTTCGCCTCAAATTGAATATGGCCCATTGCCTTATTATTAAGTATACTCTTTTATCCATCTGGGACGAGTGAAAGGAGAAATGTCACAGTCAGTCGCAGTACCTGGTGTCACTGCGGAAGCACCGAGGACCTCATTCAGAGGCGGTCGCACAGAGCGATTGGTCGTAACGAGCGATGTTTTTTTCAACTGCGCATGCGTGTACATGGCAGTGCGCGTGCACAAGCCTGTCTTTCCGATCGCAATCCTCTTGCTCGTTAGACACTACGAGGTCGTAGCTGAGATTGACATTTCGTACCGTTTGTGGGTGGTTACAGGGGAAGGTGCTTGTGAACGGGGGTGTGGTGCGGACGCAGGCGTGGTTGACCTTAAAAAGGGCGTGCATATAGAACTGAGCGAATCATCACACACGTCATCTTGTTGCAATAACTACGCTACTGCTCGTAGAGCTAAAGGTAGCCCGGGGTCTACCTTAAGCATTGCGAGTGCAGGCGATGGTTTCTGCCTCAACCGATGTCTGTAGGCAATTAACACTGTAACAGGTGTTAATCGTGCTGACGTAGATTGCCGCCTGCGACCGACTCTGAATTAGGCCGTAGAGATAGGAGGTGTGCTTTCATTGTTGTGGGTGTTTCCGCGCTTACGACTGAGCGCTCGTTTAGCATATTCTCGATCACTTTGGGTGCTACCGATCGCTCCCAAGCGACCGCCTCTGAATGAGGGCCCGAGTATGAATAAAGGTGAAGTGGAATAATATAAATTGTGTTACTGATTGACTGCAAACAACTGTACTATACTCACAGACACATAAAGCAGCTGACATTACCCTGATTGCTGCATCTCACCAGCACATGGGCTTAGACTGTGCACCCCAGGAAAACGGCTGACAATAATGGGATTGTCTGTGCCTGTACATTGCAGCTTTATAAGTGAGCAAACAGACATCTTGACATGATTCCATCCAGCTTATGTGCTGTGGCGACATCCACCTCACAGGCCAGATTTTCACTTTCGTTTGATCGACAGTTTATGGCTGATTAAGATAACGACATTAAAAGCTTTACATCCCCCAGGATCTTACTCCTTTGCCCCGGAGGCTGCATTTCCTGTGTCCTCTGTGGTGTTCCCAGATTTTGCCTTTGGAGATTAAAAAGGGGGGGGGGAATAATACACGTGAAAAGGAGCAGTCATCAGAACATTCCATGTACTAAATGCTACAGCTCTACAGAATGCAGATGAGGGGAGTTCAAAGCCGCCCAACGCATTCTGCTAAGATAGTTATGTAAGTTGAAAAGCCTTTGGGAGAAGGCACAGTCCTTAAACTCTACACAGATGAGCTTAAAGTTCAGGCAAAGGTAACTCTTTTGTGTCTCATCCACAGGAGGATTATCAGCCCGCAGTGTTTTACTGACTTTACAAGATGGGCGAAACGCATTTCCTGCTCCAAAGCTGCCATTTTATCCTTCCTAAGCTGGGTGTCATGGCTGTGTTGGGGTTATGAATATACACCAGGATATGGATAACATTTGGATTTATAAAGAAAGAAGGAATTGTCTCATTCAGCAGACAAAATGAAAAGAAATGCGTTACCAGTTCTGATCTATATTACAGTTACAATAAAAGTTACTTAAGAATATTCGATGACATAACCTTTATTATAACTTATAACTGTATGTATCGATTAGAAGGTATGTAGTCTGGAACCCGACGGTCTAAATGCCGACCGCCGGCTCCCAGACTGCTTTATCCCGACTAGGGACGAATGACAGGCGTCTAAATATAGACGCCTGTCATTTGCCCGATTTCGGGAGACCGGCGCCCGGCATCCCGATCGAGCGGATGCCGGATGCCGCAGCGGACAGCCGCGGGGTGGGGGAGGGTTAGGTTTAGGGCTCCCGGGGGTGACAGGGTTAGGCACCCCCCAGGGAGGTTAGTATTAGGCTAGGGCAGTGTTGGCTAACCTTGACACTGCAGCTGTTGTGGAACTATATATCCCAGCATGCCCTGCCACAGTTTTAGCATGCCCTAATAGCAAAACTGTAGCAGTGCATGCTGGGTTATGTAGTTCCATAACAGCTGGAGCGTCAAGGTTAGCCAACACTGGGCTAGGGGGATGGAGGGTTAGGGTTAGGCACCCTGGGGGGAGGTTAGGGTTAGGCACCCCGGGGGGAGGTTAGGGTTAGGCACCCACCCTGGGGGACTTAGGTTTAGGCAGCGGGGAAGGGGGCGTTAGGTTTTAGGCACTTAGAGGGGGAGTTAGGGTTAGGCACAGGGGGGGAGGTTATGGTTAGGCACCCCTAAGGAGGGTTAGGAGAGTTAGATTAGTAAATACTTGCCTTTAGGACGAGCTGGATTTCCTCCTTTGTCGGGCAGTCGCTGTCGGGAATTGAGCCGGCGGTAATACATATCACACCCGATTAGAACCAGGGAATCTCTTTTCCTTAGTACAGTGTAACAATGTTTTGCTCCTGTTTTTCACATTGATTTCTCACCTAAGGCCCCAATTGTGAGTCGCATAAGTGAACGCAGCAGCGTCTATTGGCGGTCGCCCGTCTCTGAGTTTATGCAAATGGCCTACAGACTCCTTCCCTAGTGTACATGCAAGCAGCCTCATGTCCAAGTTCTGAGACCCCCACATTTAGCGCCAGTACCATTGGCTACACTTCTGATCGGAACAGCGCCTTTGTGCGCCTTTGTACTAGAAATTGAAGCGCTAAGCAGTTGCAAAATAATCTCTCAACTACGTGAACATCAGCAATTGAGAATGAGACCCTAAGCGCACAATATAAGCCTGGAACTTCAGAATTAAATAAAGTTCTGCCCCCACGTTACCAACATCTTAAAAGCCATTCAGATGTCCCTGCTAATTAGTGGAAGCCATCGGTTTGTATAACGTCACGCCCATGTCCTCGACTCTCTGGGGCTTGCCCAGTGCTCTGGAAACTGCTGGGAAACAGCCTCCCTCAGCAGTGTGAATGACGCTGCGCTATTTAGTGACACTGTCCAAGGGCGTGACACCGAAATAGCAGAGCAGCCCCAGGGGGTCCCGCGCCGCACACCATGCACCCATACCTTTTTTTTTATACTCACATCTCCGAAGTCCCATGGAGTAGCGCTACACATTTTCCAGGGGTTTTGCGCATGCGCAGTAGGAAATCACTGGGAGAATGGCTGCCGCGCCAGTTTCCCGATGATCTGCACATGCGCAGTAGTCTCCGGGCACACTCCATTGCCCGGAGTCTACTGCTGCCGTCAGTTGGCTGACGGCAGACGGGGAGAGAGGAGGGGGCCCCGGACGGGGAGTGAACACGGGCCCCCTCCTCTCTTAATATGCCCCTGTGTGTTAGGCAGGTAAATCCAATTATATAAGTTTTATATTAGTTTTATTGCTGTGAATTTGTCCTTTAACAGAGGATCTCTTTGCATAATGTACTGATTACATGTCAGTTTCTGAGATATTTCGCATTAATGCTCGTCGCCATCACAACCCATACTTGTCTACTTCTGAAAAAGCATTTAAAAGCGATTGTGCAAGTGGTGCCTATGCGTATGGCACTGAAGAGTGTTCTGCTCTGTCTGAGAGACGCGTCGTAAACGTGACATACATCCAACTGTAAATGAGCCCCAGTTACATCGTTTGGCACATATATAACTTATAGATAATAAGATGTTTTACCATAGACGTGACTGTACATTAAGCATACGATACACTCCACTATATTTTAGCATTTTAATTTACCCCCTCATAATGAGCCTGATTCACCGGTGCTCGCAGTTCATGTACGGCTGCGACTTCTCAGGGATATGCAAGTGTGAAAATATGCAAATGTCAGCTAACGCGTTCCTCCCGTGTACCTCTGTGCGACGGACTGATCTAACCTTGCAACGCCCACTTTGCATATGTGAGCATTGCTCAACGAAGCATGTGTTTCTGATTACACCACCATCGATGCACAATTGGTCGCTACCTCGATTCCTCGAGCAGCCCCTGTCTGGTGTACAGCCTCCCTTGTAACTTTCTTAAAATATGGGCCCTCATTCAGACCCACTCGCGAGCGGCTGTCCGCTCGCAAGTGGGTCGATGGTCCGCACTGCGCATGCGCACGACGGAGGGAGCACCGTCGTGCGCATGCGCGAGACCCGACGAGCGAAGGACTTTCCTTCGCTCGGAGTGTCTCATCAAAGGGGGCGTGCTGTCGATGTTGACTGACAGCACGCCCCAAGGGAACGCCTACCGTCTGAAGCCGGCCCCACTGACATCACTAGTGATGTCAGTGGGAGTGGTTTTGGCTCTGATAGAGCCAAAATCATTCCTGGCCATGCGGTTGAAAAACTCGATCGCAGGCTTCTGCTGGCAGTTTCGATGGTCGCGATGGTCAAGACCATCGCAACCATCATCCTGCACGCTCGTATATGCTGTGGGTGGTGACCCACAGCTATACGAGCTTCCAGGAGGGCGCTCCATATTAATGTAGGTGGGCCCTGATTCAGAGCGAGCGCTCTGGTCATAGCGTCCGGCTCTGAATCAGGGCCTTGGTCGCTGTGACTGCGGTTAGTGTGAAAGAGAACATAGCCGCATGCCAAAACCACCCATGACTCTCCCATAACACGCGAATGCCACCTCCTCTGTTTGTGTTCACTTTAGGTCACCACCCAGTCTCCATCTTGAAACCCCCATGGATCGCAGATGCCGCCTGAAGTCATAGCGATGTTGTACACAAATGCGTATGGCATCGCACACATTAGTTTGCATCATGTGCAGTGAGAGTTTTCTAGACTTTTCGCACATGCACAGTAGCAAATAATCGCTCAACTGCGCAAACATCGATGCACCTCTGGATCAGGCTCATAGCAATCAGTGTAAGGGAGAGTGGCAGCCATGTTCTTGTATTACACATTATTCCTATTCTTCCCAGTTTCTCCTCCATAGTGGGCTGAGAGTAATTATATCATCACTTTTTTGCGCACACCTAGCCCGGCCACAGACAGATTGATAGACTCTTCAGACACTGAGATCACGCACTATTTCAGGAAGTCTATGGTTTATTCTTTATCTTAATTATCGGGGTCCGGGCGGACCCCGATAATTAACATTGTAACTGGCGGCGAGTACCAGAGCAATTTATCATTGCTTCTGCGTGGGGACAGCTGATCTGAAAATCAGCTGTCTCACCAAATGGAGCAGTGAAGCTTAGCACTGCTGAGTCAGACTTGGCAGTGTTAGTGCGCCTGCGTGAACTACAATTCATGCAGGTGCACAAAACCCCAGCGTCCGAAGATAGGAGCCAGATAGAGGGCGGAAGGATCCGAAAGGATCCTTTTTTGCAACCCGGGACTCCTTCCCATAGGGAAGGAGAGAGTGTGCAGGAGCAATTTGCCATTCTGAATATGGTGAATGCTCCCGCCGGTAAGCTCCATAAATATAGTATTTTCGGAACTTGAACAATTTAGATTCCCATATACTAGTGCATGGGGACAGCGGCCATTCCACAAGAGGAAGGTATGCAGGAGATATCTGTGATACTAGTGTATGGGGACAGCGGGCCACCCGGGAGAGTAAGGTAAGCAGGAGATATCTGTGATACTAGTGCATGGGGAGAGCGGCCATTCCACAAGAGGAAGGTAAGCAGGAGATATCTGTGATACTAGTGTATGGGGACAGCGGGCCATTCCGAGAGAGAGAGGTAAGCAGGAGATATCTGTGATACTAGTGTATGGGGACAGCGGCAATTCCGGGAGAGAGAGGTAAGCAGGAGATATCTCTGATACTAGTGTATGGGGACAGCGGGTCATTCCGGGAGAGGAAGGTAAGCAGGAGATATCTGTGATACTAGTGTATGGGGACAGCGGGCCATTCCGGGAGAGGAAGGTAAGTAGGAGATATCTGTGATACTAGTGTATGAGGACAGCGGGCGATTCAAGGAGAGGAAGGTAAGTAGGAGATATCTGTGATACTAGTGTATGAGGACAGCGGGCCATTCCAGGAGAGAGAGGTAAGCAGGAGATATCTGTGATACTAGTGTATAGGGACAGCGGCCATTCCGGGAGAGAGAGGTAAGCATGAGATATCTGTGATACTAGTATATGGGGACAGCTGGGCCATTCCGGGAGAGGAAGGAAAGCAGGAGATATCTGTGATACTAGTGTATGGGGACAGCGGCCATTCCGGGAGAGAGAGGTAAGCAGGAGATATCTGTGATACTGTAATTGGTATGAAATACCGCCGGCCCAATGGCCGGCGGTTCGATTCCCGTCAGCGGCAGCCTGACAGGAGCAGAGTGCGATGCAGCGGAAGCCCGACAGCGCTGGAAATCCCGATCGTGGATAGGTAAGTATTTACTAACCTAACTCCCCTAACACTAACCCTCCTAAGGGGTGCCTAACCCTAACTCCCCCCCCAAGTGCCTAACCCTAATCCCCCCTCTAACTGCCTAACCCTAACCACCCCCTTCCCCACTGCCTAAACCTAAGTCCCCCGGGGGGGTGCATAACCCTAAGTCCCCCCCGGGGGTGCCTAACCCTCCCTCCCCCTAGCCTAACCCTCCCGGGGGGGTGCCTAACCCTAAGTCCCCCCCCCGGAGCCCTAAACCTAACACTCCCCCCCACGGCTGTCTACTCGCTGCGCCCGGCATCCCTACGATCGGGATGCCGGGCGCCGGTCTCCCGGCGTCGGGGAAATGCGGACGTCTACATCTAGATGCCCGGCATTTCACCCTTGCCAGGAAATGACAGTCGGGAAGCCGGCTGCCGGTATTTAGGCAGTCGGCTTCCCGATTGCCTCCCGTGATACTAGTGTATGGGGACAGCGGCCATTCCGGGAGAGACAGCGGCCATTCCGGGAGAGGAAGGTAAGCAGGAGATATCTGTTATACTAGTGTATGGGGACAGCGGCCATTCCGAGAGAGGAAGGTAAGCAGGAGATATCTGTGATACTAGTGTATGGGGACAGCGGCCATTCCGGGAGAGAGAGGTAAGCAGGAGATATCTGTGATACTAGTGTATGGGGACAGCGGCCATTCCGGGAGAGAGAGGTAAGCAGGAGATATCTGTGATACTAGTGTATGGGGACAGCGGGACATTCCGAGAGAGGAAGGTAAGTAGAAGATATCTGTGATACTAGAGTATAGGGACAGCGGGCCATTCTGGGACAGAAAGGTAAGCAGGAGATGTATGTGATACTAGTGTATGGGGACAGCGGGCCATTCCGGGAGGGAATGGTACGCAGGAGATATCTGTGATACTAATGTATGGGGACAGCAGGCCATTCCGGGAGAGAAAGGTAAGCAGGAGATATCTGTGATACTAGTGTATGGGGACAGCGGGCCATTCTGGGAGAGGAAGGTAAGCAGGAGATATCTGTGATACTAGTGTATGGGGACAGCAGGCCATTCCGGAAGAGAAAGGTAAGCAGGAGATATCTGTCATACTAGTGTATGGGGACAGCGGGCCATTCCGGGAGACGAAGGTAAGCCGGAGATATCTGTGATACTAGTGTAAGAGGAAAGCAGTCCATTCCAGGAGAGGAAGGTAAGCAGGAGATATCTGTGACACTAGTGTATGGGGACAGCAGTCCATTCCGGGAGAGGAAGGTAAGCAGGAGATATCTGTGATACTAGTGTATGGGGACAGCAGGCCATTCCGGGAGAGGAAGGTAAGCAGGAGATACCTGTGATACTAGTGTATTGGGACAGCGGGCCATTCCGGGAGAGGGTGGTATGCAGGAGATATCTGTGATACTAATGTATGGGGACAGCGGGCCATTCCGGGAGAGAAAGGTAAGCAGGAAATATCTGTGATACTAGTGTATGGGGACAGCGGGCCATTCTGGGAGAGAAAGGTAAGCTGGAGATATCTGTGATACTAATGTATGGGGACAGCGGCCATTCCGGGAGAGAGAGGTAAGCAGGAGATATCTGTGATACTAGTGTATGGGGACAGAGGGCCTTTCCGGGAGAGGAAGGTAAGCAGGAGATATCTGTAACACAAGTGTATGGGGACAGTGGGCCATTCCGGGAGAGGAAGGTAAGCAGGAGATATCTGTGATACCAGTGTATGGGGACAGCGGACTATTCCGGGAGAGGACGGTAAGCAGGAGATATCTGTTATACTAGTGTATGGGGGCAGCCGCCATTCTGGGAGAGGAAGGTAAGCAGGAGATATCTGTGATACTAGTATATGGGGACAACGGGACATTCCGGGAGAGGAAGGTAAGCAGGAGATATCTGTGATACTAGTGTATGGGGTCAGCGGACATACCGGGAGAGGAAGGTAAGCAGGAGATATCTGTGATACTAGTGTATGGGGTCAGCAGGCCATTCCGGGAGAGGAAGGTAAGCAGGAGATATCTGTGATACTAGTGTATGGGGACAGCGGCCATTCCGGGAGAGGAAGGTAAGTAGGAGATATCTGTGATATCTCCTGCTTTCCCTTTATGATGAATGGGCCGGATACTTAATTTCTCCAAAAGTAGGTGAAAATGGTGATCGTCACCTGCTTTTGTAGAAATTAAGTGATAATGAATAGACCCCTCAGCCTGACATTCAGGGAGATGTCTGCTAGGTTGGGGTAGAGCAAGCACTTACCCTGGGAATGCAGCTTTACAGGGGCCACAGAGAAATTGTTTAGTTTCTCAGTGTAAATAAAGGTCAGTCTTGTAATTATCCATTGGATTATGGATCTGATGGATTTTAATGCGATCGCATCTGCATTTTCGTACGTAACGCAGCTGCAAAAATATGCTGTTTGAAAAGACCACCTGAGCATAAAGACGCCCACTGCTGCCTTCTTATCTGTGTGCGACGACGCTTACCTGCATGACTATCGGTAACATCGACGCACAACAGCGGCCATCTTCCCCTTGCAGCAGGTCTGATCAGTCGCAGGCTTGGCAGCTCTCCTCTCACATATAGGTCTCTCATGCTGCGTAAGAGATCGCGAGGACTAATTTATGCACGTCCATGTGACGGCGTTTAACAGTCAGACATGCCTGCATCTTTCAGACCACTCCCCCGTCACCACCCCCAAACGCAGACAGCCTCTCACTCACTTTGTGATGGATTCCTTTGTGTGTCCGTAAGTGTGTGTGGCTTATACGCATGCGCGATGGCAAACAATCGCTCGATCTGCGTGAAAATCGTATTAGCGTCCATCTCTGAATCAGACTCTTAGTTTTTGCATCTTAATTAATCAGACTGTAGGAGTCACAGTTTGTTTGTTTTTTTAACTTGGATCAGCGTCTTTCTGAACCAAGGTCGAGACAATGGAGCTAAACTTTAATACATACCACCCAGTAGCGCACGCAGGGGGGGTTTCTGAGTACCCAGAAACATCGCCCCTGACAGAGGGGAGAGCAAGCACCACCATGTTATTAAGCCCTGCCCCCTCATGGCAAAATGCTGCGATTCGCTGATCAACGGGGAGGAGGTGGAGCCAATATGATGCAATAGAATTAGAATTGCATCATTTGGCTCCACCCCCTCTTAATTGACCCACGAGGGGATGGGGCTTATTGACATGGTGCCTGGTACCGTCTCCATCTCCAACCTGCAGCTCATAAGTGTGTGTGTACGTGTGTGTGTGTGATGTATGTGTGACATACAGTATATGTGTGTGTGTGTAATGTATGTGTGACATATGTGTGATGTATGTGTGACGTGTGTGTGTAATGTTTGTGTGACATATATGTGTGTGTAATGTATGTGGCATATATGTGTATATGTGTGTGTGTAAATATATACTGTGTATATATGTATATATATATTATATATATATATATATAACAGATACCCCCCCTTAAAAATCCTGCATTTGCCCCCAGAGCCCTTTATCACACATGAGGCAGTCTGGAGTCATTACCAGCTCCCCTCTCCCATTATAAGCAGCATGTACGAGTTCGGAGATTGCTGGGGGGGGGCTGTAAGGGAGGGGGCACCTCGTTCACTGCACGTCACTGGAAATACATACAGCAGAAGTGAAAAGACATAAGTGAGCTTAACAGAATTAAATCCCTCACAGAGAAGAGAATAAATTGATGTAGACTGGGCAAGAAGATTGAAACGTGAGATTCCTTTGTGCCTGTCACAATGTAAGGTCTTGTTAACACGGTAAGTGCTTTGTGCTAAGTACTCCGCTCCTGCTGTAGTTTGGCCTTATTGTCACCGCTTGCGTTTCCATGCCTGGCGGATGCATTGCTCAGAGCGCAGCAGAGTCATGGCCAAGTGACGCTCGAAATGAGATTATTTTATCAGAAAAAAATCAAATAAATCCTGATTTACCGTGACCCTGAGCTAAAGCTGTTGAGGATTTAACATTAAACTGCTGTTTACTTCTCACTGAGAGACAGGGTAGGAATGTGCAATTTGATTAACATGTCCCTGTTTAATGAGATGTAAGTATGTGGCTTTCTGGGTAGATAAGCTATCCTTACCACCTGGAGAGGCGTCGGTGGCTGGCGTGAGACAGCTGGCACATCTGCAGCGCTGTCCTGGCTGCCACTGAAATGCAGGACCTGGGAGAGGTTTAAGTCAGGGGGTCTTTAAAACATTCAATAAAGATGTGTCCAGATGAGTGGGATAAACGCAGAAGCTTTTGTAAGGACAGCACTCAATTCCCCCCCCCCCCCCCAGATATAATGTTTTTGCAATCTAATATAATACCTGTTGAATCTATCTCCCTCCCTGGTGTCACTGGCATTTAGAAGCCTCATAGGAGACGTCGGGGGAAGATTGCGTAAAGGGAATAACTGAAAATTCTTAGCTGGTGATGAATTATTTCAGATTTAGAACATATTTAATTATTGTGACTACTAGACAAGAGTCAATCAAATTTTTTTACAATTATTATTAGTAGTAATTATTCCAGTTGACAGCTGAATTATCACCGAATGCACAGTCTGTCACTTCAAAGACCGTGTTAGAAAAATTACAGTTAGACGCCGATTGGTTGCCATTGCGCAACTTCTCCACTTTCTCTCTCCAAGGCTTGATACATCTCCCCAGGGGCGCCACCCTTCGCACATATGCCGGCGTTAGTTATGCCAGTATGCATGAAGAAAATCACAGAGGGCCGCTCTCTCTATAAGAGCTGCGCTTTGAAACTGAGGGACTTCCAGGTCTACGACCAAGAAGTTCCTCTAGTGTCATTCTGCGCATGCGCGTCAGAAGATGGCGTTAGCCACCGCGTCCAAGCGATGCTTTCCGGGGCTTGGACGCATTTCTCACGTTGCTGCATCCCGCCCCATAAATCCAGATTATTTTATGTAAACGTTTTTCATGGCTATTTTAGCCATGAGAACTGAACGATACCATAGAGAAGGGAGGACCAGCAACTTTCCATTAGCCATGAGAATGGAACGATACCATAGAGAAGGGAGGACCAGCAACCTTTTATTAGCCATGAGAACGGAACGATACCATAGAGAAGGGAGGACCAGCAACCTTTCATTAGCCATGAGAACTGAACGATACCATAGAGAAGGGAGGACCAGCAACCTTTCATTAGCCATGAGAACGGAACGATACCATAGAGAAGGGAGGACCAGCAACCTTTCATTAGCCATGAGAACGGAACGATACCATAGAGAAGGGAGGACCAGCAACCTTTCATTAGCCTTCAGAACTGAACGATACCATAGAGAAGGGAGGACCAGCAACCTTCCATTAGCCATGAGAATGGAACGATACCATAGAGAAGGGAGGACCAGCAACCTTCCATTAGCCATGAGAACGGAACGATACCATAGAGAAGGGAGGACCAGCAACCTTTCATTAGCCATGAGAACGGAACGATACCATAGAGAAGGGAGGACCAGCAACCTTCCATTAGCCATGAGAACGGAACGATACCATAGAGAAGGGAGGACCAGCAACCTTTCATTAGCCTTCAGAACTGAACGATACCATAGAGAAGGGAGGACCAGCAACCTTTTATTAGCCATGAGAACGGAACGATACCATAGAGAAGGGAGGACCAGCAACCTTTCATTAGCCTTCAGAACTGAATGATACCATAGAGAAGGGAGGACCAGCAACCTTTCATTAGCCTTCAGAACTGAATGATACCATAGAGAAGGGAGGACCAGCAACCTTCCATTAGCCATGAGAACTGAACAATACCATAGAGAAGGGAGGACCAGCAACCTTTCATTAGCCTTCAGAACTGAATGATACCATAGAGAAGGGAGGACCAGCAACCTTTCATTAGCCTTCAGAAGTAAGTGGCATATCACTACATCTTCTAAAACAGACAAGTGGTGATGTTGGCCATAGCAACCAATCATATTCTAGCTATCACTTCTCTATTGCATTCTAGAAAATGATACATAGAATCTGATTGGTTGCTATGGGTAACATAACATCACCACTTGTCTGTTTTAGAAGCTTTAGTAAATCTACTCATAAGTGTCTCAGGGACCATCCCTAGTCTTTATGTGTGTCTACTAACAGACATGCACAAGGATAAACTGTCACTGATGGCATCAGTAAGCAATAAACAGCCACAAAACTATGTAGAAGCTGCATTAAATGATTGAAGATGACAGTGCGCAAGTTACAGGGTCAAAGGAAGAACCAAACTCCTCTACACGAAGGCCTTCATTGATAGACAGAAGAAGGACAAGTACTGGGTTGGAAATCTGGCTGCAAAATAAGGGAGGCCCTGAGCTGGTCTGGTTACCATTTGTTAATATGGGTTGTTCAGCCTCAGTCAGCCTTCCAGACAACTTTGTAAAATATAGACTCAGATAATGGGCACATAAATGTATAGGCACAACTGCCAGCTGTCCAATGAATCTTCAGCATCTAAGGGTGTGTTGACAGTATAAAGGTTGACATTCAGATGGTCGACCCCAGTAGGTCAACATGGTCATAGGGTCGACCATCATTCTGTTGACATGTATTTAGGTCGACAGTGTTAAATGGTTGACAGTCAATTGGTTGACATTTACCATGTTGACACTAAATTGTTGAATTTATTTATTTTTTGCTTAACCATACACTTAACCCTAAACCCTAACCCTATACATAACCCTACACCTAACCCTAACCATAACCCTATACATAACAATACACCTAACCATAACCCTACACCTAACCATACACCTAAACTCTAACCCTACCCCTAACCAAACACCTAAACCCTAACCCTACCCATAATCCTAAACCCTAACCATACACCTAAACCCTAACCATACACCTAAATCCTAACCCTACACATAACCCTAAATCTACACTTAACCCTAACCCCTAACCATACACCTAAACCATACACATAACCCTAAACCCTAACCATACACCAAAATCCTAACCCTACACATAACCCTAAACCCTAACCATACACCTAACCCCTAACCTACACCAAACCATACACATAGCCCTAAACCCTAACCATACACCAAAATCCTAACCCTACACATAACCCTAAACCCTAACCATACACCTAACACTACAGCTAACCCTACACCTAAACACTAACGCTACACATATCCCTGCACCTAATGCTAAACCCTAACCCTACACCTAACCCCTAACCATACACCTAACCTCTAACCATACACCTAACCCCTAACCATACACCTAACCCTACATCTAACCCCTAACCATACACCTATCCCTACAGCTAACCCTACACCTAACCATACACCTAACCATACACCTAACCCCTAACCATACACCTAACCCTACACTTAACCATACACCTAATCCCTAACCACACACCTAACCCCTAATCATACACCTAACCCCTAACCATACACCTAACCCTACACCTAACCCCTAACCATACACCTAAACCCTACACATAACCCTAAACCTACACCTAACCCTAAACCCTAATCCTACACCTAACCCTAAAAATCTGGAACAAAAACGTGTTAATATCTTTGTGTCGATATGTTAAATATCTACCTTTTGACTGTGTCGATCATTTAACACTGTCGATCTAAATACATGTCAATAGAATAATGGTCGACCTAACAACCATGTCAACCCTTTTACTGTCAACATTCAGAATGTGTCAGCCATCTGGAGTTAACCTTCTGAGTGTCAACCTCTTTATTGTTGGCCAATCAACTGGTACCCAGATCTAAGGCTACATGAACCTTTAGAGGGGGAGGTATCAAAATTACCCATAGCAACCAATCAGCTTGTAGAGATTATTTGAGAGCAGGGCCGGACTGCTCATATGGCACTTCTGGAAAATGCCATATGGGCTGATGGCCAGATGGGCTGGGCCAGTGTCAAACACCGGCCGAGCAGCTCCACCTGCCGGCGCTCTGCTCGGCCGGGGATACTGAAAGACGGGGGGCGTGTCATGAGGGGGGTTTGATACATCTCCCCCTAAGTAAGAAAAAAAAATGGTTTACAGCACATACATGAATTTGACAATTTGTGTACCAGTGCTGCTGATGTTCAGTCTCAATCTGGCCCTGAGCTTCTCAGAAGGTACTTGCCCTCCACCTCCCCCCTCCCCTCCCCATGTTACCCCCATCTCTCCCCAGCCTTTTGTATATCCCTACTGAGAGCAGCCCATGGTGCAATGGTTCCACAGGAGAGTTCAACATCTAGAAAACAGTACTAGTCTTCTCCTGTCTCCCCTGCTGATTTCACAATCCTGGTTTTATGTCTGTTTTTGACCTGTGTACGCCTGGAGTTATTTTGTTATCTGCTGACTCGGTCATGCTTCGGCTAACCCGTAAAACCCCAACTGGGGAAATCAGAGTTCTTATAATCATGTGTGTTGGTGTCAGTGTAACAAGTCGATCTTTACATCACCGATAGAAGCCAACCAGCTCATGTCATAACATCTCTACAGACTGCCGGCTTTTATTAACGAGAGGCCAGCAAGTGTTGCTACAGCGATGTTTCATTTGCTACGAGCTGTTTGAAATGCCAGGTACACCGGACGTCACATGTAGCAATGTAACTGCCAAAGGAAAAAAAAACTTTAATTAGTCTCTTTCGTTGTCTTATTAATCAGATTCCAGCATGTACAGCATTGTAAACTGAAAGGCCCTGGAATTACAGGGGGGACTTGTCAGGGTTTATAAAGGGCAATGCATTCCGATTATGACAGTACCCAGCCAGACAAGGGTACTGTGCAAACGCAGAGCAGGTTCTGTCAAAATGAACAATGTAGTAATTGGGGGAACGGTCTCTATACAAACAGCATCCAAACAGATCTGCTGAGTTCAATGTTTCTCTCCCCATGATAAACTCTCTCGCGCTGCTCCACGACTCAACGGGGAGAATTATCCAACAGCCAGACCCTGAGACACTTCCATAATTCAGCTCTGTGCTGCAGCTTTACATTGAGAGCTTTGTTCACATGAGAAGTGATTAAACTGTTTGATGACGGCATGCCAGAGAAATGTTTAAATTATCTATATGATTTGAAGAAGATCCAGATGCGATTCATCCAGGCTGAGAATGTAGGCATATTTCACCTTCACTTGCTGCAGATCCTGGAACTTGTGGACAGAGGGCCTGATTCAGACCCGGTCGCAAGCGCTGAGCGCTCGCAACTGGGTCGATGGTGGCCCAGAGCGCATGCATATGACAGAGCCGGCTCCGTCGTGCGCATGCGCGAGACCCGGATAGCGACCGGCAATCCGTCGCTCCGGGTCTCGCACCAAAGGGGGCGTGCTGTCGATGTTGAGTGACAGCGCGCCCCCTTTGGTAGGCGGGTCGGGGGGGTGGCTGCCCAGACGGAGGCATTCATATGAGAACGCCTACCATCTGGGGGCAGCCCCACTGACATCACAAGTGATGTCAGTGGGAGAGCATCCGGCTTGATTTGAGCCAGAAGTTCTCTGGGGTTTGCGGCCACGAGACCCTACCACAAGGGTCTCGTCGCAAGCCCGATGGTCGCAATGGTCCTGACCATCGCGACCATCATCATGGCCGCTCGCATTAGCTGTGGGTGGCAACCCACAGATGCGACACCCTGATTCAGAGCGAGCGCTCTGTCAGAGCGTCCGACTCTGAATCAGGGCCAGTGGGCCTGAATCACTACCGTACGTAACTGCGAATACGCACACAACCTGCCCATTGTTTCGCACTGCGCATGTGTATGCACCGCAGTGCGTGTGCACGAACCAGACACTGCGACGGGGACTGCGATTGCAGAGGCTGTGCAGACCCATCGCAGAGTGATTGACAAGAAGTGTCGTTTGTGGGTGGTGACAGTGTGGGGGGGGGCGTCGGGCGAATGCAGCACAGCCGTGCCAGGGCGTTCGAACGCTGTTGCAGGGGCGTGCACAAATTAGCCGCTGCGATGCCATACACAGTCTGAGGCCTTATAGCGTGCGTGGAAGTTAGCAATTTCTGAGTAAGGTCAGAGCGTGTGCGAGTTTAGAGTTTACTATTTAAAAGAGATTAACAAACTATTCAGGTCAGCTGGTCTGGGCCCAGATGCAAAAGTTAATAGCTCGGGTCAGTACAGATGGTAGTTTTCAAGGTGACAATTACAAGTACTACAGCATTGGTGCTATAGGGCTTGACATTGAAGATGTCACTGGACCAATGGTAGGCCAGGGATTTAGGGGCCTATGTACTAAGGGCCTGATTCAGACCCGGACGCTATGCTGCGCATGTGTATGAGTCGCAATGCGCGTGTGCGAACCAGTCATTGTGATGGGAAAGTGCTCGTCCGTAGCCCGCAGTCGGGCCGCTATTTTGAGTGACAGATAGCGCCGTTTGTGAGTGGTAACAGGGGAAGGTGCTTGTAAACGGGGGTGTGGATGTGCGAACACAGGCGTGCCCGACCGTCCGAACGGCGTTTAATGGGTGTGCATAATTTGCAAAGTAGCGTCATTACACACGTGACTGGGTTGTATTTTAGCCAGAACTGCTCGCAATGTTGTGGTGGGAAAAGGCTACCACAAGCGCTGCGAGCAGCTCCGATGGCTCTCCATGTTCCCTATTAATCCTACAACTGCCGGAGATGACGTGTGTTGCGAGTGGCAAAGGGGCGTCTTTATACAGGTGCGAGCGCATAGTGCGACCACTCGCTATTACTTAGTGGGTGGCTTTACGCCACACAGTACGAGCACATGATTTAAATAGCAGGCCCCTTTTAGCCAGCGAGCGGCCACAAATAGCGTCCGGGTCTGAATCAGGCCCTAATCCTTGGAGAGAGACAAAATGGACGGAGATAAAGTACCAACCAATCAGCTCCTAACTGTCCCTTTACAGGCTGTGATTAAAATAATTGCAGTTAGGAGCTGATTGGTTGGTACTTTATCGCTGTCCACTTTATTTCTCTCCAAGGGCCCATTTATAATTGTATATTTGAGGTATAATCCCCGAAAGCAACCGTTTTCAGGGGTTAACCACAAATATTACGTTTCCTCCAGATGTATGAAGTAGGGACTATGGGCCTGATTCAGACCCACTCGCGAGCGGCTGTCCGCTCGCAAGTGGGTCGATGTTCTGGACTGAGCATGCGCACGACGGAGGGAGCTCCGTCGTGCGCATGCGCCAGACGCGACGAGCGAAGGAAAGTCCTTCGCTCATTGGCCCTCATTCAGAGCCGCTCGTTAGCGGCAGTACGCTCGTTCCGAGCGATGTTTGCACATCTGCGCATGCGTACGCTTTTTAGTACGCATGCGCGAACCAGTCAGTGCGGCCGAAAATCGTTTGTACGCTATATAGCGAGTGCCTGCTATTTTGAGTGACAGAATGAGGCGTATGTGGGTGGTAACAGGGGAAGGTGCTTGAAAATGGGGAGTGGAGATCCGAACGCAGGCGTGCTTAAAGGTCAAAACGGGCGTTTTATGGGTGTGTATATTTAAAACAGCAGCGTCATTGACCACGTCACTGGGTTATTTTAAAGCCAGAACTGCTCGCAAATTTGTGGTAGCAAACACCAACCACAAGAATAGCGAGCAGTTCATACGCTGGTCGATGTACTCGATTAATCTAATAAATAGCGGACATGACGTATGGTGCGAGCGGCCAGGGGGCGTTTTTAACAAATAAACGAGCGT
Organism: Taudactylus pleione; assembly: GCA_031769625.1. NCBI lineage: Eukaryota > Metazoa > Chordata > Amphibia > Anura > Myobatrachidae > Taudactylus > Taudactylus pleione. Next base: position 146,004 of record JAUIMM010000962.1, on the reverse strand, counting down.
ATGTTTTGCTCGTTCGTTCAGACTTAGAGGTGTGAACAGACTGCAATGTGCGTACGGATCATTTGAATAGCCACCCCTTGTTTTTAAACGAACGACCGCAAATAGCGAACGGCTCTGAATGAGGGCCATTGTGTCTGATCAAAGGGGGCGTGCTGTCGATGTTGATTGACAGCACGCCCCCTTTGGTAGGCGTGCCGGGGGCGTGCCTCCCTGACGGGGGCGTTCCCACGGGAACGCCTCCCATCAGAAGCCGGCCCACTGACATCACTAGTGATGTCAGTGGGAGTGATTTTGGCTCTGATAGAGCCAAAATCACTCCGGAGCTTGCAGTTGAAAACCTCAACCGCAGGCTCCGGCTCGCAGTTTCGATGGTCGCGATGGTCAAGACCATCGCGGCCATCAAACTGCACGCTCGTATAGCCTGTGGGTGGTGACCCACAGCTATACGAGCGTCCAGGAGGACGCTCCATTTTCATGGAAGCCGGCCCTCATTCAGAGCGTGCGCTCTGCTCAGAGCGTACGGCTCTGAATGAGGGCCTATCTCCGATACCTGATGTGATCCCTCCATTCCCGCTGGCAGCCGCCTCCCCCATAGACGCTGCCAAATTTATCAACATCCGGAATGCGATGCATTCCGAATATTGGTCCCCGCTGCTAACGCCATCTTAAGATGACATTGGCCACTGTAGCTTATGGGCTGCACCGCCCATAATTAGCCGACTGAACCCTCCCCGGTAATGGCGGCCGTGCATGTGCAGTCAGCATGACTGCGCAAACGCAGCAGCCCTGGCAGCTGTCCGGGCACATCGCAGGGATGGGTTCCTCTCGGAGCCCTTCTCCCTGCATGTGCCGGGTTGATACATCCGGGCGCTATGATCGCATCTTGCAATTCGATCATGGGCGGTAATGTCATGCCCAGGGCCAGAGGCTTAGTACATAGACACTTCAGTTAGAAAATAAAAGTGGTCTTCGTTTTCGACCACCATTAGTGGTCTTCTTTACTTAGATGCCAGGACTGGGACCACCTACACACTTTTCTTTCAAGGGTCCTAAAAGTTTAATGGTGCGTGGGAATTTAATGAAACATCCTGAGGTGTTCATGGAAAAGTTATTAAAAGATGAAACATGGTCAGTGGGTGGCTAAGGATGACAAGTTGAGGACCCTTGTTAGCCAAGACAGCGTTTCAGATGCTCCAAGTGGCGTGTTTCCATCTGTTGGAGGAGTGTACATAAGTGCCTTTCTATATGTGTCTGATAAGTTATACCTCCTACAAAGCTTTCAGTTCTCTCCCTGGGCTAGATCCTATATTTACTAAAGTGCAGATTTTTAGAAGTGGAGAAGTTGCACATAGCAACCAGATTCTAGCTATTATCTTCTAGAAGGTGCTAGATAAATGTTAAATAGAATTTGATTGGTTGCTATGGGCAACATCTCCACTTCTCAAAACCCGCACCTTAGTAAATATACCTCCTAGGAGAAGGGTTGGGCAATAAACAGCGGAATGGGTATGAAATACCGCCGGCCGCGTGCCTAACCCTAACTTCCCCCCCAAGTGCCTAACCCTAATCCCCCATCTAAGTGCCTAACCCTAACCACCCCCTTCCCCGCTGCCTAAACCTAAGTCCCCGCGGCTGTCCGCTCGCGGCGCCCGGCATAACTACGATCGGGATGCCGGGCGCCGGTCTCCCAGCGTCAGGGAAATGCGGGCGTCTACATCTAGATGCCCGGCATTTCACCCTTGCCGGGATATGACAGTCGGGAAGCCGGCTGCCGGTATTTAGGCAGTCGGCTTCCCGATTGCTTCCCTAAACAGCCTACCAGCTGTTGTTGAACTTCAAACCCCAGCATGCCTTGCAATAGTTTTAGCATGGCCAAATAGCAAAACTGTGGCAGGGCGTGATGGGTTGTGTAGTTCTACAACAGCTGGGGGGCTGCTGATTGCCCCCCCCACCCTAGAGTGTATGCAAAGAGAGCAATTAGGATTTCAGTTGATCGCCCATTACCTGGTTGAATTTTTTGTTTCTTTATGGGCCCAGCTGAGTCACCATTTAGTGGCATTGTGGAAGTGAATGGAGCAGCTGGCAGAGTGGTTTGGTACCATTTTAGCACTGAATAAAATGGAATACCCAGGTTGGCTTATTGAGCTCACGCACATCACAAGGCTACTCTGCGCCTGCTGCACTCCTCACTGGGTTTACTAAACTTTGCCATGTGTGTAATCCCTTTGAGTAGGTTTTTTTTCACCAGTCTGCCAGGAAAGCAGCCCCATCGCAGTGCAGTGCCCAAATCGTTTCATAATGGTGAATGAAGAGACGAGGGAGGATTGGAGTAAATCCTGGAAAGTTACCACAGCAACGGGAGATTGTGGATCATGGGGAACTACACTTGATTAAAAATTAGACCAGACGAATGGGTTGGGCAGATAAGTAATATGTCTAAAGCTGCATACACACACAACAATATTTTGACCGATAATCGTTAAACGATATCGTTTAACGATGATCGTTTGAAAAAATCGTTCACTTTCTGAGTCAAATGATGAAAGATTATCGTTCATGCGCATTCACGTTTGTAGTTTGTAGTTTGTAGTTCAGTCAGACTTGTCAACTGAACGATTTTCATTAAGGGAATATGCAAAAATCATTTGTAGTTCATAAAAATCGTTCATTACACTTTAAAAAATCTGACAGATATGGAGCGTACAGATTTGTCAGACTTGTCAGATTTGTCAGATGAACGATTGAACGATTGAACGATTTGAACGATTTTACCAAAGTTTTGAACGATTTGAACGATTGAACGTTTTTTGACTACATTAAAATGAATGGAATCGTCCAAGTCTGACTGCAAACCCATCAGATGTCAGATATCGTTATCTGACAAACGGGAACGCGCATCGTTGATCGTCCATCGTTCAGGCATGTCAGATATGAACGATTTTCCTTCAGATATGAACGACTGAACGATTTTTAAATCGTTATCGTTCATATCTGAAGGAAAAATCTGATCGTGTGTATGCACCATTAGTGGGAGCTGCCACTCAGCATCTGTAATAACTCCTGAGTGCTGGAAAAGGGAGGGATCTGAGTGATACACTGCCAGAAATGACAGTTGGATCCTTATTGGAAGAGCTCCATTGTCTTCCAATCATTTCTAGTTATGTGTCACGCTCTCCAGTGCACGGAGATGATTATATTGGCCGACCAGCAGACGATCCCACTTACTGTAGATAACGGCACCCTCTGAATTAAGCCATAGGTAGTGATTGCTAGTGTGGGACTTGCCCTGAGCTATAATGGTGGAAAAAAGGGAATTAAAATAAAATTCTGAGGTTGGAAGATGGAAAAACCTCTTAGGGCTAAATTTACTAAGGGGCAGATTCTGTGTCATTGAGAAATCACAGCGGATTGATGGCGGTTTCCATGTCTAATTGGGAGTATTTATTAAGATGCAGTTTTGGTGTCTAAATTCCTGGTGGTTTCTAAATGACTTATCCTCCATGGTCTGTTCTATTTGCCAGCGGTTTCTATTTAAACCAATTTGGAATAAAAGCTATTTTATTCATATTAAATTACTCGTTCTAGTCAATGGGGTAAATTTACTAACCATTGGTTTTGGTTTTAAACCAAAATTAGCGACAAATAGAGGTAAAATACAGGGGGAAAAAAAACATGAAGTCACCCCCCAAATTTATAACCAGCCCCGGACTTCTGGCTGGTATTGGAAAATCAGGGGAAAAAATGGCGTAGGGCTTCTACTGCATTCCAATAACCAGCACTTGGCTGAACCAGACAGGTAGATAACGCTATAGCAGGGAGGCACAGAATGTTGGTCCCCCTGCCATAACAGCAACCAGCCCCAAACTCAGGCTTCCTAGGGAAGTGGGGATCCTCCCAAAAATGGTCTTCCTAGTTGAAGTGTGGAGTGTATTGTCCCTAGAACACATGGAAATCAGGCAATGTTGTGAGATTGCTCCATATAAAGAATAAACCATGGTAAAAAGAACACGGCAAGAATGGACAGATCACTTGCTTCAGGACCTGTCTAAAAGACTGCGACATCCCCGTTCCCAAAACAACTGCAGTCCAGAAATGTGACATACCCAACAATGTAGCCAGTGGTGGCATTGTGCGGCAACACTAGGATGTAAGTTGGACTGGCGCATTACCTCTCTCTCAGGCAGCCCAAAGAGGCACCTACATCTGCTGCAGTGGCATAGCCAGGGTTTGAACTGAGGGGTACAAAGGGTATGAATGAATAAGTGCCAACTGCTTGGCAATAGACTATTACATGTAGTCACATGACTGCGGCAGCTCTCTGTAGTGTGGACAGGGGGCCTGATTCAGAGCCGCTCGTAAGCGGCCGCTCGTTCGTTCCGACCGATGTTCGCACAACTGCGCATGCGTACGGATTTTAATACGCATGTGCGAACCAGTCAGTGCGGCCGAAAATCGTTTGTTCGCTAAATAGCGAATGCCTGCTATTTTGAGTGACAGGAGTAGGCGTATGTGGGTGGTAACAGGGGAAGGTGCTGGAAAAAGGGGAGTGGAGATCAGAACGCAGGCGTGCGTAAAGGTCAAAATGGGCGTTTTATGGGTGTGCATAATTAATACAGCAGCATCATTGACCACGTCACTGGGTTATTTTATAGCCAGAACTGCTCCCAAGATTGCGGTAGGAAAAACCAACCACAAGAATAGCGAGCAGTTCATACGCTGGTCGATGTTCTCGATTAATCTAATAAATAGCGGACATGACGTAGGATGCGAGCGGCCAGGGGGCGTAGTTTTCCAAAAAACGACCGCATGTTTTGTTCGCTCGTTTAGACCTAGAGGCGTGAACAGACCGCAAAGAGCGAACGGTTCATTTGAATAGCCACCCCTTTTTTCTGAACGAGCGAGCGCAAATAGCGTCCGGCTCTGAATGAGGTCCAGAGTCCTGTAGGTAGCCAGTCATAGATTGCAGGGCCCAGATTCCAATGGTTGGGAACAGGGAGCTCAATGGAGGCCACCAGGTGTTCAGATTATGGATTTGGGATTTTGGAGTTGCAATGTGATTGGGTACTTTAATGGTCCCCAGAGTGCTAGAATAATGTCTAACAGTCTGAGATGCAGGAGCAGATGGGTCTGCATTCTACAGAGTATATTATCAAAAAGTCCTACCCCCACCAGGAAGCAGTCGGGAAGGCGACGGACGCAATCCCGACTCCGGCTTCACGACTGTCTAATCCCGGCAAGGTACAAATGACAGGCATTGAAATCCCGACGCCTGTCATTTTACCTAACGCCGGGAGCCCGACGCACGGCATCCCCATCAAAGGAAAGCCGGGCGTGGACAGCTGCAGGGGGGGAAGGTTTGGTGTAGGGCTCCCGGGGGGGGGATTTAGGGTTAGGCACCCCCCCGGGAGGGTTAGGTTAAGGCTAAGGAAAGGGGAGGTTAGGGTTAGGCACCCCTGGGGGGGGTTACGGTTAGGCTGGGGAAAGAGGGGGTTAGGGTTCGGCACTCCTGGGGGGAAGTTAGGTTTAGGCAGTTGGGAAGGGGGGGTTAGATTTAGGGATTTAGAGGGGGGATTAGGGTTAGGCACCCCTAAGGGAGGGTTAGGGGGGGAAAGATTAGGGTTACTTACCTTTAGCAGCAGTCGGGATCTTCACCCCTGCCAGGCATACAGATCCCACTTCACCGATGGGGCAAGAGCCAAGTAGGCCAAGACTTATGTGAGGGGGAGCACTCCCTCCCCATGCAGAACGGCCCCCTGGCTACATCACTGGTTGGCTCATCCATGACCTTTATTGCTGTGACTGCAAGGAGGCCGCTCTAAAAAATAAAATAAACCCGGCCCTGATTCAGAGCGAGCGCTCTGGGGGAGCATTCAGTCCCGCTCGCAAGCGCAGGATGCTCGCAAGTGGGTCGATGGTGCACTACTGCGCATGCGCAGGACGGAGGGAGCTCCGTCGTGTGCATGCGCGAGACCCGGCTAGCGACGGGATAGCCATCGCTCCAGGTCTCGCACCAAAGGGGACGTGCTGTCGATGTTGATTGACAGCACGCCCCCTTTGGTGGGCGTGCCGGGGGCGTGGCTGCCAGACGGAGGCGTTCCCATGGGAACGCCTACCATCTGAAGCCGGCCCCACTGACATAAGTAGTGATGTCAGTGGGAGTGATTTTGGCTCTTAGAGCCAAAATCACTCCAGGGCTTGCAGCAGCGAGACCCTACTGCAGGATCTCCGTCGCAAGCCCGATGGTCGCGATGGTCAAGACCATCGTGACCATCATCATGGACGCTCGCTATAGCTGTGGGTGGTCACCCACAGCTATGCGAGCGTCCAAGAGGCCGCTCCATTTTCATGTAGGAGGGCCCTGATTCAGAGTGAGCGCTCTGGTCAGAGCGTCCGGCTCTGAATCAGGCCCTCTGTCAGAACGACCGGGTCTGAATCAGGCCCTCTGTCAGAACGACCGGGTCTGAATCAGGCCCCGAGTACCTATGCTCCCTAGCGAAGCCCAAACCCCCTGCTTATTGCCTGGCCGGTTTGTCCAGCATCAGGAACCCTGTTCTTTGTGTCTGAAGCTCTTTCTTTTACCAGCCACTGACAGGTGCTTACAATCAAGCTTGCTGCTCTGACTTGCACACATAGGGCCTGATTCAGAGCCGGACGCAATTAGCGCTCGCTCGTTCTGAAAAAGGGGGCGGCTATTCAAATGAACCGTTCGCTCTTTGCGGTCTGTTGACGCCTCCATGTCTGAACGAGCGAACAAAACATGCGGACGTTTATTTGAAAAATACGCCCCCTGGCCGCTCGCATCCTACGTCATGTCCGCTATTTATTAGATTAATCGAGTACATCGACCAGCGTATGAACTGCTCGCTATTCTTGTGGTTGGTTTTTCCTACCACAATCCTGCGAGCAGTTCTGACTATAAAATAACCCAGTGACGTGGTCAATGACGCTGCTGTAGTAATTATGCACACCCATAAAACGCCCGTTTTGACCTTTAAGCACGCCTGCGTTCGGATCTCCACTCCCCGTTTTCAAGCACCTTCCCCTGTTACCACCCACATATGCCTCCTCCTGTCACTCAAAATAGCAGGCATTCGCTATTTAGCGAACAAACGATTTTCGGCAGCACTGACTGGTTCGCGCATGCGTATTACGATCCGTACGCATGCGCAGTTGGGCAAACATCGCTCGGGACGAATGAGCGGCCGCTTACGAGCGGCTCTGAATCAGGCCCATAATACCAGGCCTGGATCTGAGACCCTTCATTCTTACATCCATGTGCTAACCCTGCCACATAACCTAATGCAGAAGAATGTTAAAAATAATATAGCTTTATACTCTACTATCCTAATGTATTATGTCATGAGCAGCTTGACAGGCGCAGTAAATTCATGTTGTTTCTGCATTACAGCTGCACCAGTGACTGTCACCTTTCATCCAACTAGTAGTAATGTGAATTTGCTCAGAGGAACACTAATGATGTATCGCAGCACAGACGTGAGCTCTCGGGGCTCGGTACTGGTAAACGGACGCAGAGTTGGGTGTAACTACATGACGCAGGTGCATTGTCTGCTCAAGTATTGTGTATGAGCATAATTACTGATCGCAAGAATCCTAACATTTTCAGAGATGTCCGTAAATGTTGTTCATCGATTGTATGCAGAGATGTATCCGTAGCAAGATAGGTTAGTTATTATCACTGACACCTGGCTTATGTAAAAGATATACCCATACATGCTGACTATCTGGCTGCCCCTTCCGGGAGGGAGCAGCCAGATCAGCATTACTGGGGGTGTGGCCAACAGAAGGGGCGGGGCCAGCAAGATGAGACTTTTTTGCGGGCGGGGCGGTGGCGGAGCCACGCGATTGCATCATTTTGGCCACGCCCCCGCTACACACTGCCGATATTACAGGCAGTGTGAAGCGGGGGGCGGTGCCAAAATGACGCGAATCGCGTCACCGCCCCCTTAGCTGACGGGAGACTTGCGGTGGGGCAGGAGGGGTCAGCGGCAGCCGGGAGACTTGCCTGCCATCCTGGGAGGTCGGGAGCGGCACCCGATTTTCGGGAGGCTCCCGACCAAATTGGGAGGGTAGGCAAGTATGTATATACCTCTAAAAAGATCCATCTAAAGATATTCGCAATCTAAGCTAGAATGCATCTACAGTATATAGGGAGTATGTAACTTGTGCGTTCACGCCCTTACTGTACTGCACCCGCCTGTCACATTATGTGTCTCTCCAAATGCAGCGCACCCCAAGTGTAAAGGTGCCCACACACATAGCAATATTTTACTCGATCTGGCCGATTCCAACGCATTGGAATGACTGATCGTGTAAAATACGTCCAAATCGTGACGAAATTGGGAGTCCCCACTCACGATCGCAATGCGCATCCCCGCAAGTCGCACATCGCATCTTCAGATCTGCCGTGCAGTATGGCAGATCTGACAATCTCAAGTCAGGTTGCACTGGAGTAGTTAGGAGGCACGATAGATCGTGTGTCCAATTGGCTGCATTTTCAGACCGAATCGTGTGATGGACTGCCAGGGAGCTCCCAGGGAGAGTTCAGGGGGAAATTGTACACATAGTGTGATTGAGATCACATCGGTATGTGTGTGGGCACCTTAAGACACATATTTACCTTTAAATATAAGCATGTGATGTGTACATGTTCAGTAGCACCAATGTAGGGATGGCCATCAACCATTGATGGGCAACAAGTGATGGTTAACCACCGATGGTAGACGATTTTGCTATCGATGGCAGAAATCTAGTTTTCCACCATCGATGGGAATCAGATCCCTGATGAGTTTATCTCCATACTGGGCGCAGGGACACAGAGTCTAGCTCCGCCCCCTGACACAACCTGTGAAGACCCGCCCCCACCACTGATTGGCCTGCTGCTCTGTAATAGCGCAGGGAAAGCCATCGGTGGGTGAACCCATCTGTGGTTCCACTGACAATGGTTTCATACTATCAAGGTTAATCACCAATATACCATCAATGGTGAAATAAATACATAACATTAAGGATGGCCATCGATGTTTAACCCACTGATGGACATCCTTGCACCAATGTTATGCAAAATGCTATGATTCACCACATTGTGCAGTGGTGGTTGGGGGAATAATGACACAAACTGCCACAAATACCATCATCACGTCCATTTCACTATAGAATTGGTCAGGAGCCAGGAGGATGTGCTACCTTCCCAGCATCAGGGAGTCTTCTGGTTATTCTGGGAGAGTAGGCAAGCATTCCTAAAGGAATATAAAACACTGGATTACTCAGGTCATGTAGATATCCAGGGGAAAATTTACTAAGCTCCAAGTTTGCCCGAAAATGCAATCACGGGAGTATTTAGCATTTTTACAAACACAGGAATTTACTAAGGAAAAAACTGGTGTATTTTCTGTATTTTTAGAGGGGAACACGACCGAATCCAAAGTTAAAATGCACCCGTAAATACAAATACTAATGAATACACCACCGTCTGAACACGGCAGTACTTTCCATAGACAGGAATACAATACAGGAATTTACCAAGAATCGTGATTAAAATCACTGGTGTAATTTAAGCAAACACGGTTAAAAAAAATAGAACTTGCAAATAGACCCCCTACTCAGCAGTGTGTTTGGCAGAAACATACACAGATGACAATGTAATTCGAGAAAGAAAGGGTTAATTTAAAAAAAATAAATTAAATGGGTTCCCCCCCCCAAACCATAACCTTCCCCAGGCTCCTGAGACAGTCCTGGTTCTAAAAATACAGGGGACAAATTGTGTAGGGGTCCCCATAGTTAATGAACCAGCACTGGGATCTGTGAGGTGAGCCAGTCATGGTTTTAAAAATATGGGGGAAAAGATGGCATGGGTGGAGCCGTATTTTTAAAACCAGCCGGCACCCATAACCCCACTGTAAAAAAAAAAATAGTAAAATAATAACAGTACACACGCACTGTAGATAGTAAAATTTTATTACATAGTAAACACACTGTGTTGGGATAGCAAAATGGCTACTGACAGCCATTTCTATACATGGTTCTTATGTGTGTATCAGACATGAAGTAGTGTATCAGGCATGAAATGGTACAGGAATGTGGAAAGCAGACAGGCCATAAATCCACAAGGCGTTGTCTACTGCGATGTACGCTTGCGTTAAGTTTTAGAAAGTCCTTATCAGTAGTTAACCAATAGAGTAGTTTGAAGTATGTTTATACCCATATTAGTAAGAGTTAGCTGGGTATGACAAGTAGGATGCTATATAAGCAAAGAACAAAGAAGCTGCCAGTGGCCTGCCCTATGCCTGGACTAGACTGCAGTTAGTGGCCAGGAAATTGTTCGTTCCAGATCTCCATTCTGAGAGACGAGGCTCCTGGATCATGTAACCATTTATATTCCGAAGCTAAGTAACTATTATTCTTTTATATCTTGTCATTTGTTGTAATAAATTATATATTTTTTCAAGATACTGGTTTGTGTGGCTTAATTAACCTTCTGTATCCAAGAACCTTATTTCATTCCACCGGGAACACACACATACATACTGTACTTACCTTCTCCCTGTTGATTGGTCCCCTACTCCAGTAGAAATCCCAGGGTTTCATGGCAAAATAACGAAACGCCTTATCCCGTACCAACCACGGACACTGAAGAGATAAACTAGTTCCCACATCCATCTCTACCCTGGTAAATGATGGAGACCTCATGGTTTTTATCATTTGCCGGACAGCCAGCCTGCACTAGAGTAAGTGCCCGGCCGCTGATTGGCTGTAAGCCGCATGGCTGTCAATCAAAAGCTACGCGGACCCCCTCTAATAAACCCATCTGCTACAATTCCATTCATTGAAAAGCGCAAAGACCTTTAGGACACCTTGTTGCATTAGCTCCATTATTGCTCTCCCAGATTTCACACAGGGTGTTAAGTGGATTGCACAGGGGAGATACACAGTAATACACAGTAGGTAGGTGGTTTTCTGGGACATATATTATTACACATAGGGAGCAATGCACCCACACAAACACACTGGTCCCCTCCCAGGAGTTCTCAGATGCAGTCTAGTCCATGGGGGAGCAGAGAGAGAATGAGGTGTAGATGTACTAAGCCTTTGAGAGAGATATAGTGGATAGAGATAAAGGCCCTCATTCAGAGCCGTACGCTCTGAGCAGAGCGCACACTCTGAGCAGAGCGCACGCTCTGAGCAGAGCGCACGCTCTGAATGAGGGCCGTCCTCCATAATTATGGAGCGTCCTCCTGGACGCTCGTATAGCTGTGGGTCACCACCCACAGCCTATACGAGCGTGCAGTTTGATGGCCGCGATGGTCTTGACCATCGCGACCATCGCCACTGCGAGCCGGAGCCTGCGGTTGAGTTTTTCAACCGCAAGGCCCGGAGTGATTTTGGCTCTATCAGAGCCAAAATCACTCCCACTGACATCACTAGTGATGTCAGTGGGCCGGGTTCTGACAGTAGGCGTTCCCTTGGGAACGCCCCCGTCAGGGAGGCACGCCCACCAAAGGGGGCATGCTGTCAATCAACATCGACAGCACGCCCCCTTTGATCAGACACAAGAAAGTCCTTCAATCGTCGCGTCTGGCGCATGCGCACGACGGAGCTCCCGCCGTCGTGCGCATGCGCAGTGCACAACATCGACCCACTTGCGAGCGGACAGCCGCTTGCGAGTGGGTCTGAATCAGGCCCAAAGTTCCAACCAATCAGCTCCTAACTGTCATTTTTCAAACACAACCTGTAAAGTGACAGGAGCTGATTGGTTGGTACAGCTTCCCCTGTGCCTTCCATTCGCAAGCAATCAGCAAAAGCATAGCATACAAATAACGTTAAGCCGACACTTATTCAGTCGTAGAAACAGGCCTCCAGAGCATAAAAGAGGAAAAATCAGCTTCCGTCCAGCAACCCTACAACCTCACCGACAACAGACAACGGTAACAAAAAAAGACTTTTTATTTGCACCAGGAGCCAATCTGTTAGTCCGCACTTTGGAACATGTTTTCCCCTATAAATACACAGGCTGACAGCCTTACTGATTCAATGAATAGATTGACTTTATGCTCTACAGGCCTGTTAGTAAGATTGTCTGGGCACCAGCTTCATTTTCATATACATTCCACCATCAATCATTTCTCCTTGACATTTCACCATTGGATTATTCAGCACCACGGAGAGCTCCCCACACACTGATCTGTGATCTGTAACCGCAGGACGGCTATTTCTGAGGAAGACCTGTGAGGACATAGGGATGGACAATATATGAACGTATATCGCTATCGTATATTTGTATATGTTTTACTATATATTACACACTTTCATATTCAGCACTTTATAGTACAGTACGGATATAGAGACGCCACTCTTTGGTTGACTAGTCACAAGAGCTTTTCCAACTAATGGAAAACTGCACTTTTGACAGTCTAAACCCAATACTGCCTTATTGTAAAGAATCCTTATTGCTCACAGGGTTGTGCACTTGTACTGCTCTCCCAGCTGTAACACACAGGGAGCAGTGCTAGCTCGTCACTCCTGTATACACTCAGGGTATTGCTGGATTGCTTGTCAGCTTCATATCTGTAGTGTAATAACATCGCTTGTACAGTTGTTGTTACCTATAGCTACTAAGGCATATTGGGGCCTATTCATCTAGGTTAAAGGGTACTATTTATGAGGAAATACTAGTTTCCGCATGTTTTATGTAACAGGCACTTTCATCATCAGTACCCCAATGTAGGCCCCCTCCACTCATTAAGCTCCGAAAACTTAAAGTTGCTGCCGTAAATGGCAGCAAGTTTGATACTTAATTAATGTGGGACCATCAGATCATAGACGCTAACATAATGTCTTACAAATAATACAGCTTGGTGCTGAACCTATATTCTCTGCCACTGTAATATGGACTGAATACATGTGTTAGATGTCATTTCACAATACTGGTTTTGGAAAACCATATAAGATTCAACATCTTTTTCAGGATTTGACTTCAGTTTAAGATGTTTTTCTGCTCCTGACCATCAGAGGTCCCCTGGCAGCTTATTAACATTTTCCTACTCCCAAATGCCAGAGGCCGACCTTTGCTCTTCAACTGAGACTTAAGGCGGGTATCCACTCGTAGATATACAAACGAGAGCACGATTACCACATTGCAATCGTGCCCTCATTTGTATAGCTAGTGATGTGCCTAGACTGAACGTTCACTCGTTCAGTCCCGGCACATCCCTCATCCCCGCACATGCTGAACCTGACGAGATCGTCAGGTTGACCAGCATGTACGGGCGATGTCGGATGTCCGAAGCGACCAGCGGGCACGCGCATCGCTGGTCACTTCCGACCAAAACATTCCGGATGCATGCACGATACATACGCTATTTGCAAGCGATTGCACGATAACAATGTCATTATCGTGCAATCGCTTGGCTAAATCGCTAAGTGGATACCCCCCTTTACAGTAAGACACTGCATCACAGAGGCCACCATCTTCCTGTTTGGACTTTACACAGACCCATTGTTTTTATACATTGCTTAATAGTGAGGTATGTTCCTGTTTGTGCAAATCAAACTTAGAGGGGGGGATTAATTTTTTTTTTGTTGTTGCAATAATTAATGGGTGCCCAATGGTGCAATTCAATTGTTCTGAGTGCCCAGTAATTATCGTGCTCTTAGCAGATCATTAGACCTGGTTTAGGTCTCCCAAACAGAGTCCTGTTTCAGGAGGGGGTACGCAGAAATGCCAGCGGCTGTTAACACCCTAACAGAGAAACCACTGAATTGCTCTGTTGGGCGTCCGGCACTACCAGCCGCCGGCGAAAACAATTGAATCGGCCCCTCATAGTCCGATTGTCAGTTCTGGCAGGAGCTAAGTAGTAAACAATCTATACAACTCAAGAGACCTATCGCTGACATAAAGTACTTAATGCACTTTATTCCATTAACCCTTTTGCTCCTGCATTCCTTATTGGCCTTCGGATATCAGCATTTCTAGACCAGTATCATAACAATCTAATTTGCATTCCCCAGCCTGAGGCACAGAGAACAGAAACACCAGACAGACTCATTTATATGAATGGAACATTTAGATTTATGTGTTTAGATACAAAAAGTTGACTTTTACGTCAGTTGACGTTGTATTAGATATTATATAGTGATTATAGATAAATATATACTGTTTGACAAATGTTGAAAACTGCTACAAACGTCAGAGCTGTATGTTTGTGCCAGACCTTTAGGGCACTGTAAGTGGCTTATAGTAATAACTTTTACTAATTGTTCAACAGTTTAAGACATTTTAAACAATTAAGAAAAACTAAAAACTATTAAAATGCAAAAGTAACTACCTGATCTGAATAATGAGTTATATTCTCTTATCTTTGTGCTTAGAGTAGAACTGCAGGCAACAGGGAAAAAGCACATGTAATCCATAGATACCTGCCCCGCTCTCAGGGGCTGATTCACTACGGAACGCAACTGCGAATGCAATAGTGATTACGCACGTAGTTCAACTGCGATATTATGCTAGTCCATTGCGATCGCTATGCAATCTCAGTACTACATAAGGATGCCCACTTTACCTTATGCACATCTGTAAAGTTGGAGTACCATCGCAGCCTCACGCACACTTGCACAAGCCCTGACCTTACTCAGGAATTGCTCACTTCCACGCACGCTATCAGTCCTTAGGCTGTGTAGGGCATCGCAGTGGATAATTTATGCATACCCCTGCAACGCCGTTGAATCGCACTGGCATGCCTGCGTTCACACGACCACCCTGCCAGTTACTACCCTCAAACGGCACTTCCTGTCAATCACTCTGCGATGGGTCTGCGTAGCCTTTGCGATCGCAGTCCCACGTTCTGCACACTGCGATGCATAGACATGTGCAGAAAGCAACAATCGGAAAATTGCGTGCGTGTTAGCAACTGCCTTCCTTGCTGAATCGGGCCCTCGGTCATTGGAGACAGTTTCGGTCTGATGCCTGGCGACCATGTCATTTATAAGACTCTGTCCTGCAACTTTATAAAAGTCTGGAGCAGTTTAATAGTTTGCACTGAATGAAAAGCATTACAGCTAAACATTGGACGGCTGGGGCAGCGTCTCTTATCAGGTGCTGTGACAAATCTTTAATACAGACGGTGTTATTTCACGTGCTGCTTATTCAGGCTTCAGCGCCTGGAGAAGCAACCAACAGATTCCAATACGATAACTCTTAAACCACACTTTCTATTAACTTGAAGGGCTGGGGAGTTTTGATGTACATTATGGGGCTGATTCACTTTTACAGTACATGTAAATCCATATTGCGGACGGATCCTACTATATTCGCACTGTGGGCCTGATTAAGAGCTGGACGCTCTGACCAGAGCGCTCGCTCTGAATCAGGGCCCTTCTACCTAAACTTGGAGCGGCCTCTTGGACGCTCGCATAGCTGTGGGTTACCACCCACAGCTTATGCGAGCGTCCATGATGATGGTCGCGATGGTCAAGACCATCGCGACCATCATGCTTGTGACGAGACCCTGCGGTAGGGTCTCGGTGACCGCAAGCCCTGGAGTGAGCTCTATCAGTGATGTCAGTGGTACTAGTGATACTAGTGATGTCAGTGGGGCCGGACCCAGACGGTAGGCGTTCCCATGAGTGTGGCCTCCAAAGTGAGCGATTATGCATTTGTAACCACTTCCGCCAAATGCCCGTGATGCTCCCTTAACACGCCCATAAGATGGGTCAACTCCATGCTTCAGAATAGTCATCTCCCAGCAGGGCCAGTTTTAGACCTTGTGGAGCTCCTGCAAAAGATTAACCTGGAGGGACGCTTGTGTTGTGTGACTTTTTAGTGACTCGGACGCATACGCAGTTGAAAGAGATCGGCCATTGGCACTAATATCAGCATTGCGTGTGACTCACAATCAGGCTGTACTGTATGTGCCTTCTCTAATATATACGAATATATAACTTAATATAAAAGGACAATAGATAGGACGGAAGGACGTCACAATATGCAGCACACTGAGTGACATAAAATAGCACGTATGTATTATGGTGCAGAGTGTATATATTAGCATGTATGTCACACCGCTTTGTATATAGTATGTAGCTGACTCGAGATGAATCTATCAGATGTTCTTTTCTTTTCTTTCCAGTACAATGCACACGTCCTCACCAGCCTACAGCATCCATGTCATCATGTGATAAACCCTTTCATACCGCTGCACACATCAAAAGCTCAACTGTACTCGCTGTCCGCACTGAGCGCACAACGCACAGCTTTAGAAGAGCAAATCATTAACCAGGCATTTGTGTTTCGACTCCATTTCTAAGTTGACTTCATTAAAAATTGAAGGCTCATAGTAAAGACTCTACTTCACCAAAGAGCAGAATATTACCTAACTACCCTAAGTAACATTGGGCCTGATTCAGAGCCGGACGCTATTTGCGGTCGTTCGTTCAGAAAAAAGGGGTGGCTATTCAAATGAACCGTTCGCTCTTTGCGGTCTGTTCACGCCTCTAGGTCTGAACGAGCGAACAAAACTTGCGGTCGTTTTTTGGATAACTACGCCCCCTGGCCGCTCGCATCCTACGTCATGTCCGCTATTTATTAGATTAATCGAGTACATCGACCAGCGTATGAACTGCTCGCTATTCTTGTGGTTGGTTATTGCTACCATAATTTTGCGAGCAGTTCTGACTATAAAATAACCCAGTGACGTGGTTAGTGACGCTGCTGTATTAATTATGCACACCCATAAAACGCCCGTTTTGACCTTTAAGCACGCCTGCATTCTGATCTCCACTCCCCGTTTTCAAGCACCTTCCCCTGTTACCACCCACATACGCCTCCTTCTGTCACTCAAAGTAGCAGGCATTCGCTATATAGCGAACAAACGATTTTCGGCCGCACTGACTGGTTCGCGCATGCGTATTACAATCCGTACGCATGCGCAGATGTGCGAACATCGGTCAGAACGAACGAGCGGCCGCTTACGAGCGGCTCTGAATCAGGCCCATTGGGTCAGTTTCACTACCATACGCAACTATGTATGTATTTGTGATTACGCACGCAGTTCAACTGCGATATTATGCTAATTCATTGCAATCGCTATCCCGTCATAGCAAAGCACAAAGACGCCCACTTTATTCAACACACATACATAATGTTTAGCAAGACTGTGAAACCATCAGTACCACCGAGCACCATCGCAGCCTCACGCATACTTGTGCAAGCCCTGACCTTACTCAGAAATTGCTAACGTCCACGAACGCTATGAGACCTCAGACTGCGTAGGGCATCGCAGTGGATAATTTATGTACGCCACTGCAATGGCATGCATACAGGGACGCCTGTATTTCGCAGACCACCTTCCACCGTTACCAACCACAGACGTCACCACCCACAAACGGCGGCACTACGCAATGGGTCTGCATAGTCACTGCGATCGCAGTCCTGTTCACAGTGGCTGGTTCGCACATGTGCACTACGATGCATACGCATGCGCAGTGCGAAACATTGGCAGATTACGTGCATAATCACAGTTGCGTTCGGTAGTGAATCAGGCGCATTATGCATAATCACTTACAGTGGCGTAACTAGGGTATTTGGGCCCCCCCCCACACCCTGATATGTGCGCGCGTGTGAAAAAATGGGTGTGGTCACTTAAAAATGGGGCGTGTCAACATGACACACCCCTTTATTTTCACGCTGCACATCCCTATCCATATGCACCTTAACCCCAGTAGTGCCCCTTATACAGTACCCCCAGTATGCAGTTGTGGTCCCTCTCATGCAGGCCCATAGTAGTGCCCATTATACAGTATCCCCAGTAGTGGTCCCCCTTATACAGCCCCAATTAGTTCCCCTTATTCAGTGCCTCCAGTAGTGGTCCTCCCAAATGAAGTGCCCCATGTAGTGTTCCCCCTTATGCAGTGCCCCCGGTAGCAGTCCCCACAATGCAGTGCACCCAGTAGTGGTATCCCCTTATGCAGTGCCCTCAGTAGTAGTCCCCCCATGCAGTGCCCTTTATATAGTGCCCCCAGTAGTAGTCCCCCCCCCTTATGCAGTGCCCTTTATATAGTGCCCCCAGTAGTAGTCCCCCCCATGCAGTTTTCCCAGTAGTGGTCCTCCTTATGCAGGCACCCAGTAGTGATCCCCCCCTATCTAGTGCCCCCTGAAGTGGTCCCCCCAGTGCTGTGCCCCTAGCAGTAAGCCCCTTACACAGTGCCCCCAGCAGTAGTCCCCCCCCATGCAGTGCCCCCAAGTAGTGGTCCCACTCACGCAGGCCCACAGTAGTGATCCCCCCTATCCAGTGCCTACTGTAGTGGTCCTTCCTATTATTGCCCCCAGTGGTGGTCCCCCCAGTGCAGTGCCCCTAGTAGTAGGCCCCTTTTATAATGCCCCCAGCAGTAGTTGCCCCCCAAGTAGTAGTCCCCAGTAGAGGTTCCCCCTCCCGATTAAGTGCCCCCAATAGTAGCCCCCCCCAGTAGAGGTCCTCCCAGTAATGGTGCCCCCAGTAGTAGCCACCCCCAGTAGAGGTTCCCCCCAGTAGTAGCCACCCCCTCCCCCGTTGTGCCCCCATTAGTGCAGACAGGTTTAAAATATATATATATATACAAATATACTTACCTGAATCCACGCTGCTGCTCTGGTCCGCGACACCACTCCCGCCGCCGCCGCCGCCCACCAGTCCTCCCGGGCTGGCGCGCTCAGCATTATGGGAAAGACGTCATGATGTCATGACGTCTGTCCCATTACCCACTGCAGGAGCCGGACGGAAGTCCGGCTCTTGCAGTGGGTGCTGCAGCAGTCAATGAGAGTCTATCTGACTCTCATTGGCTGCTGTTTAACACACGCATCGCCGCCAGCGCTGGCAGCGATGCGTGTGTTATGCACAGCAGGAGCCCGCCTCCTGGCGCTATTGGGCACGCACTCAGGGGGAGGGAACGGGCTCAGCTGTGCTGCACAGGACCGGTGCTGTAAGCCTAGCGCCGGTCCTGTGTAAATGTGTAGCGCTGACCGCACTCACTGCGGTCGGTGCTACACTGGCTAACTAGGGCGGGCCGGTACTGTGGCCGGCGGCGCCCCCCCGTGCCACCGGTCCCACGGCGCCCAGGGCACGCACCCTGCACGTCCTGCCCTAGTTACGCCATTGATCACTTACCTACGCAGTTACGGTATATATCTCTTTCTGGCCCTCATAATGTCGACATGAGAAAGCTACATGGTCGTTATGCCAACAACGAACATGCATGCTCATAATGTCAACATTCGCCATGTTGGCATTCAGCATGTCATCGCTGATGAAATGTCGACACAGTCAGGATGTTGACACTTTGTATTTAGGTTAGAGTTAGGAGTTTCAGGATAGACTAAAGGTGCGTATCCACTAGCAGACTGTGCTGTGCCTACAATGATCGTTCAGTCGTTCAGTGTAGGCACATCAATCATCCCTGAACATCGGCAGATTGACCAGCATGTTTGGGCGATGATTGATGTCTGAAACGACCAGCGGGCGCACGCATCGCTGGTCATTTCCGACATTATGTCGTAATCGTGCAATCGCTCGATTACGACATAATGTCGCTTAGTGGATATGCACCATAAGCCTAACCTTAATGGTAATGTCGGTGTTTGAACATTGTCAGCATTTCATAATTCAACATTCTCTCCATGTTGACATTTTCTAGGTGTTAACATTTCTTATGTCAACATTCTGTATCACCGTTATGAATGTCGACATACTGACTGTATACAATGTAGAACTCCAAAGCATATTCCATACAATAACATTTTTGCCACTTAGACACATACATTTGTGCTGCCCCCAATGAGCTCTATGAGGACAATGGCCCTCATTAAGAGCCGCACGTTAACAACAGTACGCTCGTTGCGTTCCGATGTTGACTAACCGCGCATGCGTCGGTGTTAAACCGCGCATGTGCGTACGGCAGATTGCGAGCTTTTTTTCTCTCGTTCCTAAAATAGCGTACAGGAAGTGACATG
The DNA here is from genome assembly GCA_031769625.1 of Taudactylus pleione. Taxonomy (NCBI): domain Eukaryota; kingdom Metazoa; phylum Chordata; class Amphibia; order Anura; family Myobatrachidae; genus Taudactylus; species Taudactylus pleione. The sequence goes on along the minus strand of JAUIMM010000962.1, from coordinate 126,008 downwards.
TCAAATGTGATTGACAGAACAGGGCGTTTTTGGGTGTTGACGGGGGTGGAGATGAAAAAACGCAGGCGTGGCGAGGCGTTTTTGGGGCGTACATACATTAGCAGATGCGAACGTCAAATGTGTTCGGACCGTCTCATACGTCACTGGAACATCCGCTTTCCCTTCAAAATGCTCGCACAGCTTAGGGTCAGGATTACTCGACCACATTGGCGATGGCCTTCTCCTCCGTCCCGGGACTCCACGATGGTGCAGCGATTAATCGTGGCTGGTCAGTAAAGTAATTAGTGTTGGATTGAAATCCGGCTTGGTATGTGTTTGGAAAGCAGTTTATTGGGATAGCACAAAAGCGTACGCAGGTGGAAATCAGAGCTGCTAATGTCATGATTACATAATCAATTAGCGTACATTTTTGGGCTTTTATTTTGGCCACAATTTGGTGGTTATGGCCTATTGTAACAATAATGTCATCATCTTTTAATTAGCTCCCCTTTTTTTTTGTTTACTGTGGAATTTGCATCGCTATGTGTTTTTTTAAACGTTCCTTAAAGAGGCCTTTTTTTTAAAAAAAGAGGGTCAGTTTTTGCGTTTAAGGCCAGGATTAAATGTAACCCATTTGTACAATAATGTCACAATACAATGTCAGTGTTTTGTTTTTAATTTATTGTTTACACACAAACAAATTGGCATAATATTGTATTGCCTTTTTTTGTGGCCAAGATATTTGATCAAAAAAAAAAAAAAACATAACTACTAACATAAGCGTAAATACAAAATTTAAAAACATTTCACAAGAAAGGAGAGGGAAGTTTTGACCAGAAAGGAATATGAGCCAAGCACAGAAGGAAAGTGGGAAAAGTCGCCATTGCTGTCACCGTTTTCTCGCCCGTTTGGCTGGGTGAGGGTGGGCGCCAGACCGGGTCCGGGATGCCATCGGGCTGGCCTGTCCAGAGGCAGATGTTGTGGCCTCTGGACTAGGCACAGGGCTAGGCACATTTGGAGGATTGCCTGATGTTGTGCCAGAGGTAGAGGATCTGGATGTTCCGGCAGGAAGGGAGGTCGGCTCCACCATGTGCTGGCGAACGAGCTGCTCCAGGGCATCGGCGATGCGGATGTTGGCCCTGGTATTTTCCGCCAGGGCCTGAGCAATGGTCACGTTGGCCGCAGCATTTTGCTCCAGGGCCTCAGCCACCCGTATCAGACTGGCGTCCATCCTCTGCAGAATCTCCATATGGCAATCCGATTTAAAATTGAGTTCTGTGAGGAGGCCCACTGCCTGCGAGGGGGCACGCCCTGGACTGGCTTCTGCAGGGTCCTCAGCCGGATGTACTGGTTCCTCCCCTGCAGAGTCAGCAGAAATTCTGCGGCCAAGGCTCCCCTCTGGAGCAGACTCATCCGCCTCTGTCTCTGTTAGGAAATTGGAGAAAAGACTCACATTAGAATCTACATATTGGCACAATAGCATTTCTGAGTTGGTGACATCACAAGACTTACCTTGGCCAACATGAGGAGCCGCAAAGTCTGGCATGTCCGTATCCATGTTGGACACGCCAAACACCTCCACAGCCTGCACACACCCCTGTGCCATCTCTTCTAAGTCTGTCAACTCCAATGACACAGGGGTGGGACCCCCACCTGTCCCCCTTGCATGCCTAGCCCTGTCGGCAAGTTTTTGTTTTAGACGATATTTGAAGTCTGCCCATCTGTGGAATGAATTTGGAACCATTATCCTTTTTTTTACAATGGGGTTTGTTTATAGGATGGGAAAGTGTTTACTTACCGCCGTTTGACATCCCGGGCTAGACGGACATAATCACCCACCCTATTGACAGCAACGGCGACCTCCTCCCACATTCTCAACTTCTGGCTTTGGCTCATATTCCTGGCTGCCTGGGGCAGGATGTCAACGCACTTCTGGATCAAAACCTCCATCTCCTTGCTTGTGAAATGTGGCTGCCTTTTTTTTTTTGCAGCTGTGGCGGGTTGACTGGGGCCAGCAGTCTCTTCCATGTCATCCTCCTCACCTATTTGGGTAAATATGCAGATTTAGCCACTTCACAACTTGCACAATATTATGTTTTAAAATACTCATTGACACAAAATGCATGAAGGCCTTACCGCCGCAATTTTGACCATTGTTTCCCTGGTTTGAAGCCATGTCTCTGCTTCCAGCATGAAATCATCCAGAAATTCTATGTGATTTCGTGACGTATTTATACATGCGTCGTTAGTTTGCGGCCGCATCATTGATTGTGCGTCCCTATGATTCATCCTTAATTTGTGCGGGAAAATAAACACTATTTATGGCTTGGTGTGTGTGGATTCGAGGTGGGGTTGTTGGAGTGTTGTCGGTTAAGTGGTTTGGATTTGGTTGGTTGGTTGCGTTTGGAGGATTTTGGAGAGTTTTTTTTTTGTTTGTTTTTGCTACATTTCTTTGGTTTTTCCGATCGCATTTTTTTCATTTTATCAACATCCTTTCCTGATTTGGTAAGTTTTGTGCATTCAAATTTGTGGCCAATTGGTGTATTCTTCTGTTTTGTGGTTAGTTAATTTGTTTAACACTCATTTCATCTTTTTTAGTTTTTTTTTGTTTTCGGACCCAAAGAAGTTTTTTGACGACATCTTATATATTCGAGTTGGGTAAGTCCATTTTTTGTCTTGCATTTGCGAATAATTTACCGCATTTTTGACTGTTGGTGTAGTGACTTGCATTTGCGAATAATTTACCGCATTTTTGACTGTTGGTGTAGTGACTTGCATTTGCGAATAATTTACCGCATTTTTGACGGCTTATTCATCATATAATCCAGTTTTGCTTTTCCCTTTTCCATTTTTTGGGTCCATTTGAACCCTATTTGACGTACGGTGTGCAATGTAGTTTTCATCGATGGCCAAATGTGTTTTTCCGCTATTTTCTGTGTTGGCTTGCAACAATTTTTAAACAAAAAAAACACCCTCTAAATTTTTGAAGTCTCATTGTTGCCTTTTTTACAGTTTATACGTATCATGACAATACCCCGGCATGTAAGCAGCTATGGATGGTATCAGAAAGCTAAGTTGTTTTTTCTTACTTTTGGGGTGGGTCAAAAGCCTTACATTGTAAACTTTGAATTTCAGGTAGATCTGGGGCGAATTGTTCTGGCCCTGCTCCCGGAAGACGACCAACCTCAAACTCGTCCCAGGCGTAGGCATCGTAGGCATGCAAGGCCCCAGATATTTCGAACACGTGTCACCCTTTTTGGAATGCCCGATGATGAGGTTTTAAGACGCTACCGTCTACCTCCCAAAATCATCATAGACACTCTCTCATTAATAGAAAGTGATCTTGAGCGGCAAATTGACAGTCCAACAGCAATACCACCACTGACGCAAATTATGGCGGTGTTACATTTCTGTGCCTCAGGATCGTTTCAAACAACGGTGGGAATAGTGGCGGGCATCTCCCAATCCTCCTTTTCCCGGATCCTGAGGGCAGTGATGGAGGCACTTTTCAAGCACCTCCATCATTTTATTAAAATGCCTTTGGATATGGGTGCCCTTAGTGTGGCCAAGGCCAATTTTTACCAAATAGCTGGCTTCCCACACATCATAGGGGTTGTGGATGGTACTCACATACCACTTCAGCCTCCAGCACGGCTGGAGGCAATATTTAGAAACAGGAAACACTATCACTCCCTGAATGTAATGGTGGTATGTGATGCCTCCCTCCAGATCCTGTCCCTGAATGCTAAATTACCAGGAAGTGCACATGACTCCTTCGTCATCCGGCAATCAGGGATATGGCAGAAATTAACCAACCTACAAGCTGGTGATGCGTGGCTTCTGGGTAAGTGGAGACCTTTAGTACATAACAATGTTAAGCTTGATACACAGTGTTCCTGATGTGGTCTATTTTTGTTCACAGGAGACAGTGGATACCCTTGCATGTCCTGGCTGCTCACTCCTTATTTGGCTCCCACACCAGGGCCACAAAGTGCGTATAATTCCGCACTTACAGCCACCAGGCAAGTGGTGGAGCGCTGTATCGGCCTTTTAAAAGGCCGATTCAGATGCCTCCACCGCTCTGGTGGCGAGCTCATGTATGTGCCGGATATGGTGTCGAAAATTGTGGTCCTGTGTGGGATATTTCACAACATTGCCATAAGGAGTGGTGTCCCAATGCAGCCAGAGGATGCCTTACCTGAGGATGCCCCCCCCGAGGTTGGTCGAAGGTCAGTATGTGGGGGGGCCATACGCGATGATGTGGTGGCCAGATTTTTTAGGTAAGTTTGTTCAAAACTCCAGTGTTTATACCTAATGTGTTTGTTTTTTTTGGCAAACATCTAATTTTTTTATAATTTTCTCACCATCTTCTGTTTGTTCACATAATCTTTGGCACTCCAACGCTCACTACTTCCTGCTACCCTTACCAAACCTGGATCTGGTCCTTTTGGGCATATATTCTGGAACCCATATCGCAACGCCATGTTTGTGGAATCATGTTGGCATGGTCCTTCGTCAACCAGTTCTTGATTTTGTGTTTTTATTTATTTTTTTCTTGGTATGTGTTGTATTTGAATTTATCACTGTGTATTTTTTTTGGGAGTGACCACTTTGTTTTCTCTGTTATGTGGTGAATAAATGTTTGAAGAGTGAAATGGTCTTCCTTTTTTGGGACGTTAACAGCAAGTGTAACCAGGTTAACACAAGTTACATTTGACTAAGGGGTAAACCAGTACTGACGCCAGTTGAGCAAAACTGAAATATGTTTTCAGCTTTCCAATCCACACCAAAAGGAAGCCTGGCCCAACCTTGGGATTTGTAAGATTGGCCTAAGCAGCTTGCGCACCAAGTAGGAACCTGGAAAATGTAGAAATCTGAAATTGACACTACACCCAAAAAGGGAAATGACATTGTTACTGTTATGTGTTTCTGGTGTCTGTTTGACATACAAAGACAAAACACAATCTAACTTTTAAAAAAGGGAAATCCTTGCAGGAACTTATGTCAGGCTAAACTATCTTGGTTTTGGTTTTTAAAAATGAGCCACAACGTATATTTGTCTTTAAAAATTTATTTGGCAAATACAACAAAATAAAAAAAAACTAATGCCGAAGGAGGCCAGACAGCCGGTCGAGGGCCACCAGAAGGCCGATTACATGGTGGCGCATCTGCCCCACAACATCCGCCACCTCTTGCCGACGCCTCTGTTCCTCTGTGGGTGAGAAAAGTGTGTGGGTTAATACAACAATAGGGACTCCACAGAAAAACATAAAAAAAAAAACAAATCACTCCTAAACCCAAAAACATAAATAAAAAGGGTGGGCTGGCAAAAATACAAGGCCTAGGTACAAATTCCCACAGGTATGATATGTGTATGCTTAAATCACCAGGAAGAGGTAAAGGCAAACCTTCACAATCAACAAAAGTCAAGCCACAAAAACACGAAGAAAGGCACGACACATGATTACATACAAACAGTTTGTGCTTTTAAAAAAAATAATAAAAAACATACCGGGAAACAAATCGGGAGCTCCGGCAAAACCTCCATGATCCTCCTCGGAGGATCCGTCATTCCCCAAAGAATGGGGCGGAGTTATGCTGGACTCCGGGGAGGGGGTAATTGGAAGAGGGGTGGGTGGATGAGAGGGGGAAGTGGGACGGAGGGGAAGGAGGCCCGACATTTCCGGGAGAGGGTCTGGGAAGGATGGGGAGGAGTGGGGAATAGGCGAAAGATTTGGGGTGGAGTGTTGGCTGGGGGTTGGGGAGAGTGGGCGGGAACGCCGACGTTGACGGCGGAGTCTTGGCTGTCCCCCTAAAATATGTCAAATAAATTGCGTTTAGTTTATGGACAAATCCGGGCAAACAAACAAAAAAAAAAAAAGAAAAAAGAAATAAAACCAAAAAAAATAGCAGTAGAATTAAAAATTCATAAAAAGAGGGAAAACTTGCAGACGCAGATATGAGTACAAATAATAAATAGAACAGACAGGAAAACATGCAGACGCAGATATGAGTACAAATAATAAATAGAACAGACAGGAAAACATGCACACGCAGATATGAGTACAAATAATAAATAGAACAGACAGGAAAACATGCAGACGCAGATATGAGTACAAATAATAAATAGAACAGACAGGAAAACATGCAGACGCAGATATGAGTACAAATAATAAATAGAACAGACAGGAAAACATGCAGACGCAGATATGAGTACAAATAATAAATAGAACAGACAGGAAAACATGCAGACGCAGATATGAGTACAAATAATAAATAGAACAGACAGGAAAACATGCACACGCAGATATGAGTACAAATAATAAATAGAACAGACAGGAAAACATGCACACGCAGATATGAGTACAAATAATAAATAGAACAGACAGGAAAACATGCAGACGCAGATATGAGTACAAATAATAAATAGAACAGACAGGAAAACATGCACACGCAGTTTGCCCCACAAACACAAACATTAAAACCACAATACATAACACTTACTTGCCAGGATCTGCATGCGAAAGCATGCCAGCAAGCGGGGCGTTCGCCGTTGCAGGTCGGACCACCTGCGCTCCAGCTGCCCGATGTTGCGGCGTGATCCGAAGGACCGCAGGCGGGACCGTACCTCCGCATACGCGGAGCGCTTCTGCCGGTTGGTCATGGGTTCTGGCTGGCTGGTGATCCGGCGATCCATGACCTCCGTAAGCACCAGCAGCTCACGCCTGGTGAATGCGGAGGCTCTCATGATGGCAATGGTGTTTTTCTTAAAAATCATTTTTGATAAAGTGTGTAAAAATTTTCTGATTGGCTAATGTATTTTGGAAATTAACAGGAGCAATTTTATTGGTTAGTGTATGAGTCATGTGTTCGACAGGGCCAGAAATCTCTGGAGAGTTAGGATAGGCTTGATGCAGTGACATGCGTAAGCAAATTTAAATAAAGAAATGAACCCAGGGAAATATGCGGGGATACACAGCAATAGTACAATTGTTTAATTGTGGTTCACATGTTTTTTAAACAATAAAAGCGAATGTTTCATCCGTACGTATTCTGCGGGTAAACACAAACACAGACAAGAGTAAAGTTTCTTGCATTGTGTTGAAAAAAAACAAACAATTAAGCTAATTGATACATTGATTGGCATGATACGATTGATGGAGGTAGGCAGAATAAAGGAGCAGGTAATCGACATCTGACAAGGCCACTTCCTGTTTATACTTGTGCGTGCGTTCCTTTCAAGCCATTTCGGGGATGTACGCTCGCTATTTCGTACGCTCGTTAGTTAGAGGAGGGGTCGTCAGAGTTTAGGGAGGAATTTTAGATGCGAACAAAAATACGAGCGAGCCATTGAATTTAAATATTTTTGTACGTACGCCTAACGTACGTGCGCCCGCTTGCGTGCGGCTCTGAATGAGGGCCAATGATAGCCAGTGAGAATGAGTTCTCCCCAGCCAGGCCCCCTTCTGTCTCCCCAGCCAAACCAACTTCTTGCTCCCCAGCCAGCACCTCTTCTGTCTCCCCAGCCAGCCTCCTTTATGTCTCCCCACACAGCCTCCCTTATGTTTCCCCAGCCAGCCTCCTTTATGCCTCCGCAACCAGCCTCCCTTATGTCTCCCCAGCCAGCCCCCTTCTGTCTCCCCAGCCAGCCCCCTTCTGTCTCCCCAGCCAGCCCCCCTTCTGTCTCCCCAGCCAGCCCCCCTTCTGTGTCCCCAGCCAGCCTCCTTCTGTCTCCCAAGCCAGCCCCCCTTCTGTCTCCCCAGCCAGCCTCCTTCTGTCTCCCCAGCCAGCCCCCTTCTGTCTCCCCAGCCAGCCCCCTTCTGTCTCCCCAGCCAGCCCCCTTCTGTCTCCCAAGCCAGTCCCCCTTCTGTCTCCCCAGCCAGCAAATCTTCTGTCTCCCCAGTCTTCCTCCTTTATGTCTCTCCAGCTAGCACCCCTTCTGTCTCTCCAGCCAGCCCCCCTTCTGTCTCCCCAGCCAGCCCCCCTTCTGTCTCCCCAGCCAGCCCCCTTCTGTCTCCCCAGCCAGCCCCCCTCTGTCTCCCCAGCCAGCCCCCTTCTGGCTCCCCAGCCAGCCCCCCTTCTGTCTCCCCAGCCAGCCCCCCTTCTGTCTCCCCAGCCAGGCCCAGCATCCTGTAGCCCACAGAAACTTACCTTCTCCTGTGTCTTCTGGCTGCTCCTGTCAGTGGTGTGATGCGCACCTTGTCTAAATTAAAAAAAAAACATTATTCTACTAAGTAGTCGTCGGCAAGCGGCTACCCGCACGGATCCCATAGTAATGGATTGATCCATCTGAACACTGCAGTGATGCAGGCAGTGGTTATAGATAGATCTCTCTGTGTTCCCCTGACAGCTGGCACCCGGAGGCCAATGCTTCCATAGTCTCTGGGAGTTCCGCCACTGTGCAGTTCTCTAGGTATTGCAATTGGAGCCAGGAGTGGGTCCCCTCTCTGCCTGGGCCGGAACACTAGTCCCGGCAGTGCCCCCCCCCCCCAGATGGCGGCCCGGACTGGACCCATTATCACATGGAACAGGACACCTCAACTTATGTAAGACATAAATAAGACTCATGCGGGTAGTATTTCATAAGAGAAGTAGGAAAAGGTTGTACTTAATGAATTAGGTGACATTAGGCAGAACAGATTATTTTCCCTGCGAATTCCCATCTGGGACCACAATAAGACATATTGGGCATGATTCAGAGGTGGACACAGCATCAATGGCGCATGCGAATTGCGAATATTTGATGAGCGATTATTTTCTACTGCGCAAGCATGAAAAGTCCTGAAAATCCCTACAGTGCATGCGCCACCCTGAGTGCCCGGCTCTGTACAGTGTTGTGTATGGCAGCGCTGGCATTAGGAATGGCGAGGCCTCACCAAAGGCATTTCTGGGTGGTGACAGCGAGGTGGCCTGAAGCGAATGCAAATAAAGGTAATCTCAGGTGCGTGTTATGGGAGTGTCCGTGAACGCGGTTCTCAGACGCAGAGCTGTTGCCACAAAGGTCACGTTCAGTGGAATTTCAGGAGACACCGTGTCTGCATAGGCTGGCGCAAATGACGATGGTGAACGCCATGATGCGGTGGCGTGTTTGGAAGCACCGACAGAGTTGCACCATCCACAGACAGTAAAAGTGGGTCCCTCCGGTGCACGCTAGTTCAGAAGGGGAAAGCTGAAACTAGCATTTGTGTATTATCTCCACTGCAACGGTGCAAAAAGTCGCAGTTTTGGCAGCAGTAGCGTCCACCTCGCTGCAAGTGGGAACAGGGCCAAAGAAAGCCGGCCTGGGCCCCTTTACCAGGGCCGTAGCTAGGGTACTGCGGCCGGTACCATCGCACAGGGCACCACAGGTCAGGGGGCGCTGTTTGGGCCTGTCAAATTTCTGTTTATTATCATTCTTGCTTTTAGCTTCCTCTTATTTCATCCCCAGCATCTCCTGGCCTCCCCTATCTCTTCCCTGACCCTTCCCCATGAGGCCATGGCCCTCTCTCAGGTGCACTATATTATGTCCCTATTTATCCCCAGCATCTCCTGGCCTCTCCTATCTCTTCCATGGCCCTTCCCCATGAGGTCATGGCCCTCTCTCAGGTGCACTATATTATGTCCCTATTTATCCCCAGCATCTCCTGGCCTCCCCTATCTCTTCCCTGGCCCTTCCCCATGAGGCCATGGCTCTCTCTCAGGTGCACTATATTATGTCCCTATTTATCCCCAGCATCTCCTGGCCTCCCCTATCTCTTCCCTGGCCCTTCCCCATGAGGCCATGGCTCTCTCTCAGGTGCACTATATTATGTCCTTATTTATCCCCAGCATCTCCTGACCTCTCCTATCTCTTCCCTGGCCCTTCCCCATGAGGCCATGACCCTCTCTCAGGTGCACTATATTATGTCCCTATTTATCCCCAGCATCTCCTGGCCTCCCCCATCTCTTCCCTGGCCCTTCCCCATGAGGCCATGACCCTCTCTCAGGTGCACTATATTATGTCCCTATTTATCCCCAGCATCTCCTGGCCTCCCCTATCTCTTCCCTGGCCCTTCCCCATGAGGCCATGGCCCTCTCTCAGGTGCACTATATTATGTCCCTATTTATCCCCAGCATCTCCTGGCCTCCCCTATCTCTTCCCTGGCCCTTCCCCATGAGGCCATGGCCCTCTCTCAGGTGCACTATATTATGTCCCTATTTATCCCCAGCATCTCCTGGCCTCCCCTATCTTTTCCCTGGCCCTTCCCCATGAAGCCATGGCCCTTTTTTGGATGTATTATGTCCCTTTGAAAAATGAGGGGGGCGCCAATGCACTTTCTGGCACAGGGCACAAAAATGTTTAGTTACGGCTCTGCCCTTTACTCATAGGGCATTGCCTAAAATCGGGAGGTGTTGCCACCGCCCCCTTAGAAAAGCACTATTGATGGCCTGCGTGCTGAGGAGGGGGGGGTGCTGGGATACCCTCAGCCAGGGGCAAATCCCGGGGGGGAGGGGGGGGCATGAGCAGTGTGATAACTCCCCTCCACCCTCACACAGGTAGTGGAGAGGAAAACTTCTGCTCCCTGGTACCACTACAGCCCAGCACAAAGCAACGTGTGCTGAGCTGCTGACATGTAAGAGGGAGGGGGGACAGCATCGGACCCGGGCCCCTTCATCAAGCCCGGGTCTGAGTAATTAGTACCTGTTCCCTCTCCCTTGTCTCCGTCCTGCGTGAGCATCTCAGTTGTTTGAAAGTCTGACACAGCAATAACATAAAGATGCAGATGAGACTGAAGCAAAGCCGCGGTCAGTCTGCGCCCGGCTCTGAGCCAATCCCGTAATGGCCTGCAAAGATCCAATTTACATTCCTTCCAACATGACCCTCTCCAGGAGGGACACAATGCTCTGGTCCTGGACTTCCCTGGTAAGAGGCGGGGCTGCAGCACAGTTCAAAATTCAAATAGGGGAGTGAAACCAACTGTCATGTCACACACTGCCAACATCACTGGCTGGGACTCACTGGCAGTTGGTGTGACTCCCCATTTGAATGTTGGACTGTCCTGCAGCCCCGCCCCTGGAGCCTCCACCAATCATAAATTAGCAGGGAAGCCCAGGACCAGAACATTGTGTCCCTCCTGGAGAGGGTCATATTGGGAGGTATGAATTTGCATAAGCAGATATTTAGCCGGCAGCTATGGTACTTCATATACACATAAATGGCCGTCTCGCCCATAAACCCTGGACCTGTGTATGGGCAAGTAAAGCAGATGACTATTTCCCACAAGCTAGGCATTAGCGTCCTGTTATTTACCGCCAAGCTGACGGGAAAGGACATGAAATGATGTGTGTATATAATATCAGCTATGCAAATGTCCTCATATAATAGGACTCATAACTTCTAATTTTGCCATAGTGATTACAGATCAATAGTCAAACTCTGCTTCCTCGGCAGATTAATTTAAACTATTAGTCTTCCTAGACACTGATTTGTATGTTTGTTCCCCTCACCAGGGAGAGAGAGCTCTAAACAAACGTCTCTTCTTAAACAGATCGTTCAAGCGGAGCTTTAAATTTCCCCTGAGTGCGTGTTGCTGTCTCAGTAATATCGGGGGGTCTCATACGACAGGGTGGGCCTTCTAAACGATCATGGCACTGGCTGCACTGCTGAAAGCGACAGAGCTTCTATCAGTGGTGTAGTGCCAGGCGTCATGAGGTTAATGGAGGGAACACGGGTTATATAATAGTCCTTTATTCGCAGCTTTTCAGTGTGTTATCTTTTTGGGATATAATATAGGAAGCTGCAGTGGTGATATAGGACGTATAACACAATGGTCGCTGTGTATGGGGGAAGAGGAGGCTGGGAACAGTTGGCCCGCTATGAATGGAGTCGCTGCTGTATTGTGTGCGATGAAGGACATTCAGCACCTGACAGCCAACCAGAGAAAGTCTCCTACCTCAATACCAACAAAAGCTTATTTCCAGTTCCTGTGAGCGTACAAAGCTCCGTCAGAGTCACCGCTACCATTCACTTAGTAACTCTGCTTCTCCTTAACCTTCCTGTTTATTACTAGCAGGCAATACAGACAGGCTTGTGGCGCTCCGCGTGAGCTACGCTGAAGTCAGGGACCAGCTTACATCCGGCTCCTGAGGACGCAGAATGCCTGTGGTGTAAGAGCTCACTTACACGCAGTTTGCGAGCACAGAGGGGGGGGCTGTAAAACATGAGGATGCTGAACGTTAATAACTGAGTATCCTGGAGCCAGATTGTTACTTCTCCAGCAAGATTCCCTCCTTGCAACACGACAGGAATTGGTACAAGACAAACGGGTTCATTCGTTTGTTAGTTTTCTTGCTGCGCATTTTATGTAGCAGTAGTTTTGTTAAGGGCTGTAGTACTGGGGGGCAGTCTACACTACACATAAGGCCCTATTTATCAATCTGGGACAGTGGGCCTGATTCCGAGCCGGACGCTCTTTCAGAGCGCTCGCTCTGAATCAAGGCGGCGTCTTGTTTTTTTTTGAGAGCCGATCTCCTGGCCGCTCGCTAAGCTGTGGGTGACCACCCACAGCTTTTGCGAGCGGCCAGGTGATGGTCGCGACCATCGGGCTTGCGACGAGACCCTTGTGGTAGGGTCTCGTCCATCTCAAGCCCCAGTGAGCTTCCGCCTCTAATAGAGCCGGAAGCTCTCTACTGAGGCCGCCCCCAAATGGCAGGCTTTCCTTCGGGAATGCCTCCGTTTGGCCAGCCGACCCCGCCCCCTGCCCGCCTCCAAAACAGGGCAAGCTGTCAATCACAATCGACAGCCGCCCCGTTTTGGGGCGGGACCCGTAGCGACGGAGCACCCATGCGCTCGCGAGCGGGACTGAATCAGGCCCAGTGTAAGAATGAGAGCGATAACAAAATATTTTATCAGGACAGCTAATTGCTACTTTCTGGCGATATCTCAGTTTGTCACTCCACCCCCAGCCCTGCCCCCACTCTACTCGATGCTCTGCCCCCACTCTTACTGCTGCTCTGTCCCATTCCGCATCCCTTTCTGCGGATCTGTCCCACCCCCCTGCTACATCCAGCTGTTGGAAATGTGTGTAGAACTTGGTGGTTTAGCAGAGTTGTGTACAACTAGTCCAGTGAAACGTAACCTGTTTGGGTGGTTTATTGAATAGGAGGTTTGTACAGCCGTACTCACTGTTACACTGGATGTCCAGAGCATGAAGCAGAGCTTGTAGCAGAGCAGGGTTAGGCAGCTCACCAGCCGGTGACCGTCTCAGGTACTGCAGTAATGTAGGAGCTGGAACAGTGGTCATATGCGGGTACTTGTCTTTGGTTTCAGGAGTTATGGGGAGGGCAGTCGACCTCCACTGTATCTCTCATAGACAGTGAGCAAGATAGAGCCGCGCATGCACAGTTATAGTACTGGCGGCCATCTTGGTAAGGGAAATTAAGTACTCCTTGAGGAGCCATGTTGTTGGAAACTACGCAGTAGCGCACTCCACTTCTAACACTCGCAACGCCCCCCCCCCCTCCGGCTCCAATCTGCAGCCATACTAACCCTGTTCCCAGCAGCCCGACAGATCCTAATCCTTTCCCTGGCTGGCTATGTCTCATCTCGCTAGCAGTGGGAGCCGTTTGGTGGGCTGTGGACTACACATGCATGTTGGAGACGGGACAGACCTTAGAAAATTATTATGTAGATATTTAATGATTTTGCTCAGTCATGGCCATCCCGAAGGCTGCGATCTCATAAATTGATCATTGGTTCAGCTGCCTCCACTGTCTGTAGATAACTAGTAGGGTAAATCCTAGGAACATTGTCTAGGCCAGTCAATGCAGGAACCATTATGAACATTCTAGCGGGGTAAGACCCTGAAATAGAGGAACGTTCTTACAGGAGTAAAGGTGCGTATCCACCACTATGCGACCTTACAGAGCGATTGCACGATTACGACATCATAATCGTGCAATGGCTCAGTAATCGGCTGCAAATTCGGGCATTTAAATGTCAAAAACGACCAGCGATGCGCGTGCCCGCTGGTCGTTTTCGACAGCTATCGTCAGCCGTACATGGTTGGTCAACCTGACGATCATGTCAGGTTCAGCATGTACGGGGATAATGGATGTGACTATACTGAACGACTGAACGTTCACTGTAGGCACATCACAGATGGAGAAACGACAGCACGATTACAATGTCGTAATCCTGCTCTCACTTCTCCGTCTATTGGTGGATACGCACCTTTAGGCGTCTACTAAAGTTTACTTAAGACGTTTCAATTGACTTCTGCTATTTCGTAAGTGATTAATTGATATCCGCTATTGCATAAATGTCTATTGTGTATCGCTGTTACTGAGTTATAACACACTGCAGAGTAAATAAATACGTGCAAAATAAATAATAAAAGTAATCAGTAGTTAATGTAGAGTATACACTTTGAAAGATTTCTTCTGTCTCCCAGGGACCTGAGTGTATTGTTGTGTCTTTGTATTGCCGAGATAAGACGGCTCTTCTATAAACCTGCTTCCAATAAGGCTGGAAGGTGTATGGCTGAGTGAGCCTGTTGTCGGGAAATGTTTCCTAGGTTGTAAACAAACCACTGATTGTACAGGAGGATGAGGCTCCAGACTGTCCCAGAGCTACTCAGGAATATATTGCTTTCCTGAGAGTGCTCGGGTATGAATAGAACTTACATGAAGATGAAAGGCCTCATGTTCCCCAATCTCACAGTCAGGAGGTTAAAAGTGGAATTACAAGGCAGCTAAACAAGCACCATCAGATCATATTTTCCTTTTAAGTCAAGAGACAGCAAGACACCATCAAAGCAAGGGCATAATTATAGTTATAGCGGTTTATACAACTTTGGGACTGGACACCCAGCAGGACCCTCCGTCCCACAGGAAAAACTGATGAGGATGACTGCGTTAATAATTCAGATTAATGTCCAAGATCACTACTGATGTTCTATGGGAGAGAGAATGAATGGAGAAGACACTGAGGTAGGTATGACGCAATGACGGCATGTTGGGGTCCAGACAGTTTTCATTATGTCTTGGCATCAAGAGACTATGGACCCACCCTCCTCCTTTACTCTTTATCTCTTACCCTTGCATCTTTTGGTCACTGGGACATAGGTCTCTTTCTCTGGCAATTAAGGAAGTTTTAATGGGCCACAATTAATGGCACATATACCTGGCCCATACTTGGTGCAGGAGATGCAACTGAATTTTGCAACCCTTGTGCATACGGAAGGGGGGTCCCTCCAAAATGTTGCTATGGGGCCCAAAAAAAAGGCTATGCCCCTGCCCCCTAGTCTCCTAAAGTTGACTTGAATGTGAGACTCACCTTTGTGGCAGGTTTTTCTCCCTTATTAGAATAGACTGATAGAGATCTCTCTTCACAGACCCCAAACTTTCATACCATGAGACCTTAATTATCCACTCAGTGTAGAGTCAGCGGGTATGGTACACATGGTGGCAATAAATACAATGTATTTTTAGAATGCCTTGGTACACATCTGACAAGTCCGGCTGTACACAGCAGGTCGATAACATCATGCCAGAACTTTATTTTGAACAGTTTAAACAAGATATAGGTATTAGTTCTGCGCACTGAGCGGGTGTTAATGGCCAGCTGCCTGTAAACCTCAAGGTGTCCCCGAACCTTAAAATAACATATGGTAAAAATAGATAAGTACAGCACTTGGCCTGGGGTGATCGTATTTATGTTCAATATCCCGATAGAATAGATAGGTATATGTACCACAGTGTGTTTTACACCAACATTGTGGTGTTGCAAAGGAGTAATAATCGTAAGACTGCTAGAGTAATAAAATTAATAATGCTAATGTTTACTTTATTTTTTGGCAGAAAATATATATCAAAAACACAACTAAATACAAATGGTAATAACCGTGAAGTTATTAAATAAGCAATGTAATCAGTCATTACCTCAAAGGGTAAATAAGATTAAGTGTTCCCAGTGTTCAGCAGAGAAAAAGTCTATTTGTAGCATATGATGAAAGTCAAGAAAAGTAACAAAGTGCGGCGTTGTAATCACAATTACCTCCTAGAAGAAGGCCAAGAAGGCTGAAACACGTTGGGTGCACACATACCCAGTATCCTTGGATAGTATCAAACAGAACTCACAGAAGGCATTAGGATTATGTTCCCGAATAGCAGATTCATGCAGCACGACCTACCCGGAAGCACGGCAGAGACGGAGCAGCGGTGCCAGAAAAAGGAAGACAACGAATCCAGGTGTAGAGCGCAACGGAGCATATGGTAAGTGCTAGTGGCTCCCTGGAGCACTAACCGAGTCTGTCACCCCTGAGCTCACGGCCCACTGTTTCTAGAGTCATCACTCCATGGATGACCCCGGACAGGTTCACCACCGGAGACCAGACCTATAGACAGTGCGGCACGATCCGAAGTACTGTCTACCCACCACCTTCCATACTCTGCCCGCCGCACCACATAGAGGCCCTGATTCAGGGCCAGACGCTCTGAAAGAGCGCTCGCTCTGAATCAGGGTGGGTTTTTTTTGTTTTTTTTAGGAGCAGCCTCCTGGCAAGACCATCGCGACCATCGGGCTTGCGATGAGACACTTGTGGTAGGGTCTCATGGCCACAAGCCCCAGAGAGCTTCCGGCTCTAATAGAGCCGGAAGCTCTCCCACTGACATCACTGGTGATGTCAGTGGGGCCGCCCACAAACAGCGCTTGGGAACGCCTCCGTTTGTGAAGCCACCCCCCCGCCATGCCTACAAAATGGGGCAAGCTGTCGATCAACATCGACAGCCGCCCCTTTTGTAGTGAGCCACGGAGCGAGTGCTTTCTGTGCTTGCTCCGGGGCTCGCGCACGTCGTGCGTGCGCACTGGGCCACCATCGACCCGCTTGCGAGCGGGTCTGAATCAGGCCCAGAGTTCAATACATCGACACCAGTATGCGCACAAGCGTGATCGGACTATCAATACTGCAAACAAAGTAGCGGGACGCCGCACTTTGTTACTTTTCTTGACTTTCATCATATGCTACAAATAGACTTTTTCTCTGCTGAACACTGGGAACACTTAATCTTATTTACCCTTTGAGGTAATGACTGATTACATTGCTTATTTATTAACTTCACGGTTATTACCATTTGTATTTAGTTGTGTTTTTGATATATATTCTCTGCCAAAAATTGAAGTAAACATTACCATTATTACTTTTATTACTCTGGCAATCTTACGATTATTACTCCTTCACATCACCACAATGTTGGTGTAAAACACACTGTGGCACATATACCTATCTATTCTATCGGGATATTTGATCATAAATACGATCACCTCAGGCCAAGTGCTGTACATATCTATTTTTACCACGAGTTCAAACAAGATGTTGACGCAACATTGGCTGCAATCAGTTAGCGTAAAACAATTCCAGACATGTTAGACTTGGAAAAGTTGTGTTTCTTGGGCTCGTCTTTTTATAAGCTTGCTAAACATATATCTTTGTCATGTCCATACGGCCATAAGTATCAATAATAAGACTCCAAATACTGAGATATAAGGTTCATTGGTTCATATGATAGAAAGAATCGCTCAGCCCTTAGGGGGTCTCTGAGAAATTGAGACCCTGTTACTCCATGTTAATAAAATACGCCGCCATTCAAGACCACTTCCATTATTAGAATGATGTTTTGAGGGGGGTTTTTACACACAGCCTTTGGCTGGTGTTAAGGTGATAACAAGACAGACGTGCCCTTATTTCAGTGGCCTCTGACGATTATTCTGATTTAGCATGCAGGGAGTATGGTCCTTACATAAACGCCCCGCATCATTCAATAGTCACTTTCAGATCTTCAATTTCCAAGAGAATTATTTATGGTTTCTATATGAAATATTCATGGTGGTGTCCCAAGCCTGTGATTCCCACTAAAGAGAAGCTGTGCTCGTATTTTGCAGGTCTTAGTATAAATATTTAGGTCATAAAGCGCCCGAAAGCTGGATGTTTTGTGAGAACCTTTAGGGTATTTGGTTGGCACATTTTTACATGTAATGAGGCCGCCATGCAGTGATTGGGGGTAATTTACAGGGCCCGATTCAGTGGTGAACATCATGTCGAAATATGTGCTGTTGAGCGATCTTCTACTGCGCATGGGTGAAAAGCCGTGAAAACGCCAATGGTGCACGTGTTCCCCTGAGTGTACGCGGAGTCCGCTATTGTGCACAGTGGCACTGGCATTAGAACTGACAAGGCAAAACCATGGGCATTCCTGGGTGGTGTCTTAGAGGTGGCCAGCAGAGTGCACAAAAAAAGGCGGCTGTCTCATGGGTATATTATGGGCGTGTCAGTCAACACGGCTGCAGCCCCAAACGCAGAGCCGCAGCCACAGACGCCATGCTTAGTTGAGAAGGAGGCAGCCTTAGTCTAGTGCAAGTGTCAATGGTGGATCCCGTCATCTGCGATATCCCCAGGGGCACAGAGAGGGGGCAGCAGGTAGTAATGGCCCAGGCTTGCTGGAGAGGCCCGGCGGGGGCCTGCATCCGGAACTGCTCCCCCCCCTTTACATCACAGCAGCCCAGCACATGCTACTGTGTGCTGTGCCGCCCTTGGAGACTGCTCGCGGCTGCTAAGAAACAGCCACAGCAGTCTACTATGCCTGTGGGGGGAGCGATCAAGCCGATCGTGCCCCCACCACTGGTTATGCGCCGGCTGAAGGGTCTCACTGTGCCCCCCCTTGCCAGCATGCAGCGTGGCGCTGCACAACTTCTTTTTTCTTTACCTAAGGGGGAGTGGCCATGCCTCCCGCGATTAGGCCACGCCCCTTTTTTAACCGGGCCCGATGCGGCTTTTGATGGGCCTGGATATCCCGCTGGGCACATATCGGCTAATGTGTACCCAGCTTAAGGATCTCTCCAGCATGCCACTTTAGCAAGGGCAACTTACTGGGATCATTACCAAGGCAAATAAGATAGCTCTGCCCTTAGAGATCTAACATTTATGGGCTGATACAGTTGGCCACAAAATTAGATTATTTATGATTGAAAAAGTTACACCTAAAAATTGCCTATTTCCACCGATATACAGAGCTGGAGATGCGTTCTGGTTCAGTAACAGAGGCACATGCATCTGGTGTACACAAGGGACACATCACACACATACACGTCTTACCTACACCTACATTTGAAACCATGGGGCCTAATCATTATCGGGGGGCTGATTGCAGTGAGTTGCGGTACTGGATACTTAAGTACCTTTATAATTCAGCATTTCTCCAGTTGCGGGACAGCTGCTTCTAAGGGCAACTGTACCGCCATCACTGTGACTTTCACTGATAATTACCAGCGGCGAATGTTTACAATGGAAACTTTATGTTACTTTGGAACATGCCGGGGACAATTGGGCCCTAATAATTAATGGACCTGTTACTTGTTTGCGCATGTGTAGAGCAATGGTGTTACAGGGCACTATGACACCCTGAGCTGGCGCTGCCCCTTAATCCCATGATTTCATGATGTCACAACCAGGGGCAAAGCATCCAGCTCCAGTAAGCGGAATACTGCCTGGAGCATCCTAAAGACCCTCCTGCAGCTCAGCAGGCTGCAAGACACCCTAAATAAATAACTTAAACATGCTCACAAAATCATACTCTCAGGGCCGGATTAATGGGGGGGGGCGGCAGGGCGTTCATCCCTGGGCTCCCACATGTAAAGGGCCCCCACACCCATCAGGGTTAAAGTGCGCCAGAGGAGAAGGAACCAGTTCTGCCTCCTCTGACCCACCTCAGCCCGGTGGGAGGTTCCATTTGCCAGGCGCCCGCTGAGATTTTGTTACCAGCGGGTGCCCGGCTCCCTCCTCGCAACGGCAGCTGGAGCTAGAGATGGCTACTGAGTGACTGTCTAAACACAATGACTCGAACCACTCAGATGTTCGAAAGATTCGAGTCACTCAACGTTTGGTGTGCAGAGACACCCACCTCTCTAGCCTCTCTGTCAGTGGGAGCCTGAGGCAGTGGCAGAGTTGGCAGCGACTCACTCGGAGTCGCGCTGCTACTGCCAGGGCTCGGGGGGGGGGGGTGCACTGACTCAGGAGAGTCAGTGCAGAACCTTGAGCTGTAGTGCTGGGCTACAGGGGCCGGAGCTGTCAGCGACTCACTTAGAGTGACACCTGTTTGCTACAGCTCTAAGGAGCCGTGTCCCGAGACACTGTCTCGAGACACTCCACTGAGTTGAGCCATGTGGCTCATCTCAGTATGCTGAATCGCTCTGCCCATCCCTAGCTGGAGCTCACTCACGAGCTCCGGCTTCCATCTCCCGCAGTGCACTATGGGAGAGATGTCATGACATCTCTCCCATAGTGCAGAGGGGAGGGGCATACCTACAGGGGGCATGACTACTGGGGTCACTACTAAAGGGGTATTGCATAGGGGGCACTGCATAAGGGGCACCACTACTGTAGGCTCCGGAAATACTGGGGGCACTGCATAAGGGGCACCACTACTGTGGGCTCTGCATAAGGTTCCCATTGCGCATACCCCCAATTCATCCACATTTAATAGGGGCCCCCACATGTTTGTTGCCCAGGAGTCCCCAGGCAAACCGTCACCATCATCATCAGCTGGTATTTGTAGCCGCCCTGACCTCCTGCCAATGATACGGCTTTCCCAGGTGTATATGTGGCTGTTCCCTGGTCTGTCTGTGATTGTATCAGCAAGAAAATGCCCTTATTGCACTAGGCCTATGTGAGGATGCCCCTCCCCCTTCCCCCTCTCTTTCATAAGGATTTCTATATGCTAGATGGATGCTGGGCTGCCACCGCGCATTTCTGCATGTGCATCTTCTGGGCTTTCGTCTTGCGAAGTCATAGGAACACAAAGGAATAGGGACAACCGCACACATCAATAATAGATAAAGAACCCCAAATTATTAGTTGATTAGGGGGTGCTGCCGAATGACGCCAAGAATAATTGTTTGCAGGAATACCAAGAAAAGAAGAAATTATACGTCTATTGTACGGCGCACAGTAGTAATTATTAACATAAAAAATCAATCTTTGTTAGGTATACACTAAAATGTCCCAATATGAGACATGACCAGCGAAATAGAGGTTAGAAAAAAGAGGGAATAAATGTGACAAAAAATTTAAATTGTGAAATAAAATTATAGAGTATCCTCGTTGTGTGACCTTCTTATTACTCAGATTAATCTGTTTTTGAAACTCTAAGTTAAGTTGTCGCTCTCTTACTATGTCTGGAGTAACAGGGGATTGTGGCCCTGATTCAGAGCTAAACGCTCTGAGCAGAGCGCTCGCTCTGAATCAGGGCCCTCCTACCTTTTTTTGGAGTGTCCTCATGGACGCTCGCATAGCTGTGGGTTACCACCCACAGCTATAGCAAGCGTCCATGATGATGGTCGCGATGGTCTTGACCATCACGACCATCAGGCTTGCGACGGAGACCCTGCGGTAGGGTCTCCCTGCCGCAAGCCCTGGAGTGATTTTGGCTCTATCAGAGCCAAAATCACTCCCACTGACATCACTAGTGATGTCACTGGGGCCGGCTTGAGACGGTAGGCGTTCCCATGGGAACGCCTCCGTCTGGCTGGCACGCCCGTGGCACGCCCACCAAAGGGGGTGTGCTGTCAATCAACATCGACAGCACGCCCCCTTTGGTGCGAGACCCGGAGTGATGGAGAGCCCGTCGCTCGCCGGGTCTCGCGCATGCGCAGTGGGGGAACATCGACCCGATTGCGAGCGTATTGCCGCTCACGAACGGGTCTGAATGACCCCCTGTGTTTAATAGCTTCTCATGCATGAGATCCCCCCTATTCCGCAATCGTCAGGTTAATACTCCTTACTAAAGTTAGATCCTGCAAATGTTTAATCCCTAATAGATCAGTAATGGCAAGCCGCAATTAATATTTATAGTGCATGTATCATTTAATATGTTATTCATATGTAAGAGAGACTCATTCGCCTCTTTAATTATATGTAACAAATTTATTTATGTTAATTGTCAATATATATTCACATGTTGTGGTCCATTATTTATCACATTTGCATTCATATTGAGGTAATTATATTGTTATGCTCAGGTATAATCTTTGTTTATATATAGGTATGATCTTTATTCCCTATCATACATACGTCCTCCTTACTTTGCATTCATTTATATTGTTCCCCCTGTGACACTGAAGCTTTCCTCAATCTAAATAACTGGAGAGTTATATGAGAATGGCCTTAGTAATTATGGGGTTAAATACAATGTGTTAGGAGCACCACATGGATCAACCTTAGAATACTTAAGGCTTTCCCCAGTATTAATATTACAACTGCAATAGTTGGGTTCTAAAGCGCTATGTGGTTCTGTTTACCCTCTATTAGAGCATTTCCCATACTGTATGTCCTGCTCAGGGTACACAAAGCTGTTCCCAATGTGGCTTTTACAACTCAGAGCACTGCATGGATACAATGTTGCAAAGTAATGAGATTTGGTAACATTAGAGTTTCTCCACAATTACACGTCCTACTACAGGACGAATTAACACAGTGTAATCACATTGGACATATTAGATTTGTATTACAACATTTTAAAGTTTATACATAAGAGGTGCACACAGCGGGTGTCTTCTGGGCTTTCGCCTTGCGAAATCACTCACAATATGCTACGCGTAAGCAGCGTACACACTTGGCGATATTACTGAGCGATTGCACGATTATGACATCGTAATCGTGCAATCGCTCAGCAATCGTGCACAAGTCGTGCACTATAATGTTGGAAACGACCAGCGATGCGCACCTGCTGGTCATTTCCGACATCTATCATCGCTTGAACATGCAGGCCAATCTGCCGATAACGACAGATTGGCCATGTTCAGGAATGATGGAGGGTGCCTACACTGAATGCCTGATCGTTCAGTGCAGACACTACAGGGGATCAGGAACGACGGTACGATTACGATGTCGTCATCGTACTGTCTTTCGTAATCGCACAGTGTGTACGCACCTTAACTGGTGTAGCGCTCACTGTACATCAGGCCCTTAGTATTCAGACGAGTTAAGGTGCATACACACTGGACGATTAGGAAAGATAGTATGATTACCACATTGTAATCGTACCGTTGTTCCCGATCCCCTGTAGTGCCTACACTGAGCGATCAGTCATTCAGTGCAGGCACAGTCCCTCATTCCTGAACATGGCCAATCTGTCGTTATCATCATATTGACCGACATGTTCAGCCGATGATAGATCTTGGAAACGACCAGCGGGAGCGCGCATCGCTGGTCGTTTCCGACATTATAGTGCACGACTTGTGCACGATTACTATAATCGTGCAATCGCTCAGTAAATATCGCCAAGTGTGTACGCTGCTTTAAAAGGACAAGTTCTTAGTATTAAGGGGGTGGCTCAAGAAATGGGAACATGTAGGACTTTGAAGTTACATTGCACCAGCTCCAGCTATCTGCATTCTCCTATCGGACAGCAAAGCTGCAAATGATTGCACAAATGTTTGGCACAGAGGCTATTTCCGCAATCAGAGAGTAGGTGTACCCACCAATGTGTACATCGACACTGGGACGGTTTAAGAGAGAAGGGGGCCAGTGTGCAGACTTCGTGTGGGCCCCCTCCTCTTTGGCAACGCAGTAGACTCTGGCTTGGTGTCAGTATCTACTGTACATGTGCAAGCCTCTGGGAAAATGGCTCCCGTACCTTATTCCCAGGGATCTCTACTGCCCGTGCACAAATCACTGGGAAAATGGCCACCGCACCATTTTCCCTGTGATTTTTGCCACTTTGTAGTGGCGGGCAGCTGGCAGACACATGACTCCGGAGACTGCGGAGAGGTAAATATAACTATGGATGGGTGCAGTGTGTGCAGAGGGATCAAGTGTGCACCACACACCCTGCACCCGTTATAGATGTGTCACTGCATCAATATATGTAATTCTGACCCTTGGCGCAACATTAAATGATCTGGACAGCCTCATATTTTGCACCTAGTAAATGACCCTCTTAATCTCCCGACGCAGAAACCACTTTGTTGATAAAAGTGTTTAGCAATTTAATTTTTTTTCATCCTTTGGACCTGTCAAGTTCTGCCGAGCAATTTGCAGAATAAATTCAATTTTAATATTACCTTGGCATACAAGCTGATGTTACAGTTCTCTTGCACAATCTAAGCGATAATTGGTCGCTTTTTAATGCAGGCAGACATTACAAGAGCTACCTCGTTTGTGGAAAGCGTTAGATCCTTGGATCATTGTGAATAATGTATATCCAACATGAATTCTTACTTGTAGGTAAAAGCAAGACGCTTCCAAACGGATCTGTCACAGCGCAGGTCAGTCCCTATAACAATTAACACGCAGCTATACAGGAGCATCAGTGGTAACTGACTGCAGGTTATCACCTGGGACAGTATCAGTCATGGGGAGTGTACACGGTATATAGGTGTCATGTTTAATATTTACTGCAAAAAATATATTGGTAAGGAAGTGAAAAAGAACTCAGAAAAAGGGATCACAATCTGGATGTCTGAACATACCAAAAATTATCACGAAATGTAACTTTTAAATCAAACATGGTTACAATTGGGGGCTATGGGGTATATTTACAAACATGAGAGTTTTTAGAAGTGGAGATGTTGCCCATAGCGACCAGATTCTACTTAACATGTAACTAGCACCTAGACGATAATAGCTAGAATCTAATTGGTTGCTATGGGCAACATCTCCATTTCTAATAACTCTCACTTTAGTAAATGTACCCCTTAGAATACATTATCTAATATTATGAATACAGCAAGGTAAGTAATCACAAAGTAGATGTAGTGGGGTCACACACAGGTGGAACTGTGATACAAAGACTAAACTACGAATGTATATGGGCGGGATGTACTAAAAGGAAAATTCGGCCAAAGGGGGTCATTCAGACCCGCTCGTGAGCGTCAGGACGCTCGCAAGCGGGTCGATGTTCCCCACTGCGCACGACGGAGGGAGCTCTGTCGTGCGCATGTGCGAGACCCGGGGAGCGACGGGCTTTCCATCGCTCCGGGTCTCGCTACAAAGGGGGCGTGCTGTCGATGTTGATTGACAGCACGCCCCCCTTTGGTGGGCGTGCCGGGGGCGTGCCTGCCAGACGGAGGCCGGCCCCACTGACATCACTAGTGATGTCAGTGGGAGTGATTTTGGCTCTGATAGAGCCAAAATCACTCCAGGGCTAGTGGCAGGGAGACCCTACCGCAGGGTCTCCGTCGCAAGTCCGATGGTCACGATGGTCAAGACCATCGCGACCATCATCATTGACGCTCGCTATAGCTGTGGGTGGTCACCCACAGCTATATGAGCGTCCAGGAGGACGCTCCATTTTCATGGAGGAGGGCCCTGATTCAGAGCGAGCGCTCTGGTCAGAGCGTTCAGCTCTGATTCAGGCCCAAAAATCCGGAAAAACTGCCGTTTTCTGAATTTGGTTGCATTTTCCACGTGTACAAAGCTCTGGAATGCAATATATTCTGTAGCTTTGATGCTGTTGTTAACGCCAGTATATTCCCAATAATTGGCGAGATGTACTGCATCGGCAATGCAATGCTTAGTACATCCTGCCCTAAGTGATGAAAATGGAAGTGTCCTTATAGAGGGGACGGGATGTACTAAAGGGGAAATGCTGCCAAAACTCTGAAAACTGCCATTTCTAAGTTCTGGCCGCAGTCCCCATATATATATATATATATATATATATATCAAGCTTCAGAATGCGATACTTTCCGGAGCATGGAGCCATGTTGTACCCTAATAGAAGCCTATGGGTTTCTCAAAACCATGTTTACTCCAATCAGATCCCTCCGCGTGTCCCCGCGGCGTGTGTGTCATACATCGCATGCGCAGATACACTCCCAAGGGACTTCTGAGTCAAGACCCGGAAGTCACGTCATCGCAAAGGACTGCTCTTTTCTGAAGAGTTGTCTTTTGCGATTATAATTGCAATTGTTAGTACATACCAGCATTATTAATGCCGGTGTGTACGCAATAAGTGGCAGGATGTACCACATCCAAAATGCGGTGCGTAGTACATCCCTCCCAGAGAGATTGTGAGAGAGGTGGGCGACATATAAGTGAAATTCACAAGTACAATACAAAAGTTAAAATTAGCGCCAGGTATCTGGGTATGTATAAATGATTATAATGACTTTATTCTCTTACTTGGAAGCTTTATTAATGTCTTTTCCAATTGATGTATTACTGCAAACAGTGAATCTAACTGACGTGCGATGATTTCCTATTGTGGTATAAATAACACACAGAGCCTGAATCAGTGGTGCCCACTATTGCAGCCACGACACCCAGTGCCACAGCCGATGGGATACGTACAGAGACACCCACCAGCTGCGGCGCTGATCCAATGCTGTGCAGATAGAGAAACAGAACCTTTAATACGGCTGGTACAAGTGTCAATGGACTCCGATGGTGGCGTTTCGAGAATCGCCGTCGCTGTAACAGAGCGCAGGGATGCAGGAAGTGGGCGTTTCAGTGATTGCACATTCAGACGCTGGGTCTCTGCGTGATGATCAGTTCTGCACTACGCTCCACTGCGCTCTGCAAAGGTGAGGATACGGGACTAGGTTACGGGGGAGGGGGGCTAATTGGGGGGCACCTTTCCTGCTACTTTAATTAACTGATTTTGGCTGGGGTGGAGGGGGGGGATATATTAAAAACAAAAACATTTTTTACATATAGGATGGGGAGGGCAAAATAGGGGCCCATTGTCCCTGGGGGTGGGGATGGAGACGGCAAAATAGGGACCCATTGTCCCTGGGGGTGAGGATGGAGAGGGCAAAATAGGGGCCCATTGTCCCTGGGGGTGAGGATGGAGAGGGTAAAATAGGGGCCCATTGTCCCTGGGGGTGAGGATGGAGGGGGCAAAATAGGGGCCCATTGTCCCTGGGGGTGAGGATGGAGAGGGCAAAATAGGGGCCCATTGTCCCTGGGGGTGAGGATGGAGAGGGCAAAATAGGGGCCCATTGTCCCTGGGGGTGATGGAGAGGGCAAAATAGGGGCCCATTGTCCCTGGGGCTGAGGATGGAGAGGGCAAAATAGGGGCCCATTGTCCCTGGAGGTGAGGATGGAGAGGGCAAAATAGGGGTCCATTGTCCCTGGGGGTGAGGATGGAGAGGGCAAAATAGGGGCCCATTGTCCCTGGGGGTGAGGATGGAGAGGGTAAAATAGGGGCCCATTGTCCCTGGGGGTGAGGATGGAGAGGGCAAAATAGGGGCCCATTGTCCCTGGGGGTGAAGATGGAGAGGGCAAAATAGGGGCCCGTTGTCCCTGGGGGTGAGGATGGAGAGGGCAAAATAGGGGCCCATTGTCCCTGGGGGTGAGGATGGAGAGGGCAAAATAGGGGCCCATTGTCCCTGGGGGTGAGGATGGAGAGGGCAAAATAGGGGCCCATTGTCCCTGGGGGTGAGGATGGAGAGGGCAAAATAGGGGCCCATTGTCCCTGGGGGTGAGGGTGGAGAGGGCAAAATAGGGGCCCATTGTCCCTGGGGGTGAGGATGGAGAGGGCAAAATAGGGGCCCATTGTCCCTGGGGGTGAGGATGGGGGCTCTAACACAGGGACCTATTACAACTATAAGGTGGGGATTGATATTGCTGGGGATCTTTTCACACGGGGGGGCTATTTTTGATGGGGATGGGAAGTGAAATTACAACGGGGCATTATGGACACGGGGGTTGGGGTGGTTGCAAAACATCCCTAGGTATATATTTTTTAAAATAACTTAATTAAATGTAAAAAAAAAAATACAATTTCTGTGCGATTTTCAAGAAAAAAAATGGTCAGTTAAGTGGTTAAGGGGATGCAAATCAGTCAGGGTGAAAGGGAGAGCATTTGGAGATGAGGGGGTAAATGCAATGGCCCTGCGCGAATCTGGCATCAGAGACTTCCTGGCAAACTTGCCCCAATGTTTTAAAGGGGCAATCATTTAAAAGCCAAAAACAACTGATTTTGCCTTAGAAATTACGTCCCTTTAAAATAGACTCATCGGAAATTGCATCGCACAGGCTAGGACTGAATGAAGTGAGGGCACAAGAAGAAGGGCACTGTCCATATGATGGGCCAAAATATATTTAGTGTCAGAGGAGGCAGCCAAGCCTGCACAGCATGGAGGGGCATGACGCAATTTTTGGGGGGTGGGGGCGTGACTGAACAATCGCTTCATCACGGTCCCTTCCCTTACTACACAATGCCAAGATTATTGGCATTGTGCAGCCGGGGCCACGATGACGCGATTCAGCGCAAATTGCTTGGTCCCTCCCCTTCCGGACTGGCCACTTATACAAGGGGGTAGCAGACATCAGTGCAGGGGGGACCAGGAGACTTGCCCACTCTTCCAGGGGGCCGGGAGCGGGAGCCGATTTTCAGGAGGCTCCTGACCGTTCCGGGAGAGTAGGTAAGTATGTTTCAGTGGTGATTACTGAATTCATCTTCCAGCCTATGAAGCTATGTGAATTAGTCCCCGGGGTTACCTGTAAGGTGGTGCGGTGTACCATAAAGAAATTATTAGCTGGTACGCCACATCCCCTACCACCTTACCGCCAGTGGCATTGGCTGTGCCACTGAGCAAGTCCCATCACTCGCTGGCAAAATGGACCCCTGGGCGTGAGGGACCAGGTGCAGGCCAGCATGTCCTAGAGCACTGGGCATACCCTCAGAGTGATGAGAAACCTACTTACACCTCTGATTGGTTCTAAAAGCATCATTTTTGCTTGGAAGATAGATAGATAGATAGATAGATAGATAGATAGATAGATAGATAGATAGATAGATAGATAGATAGATAGATATGAGATAGATAGATAGATATGAGATAGATAGATAGATAGATAGATAGATAGATAGATATGAGATAGATAGATATGAGATAAATAGATAGATAGATAGATAGATAGATAGATAGATAGATAGATAGATAGATAGATAGATAGATAGATAGACATTATAACTCTACGTGGCTTATGGGACAGTCATTGCTGTACTGCTTCTGTGCTCCAGACTGCGGCAACGGACTGCTACTAAAATCTATACTGTAGAAAGTGACCAGGCCCCTTCCTGACACCTGATCACATTATACACATGAGGAAAGGGATCCCATAGAGTCGGCAGCCCCTCTCATTCCGTGATAGGCAAAGGCTTTGGTCTTCTGATCACGTGGATATGCCCTGAGCGTTATATGTGCTCTAACAATATATACTGTATCTACAATTTGATGGGGTAAAGAAAAAATAAAAAATATATGTTGTCAGCAAAACTGGTGCATCACTAAAATACAAAAAAAAAATGGATTCCGTATATATGACAATAACCACTGGCAGCAAGAGGGTTAATGGTACTGCCTTGTCCGAATACGAGCATCCCTGCAGCACCAGACAGCAAAGGCTGAGATCTGAGATAACATAAGTTACTTTTTACCGCTATACGTTTACCTGTAAGCGCTTTCATTACTGAGCTCTGCTGTAAAATTGTGTTACAATTGCAGATCACGCCCCAGGTATGTAAAACATTAACCGCAGACTTTGTGAAGGAACAAAAGACCACCGACAAGGACAAAGGTAGCACAGTACTGAGAGACACATCTGAGAACCTTTATAGTCCCTTCTACAGTCTCCACAAAGGAGAGGTAGGATGAGGGCATTCGTATTCCATTCACTTTGCCCTTCGTTGTGTCGGTGTACTGCGCGTGTCGTAAAAATAGCTTATTGTCCTCTGAAATGCCTGTACGACCCTACACTGCGAGGCCCTGCCACCAAATCCTCTGTCTACATAAGGCGCTTCAGCGAGAGAAAGAAAACTGAGGTAAAACATGGACGCCTGACGCATTTTGGGCAGGATTCATGACGCATCACATTTGGGATGCAATGCCCACCACTCTTCGCATACCATGCGGGGGTTAGTTACACCTGTATGCATGAACAAAATCACAAAGGACAGCTCTCCTGATAGATACTGCGCTTTGCGAATGAGGGACTTTCAGCTCTATGACCCAGAAGTCCCTCCAGGGGCGTATCTATAATGGGTGCAGGGCATACAAGCCGACGTTTCACTCCCTCCTTCCGGGAGGGAGCTGTCGGGCTTTCTCGGCGGGGGGCGGGTCGTGGCGAAAAGGGGGCGTGGCCCGGCGGTGACGTGCATTTTGAGGCAGAGCATGGGGGCGTGTCATCGCGATTGCGTCATCGCAGCTCTGCCCCCTCTTTACAATGCCGGTTTTAAAGGCATTGTGAGGCAGGGGGCGGGGCCGTGATGATGCAATTCAGCGCGAATCGCGTCACTGGCCCCTCCGCTGATGGGATTTTTATAGTAAGTGCAGGGGGGGGGCGGACGTGTCGCTGATCGCAAGAGGCTTGCCTGCTTTCCCGGGGGGTCGGGAACGGCACCCGATTTTCGGGAGGCTCCCGACCAAATCGGGAGGGTAGGCAAGAATGGTGCAGGGTGTGCAGGGAACACGGGCCCCTGGGTCCAGGGGGACCGCACACCGCACACCCTGCACTCATAATATTACTTACCTCTCCGAAGTCCCACGTCTGCACGGGGGTCCGGCACTGTAAAATGACTGGAAAATGGCTGTGGCGGCCATTTTCCCATCGTTTGCGCATGTGCAGTACAGGGAAAATGGCCGCAGCGGCCATTTTCCCAGTGACCTGTGCATAAACTATAGACTCTGGGCACACTCTTGTGCCCAGAGTCTATAACTCCGGCGCTGGCCGTGCACAGCTCAGTGCGCTGCCGGCCACCGGGCAGGAGAGGAGGGGGCCCGTGTCAGAAACTGCACATGGGCCCCCTCCTCTATAGAAGGAATGATATATGCACCGCAGGGGTGCTGGGAGGGATTCGATTGCGTACAAATGATTTTCGGCCGCACTGACTGGTTCGCGCATGCGTACTAAAAACCGTACGCATGCGCAGATGTGTGAACATCGCTCGGAACGAGCGTACTGCCGATAGCGAGTGGCTCTGAATGAGGGCCATAGATGGCTATAGCAGCAGTGTTAATAACAGATACTGAATGCGCTGGACAAATCTCTAATTTCAAGAAGGCATACACATAAGGAAAATGTTGGACACTTTTGGGCCTGTACATCCATATGATTAAGTATCCAACTCGCCGCGAGTTGCGAAGGTGAATATTTCATTATAAGAGCAATTCAGCATTTCTCCGTGTGGTGACAGATGGTTCACAAAACATCTGTCTCCACGATCAGTAACATTGCTACTTACCAATGGAATGGAGGGAACCACCTCGGATTTCCTTCCCATAAGAAGGATCAGGGCTCTGGGAATCAACGCTATCTGAAGATGACATTGGTTCCCACAAGCAAACTCCAAAATGTTTTCAGAGTTTGCTGAATACCAGGTGACTCCATCTGGCCCCTAATATTGAATGGCTCTGTTATTTTAACCATGCAGAAAGGCTATTTTCCGCATGTATAACAAACCCAGTAGTGATCATCAATAAGCTCTTTCTGGGAAGACATCTCATTGGATGGGGATACGTTTAAGAAGCCGGCGGCCGCAATCCCGACCGCCGGCTTCCCGAATCATCTATCACGCCTAGAGTTAAATGACAGGCGTCTAAAATCTAGACGCCTGTCATTTTCCCGACGCCGGGAGACAGGCGCCTGGCATCCCAATCGAAGGGATGCCGGGCGCCGCGAGCGGACAGCCGCGGGGGGGAGGGATAGGTTTAGGGCACCCGGGGGGGAATTAGGGTTAGGCACTCCCCCGGGAGGGTTAGGCTAGGGGGAGGGAGGGTTAGGGCTAGGCACCCCCGGGGGGGACCTAGGGTTAGGCACCCCCCGGGGGATTTAGGATTAGGCACTTAGAGGGGGGATTAGGGTTAGGCACTTAGAGGGAGCCGGGATCCCATACCGAATGCCATTGGATGCTCTCTCCCAGCTAGAGATTCTTAAAAAAATTGCCCAAAAATAACATTTGCCGCGAACAGCAGCGACGACAGATGTTGCATATTGGGCCAAAATCAAGAAAATTATAAATATGCCCCATCGTAACCTCAGTGCCTGTCAGCCATCACAGACTCGCCGCGGTGGCGAGGAGCCAGGAGGCTGCAGGAGGTGGGAGAGCTGAAGGTAAAAAAAAGAAAATGCCCCTCATACACGCTACTTAGTAAATAAGAAATGTTGGGTGCAGATTAATTTGGTCCCACAGATGAGCCTTGTATGAATTACAGCAGCCTCCGCTTTTCACTCTCCTGAACGCGTTCTGCTGCCAGCTGATGTAGAGTAATTCATGATGTCATAAAAGCAGCTGGAATATAAAGGCAACCGTGTGTCTTCCCATTGTGCAGAACATAATTCTTATTTCTATATATCACACAAGACATACAGAAATGAACTGTCCTTGGCGGCTGCATCGTATGCACTGCTGTGACGTCAGCCGCTTGCAGTATATAATCCCACAAAAAGAAATTAGCATCGGTTCTGCTGCCTTGGAAGGCGTACAGAAACGGCATTTGCCTCTTGTTCTATCCCCTCTCGAGCATTGTTACTTCATAGAAACAATTGTATATTCTCCCATTCCGCAAAGAATCTGCACATCTCTTATGAAGCATCTTGTTGCTTAGCAACTGAGAAAAGATAATGGTTAAAAATCAGTTTGCAGAAATCACTCCTTGGGTTACTCCCCCACTGCCCGGCCTATCAGCCGGCCAATCACATCTCCACGCTCTGCAAATTATTCCCATCTATTTAAATAGGTGCTGCTTTATTGAAATGAGCCTGCTCGGGGTCCATGGGCAGTTTATCTAACGCAGGGAGAGACCGCAGAGCCGCCGATTGGGCTTTCACTCCACAAAGGGCAGCGTTTCATATGCTCGTCTAATGATAAAGTAACTGAAGTAGGTCAGCGCGCACAGACTATGTCTCTCAGTTGTGTCCTAAGCTGGTCTTGACGAATGTGATGAAAGAGAATATAGAATGCAGACAGAGACGCTGAGCAGTGGCTCCTAGAACCAAGCTGTAATGCAAACGGATTGCGCAGAATAAATGATAGGAAAGTACATCGGACCCCCAGCAATAATTATGTGTACGTAACGCTTGAAGTACAATTTCGCATTACTTAAAAGAAACAATATGAAACTCCAAAAAAAGTGATTTTTATTTTTGTCTATACGGTTTGAATTAAAATGCTGTTTGGATCCCGAATTTATTTGGATGGAAATTGTATTGGGGCATTTCCGCCTCTTGCATCTAATACAGGCCCCCGACTCAAACTAAAGGTATGATGGTCTATATCCTAAGCCTTGGAGATACGGGGGGTCATTCAGAGTCGGTCGCAAGCGCTGAGCGCTCGCAACCGACTCGATGTTGCCCCACTGGGCATGCGCACGACAGAGCCGGCTCCATCGTGCGCATGCGCAAGACCCGGCTAGCGATGGATGCTCTGTCGCTAGGGGTCTCGCAGCAGACGGGGCGAGCTGTCAATGGTGAGTGACAGCTCGCCCCGTTTGGAAGGTGGGCAGGGGGCGTGCCTGCCCAAACGCTTGCCGTTTGGGGGCGGCCCCACTGACATCATTGCTGATGTCAGTGGGGAGCTTCCTGCTCGATCAGAGCAGGAAGCTCCCTGGGGCTTACGAGAGCCCAGACCCAACCTTAGGGTCTGGTCGTAAGCCCCGCTTGCATCTAACGACCGCCTCTGAATGAGGCCTGCAGTACCAACCAATCAGTTTCTGTCATTTTTCAAAAACAGGGGTCTGTTCACTAAGCTTTGGAGAGAGATGAAGAGGAGAGAGATAAACTACCAAGCAATCAGCTGCTAACTGTCACTTTATAGGCTGTGTTTGAAAAATGACAGTTAGGAGCTGACTGGTTGGTCCTTTTAACTCCATCCACTTTCTCTGTCTCCAAGGCTTAGTACGTAGGCCGCAAAGTACCAACCAATCAGCCCCTAAGTGTCACATTTCAAACACAACCTGTAAAGTGACAGTTAGGAGATGATTGGTTGGTACTTTATCTCCCTCCACTTAATCTCTCTCCAAGGCTTAGTACATAGATCCCTGAGAGACTCGTGATGCAGCTACAAATGTGCAGACAGATAATAAGATCAGGATGAAATTACATTTTTAACGTTACTGGCTAATATTATGCGCCAGGCAGTTACTGTAGGTGCGGAAATGAGCCTCGTATTGCTCCCAAATGCAAAAATTAGACTCTGTGTTATGGGAGGGGGGGGGGAGTTGTGAATGTGGACTTAGGGAGGTGTGCTTGCTTCACCTCTGCCCAATAATAATAACATGTTTACATGTCCTCTGTGGACATGAAGAATGGGGAATAGTCAACACAGGCAATGCAACATTTTTAGTACATACCAGACACATTTACTGTATATCAGCAGGCTTGCCACCTAGCAACAGATAGCGGGTCAGGCAAAAAGCTGCCGTAGGCAGGGGAAAGTCAAAGGAATTTCACTCCTCTGTCTGCACAGTCCTGTTTTCCACTTAATGTTAGTGCTATTTTAAAATTTGGCGGCAAAACCGAGTTACCGCTTCATAAATTTCCCCCACTTCTGGGGGGACACATCAAGCCTTGGAGAGAGATAATATGGAGAAGAAGTTGCCCATAGCAACCAATCAGCTTCTAACTGTCATTTATGTAGCACAGTCTAATGGAGCATACACACGGTCAGATTTGTCAGACTTGTCAGATTTGTCAGATGAACGATTGAACGATTTGAACGATTTGAACGATTTTACCAAAGTTTTGAACGATTTGAACAATTTGAACGATTGAACGATTTTTGACTGCATTAAAATGAATGGAATCGTCCAAGTCTGACTGCAAACACATCAGATATCAGAAATCGTTATCTGACCATCGGGAACGCGCATCGTTGATCGTCCATCGTTCAGGCATGTCAGATATGAACGATTTTCCTTCAGATATGAACGACTGAACGATTTTTAAATCGTTATCGTTCATATCTGAAGGAAAAATCTGATCGTGTGTAGACATGACAGCTAGAAGTTGAAGTTACATCAGGCCTGTCGACTTTCTAGCTGTCCCTTCCGGGAGGGAGAAGCCAGATCGGCAGGGGGGGGTGGCCAGCTCAAGGAGGCGGGGCTGACCAGACTATGTGTATTTGTGGGCGGAGCGGGGCCACGCGATCGTGTCATTTTAGCCCTGCCCCCGCTACACAATGCCGATATTACAGGCATTATGAAGCAGGGGCGGAGCCAAAATGATGCGATTCAGCGTGAAATACGTCACTGACCCCCCCCCCCTCCTCCCGCTGAGGGGGTTTCTAAGGTAATTGCGGGAGGGATAGGAGGGGTGGGCGGCAGCCGGGAGAATCGCTTGCCTTCCCGGGAGGTCGGGAGTGGCACCCAATTTTCGGGAGGCTCCCGACCAAATCGGGAGGGTAGGCAAGTTTGAGTTACATACCTCCCAATATATGGGAGTTAAAATCAGGACCACCAGAAAAGAGATGTGGCCTTGCGGGAAGGGGACTCTGGGGGTGTGCCCGGGGTTCCCTGCACTGCGAAGATGCTATTAGAGTGCTCCCCAACTCCCCCCTCCAAACCCCTCACTCCCCCGTGGGACACTCTTTTTACACGCTTTTGAGAGATGTATCTAACAGAGGGTACTGGATTTAGGGGTCTATTTACTAAGCAGTGTTAGGAGACAGAGTGAAAAGTGATAAGGTACCAGCCAATCAGCCCCCAACTGTCATCTCACAGGCTGTGTTTGAAAAATGACAGTTGGGAGCTGATTGGCTGGCACCTTATCACTTTCTTATCACTTTTCACTCTGTCTCCTAACACTGCTTAGTAAATAGACCCCTTAATCATTTATTTAAAATCAGTTATTTTTATAACACACCCATGTTATGCAGTGTTTTACATTGAATATCATGTCAGTCCCTGCCCCAGTGGAGCTTACAATCTATATTCCCTACCACAGGGAGACACATACACACTAGGGTTAATTTTTTTTTCTCAGAAGCTAAGTAAACTACCAATATGTTTTCAAGTTTGGGAGGAATCCAGAGCACCAGGAGAAAACCCACTCACACATGTGAGAACATGTAAACTCCACACACATAGTGTCATGGTTGAGAAATGAACATGTGAGCTCAGTGCTGGAAACCAGTAATACTAGCCATTATGCCACCACTTTGGTACTGGATGTGGTTTGCCGTCAACAATCTTCCAGAACTCTGGCTGTTAGAAGCGTTGCACGTGGGGGTCACGTTCCCAGGGTCACGTTCCCACTGTTTAATAAACTTACCGTCCAAAGAACCAGCTGTTCCTAGGTGACACTGGAATTCCCTACAACAAATAAAGTTTGCAGGTCAAGGTAGCTGAAGGCAGCATATGTCTGATGCTGCATAAGACATTTGTTAGGGTGGTTAGAGAGTTACAGTGGGCGTTTTTTAGTCCACCTGCCTTGTGATTGACAGGTCTAGGCTGGTTTCAGCAGCCTATCACAGGTTTTGGTAAGGGAGGGCTTAGCTCACATATTTAAACGGAGGAAGCAGGGTGCACTTCCTCTTTTGTGATTGAAAATTACAGTTAAGTACACTCAGCACTTCCCTCTGTCTTCCATTTTGTTTTTCTAATTCTCTTTCACCCCCCCCCCGCCTGTTCTAGCTGATCTGTCCCATCCCCAATCCTCAGTCCCCACTGCACCCGCCCGCTACCCCCCCCCCCCCTTCCCGCATACCTCTTCGCCCCGGAGCCGGCTCGCAACCTCACATGGGCTCCCTCATCGCCAGCATCTCCGCCTCCTCCGGTGCGTGCAGGCCTCCGGCCCCTCCAGCTCAATACCCGCCAGCCGCGCTGCTGCGCCTGTCCTCCGACACCCCCCCTGCCTCCGGCCAGCCAGGAGCATATCAGCCGGACCAGGGCACTCCCCCCGCGCCCCCCTCGCTGAGGGAGGCTGCCTGGTGGCTGTTCCAGACCAGGCCCCCGTTTGGCACCTGGCAGTGCTCACCACCCCCAGCCACTTAGCATGAACCTGCAGCCCCCCCTGCAGGCATATAATTTCACCCCCCTTTTCTGGGCAGGCCATTGTACAGGCCCCTGCACCTGCCAAACCAGTTTTTCTGATTCCCCCATTATGCCAGCTGCCCCTGCCACAACGGTGCACCCAGCTATTGTTTCTGGTGCTGCTGCATTTTCGCCTGCTGTAGGTGCTGGTACACACCCTGCCCTAGTGGGTCGGGTGGGTGCTCCGCACACCTTACAGGCCACGTCCCAGTTGATGCATTCCTCTGCTCCATCCTCCTTCCGCACGCAGCGGCCCCCATTCTGTTCAATATTGGCCCGCATTTTATCAAGCCACAAGGGTCAATCTTTGGCGCAAGGGTCCGCTCTGGCAGGGGCGGGGCTTTACGCCTATTGGGCTCCTCCAGGTTGGGGGCCTTTCACGCCGCCCACTTCTAACCAACCCTCTCTTGTGGGCCAATCCCCTGCTTCAGTCGGTGGGTCGGTAACTGCCATAGAGCAACCGCCTCTTTTCGGGATGGATTCTGTTAATAATACAGCACGCAGTGTTAGGCTCGCTGATACTGCTGCCTCTCTTTCTCTTACAGCCCCTTCCGCAGATTCAGAGAGTCGAGTAGAGAGCACACACGGTACTCCACAGACGTCAGCAGCTGACAAAGAGGAAGTAGCTACGACCGACCCACTGCCATTATTGGTGAGGAGGGGTCTGGTGATGTTGTACCTGGCAGCGATAGCTCAACACCTAGCGATTCTAGTTCTGCCTCGGGTTCGCCAAGGAGGCCGCGCAAGCTCATGCGCATGCTGAAGTGGCACTTTAAAAGGGAAAGGACAAAGGCGCAGGGGTTAGGCCAGCTAAGGCGCAAGCAGCCTCTAGGGGTCCTGATGCTGATTTAGTGCACTGATCCAATACGGCAATCACTAGAGGTGTTAGGAAATGTATTAAGGAGAAGATTAATAAGGGTCGCTATGTGGACCTTTTTTCGATTACGGACTTAGGTAGGAAAGGCTTAGCCTCAGCTAAAGCCTCCTGGGGAATGGGCGAGGAAGTGTTTCGTTCCTATGATAATTGGATGACTGGAATGCCTGTTTTTGGTGCTTGTTATCTCGAGACAAGGCCAGCAGAATACATGAATGTACTCAGGTACATTCATCTTATCCATGGCATGCAGGTTAAAATCCGTGGCACTACCTGGCGTTTCTATGATGAGGATTTTTGCAGGAAGCAGGACGGTAATAAGACCATGGCTTTGGATTTCAAGGACGTCGAAGTATGGTTCGATGTTACGCAGCAGCGCAAAGTCCTGGGTGACAGCACGCCAAGGCGTAAGATTCCAGTCACTGGCAAAATGCAGGCCATTCCATTCACAAAAGGGAAATACTTTGCCTTTAATAGTGGGCAATGCGATAGGGGAATGAAGTGTCAGTTGGGTCTTCAGGCAACCCTCATAGCGACAACGCAAAGTAGTCTAGATTTAGCCCCTTCCCCGATTCATTTGCCGGCATTGTTTAGATGGTTAGGTTTTTACCCAGATAGGGCCTCCGCCGAGTTTTTGTTTTGCGGCTTTTCATGCGGTTTTCGCATCCCGGTCGTAGGACTGGTTACAGCGGTAGCTTCCCACAATTTTCACTTGGCCAGTATGTTTCCCGACATGGTTAGAGCCAAATTGGCTACAGAACTGGGTTTGGGTCGCATGGTCGGTCCGTTTCCCGAACCTCCCATACCCAATTTGTGCATCTCACCACTGGGCGTAGTCCTCAAAAAGGTCCCAGGGAAGTTCAGGCTCAAACAGCACTTGTCGTACCCTGCCAGCAGGTCAGTTAACGACGCCATTGAACCTAACATTTGACGCATGAGTTATCAATCTTTTGATGATGCGCTAAGTCTGGTTAGGAGTTTTGGGCTTGGGGCATTAATGGCGAAGGTTGATATCGAGTTGGCCTTCCGTTTGTTACCCTTACACCCCGAATCTTTCCAGCTGATGGGTTTTAGGTTTGATGGTTCTTATTTTGTGGACCGTTGTTTGCCCATGGGCTGTGCAGTCTCTTGCGCGTTCTTCGAGAAGTTCAGTACTTTTCTTCAATGGTGCATTCAGGCGGGTTCTGGTCATGCAGGGCTTGCCCATTACCTGGATGACTTTTTAGTCCAGGAGGTGAGGTCAAGTGTGGCGATGTGCTTATTTCAGTGAACGCATTGTTCCGTACTCTTGAGGTGCCTGTCGTACATGAAAACATGGAAGGCCCGGTGACGTGCTTATCCTACACACCTTGGCCGGTTGTTGACGCTTACCGGAAGACAAGGTTCAGCGGTTGAGAGAGCAGATTGGTCATTGCTTAGCAGCAAGTAAGGTTTCTTTGCAGGAGGTTCAGTCATTGTTGGGGTTGTTGCATTTTTCATGCCATGTGATACCCATAGAGAGGGTCTTTTGTAGGAAGCTGGAGAGAGCTACGTCGGGTATATCCTTGCCTCATCATAAATTGCGTCTGTCTAGGGAAATCAAAGACGATCTGACTTGTGGTTGTCGTTCTTGGAAAAGTTCAATGGTGTTAGGATTTGGCCTTCTCCGCCAGTGGATAGCAATTGTCTGCAGCTGCTTACGGATGCGTCTGGGGCAGTTGGTTTTGGCGCTTATTTTGATGGCGATTGGTGTGCTGAGCCTTGGCCAGAGGCGTGGCACGCTTCAGGCTTGACAGCAAATATGCTACTATTGGAGCTTTGCCAATAGTGGTCACCGTTGAGCTTTCGACCCACAAATTGAGTAATCGGAACATTGTGTTCTGGTGCGACAATTTAGGGTTGTGCAAGCCATTAATAATCAGAAGTCATCTTCTATGCCTGCATTTCACTTGGTCAGGCATCTTGTCCTCTGTTGCTTGGAGGTGAATATTGGTTTTTAGGGCATGCCACGTTCCGGAAACCGACAACTGTATAGCAGATGCCTTGTTGCATTTCCAGTAGGGGTGTGCACAGGCCACTTTTCGTGTTTTGGTTTTGGATCTGGATCTTTCTTCGTGTTTTGGATCTGGATTGGTTTTGCCAAAACCACCCTTCCGTGTTTTGGGTTCTGGGTTTTGTGTTTTGGATCTGTATTTTTTTTTAAAAAAGCATAAAAACAGCTAAAATTACAAAATGTGTTGGTTTTTCTGCTCCTATGCTATTATTAACCTCAATAACCTTAATTTCCACTAATTTCCACTTTATTCTGAACACCTCACACCTCACAATAGTGTTTTTATGTCCAAAAGGTTGCACCGAGGTAGCTGGATGACTATGCTAAGCGACACGAGTGGGCGGCACAAACACGTGACCCATCTAGGAGTGATACTGCAGTGGCAAGGATGGCAGTTTGAAAAACTAGGCCCCAAACTGTACATAATGCAAAGAAAAAAAAGAGGTGCAAGATGGAATTGTCCTTGGGCCCTCCCACCCACCCTTATGTTGTATAAACAGGACATGCACACTTTTACAAAGCAATCTTTTCAGCGCCAGGGTCTGCCACACAACTGTGGCTGAAATGATTGGTTCGTTTGGGCCCCCACAAAACAAGCTGGCAATTAATCTGTCCCTGCACAAACTGGCTCTACGGAGGCAAGATGTCGTCCTCATCCTCCTCATCCACCGATTCCTCACCCTCTTCAGTGTTGTGTACATCCTCATCCTCACAGAGTATTAACTCATCCCCACTGGAATCCACCACCACAGGTCCCTCTGTACGTTCTGGAGACTGGTCTCCCTGGAAGAGTTGATAATTCATTTTTATGAACATCATCTTCTCCACATTTTGTGGAAGCAACCTCCTACGCCTTTCGCTGACAAGGTTCCCGGCTGCACTAAACACTCTTTCGGAGTACACACTGGAGGGGGGGCAACTCAGGTAAAATAGAGCCAGTGTGTACAGGGACCTCCAAATTGCCTCTTTTTCCTGCCAGTACAGGTATGGACTGTCTAACTTGCCTACTTGGATGCTGTCACCGATGTAATCCTCCACCATTCTGTCAATGGTGACAGTATCATATGTAGTGACAGTAGACATGTCAGAAATTGTTGCCAGGTCCTTCAGTCCGGACCAGATGTCCAGACTTGGTCCTGCCTGCCCTGCATCACTGCCAGCGGGTTGCTTAGGATAGCTAAGTTTTTTCCTGGCAGCCCCAGTTGCGGGAGAAAATGAAGAAGGAGCTGTTGACGTGTCACGTTCTGCTTCAGCTGACAGTGTGTTCACCTGCAGGTCTTTGCACCTCAGCAGGCTTGTGTCGGCCGGAAAGAGAGACACCACATAGGCTTTAAACCTAGGATCGAGCACGGTGGCCAAAATGTAGTGGTCTGATTTCAACAGATTGACCACCCTGGAATCCTGGCAAAGCGAATGAAGGGCTTCATCCACAAGTCCCACATGCCGAGCGGAATCGCTCCGTATTAGCTCCTCCTTCACTTTCTCCAGCTGCTTCTGCAAAAGCCTGATGAGGGGAATGACCTGACTCAAGCTGGCAGTGTCTGAACTGACTTCACGTGTGGCAAGTTCGAAGGGCTGGAGAACCTTGCACAACACGGAAATCATTCTCCACTGCGCTTGAGTCAGGTGCATACCCCCTCCTTTGCCTATGTCATAGGTGGATGTATAGGCTTGAATGGCCTTTTGCTGCTCCTCCATCCTCTGAAGCATATAGAGGATTGAGTTCCACCACGTCACAACCTCTTGCTTCAGGTGATGGCGGGGCAGGTTCAAGAGTGCTTGCTGGTGCTCCAGTCTTCGGCACACAGTCGCTGAATGGCGAAAGTGGCCAGAAATTTTTCGGGCCACCCAAAGCGTCTCCTGCACGCCCCTGTCGCTTTTCAGAAAATTCTGCACCACCAAGTTTATTGTGTGAGCAAAACATGGGACGTGCTGGAATTTGCCCAGATGTAATGCCCGCACAATATTGGTGGCGTTGTCAGATATCACAAATCCACAGGAGAGTGTAAGTGGGGTAAGCCACTGGGCGATGATTTCCCTCAGTTTCTCTAAGAGGTTGTCGGCGGTGTGCCTCTTACTGAAACCGGTGATACACAGCGTAGCCTGCCTTGGAACGAGCTGGCGTTTCTGAGATGCTGCTACTGGTGACGCTGCTGTTGTTGCTGCGTAAGGTGATACATCTACCCAGTGGGCTGTCACAGTCATATAGTCCTTAGTCTGCCCTGTTCCACTTGTCAACATGTCCGTGGTTAAGTGGACATTGGGTACAACGGCATTTTTCAGGACACTGAGGACACTTTCTGACGTTTCTGTACAGTCTCGGTATCGCCTGCCTAGTGAAGTGGAATCTAGACGGGATTTGGAACCGGGGACACACTACCTCCATCAATTGTCTAAATCCCACTGCACTAATGGCGGATACCGGACGCACGTCTAACACCAACATAGCAGTCAAGGCCTCAGTTATACGTTTTGCTTCAGGATGACTGCTGTCGTACTTCATCCTCCTCGCTAAGGACTGTTGGAGGGTCAATTGTTTAGTAAAAATAGTGGTGTTCCTACTTCCTATCTGGGATGATGAATAACTCCCAGCAGCAGCAACAGCAGCAGCGGCAGCAGGAGGCGTAGCAATGCAGGATCCTCCGGAGGAATCCCGGATAGGAGAGTCAGTCATGCCAGTGACATGGCCTGCAGGACTACTTCCAATCCTGACTAAGGAGGAAATTGACGAGGAGGGAGTTGACAGTGTGGTTTGCAG
The DNA here is from genome assembly GCA_031769625.1 of Taudactylus pleione. Classification (NCBI taxonomy): domain Eukaryota; kingdom Metazoa; phylum Chordata; class Amphibia; order Anura; family Myobatrachidae; genus Taudactylus; species Taudactylus pleione. Next base: position 83,377 of record JAUIMM010000962.1, on the reverse strand, counting down.
GCGCTTGGATACAAGAGGACAACGGGATTTAGGTGTCCCTGGACTGCTTGCGGTCTTAGCCAAAGTTTCTGAACTTGACAGTAACTTTTTATGAACGCGCTGCAGGTGCCGTATAAGGGAGGATGTTCCTAGGTGGTTAACGGGACCCCTACTTATTCCACCTTTACATATGGTACATATGGCAATACAGTTGTTGTCCAGATTTGGATAGAAATATTGCCAGACCAAAGAGGTGGAATGTTTGGTCTTCTGCCCAAGCATGACCGTGATGGGCTTTTTCATCCCACGGACAACAACTGTCTCCCCCGGAGCCTGATTTAAACAAACCACATCACCATCAGAATCCTCCTCGCCAACTTCCTCCTCAGCGCCAGCTACACCAGTATCTTCATCCTGTTGTACTTCAACAGTGACATCTTCAATTTGCATATCAGCAAGTGGACTGTGGGTACTCCTTTCAGCACTTGCAGGGGGCGTGCAAATGGTGGAAAGAGCCACCTCTTCCCGTCCAGTGCTGGGAAGGTCAGGCATCGCAACCACCACCACACTTGGACTCTCCTTGGGGATTTGTGATATCTTCTTAGAAAGCACAGTTCTTCGCTGTGCTTTTGCCAGCTTAACTCTTTTGATTTTTTTAGTGGGAGGACGGCTTCCATCGTAATGTGAAGCTGAACCACTAGTCATGAACATACTAGGGATCGACCTTAGCTGTTCCTTGCCACTCCGTGTCGTAAATGGCATATTGGCAAGTTTACGTTTCTCTTCAGATGATTTAAATGTTTTTTTCAAGGTCATTTTCCTGAACTTTGTCATTTGGGATTGTATGTGCCCTCTACTATGACATTGGGCATCAGCCTTGGCAGACGACGTTGATGGCATGTTATCGTCTATGTCATGACTAGTGGCAGCAGCTTCAGCACTAGGAGGAAGTGGTTCTTGATCTTTCTCTATTTTATTTTTATCGGAGAAAGTTTGGTCCTCCATTTATGTTATATCGATTTGATATATATGTGCGGCTAAACACAGAAAATATTTTTTTATTTTTGCTGGAGAGTAGTGCACTTTGTGGGTTACACCACCCTTTAAGAAATGAGCCAGCCGGCTCTTTACTTATGGGACACAGGCGCACGCTTGGCACTGCTCCTTAGTTGATGCACGTGCGGCTACTGCGCACACAATTCACAAACACAGAAAAAATATTTTGTTTTGGTTTGGACTGGAGTGTACTTTGGGGGTTACAGCACCCTTTAACGGTCAAGCCAGCCGGCCCTTTACTTATGACACAGGCGCACGCTTGGCACTACTTTGTTGATGCACGTGCGGCAACTGCGCACACAATTCACAATCACAGAAAAAAAATTTTTTTTTGGTTTGGACTGGAGTGTACTTTGGGGGTTACAGCACCCTTTAACGGTCAAGCCAGCCGGCCCTTTACTTATGACACCGGCGCACGCTTGGCACTACTTTGTTGATGCCCGTGCGGCTACTGCGCACACAATTCACAAACACAGAAAATATTTTTTTTTTTGGTTTGGACTTGAGTGTACTTTGGGGGTTACAGCACCCTTTAACGGTCAAGCCAGCCGGCCCTTTACTTATGACACAGGCGCACGCTTGGCACTACTTTGTTGATGCACGTGCGGCTATTGCGCACACAATTCACAAACACAGAAAATATATTTTTTTTTGGTTTGGACTGGAGTGTACTTTGGGGGTTACAGCACCCTTTAACGGTCAAGCCAGCCGGCCCTTTACTTATGACACAGGCGCACGCTTGGCACTACTCCTTAGTTGATGCACGTGCGGCTACTGCGCACACAATTCACAAACACAGAAAATATTTTTTTTTTTTGTTTGGACTGGAGTATACTTTGGGGGTTACAGCACCCTTTAACGGTCAAGCCAGCCGGCCCTTTACTTATGACACAGGCGCACGCTTGGCACTACTTTGTTGATGCACGTGCGGCTACTGCGCACACAATTCACAAACACAGAAAATATATATTTTTTTGGTTTGGACTGGAGTGTACTTTGGGGGTTACAGCACCCTTTAACAGTCAAGCCAGCCGGCCCTTTACTTATGACACAGACGTACGCTTGGCACTACTTTGTTGATGCACGTGCGGCTACTGCGCACACAATTCACAAACACAGAAAATATATATTTTTTTGGTTTGGACTGGAGTGTACTTTGGGGGTTACAGCACCCTTTAACGGTCAAGCCAGCCAGCCCTTTACTTATGACACAGGCGCACGCTTGGCACTACTTTGTTGATGCACGTGCGGCTACTGCGCACACAATTCACAAACACAGAAAATATATTTTTTTTTGGTTTGGACTGGAGTGTACTTTGGGGGTTACAGCACCCTTTAACGGTCAAGCCAGCCGGCCCTTTACTTATGACCCAGGCGCACGCTTGGCACTACTTTGTTGATGCACGTGCGGCTACTGCGCACACAATTCACAAACACAGAAAATATTTTTTTTTTTGGTTTGGACTGGAGTGTACTTTGGGGGTTACAGCACCCTTTAACGGTCAAGCCAGCCAGCCCTTTACTTATGACACAGGCGCACGCTTGGCACTACTTTGTTGATGCACGTGCGGCTACTGCGCACACAATTCACAAACACAGAAAATATATTTTTTTTTGGTTTGGACTGGAGTGTACTTTGGGGGTTACAGCACCTTTTAACGGTCAAGCCAGCCGGCCCTTTACTTATGACCCAGGCGCACGCTTGGCACTACTTTGTTGATGCACGTGCGGCTACTGCGCACACAATTCACAAACACAGAAAATATTTTTTTTTTTGGTTTGGACTGGAGTGTACTTTGGGGGTTACAGCACCCTTTAACGGTCAAGCCAGCCGGCCCTTTACTTATGACACAGGCGCACGCTTGGCACTACTTTGTTGATGCACGTGCGGCTACTGCGCACACAATTCACAAACACAGAAAAAATATAATTTTTTTAGCACTTGGTGGGAGCACCCCTGATGGACAGAGCACCCCCTGGACAACACTACAGCACCCCTTTAGGACTGGGACACTGCACAGGACTTTGGAGTGGACACTATGGAGAACTGACTGCACAACACAGTCCAGCCAGCCCCTATGGACTTTGAAGTAGTGGACACAGCCCCTATGGACAACAGCAGCACAGCGCAGCACAGCACAGCACAACACTACTCTGCACTACACTACACTACACAGCCCAGCCAGCCCTAACCCACCCTCCCTCTTCACTGTCCACAGCCAAGTGAGAAAATGGCGCAGACGCGGGTACCTTATATAGGATCCAAAACCCGCGAGACCCGGAAGGCGGGATGATGACGTTTTGCCTCGATTTCAGATCCGAGTCAGGCGGGAAAAGTCGAGCCTGACTCGGATCTGCCTCGGATCGGGGGGCTCGGGGGGGTTCGGATTTCAGAAATCCGAACCCGCTCACCCCTAGTTTAGACCACACAGCTGATTACTGGTACCGGCTCCCGCCTCTGCTCTCCCCGTTAGAGCAGAGTGGGAGCCCGGTAATCGGGGGAGACCCTGGATAACGCCACCTCCAGGTGGTGTTATTATCACAGGGCTTCCCCCGGTATTTTTTTACAATTTATTTTTATTAACTGTGGTCGGATCACATTTCCCATTACAATTATGGGAAATGCGATCTGCTTTACTAAAAATAAGTGATAATTAGGGGTTGGAGTAGAATTTTACTAATTCTACTCCAATTGCCCTATAGTAAGTAACTACAGGTGAAACTAAAATAATGTGAAAAGGGTGTGAAAACACCCTTTTTCACTTTATTTTAGTAAACATAATGTTAATAAATAGAGCCCAGAGTAATAAATCTTTGTTCAATTTTTGATTCCACTTCAGTAGTCTTCCTTCAAGCTAATTAAGGCAATAAACATCTGTGTAAAGATCTAACTTCTCAGGGCATAGAGGCCTTATAGATTACAGAGGTCCATAAATCTAATTAAAATAAATGTAAAATTGAAAGTGTGATATCGCTCACGTGCCTTCGGGCCCGCGAGGCATGCCATCTGGGGTGTGAAATTTTTGGGCATGGTCGTGACTGCTGAAATTCTGATGGTTGGGGGTATAGAAATGTATTTTAGGAGATAAAATGAAAAAAAGTTGCAATTAATAATGTGAGAAGTCCAAAAACCATTGATAGGTATCAGGACCTCATTCAGAGTCGGTCGTTGCGGCCGCAAGGTCGTAAGGGAAAAGGGGCCGGATATGCAAATGATGCACTCGCAAGTTGCGTCCTTAAGATCGGATCGTTAGCTGGCCGACCAAGGGGAGGAAGCGGCCGTAAGACAAAAAATACGCCCCCTTCTCATACGCATTACACGTCATCTCCGGCCATATAAGGATTAATCGAGACCATCGGGAACCATCGGAACTTGTCGTAGAGCTTAAGGTTGACCATACCCTCTCTTAAGCACTACGATCAGGTCAGCGTACAAACCTCCCCTGTCACGTGTGCCATGACACTACTTAGTTAATTATGCACTCCCATAAAACGCCGTTCGCATAATTAGGCACGCCTGCGTTCGGATCTCCACTCCCCCGTTTTCAATCACCTTCCCCTGTTACCACCCACAAACGCCTCCATCCGTCACTCAAACTACCGACCTGGCTGTGTTCAAGGAGAGAGAAATTTCTGATCGTAGCAGCTAGTTTGCGCATGCGCATTGCGAACTTTACGCATGCACAGTTTAGCGAACATCGGTGGCGTACGACCGTGCGGCCGCAACGACCAACTCTGAATGAGGTCCTCAGTCCCTGAGTGTCTGAGATTCAGGGTGCGGATGAGGTGACTAAAGCGAGAATTATGCTGTTCCTCATTCAGCAGCCAATGAAAAGAGAGCTTGCAGGCAGAGCCGGCCCCAGGCATAGACAACCTAAGCAAATGCCTAGGGGCATCCAAGTCTGCCTAGGGCCGGTGGAGGTTTGGTGCAGGCACGGCCAGGGCACCTTCTGCCGGCTGGGGAGAGACTCTGGCACCTGCTACTGCCGCTGCACGGTGTCCACGATCGGAGCTCAGCTGACAGTTCCGATTGGGTCTGGCCAGGGCCGTAGCTAGGGTAGTGCGGCCGGTGCCATCGCACAGGGCACCACAGGTCAGGAGGCGCTGTTTGGGCCTGTCAAATTTCTGTTTATTATAATTCTCACTTGTAGCGTCCTCTTATTTCACCCCCAGCATCTCCTGACCTCCCCATCTCTTCCCTGGCCCTTCCCCATGAGGCCATGGCCTTTTTTTGGGTGCATTATGGATCTTATTCAGAGGCGGCCGTACGGTCTACGACCGCACGGCCGCCTCGATGTTTTGCCAGTGCGCATGCACACGAGGGAGCCGGCTCCCTCGTGCGCATGCGTGAGACCCGCTACGACCAACAGCGCAGGTCGTAGCTGGTCTCTTTCCAAAGGGGGCGAGCTGTCGATGTTGATTGACAGCTCGCCCCATTTGGAAGGCGGGCCGGGGGGGTGGCAGCCCAAATGGAGGCGTTCCCATGGGAACGCCTGCCGTTTGGGGGAGGCCCCACTGACATCACTAGTGATGTCAGTGGAGAGCTTCCGGCTCTGACAGAGCCAGAAGCTCTCCAGGGCTTACGACAAGTGAGACCCTACCCTAGGGTCTCGTCGTAAGCCCCGATGGTCAATGACCATCGCGACCATCACCCGAGCGGTCGTTAGAGCTGTGGGTGTTAACCCACAGCCTAACGATCGCAACAGAGGCGGGCGGTCAGGATGCAAGTGGCCGCCCAGTTTCTGAGCAACCGCTTGCATCCTCCGACCGCCTCTGAATGAGGCCCTATGTCCCTTTGAAAAATGAGGGGGGCGCAATGCTCTTTCTGGCACAGGGCACCAAAAAGTCTAGTTAGGGCTCTGGGTCTGGTAGCAGCAAATAGTGAGCGGGCAGCAGTGGAACAGCTGGTAGTAGTTTGCAGGGGCAGAGCACCTGGATGGCGGCTAGTGGTTTGCACCGGTCCAGCTCTGAGGTGTCACACAATCAAAATGAGCTTCTGCGCATGGGCGGAGGCTCACTCAGGACTATAAGTAAATGGTTGTGGGAGGGCTGCTGCACCATGGGCCTTTGTGGAGCTCAGAGTAGTGAGTCATACCTCACGGTTCTGGGTTCTGCCTCCAGCAATCACCACACACAGCTGCGCCCTGCCAGCCAGAGATGGGAAAAGCGGGTCTACCGCCCGATTTTTGCTGTACCTCGAGTCGAACAGCTCTGCAGGCAGCGCTCAAGTAAAGTAAGTTTGTAACTGGGAGAGGGATGGGGTGCTGTGGTGCTCACTGCTGGGAGAGGTGTGCTCTGCTGGGACAGTGGTGGTGGGTGAGGGTGGGTGCCAATACCGTGCTGTGCTGGTCACACCCATTTTCAGGATCCCACGGGGAGGGAGGCACCACCCAAAATCTTGCCTAGGGCACTGATTTGGCTAGGGCCGGCTCTGCTTGCAGGTTTTAGTATGTGCCAGGACCCAGGGTGGGATGCACCAAGCATCGCATTTTGAATGCGATGCATCCTGCAACTGATTGCATGCATAGCAGCGTTTAGTAGCGCCATTTGCATGCAGATCGAAGAAAGCAACAGCTCTTTTGCCCTTTGTGGTGTGAAGACTTCCGAGTTCATGACCCCGGAGTACTTCTACGCATGGGCGATCATCAGCCAGTGCATGTACGAGACACGGGGGACCCAAGAAGGAATCCTATTGGATCGTCTTGGTGAAGTCTCCGAAAAGAAGCCCATAGTTTTCTCTAAGATGGTCGTACCCCCTGCACCCTCCATTTGCTGGGCACCCGCTGTGTGTGTTACCAGCGGACGCCCGGCACCTTTTATCCCCCCCGGCGCCAGTGGCAGCTGGAGGACGGAGGTCACTCCTGAGCTCCGTCCATATTCCGGGTCCCGCAGTGCACTATGGGAGTGATGTCAGTTCCGAGAAGCGGGCGCCGGGGACGGACGGCAGCAGGCACTGGAGTGGGATTTAAGGTAAATATTGGTTTTTTTTTTGTATGTGTGAGCGCGGGGGGCGGGGGGCTTACTACTGGGGGCTTACTACAGGGGCTTACTACAGGGGGCACTATAAGGGGCATTACAGGGAGCTTACAACAGGGGGCATTACAGGGGGCTTACTACTGGGGGCACTACAGGGGACTTACTAAAGGGGGCACTACAGGGGCTTACTACTGGTGGCACTACATAGGGCATTACTGGGGGCTTACATTACAGGGGGCTTACTACAGGGGGCATTACAGGGGCTTACTACTGGGGGCACTACAGGGGGCATTACTGGGGGCACTACAGGGGGCTTACAACAGGGGGCATTACAGGGGCCAAACTACTGGGGCACTACAGCTACAGGGGCCTTACTATTGGGGGCACTACAGGGGCCTTACTACTGGGGGCACTATTGGGAGCACTACAACTGGGGGCACTACAGGGGCCCTTACTACTGGGGGCACTTCAAGGGGTATTACTACTAGGGCACTGCAGGGGCCCTTACTACTGCAGGCACTGCATAGGGGGACCAATACTGGGGGGCACTACATAGGCGGGCACTGCATAGGGGGACCGCTACTGGGGGCACTGTATAAAAGGAACTGCATAGGGGGCGGTGGCAGCAGGGGCTTGCATAGGTGCTGGGGGGTGGTACATTTTAATTTGGGGGGCACCAACATTTATCTTGCCTCCGTCCGGGCACCTGGGATGAAGTTACGCCACTGACATTGTCTATCAGGAACAAGCTCTGGAAAGTTTTGTTTTCCGAAGATTGATAATTATGGGGATTGCGGTCAAACCTCCGAAAACTGCATTTTGACCACATTTTTGAGGATAGTGCATCCTGCCCCCAATAACACCAGCCCCAGGGGGTCATATCACAGTGGAGAGAAAGCTGCACAGAAGTAGGAATGATTGGGATTTCAAGGATGGGAATGGGATGAGGGGGGGAGGCAGATATTGGTGGTGGGCAGTGATTATCGCAGTTAGAGGACTAGGGGCTTGATTCAGACCCACTCGCGAGCGGCTGTCCGCTCGCAAGTGGGTCGATGTTATGCACTGAGCATGCGCACGACGGAGGGAGCTCCGTCGTGCGCATGCGCCAGACGTGACGAGCGAAGGAAAGTCCTTCGCTCGTTGTGTCTGATCAAAGGGGGCGTGCTGTCGATGTTGATTGACAGCACGCCCCCTTTGGTGGGCGTGCCGGGGGCGTGCCTCCCTGACGGGGGCGTTCCCACGGGAACGCCTCCCATCAGAAGCCGGCCCACTGACATCACTAGTGATGTCAGTGGGAGTGATTTTGGCTCTGATAGAGTCAAAATCACTCCGGAGCTTGCGGTTGAAAACCTCAACCGCAGGCTCCGGCTCGCAGTTTCGATGGTCGCGATGGTCACGACCATCGCGGCCATCAAAATGCACGCTCGTATAGGCTGTGGGTGGTGACCCACAGCTATACGAGCGTCCAGGAGGACGCTCCATTTTCATGGAGGGCGGCCCTCATTCAGAGCGTGCGCTCTGCTCAGAGCGTACGGCTCTGAATGAGGGCCCTAGGAGACTTGATGCATATGATTAATGACTGATCTCAGCATTAGTAAGGATCAGACCACTAATCTGGTTAGCTAGAAGAAACTGCAATCTAGTATATCTTGTGGGAAAAATTATAAAGTGCTGTTAATGTTTTTCGAATACACTTTATGGTAATTATTGTCATTTCATAAGCATCATATTAAACTGTCTTTCTGCGGCCAGGTTGGCGACACCCTCTCTGGGAAGCCGCCATTGTCAACATGGAATTTCAGTAATCAGGTAACAGCAGGGAAAGTGCAGAAGGGGTTAAGCACCCGCAGTCAGCTGCCTGGTAGAGTTACATTCCCTGCACTTAGCTGAAAACAACCATGAAATAAGGTTTTATTATATTACAGAGGTTATGTGACTGTTTATTGTTGGCAGCAGAAATCTGTATTATTCATGATATTTTGCAGAATCCTGACGGGCGACTAGAGGAACCGTGTGACTGTAATTACTGTACCTCGCTTGCGCCCAGTGACACAGGGAATCCGCTGTTAGGCGCTTGGATATTACACAGCTTCACCGTTCTGTCCGCACAGATTTACACAGAACAATTTCTCCACTGTTGGAAAGTTTGTAGGTATTAGACCTCACTCTGGAGATTAATTTGGAAGCAAAAATTCAAAGCTTTGACAGTACTTTCAGTTTAATTAACTATTTTCCCTATCAGGGCTTTTTACTTGTTAATTAGATAGAGGAAGAGGCTGTTTTTCATGAAAGAGAATTTTCTGCCATTTTAAGGGAAATTTCGTCTACAGATATAAGCAGCAAAAATTCCAAATTTAGAACAATGTGGGCTCAACTCTCCTAACGTGTGAGGAATGCTGATCATTAATTGAGCACTTAGGGCCTGGGTCAGAGGTGAATGCCGACTCGCCCGCGGCTGCGTCTATTGGCGGTCGCCCGCTTGTGAATTTATGCAAATGCTGCTACAAAGCAATTCCCTGGTGTACATATGTGAGTCCGAATTGACTGAGTCGCCCACTTTCAGCATCTGTACACGGCTAGACGCCATCGGTCGCAACATCCAAACTTGCACCAGCCCTACGGCAGGCGCAGTTTCTCCATCCGTGTATGGCCTTTTTTGTGAGCGGTCGAGCGTCCGAGCACGAAACCACTTCCACCGACGCGCCAGCGACACTGCTATTACCTAGACCATTTCCAGAATTGCGCTAAGCCACCTCCCTGCCACCGCTCCGGGACCGCCCACTACATTTCAATACACTTCTTCCTGCCTGCGCCTAAAGTCAGAACTGCGACTCTGTAAGAACACAATCGTGGCGCATACGCAGTGTGACTTAGCTGCAAGCGCAGCGGTGAGAAATTGCTCAGCGACGTCCGATATTGGCAGTGCGTCCACCACTGAATAAGGCCCTTAAAGTGGATCAGCCACACAGTGGACTAAAGCAATAATCCCCAGAAAGCAGCCTGTTTGTTTGATAGGAATTAGTGGCATCGTGTGCCTCATGCCTCAATGCTGTCACTAGCTCCTAATGAATGGATGTCATATATTGATTCATCCTCCGCTAAGTGTAGGTTGCAAGTCGACTTCAAGATCAGTCTAAACAGAAGCAAATAAATGCTATAGATCCCTTTAGTACAATACAGATAGAAACGTCACGTGTTCACCTTTGCAAATCAATTTGCTCACAATTCTGAGCAGAGCGCACGCTCTGAATGAGGGCCGGGTCCATTTTCATGGAGCGTCCTCCTGGACGCTCGTATAGCTGTGGGTCACCACCCACAGGCTATACGAGCGTGCTTTGTGATGGCCGCGATGGTCGAGACCATCGCGACCATCGAAATTGCGAGCCGGAGCCTGCAGTTGAGGTTTTCAACCGCAAGCTCCGGAGTGATTTTGGCTCTATCAGAGCCAAAATCACTCCCACTGACATCACTAGTGATGTCAGTGGGCCGGCTTCTGACGGGAGGCGTTCCCGTGGGAACGCCCCCGTCAGGGAGGCACGCCCCCGGCACGCCCACTAAAGGGGGCGTGCTGTCAATCAACATTGACAGCACGCCCCCTTTGATCGGACACAACGAGCGAAGGACTTTCCTTCGCTCGTCGCGTCTGGCGCATGCGCACGACGGAGCTCGCTCCGTCGTGCGCATGCTCAGTGCATAACATCGACCCACTTGCGAGCGGACAGCCGCTCGCGAGTGGGTCTGAATCAGGCCCAGAGTTTCTCTACCTGAATTATTTATTCTACAGTATTTATTTTTACTGTCCCATCCGTCCCACAGGCTGAGTATTGCTTGTGAATCCTTTCTGCATGGACAGTTAGTGGCTCTGGCCCTTATTTTTCAACGACTGATAACATTTGTTGCGTATGGTAATGGTGCTCCAGCCAATCAGCTCCCAACTGTCACCTGTTTGAAAATGTACAGTTACCTCTATATTTACTAAAGGTCATTTTTAAAATCGACCTTTAGTAAATTTACCCCTTAGGGCTCAGTTAAGGCTGGGGCTAGTGTTAAGTCTAGGGGTTAATGCTTGCGGTAGGTAGGTTTACATTTAGAATTTGGAATAATTTTGGGGCAATGTAAGGGTTTCCAATAAACCTAATGGGGGGAGGTTAGATTAAGAAACTCCCTTAAAAGAGAGGACGCCCCTCTTTTAAATTATGGGTCTTGATTTTCTCAAGAGTTAATGATTGAATCATTTTCTAGTTTCCCCAATCAAGATATTGATGGATTCAGAACAAGTGTCCCCTTAACCCTGTTATTAAGTAACACAAGATATGCTTAAAACAAAGGCCCTCATTCAGAGCCGGACGCTCTGAGCAGAGCGCACGCTCTGAATGAGGGCCGCCCTCCATAATTATGGAGCGTCCTCCTGGACGCTCGTATAGCTGTGGGTCACCACCCACAGCCTATACGAGCGTGCAGTTTGATGGCCGCGATGGTCTTGACCATCGCGACCATCGCCACTGCGAGCCGGAGCCTGCGGTTGAGTTTTTCAACCGCAAGGCCCGGAGTGATTTTGGCTCTATCAAAGCCAAAATCACTCCCACTGACATCACTAGTGATGTCAGTGGGCCGGCTTCTGATGGTAGGCGTTCCCTTGGGAACGCCCCCGTCTGGGAGGCACGCCCCCGGCACGCCCACCAAAGGGGGCGTGCTGTCAATCAACATCGACAGCGCGCCCCCTTTGATCAGACACAACGAGCGAAGGAAAGTCCTTCGCTCGTCGCGTCTGGCGCATGCGCACGACAGAGCTCCCACCGTCGTGCGCATGCGCTGTGGACAACATCGACCCACTTGCGAGCGGACAGGCGCTAGCGAGTGGGTCTGAATCAGGCCCAAAGTCTCAGAAATACTGTCAGTACAGGCAGGCAGGTGTTGCTACCTTTCAAAAATAAAAATAACTGCGACACATAAAAGTTGAATAATGGCTGTATAAATGTCGTTCTGAGGAGAGGACCATGTTTTCGGGGAGAAAAAATGGCTGCCATATTTCTGTCCCTGTTTATATAAATGGCCCCTAAGCAGTCGTGGGTTCTTGCACTTTTCCTGATTTGATTCCAAAATTGCCGTGTTTTATCTGGCATAACGCTAATCTCATGCTGTGACATTTTTTCAAAGGTTGTCAGGTATGACGAAGATTATAATGAGTATCCTGCTAAAAATGATTGATATCGCCGTGAGACTACATTTCAGACGAGTAACAAGGTGAAATTGTTAAATTCTTCAGTGACTCAATTACTGTAATGTAGTAAAAGTGTCTATCAAACTGGAATTCTCTTCTCACTCCTGTAATATTACGTCCAATTACCGCTGTTTCATCGTACAACCGACCACTATCCTCCCGTGTAACGAACGTGTTCTATGTCACCGATGTACGAGGAAATACAAGATTAAAAAAAAGATCTTTTATAGACATTTCAGTCATTCTGAATGAACGCTGTGCAAACTCAGAGATTTCTACTTGCTGAAACCAGCAGTGGTAAATAGCGCCGATTCTATCCTTTCCTGATATTTCATATGTCCTTATTTGCTGCTAAGATCTGTAACTAGGCTGTTTGGGAGATAGAGGGCCTGATTCAGACCCATACGCAAGCAGGTCGATGGTGGCCCAGTGTGCAATGTGCCGGCTCAGTCATGCGCATGCGCGAGACCCGGATAGCGACAGGCAAACCGTCGCTCCAGGTCTCGTACCAAAGGGGGCGTGCTGTCGATGTTGAGTGACAGCATGCCCCCTTTGGTGGGCGGGCCGGGGGCGTGGCTGCCCAGACGGAGGCGTTCCTGAGGGAACGCCTACCGTCTGGGGCCGGCCCCATTGACATCACAAGTGATGTCAGTGGGAGTGCTTTCGGCTCTGGTAGAGCCGAAAGCACTCTAGGCCTTGCGGCAACGAGACCCTACCACAAGGGTCTCGTCACAAGCCCGATGGTCGCGATGGTCTTGACCATCGAGACCATCTGCCTGGCCACTCGCTATAGCTGCGGGTGGTCACCCACAGCTATGCGAGCGGCCAGGAGGCCGCTCTGAAAAATAAGGACGGCCCTGATTCAGAGCGAGCGCTGTGTCAGAGCGTCCGGCTCTGAATCAGGACCAGAGTTCAGAGTCGGCACACCTGGCAACATTTTAAAAGGCAAAACTGGTGACAAACTAAGCCCCTCCCATGATTCACCCAAACTGCACCCCAATCTGCCCAGTGAGAGCGGGCAGGTGTTGGAATGAAATGAGGCAGTGGTTAGAGGGGGAACCAGGATCCAGAGAGGGTTTATCTTTACAATGGGAGAGATGAGGTTTACGTTTGAAGGAGGACGGGACTGTGCCAATCATGAGAGAGAGGACTGGAAGGTGGAAAAGCTTAGAGAGAGAGGGAGCGGAGGATGTGGGATGGAATGGGATCAAATGGCTGAGGCCGGGATGTACTAAAGGAAAAATATGGTAAAAACCCAGTTTTCTGGGTTTTTACCGCATTTCCATATGTACTAAGCCCCGGCCGCACTTTTATCGGTGCAGAGGGTAACGGCAGGAAAACCTGGTGTCACCCTATAGAAGCCTATGGGCTTCTTATCGCACCCCGCTCCCGACGGTTCGCCGACACCTCGCCGCCCCGCCGTCGCCCAGCGCTGGCTCCCACTCACCTGCTCTCCATGGTCGCCGGCCCGCTGTCCTCCTGGGTCCTCCGCCTCCTCCTCCTCCTAATCTTCTTCCGGATGCAGGGAGGAGGAGGAGGATGAGCCCGGGGCTTCCTGCACATGTGACCAGCAGGAAGCTCCCGGAGCTCGGAGGGGACGGGGTCCCACGGAGACCCCGTAACCAAGAATCAGCTGCTTCGCAAAGGGCAACTCTTATCGCAAGAGCTGTCCTTTGCGATACTAATCGCATATGTTAGTGCATATGCGATTAGTAAAGTTGCGGTGACTGGCAGAATGGTCACCGCAACCTTAGTACATCCCGGCCTGAGGGAGGAAGACTAGAGGAGGAAAGGGACTTGGGGAAAATGTATCAAACCTTGAAAAAAGTTGAGGAGCGGGTTATAAAAACTAAGGCCCTCATTCAGAGCCGCTCGTTAGCGGCAGTACGCTCGTTCCGAGCGATGTTTGCACAACTGCGCATGCGTACGGTTTTTAGTACGCATGCGCGAACCAGTCAGTGTGGCCAAAAATCGTTGGTACGCAATATAGCGAGTGCCTGCTATTTTGAATGACAGAATGAGGCGTATGTGGGTGGTAACAGGGGAAGGTGCTTGAAAATGGGGAGTGGAGATCCGAACGCAGGCGTGCTTAAAGGTCAAAACGGGCGTTTTATGGGTGTGTATATTTAAAACAGCAGCGTCATTGTTCACGTCACTGGGTTATTTTATAGCCAGAACTGCTCGCAAATTTGTGGTAGCAAACACCAAACACAAGAATAGCGAGCAGTTCATACGCTGGTCGATGTACTCGATTAATCTAATAAATAGCGGACATGACGTAGGATGCGAGCGGCCAGGGGGCGTTTTTAACAAATAAACGAGCGTATGTTTTGCTCGCTCGTTCAGACTTAGAGGTGTGAACAGACTACAATGTGCGTACGGATCATTTGAATAGCCACCCCTTGTTTTTAAACGAACGACCGCAAATAGCGAACGGCTCTGAATGAGGGCCTAAGCAGCTTCTAGTCATCACTTAATCAAGTACATTATATAAAATTATAGTTAGGAGTTGATTGGTTGCTATAGGTGATGGTTGCTATAGGTGACTTCTCCACTGGCCTTCTTTAGACGGTTGGATACATCTAAAAGTCTCCATTGGTGGGGGAGAAGCAGGAAAGGGTGGTATGACCAGAATTAAAAAGTGGTGGAAGAGCAGGAGGCGTATTATGGGAGAAAACAGGTCCATAACTATAGTATGGATTCAGGGCATGATTCATAGATATACATTAATGCATTCCCAGCTCCTTTCCCGTACACAGCTGTAGTGCGAAAAAATATGCAAATGCTATAGTCACCTGAAAACGTATTGAGATGGCCACCGGCGGCTTCGTAGATCCAAGCAAGCGCATACAAATATGTGGCCGCTGTTGCAGATCATTCAGTAATTGGACATCTGAGTAGCCCTATGGTTAACAGAGAATGGCCGTCTGAACGGAGAGGTTGGAAAAACATTATCGTGGATCGCAGACGCAGGCTACGACACACCCAGAAATCGGCCGCGACACGCCTTCGTTTTTGGACGTCACTCCCCGTTACCTCCCCTGAACGGTCCCTGGCAGTCATTCACTTTGCAAAGAAATTCTCACCGCCAGCGGTATCGCAAAGGTACCCTGGTGCGTGTACAGCGCAACCATGCCACACGCGCAGTCAACCGTGAATCGCTCAACTGTCAAATATCGGAATAGCGTAAATTTCTGACTCAGGTAGACGTGAAAAACAGACAAATTGTTACAGAGACTAAGGGGTAAATTTACTAAGATGGGAGTTGCATTAAGAAGTGATGTTGCCCATAGCAACCAATCAGATTCTACTTCTCATTTATCTAGCACCTTCTAGAACCTGGAACCTGATTGGTTGCTATGAGCAACATCACTTCTTAATAGAACTCCCATCTTAGTAAATTTACCCCTATAAGTAACATTAAAACCTGCAATAAAGCAAAGGGTCTGTGCCAACCTCTCTGCCCGCATCTGATCCATGGCACATTCCCTGCTACGGCAGTTACAAGGAAAAGTTGTGTTTGCTAAAGCTTTGCAAGAGAGCGCCGGAACAGCGGGGGGCTGGTAATTACCATGGCTAGAACAGTTATGCCGTAATGCGCTGTGTACATATTCAGCATCATAACAGATTAAGAGAAGCAGAAGATCATCGTCTGTGCACTCCCTGTACAGGAGCAACGGGGCTCGTAAATCTCTCTTATAGGTATCTCCATATGGTCTGCCTGGGATGTGGGGGGCGGGCGTGGGGGGGGGCAAGTTCTGTTCATAAAGAATAAATAAAAGGTAAAATCAGGCAGCCAATATTGTAAGAGGATAATCTTTCTGGCAGCTCAGGGACTTTCTTGCGAAAACGTCTGTATTTCTTGGTAATCAAGGGCCATTAGCAGAGGTGAGTTGATAATTAGCTGACATGTTCCGAGCCCTCTAACCAGCATTGATTGTAATCTTCTGGGAATGTGGCATTAATCAGCGTCTATGTGGGAGAACGGTCTGTCTTAATGACATTTATGTAATCCGCCATTAACATACTTTAGGGATAGTTTTGTATTCTTTGCTGTGTGAGCTGTGAGCTGTGACTGTGCCAATACACTGTGAGGGTCATTAACTGGGAAGCCGACGGACATAATCCCGACCGCTGGCTTCCCGACTGTCTAATCCCGGCAAGTGTCTAATGACAGGCGTCAAAATCCCAACGCCTGTCATTAGACCTATGCTGGGAGCCCAACACTCGGCTTACCAATCGAACCCCCTTCTATGTGTCTCTAAACCTAACCCCTCCTTTAGGCACCCCTACAGGAGGGTTAGGGGGTAGAATTAGGTTAGTTTATACTTACCTTTGGATGTTCGGGATCTTCACCCCTGCCGGGCTTCCGCTGCAGCCGGCTATAAATCATACTGATTCCCATTTTCTAACCTAGGAAATAATAGGTGGCACGCAGGCGTAATTTCTGCTGCTATTGTGCCTATTTCTACATGATCCTGTCCATTTGTATGGGTTAGAGCAGGGGTTCCCAATCGTGGTCCTCAAGGCACACTAACAGTCCAGGTTTTAGGGATAGCCATATTTGAGCACAAGTGACTTAATTAGTGCCTCGGCTCAGTTGTTTTGATTAAACCATCTGTGCACAATCATGGATATCACTAAAACCAGGACTGTTAGTGTGCCTTGAGGACCGAGGTTGGGAATTACTGTAGCAGGATGTAGTCAGAATACCGACACCTATCTTTAGCCTGACGATGGAATCCCGAACGAAGGTACCTCAGGCTGTAGCAGAGAGGCTAGCCCCATACACACAGTAACATGACATAATGTGACAGCCTTGGTAATGGTAGACGAAATCTGTATAGGATTGAGGATAGATAAGATTGATGGTTTCTGCAAGGTGTTTTTGTATATGACAGCCTGGTTGGCTGAGTGAAGGGTTTGTGTCAGGTGGCCAGATCATCCTATAGGCAGAGGGATAGGAGGAGTTAAATGGAGGATATATAAGGAAGGGTTAGAGGGCAGCTCAGCCTCTTTTGCAGTGGAATTTCGGAAAGGCTGAGTATCTCTGGCATATTTATCCTATTTACTTTGTTACCACTGTCTTTTTTCACCATGTCTCGTCCTCGTCGCGATGCCCCCCCTCCCCGCCGGCTGGCTGAATTTTCGTGCCCTCTGCGCTCTGTTCCCGCCCGCTTATCTCCCCCAACCTCCCCTTCCCAGTTTCATTCATCCACCCCGAGCGGCTCTGCCCCCCTTGTCATCGGCCCCCCAGCGGCTGCTGGGTCTGCTCCCTCCTCTGCCTGCGCTCTTTCCCCGCGTGCTTCTGCAGCTGGCGCGCCTACATCCCCACCTTGCCCCGGCGCCAGCTCTTCTGGCAGCATCGCGGCCCCTGCTTCTCCAGCGCGCGACGGGTCTGCGCATCCCTGTCCGCTCACCCTCTCTCCGGTCAGCGTCGTGTCTCCTTTGGCGCCGCTGGGGTCCCCTTGCACACCTGCTTTGCCTGCGGCTCCGGCGGGGGCGCTCGGCGGCGTCAGTGACGTGCGCGCCGCATTTTCCGCGGGTCTCCCCCATTCAAGCAGCGGAGGTCACCTGACCTCAGCCCCGTCCTGGCCTCATGTTGGGTCCGGTGGTGTCGTGGCCACCGCGGCTGCGACCTCTGCCGCTTTGATTTCCGGTGGCCCAGCCGGCCTGGCCCATGCGGCGGGCCCGGCGGCCATCTTGCCTCAGGCGGCCATTTTAGGTGCGGGGTCTCCCTATTTCCCAGGCACCTTTCCACATTTTTCGGGGGGTTTGGCGCAGCGTTTAAGCTCCCCAACTTTGCCCGCTACTCCATTTGCAGGAGTATCATTTGGGCATGTAGTGCCGGTTTCTATTCAACCCCCATGGTACACCCCCGCCGGCAGCCAGACACCCTCCTTTAATGCACCACCCCCCCTTTCTATGGCAGGCCCTTCTTGGGGTCAGACTTCTTGGAGCTCAGGCGTAGCTCCTCCGATTTTGTCATCTTCTGTTGCTGTTCCTCCTGCCCACTTTTATTCTCCCCATTTCGCGGCCCCTCCTTCGGCATATCCTCCTGCTTTTCAGCATGCGCAGTTTCAGTACCCGTACCTGCCAGCTTGGCATGTTTACCCACCTGCAGCGGCTGCGCCACCGCCTTTGCCCCCAGTTTCCTCTT
Organism: Taudactylus pleione; assembly: GCA_031769625.1. Taxonomy (NCBI): domain Eukaryota; kingdom Metazoa; phylum Chordata; class Amphibia; order Anura; family Myobatrachidae; genus Taudactylus; species Taudactylus pleione. The sequence continues at coordinate 64,985 of JAUIMM010000962.1, read as the reverse complement.
TTAGCACACACTCCGGCCAAACTACCTCTGTTTTTCCCCCGCCCAGTTTGTCGCCTCCTCCGCGGGCGCCAGCCATTCCGCCTCCTAAGCCGGTCACCCTGTCCCTTCCCACCCCGGAGGTTTCCGGGTCCGTTTCTGCAGTGGCTCACACGTCTTCCTTAGTTCCAGGCCTTGAAGTATCTGATGGTCCAAGTGGGGAGGTGTCCGCGGTTCTTTCATTGCCTGCTTCGGGACAGGAAGATTCGGCACCGGTATCTGAAGCTGTGGCGCCGTCAAGGGAGAAGTCTGCTGAAGCGGGTCCGCTTCCATCTGGTTCTGGTGAGTATGAAACTCCTTTGTCTTCTTCTGACTCTTCTTCTTCTTCATCTCACTCTTCTGGTTCCCCCGCCCGCCCCCGTAAAATTGCTAGACTGGTTGCGCGGCGACTGGCGAAAAAGTCAGGTGGCGAGACTAGGCGCAGGAAGCAGGGGCAGATACAGTGCATTGCGCGAATACTGCGGTGCTACGAGGCGTACGGAAAAGTGTAAAAGGCAAAATTCGCAAAGGGAAATTTGTAGACCTGTTTTCACTCACAGATGACATGAGGAAAGGTTTGGTGCAGGCTAAAAAATCGGGAGGCATAGGAGAAGATGCTTTTTGCAACTTTAATACGTGGTTGAAAGGCATGCTCATATTTGCGACATGTTATTTGGAGACCAGGGCGCAGGAGCACGTTAACATTCTCAGGTATCTATTTTTAGTGCTCGACATGTTCGTCGGGTCTCGTAACTTGGCATGGCGTGAATATGATTCACAATTTAGGAAAAAACATGACGGTTCTTTAGTTATTCCTTTCGGGGTTAAGGATGTTGAAGTCTGGTTAGAGGTCTCTCAACAGCGTCGGCCTCCGTTGGACGGTGCGCCTCCTCGGAAAAGCTATGCTGCCAACAGACAGGGGTCGACAGGAGTGGGGAGAGGGAAATGCTTTGCCTACAATGACTCCAAATGTACTAGGGGGTCGGGGTGTCGCTTTCGCCACTCCTGTCGTCTCTGCGGAGGTGAGCATCCGGCCAAGGACTGTCGACGTGAGGCAGGAGGTATACCCATGTAGAGAGGATGCACTTTTTCTTTACGAAGGTTTTTCAGTAGGTTTTCGTTTACCCATTGACAGGCAGTTGATTGTTAGGGCATCCCAGAATTTGCGCTCTGCCAGGGATTTTCCCAAGGAATTGAGGGTTAAGGTGTGTGCGGAGGTTTTGCTGGGGAGGATGGAGGGTCCTTTTCCTTGTCCTCCCTTGCATAATCTCTGTATTTCTCCAGTTGGCGTAGTTCCTAAAAAAGTGCCGGGCAAGTTTCGGTTGATTCAGCATCTTTCATATCCGCAGGGAGGTTCTGTTAATGATGCCATACCAGAGAATTGTCGTAGGGTCGTTTACCAATCATTTGACGATACCTTGAATTTAGTTCGTAGTTTTGGACATGGCGCTTTGTTGGCTAAATTAGATATAGAATCAGCTTTTCGTTTATTACCAATGCATCCTGAGGCCATGAGATTTCTGGGTTTTAGGTTAGATTCGGGCTATTTTGTAGATAAGTGTTTACCTATGGGCTGCGCGGTTTCCTGTGCCTATTTTGAGAAATTCAGTTCCTTTCTTCAGTGGTGTCTCCATGCCGGGACCGGACAAACGGGCATAGCACACTATTTAGATGATTTTCTCTTTATGGGTCCAGGAAGAAGTGACGTTTGTGCTGACCTCCTTTTTTCTGCGCAGTCCTTATTTAGAGTTTTAGGTGTTCCCGTTGCTAACGAGAAGACAGAGGGTCCGTCTGTTTGTTTATCTTATTTGGGAATTGAGATAGATACGATAGAGGGCTGTTGTAGACTTCCCATTGATAAGGTTGAGAAGCTGCGTGGTCTTATTGAGGTCTGCTTAGCAGAGGATTCAGTAAGGTTACGTAGAGTTCAGTCTCTCCTCGGCTCTTTAAATTTTGCTTGCCGTATTATTCCTGTGGGTAGGGTCTTTTGTAGAATATTGGAGAGGGCAACAGCTGGCGTGGTTCGGCCGCATCACTACATTCGCCTGTCCGCGGAGATAAAGGAGGATCTTCGCATGTGGAATAGATTTTTGATACACTTTAATGGTGAACGCATTTGGCCTTCGCCTCCATTAGCGAACAGTTCGTTGCAACTTTTTACGGATGCGGCCGGATCATCCGGTTTTGGGGCCTTTTTCAATGGGGAATGGTGCGCGGCTCCGTGGCCGATAGCTTGGCGTGAAGAGGGTTTGACGGATAACTTGTTGCTGCTGGAACTTTTTCCAATTGTCGTATCAGTTGAACTTTGGTCCGTGCGACTGAGCAACTGTCATGCAGTATTTTGGTGCGACAATTTGGGTGTGGTTCATGCCATCAACAATCAGCGTTCGTCTTCGCATTTTGTTTTGCGTTTGCTCCGACATTTAGTTTTGCGCTGCTTGGAGTTTAATATTAGATTCAGGGCGAAGCATGTGCCAGGGGTGTGTAATGACATTGCAGACGCGCTGTCCCGATTTCAATTTGATCGCTTCCGGGCGCTTGTGCCGTCGGCTTCTAACGTTGGTTTGGTCTGCCCCTCGTTTGTGTGGCAGATTATCAGGCTGGCTTAGAAGGTTTGGCGTTAAAGTCGCTTGCTCCATCGACTTTCCGGGCTTACTCAGCCGCTTGGCGGGATTGGTGCACGCATTGTGCTCTCCCAGACGTGGAGGGTAAGTCTCCGGAACAGTTGATTTCATCTTTTGTTTGGTTTCGTTATCAGCAGGGCAGATCTAGAGCATTTATAGGTTCCGCGCTTGCTGGTATCTCCTTTTTCTGCAAATTAAAAGGTTTGCATGACCCCACCAAGGCTTTCGTGTTAGTGAAGCCTTTGAGGGGTTGGGCTAAGGCGTCGCCAGCTCGTTCAGACTCTCGCCGGCCAGTCGATTTGCAGCTTTTGTCTGGCTTGTTGACTTCAATGGGAAAGATAGCGGTTGATTTGTATGAAACTTTTCTTTTTAGGCTTGCTTTTGCGGTAGCATTTTTTGGGGCGTTTCGTGTTAGCGAGGTAGTGTCTACCAATAAAACTTCCACAGTTTCTGGTCTTTTGTTAAAAGACATTGTTTTTCGTGACTCAGCGATACTTTGCAAGCTGCGTTTCTCTAAAACAGATCAAACAGGCAGGGGGAAATGGGTTACTCTGCATAAGAATAGGGATTTAGACATCTGTCCAGTTCAGTTAGCTGCAAGGTTTATGGAGTTACGTCCTAGTGGGGGTGCGCAGTGGCTAATTCATGCGGATGGCACTCCTCTAACCAAGTTTCAATTTGCAGCGGTTTTTAAGAAATGTTTGTTAGAATTGGGTTTGAATCCTTCAGAGTATGGCACGCATTCTTTTCGTATTGGCGCTGCTACTTGTGCAGCCCTCTCAGGGGCGTCTGTGCAGGACATTCAGAAGGTGGGGCGCTGGAAGTCAGCTGCATATAAAAAGTACATGCGCTGCGATAAGGTATAGGGGCGCACCCTGCGTTAACCCGAAAACGTTGCTTACCCGCCAATTGGTCAACGGTTAGCGTTGAGCAATTGGGGGTGTGAAGGGATTTTTAATTTTTCCTCCCGTTAGCCATGATTTGACCCATTTGGTTCACGGGCAGGTTTTTTGGTTTTTCTTCTTCACTCGGGTTCCTGTTTTCCCCAGTTCTGCATCCCTGCTAGTCAGTTGCTATGTGTTACTAAAGTTGTGTCCATTGGAATTGGGTTTGGTGCGGTTCTCACGGTTAGGTTCTCTCTTTTTCCACAGCATTGACGGAAGAAGAGGGGCAGGTGTGGCTTCTTGGTCACTCATATATTTTTTCGGCGGAAAAATATGTGTTGTCCCAAAAACAGGTTTTGTGGCCTCGCAGTTTTAGAGTGCGTTGGATTGGTGTTAGGGGCTTGCGTGTTGCATCTGTTTTGGCACTGATAGTTTCATCGGTGGCTAAGTGGGGAGTTCCGAATATATTGGTTTTATTGATGTGGGCCAGTTGAAAGGTGTGGAGCTGATTGTCAGGATTCGTGAAGTGATGGACGAGATACGTTTGCAGTGGCCCAATATTCGGATTGTATGGTCTGAAATGATGCCTCGTTTGACATGGAGGGGAGTGCGCAAGTATGGTGCTTTGGAGAGAGCACGTAAGAAAGCCAATGTTGCGATTGCCAAGCATGTGGAAAAAATTGGAGGAATTTTGGTGAGTCATGGCTTTTTGGTTGGTGATATTGGGAAGTTCCTTCGTCATGATGGTGTGCATTTGAATGCTGTGGGGACCAGTTTGTTTGTGAATCATTTATTCTCAATTTTGGTGTAGTTTTTGGGTGGCGGGCCAGTCTTTCCTTAGGGCCTGGCTTTGGCGGGAGTTCGCTGCAACTCAGTGGCTTTAGGTGACGTAAGACAACTTTGTGGGGGCACTGTCCCTCATTGCCCCTGGCGAATTTGTCCTTCTCTTTGCGGGGGGACCCGGGTGCTGTTTTAGTGCGAAAGCACCTCGGATTGGCCCAGGAGGGAAGTGAGACTCTCGCATCGTTAGTACGTCTTGAAGGGGGGTCGTTTAGTCGTCCTCCGAGTATTGAGCAAGGTGAAAGCTAGAACTGAGTTGCAGCGTCTCTTGGCCACCCTGGTTAGGTTGATTGAATTTAATTTATAAATAAAAAGCTGTGACCTTTTTAGCCAAGCTCTGGTGTCCGTGTCTTTATTTATTTGTAACTTAAGTTAAGTAAGCTAATCAGGTGTTAAAGTATTGTAAAGCAGTAAACCAATACAGATCTTATGACTCCACAAGCCTTATCCACCTCAGGCTGTAGCAGAGAGGTTAGCCCCATACATACAGTAACATGATATAATGTGACAGCCTTAGTAATGACTCCACAAGCTTTATCCACCTCAGGCTGTAGCAGAGAGGCTAGCCCCATACACACAGTAACATGATATAATGTGACAGCCTTAGTAATGACTCCACAAGCTTTATCCACCTCAGGCTGTAGCAGAGAGGCTAGCCCCATACACACAGTAACATGACATAATGTGACAGCCTTGGTAATGACTCCACAAGCTTTATCCATCTCAGGCTGTAGCAGAGAGGCTAGCCCCATACACACAGTAACATGGCATTACCTGACAGCCTTGGTAATGACTCCACAAGCTTTATCCACCTCAGGCTGTAGCAGAGATGCTAGCCCCATACACACAGTAACATGGGATAATGTGACAGCCTTGGTAATGACTCCACAAGCTTTATCCACCTTAGGCTGTAGCAGAGAGGCTAGCCCCATACACACAGTAACATGACATAATGTGACAGCCTTGGTAATGACTCCACAAGCTTTATCCACCTCAGGCTGTACAGAGAGGCTAGCCCCATACACACAGTAACATGACATAATGTGACAGCCTTGGTAATGACTCCACAAGCTTTATCCACCTCAGGCTGTACAGAGAGGCCAGCCCCATACACACAGTAACATGACATAATGTGACAGCCTTGGTAATGACTCCACAAGCTTTATCCACCTCAGGCTGTACAGAGAGGCCAGCCCCATACACACAGTAACATGACATAATGTGACAGCCTTGGTAATGACTCCACAAGCTTTATCCACCTCAGGCTGTACAGAGAGGTCAGCCCCATACACACAGTAACATGACATAATGTGACAGCCTTGGTAATGACTCCATAAGCTTTATCCACCTCAGGCTGTACAGAGAGGCTAGCCCCATACACACAGTAACATGACATAATGTGACAGCCTTTGTAATAACTCCCATCATTTTAAATATAAGACAGTAGTTAGCATTATGCACCTGTAACTAGGGAAAATGCAGTTTCTCAATTGCTTATACACTAGTTTCTCCTTCATAAAACAAATAATCAAATAGCAAAATGGAGTATTACTCAGTAGACCAGCAAAACCCCAGACTGATCAGTCATTTACTTTAAAGTGAACACAAAGTTTATTTGCTGGAGTACACTCTTGCTAGGTGGTCTCAGTCCTGTAATATGCATGTACTTGTAATCCACAATAGGCAAACATAATAGGATTAGATTTGATGGAAATTATGTGTACATAGGTGTACAGGTTGATATTGCAGAGTTACATAGGCACACACCAGCAGATGACTCAAACTATGAACAGTCCAGTTACTTAACCAGTGGTGTTGGTTTACTGAAAATAGAACTAGTACAGCCATACTCACTGTTATATACACTGGTGGATAGAGCAGAGCTTGAGTGGAGCAGAGTTTCAGACAGCTCACCAGCCAGTGAGTGTATGCTGCTAGCGAGTAGCAGTGCAGGATGCTGGAACAGCTTTGTGATAATACCGGGCATCTACCTGGAACTAAGTAACACTCAACAAAGTGAACAAGATTGTTCCACGCATGTGCAGTACTAAGTCCAGTGGCCATCTTGATACAGGGAATGAAGCCTCCCTAAAGGGACAGTAAGATGGAGTCTACACATTAGCCTACTCCACTTTCAACAAGCAACTAATGCTGGTGTTCCATGATTCCAGAGAACAATAGCTTTACTTTTCAGTGATAAAGCACAATAAAAGCAGCTCCACTTTCAGGAGCACATTTACCTTCAGCACTTGATAGTATCAATAGCTCAGTACCAAATTGCGCATTAATCAGTTTATTATAATTCTCTCACAAAATGGCTTCCTCTCTATACTCATAGACTAAGTTACTGGTTCAATAGTAACTCAACATTATGCTTTCACTAAACTTTCACTAGGGATGTCTCCCTTTACCAGTTTTAACTCATAGCCTTCACAGATCTCTGCTGCAGCTCACAGCAGTGTCACACTTGTCTCAGGATCTCAAACTCACTCTGCTGCTATTTCTCCTGTGGTCCCCAGCAAACCATCAGCAGATATTCAGTGTCACCATCTCATCATCATCGCTTGCCTAGCACTTCCCAATTTTGTAAAACAGACAAAACTGGGGAATGCCAGGTAGGACATGTTCTGGACATGCACAGTACAGCTCCTGCACATTCGTAGTCCCCCACCCATCGTAGTTCCATGCAAACCATCAAGTTTGCATTCAACTATGAATCATGCCCATAGATCTTTCTGTTACATGAATACTAGAGTTAAACTCAAGTTTAGGCAATACTGAATCCCAATAGCGCAGTGTCACAATTATATGGCAACAGGTAGAAAGCAACCTTGATACATATTAAAAACACACAGTGATTTTAATATGGAATAAATACCCTGCAAACCCCCATGTGTCCCTCATCAGCCTCCAAATCAATAAATGTGCCTTATGGAATCCACAATCTATTACAACTTATCATTATTTTACATCTGAACATCTCTTTACAACAACTACTTTCACCAATTTCTACATTTACCTGAGACTGCTGGTTCATACTTTAACCATACAGTAACAGCCATGGCTTTCCACAGACACCTACAGTAACAACCATGGCTTTCCCCAGACACCTACAGTAACAACCATGGCTTTCCCCAGACACCTACAGTAACAACCGTGGCTTTCCCCAGATACCTACAGTAACAACCATGGCTATCCACAGACACTTACAGTAACAACCATGGCTTTCCACAGACACCTACAGTAACAACTATGGCTTTCCACAGACACCTACAGTAACAACCATGGCTTTCCACAGACACCTACAGTAACAACTATGGCTTTCCACAGACACCTACAGTAACAACCATGGCTTTCCACAGACACCTACAGTAACAACCATGGCTTTCCACAGACACTTACAGTAACAACCATGGCTTTCCCCAGACACCTACAAATACTGTCACATAAAGTAGAATGTCAGAGGTGTAAATCTTACTCCATCTTACTTGCTCACATACTGTAAAACAGGAATCCACCCATCTGTCATTCTAACCCTCTGTTCCATGCTCACTGTCTACCCCATCTGTGTCACCCCTGTCTGTATGCCCCTCCCCTTTAGAATGTAAGCTCTCACGAGCAGGGCCCTCTTCCCTCATGTGCTTTTCCTTCCTTTACTTATATTGTTATCTACTCTATACTCCTTATAACAGCACCTAACCTGTGACTTTTGCCATCCTGCTACTGTTGCAATAATGTTTATATACCATGTATTTGTCCTGTAATGTCTTATGCTGTATGTCAGTGTTTTCTTGTTCTATTCAACTGTTTTTATGTACTGTTTCTGTACTTTGTTTTTGTACTATGTAAGGCGCTGCGGAACCCTTGTGGCGCCATATAAATAAAGGATAATAATAATACAAGTAAACTCTCTCACCTGTTCAGCTGGCTTCAGGGTAACCATCCTTGGGCTTGTGTTATGCAACCAGACTTTATAAGTCCTATTCTTCTGCATTAAAAATTGTCCGCGTCTCCCAGTGGTATCCATCAAGAGGCATGTGTAGAGCTTTTCGTATGCGCACACAGACTAAAAACAATTATACTCCTCTATCTACATTCATAGATGTATTGTACTGTCAATATTCTATCTTTTCCCATAACATTTGTGCATCTGTAATTCTCAGATTCCGTTTCTGTAAATGTTAATGAGTCTCCTTATATAAAAGCACAGTAGGCAACATATTGTCCAATTTGCATAAAACTGCCAAAACTTTGCTCTTTCCCCTTATACATTAAAAAAAAATCCCATATCTTTGACCACTCATTACGGCAACAAAAAACATTGCTTGAACCCATCACACAAACTTGACCCCATTTACAAAATACCGACACAATTGCTAACATCACAATAAATACAAATGTTTGTGCACATCAAAGGACGGAAGGCAATTAAAGTGTTGAATGTAGTTAGCGAATGTACAAGAGACGGCTTAAAAGAGGAAAGTGATGCAGTGGAATCATTTGGGGACATGTTTTATAATTAGTTAGAAAACAGGATACTGGCAGCTGACACAGAAAAAGAGATTGTTAGCAGTACGCCGAGAGAGCTCCCTGGGAGAGGTTAACGACTATCTGGAACAAGCAACACACACAAAGGAAAACAGAAAACAAAAAGTTTTGTTATCCCAGCATGAAACCAAAATGTTTTATATTTTTTTTATTTTTACCGTCTGTTCGATATTGGATTATTCACTTAGACATTAGAGTCAAGTGATTGTAGAATCTGTTTTATACTATTCTGCCTAGGTGACAGACACAGCGAGAGGCAGCTCTAGCCAGACACCTCGCTGGCACAGATTGAGCCTTGCTGTAAAATGTGATTGTCAAGTTTAAATTTGACCTGGTATCTATGCCACACTAAAATGACATGGGGTTTAAAATAACGTTTGCTATGATCCTCATGAATAGTTTTTGTGACTGTTGGTACACGATGGTGGCTACTGTGGCATGTGACTCACAAAAAAATCCTACATACATAATTTATGGCACTATTACCCATCCCCTGTCTCCCATGATGCAGATATATAATATTATTTAAAAAATAAAAAAAACATAGACCTTGGAGAAACAGACCGTAGTCACCGTGGCTTTTGAATAGTTTGCATCCTTTGCAAAAATTGTATTTAAAGTTATCTTCCTTGTTTTTTCAAGAGCTGGTTTTGTTAGTTTTATTTTTGTACTTTGCTACCAGTTACTTATTATTACTATAATTATTATTAACATTTATATGACAAAAATATTCCAAAGGTTTGGCCTTTGAGCAATCTTAGTAAATGACCTTCAATAGGATGTATTTACAAAAACATGCATCAACTTTGCCTTGCACATGCATAGATACATACTTGCATCCTATTCTTTGGAACTGACCCATGAAAAATCACTGTGAACCTATTTTGTGGGGTGGCAGGTCCAACTGGGAATATGTTGTAAAGTACTACTGAAATCTCAAAGTCCCGTCTACCAGGGATGTACTGTAACTAAAATTTTGTGTGCCCCATAGAATGATCTTGAATAGACCCTAAATGTTCTAGCGAGGGGACAGGTTTAGCTCTGGTTCCTTGTTTTCATGTCATCAATGCACCTATGTGTGAATCTCCCATCAATAATATGCCATAATATCCTGTCCCCAGTGTACCCTCCATTGTATCCCTATATCATTGTCTTGTTCCTTATCAATCTCCTATATCATTAGCAACTGAGTCACTCGTCCCATCAATACACCCATATTCTTATTAATCCCCAATGTTATCAATATCCTTCTATATCAATATATCAGCCATTCGTTCCCAAAATCATCACGTTTCCATCAATCCCCCATATCATCATGTCCCCATCAATCCCCCATATCATCATGTCCCCATCAATCCCCCATATCATCATGTCCCCATCAATCCCCCATATCATCATGTCCCCATCAATCCCCCATATCATCATGTACTCCATCAATCCCCCATATCATCATGTCCCCATCAATCCCCCATATCATCATGTCCCCATCAATCCCCCATATCATCATGTACTCCATCAATCCCCCATATCTTTATTAATCCCCAATGTTATCAATATCCTTCTATATCAACATGTCAGCCATTCGTTCCCAAAATCATCACGTTTCCATCAATCCCCCATATCATCATGTCCCCATCAATCCCCCATATCATCATGTCCCCATCAATCCCCCATATCATCATGTCCCCATCAATCCCCCATATCATCATGTCCCCATCAATCCCCCATATCATCATGTACTCCATCAATCCCCCATATCATCATGTCCCCATCAATCCCCCATATCATCATGTACTCCATCAATCCCCCATATCTTTATAAATCCCCAATGTTATCAATATCCTTCTATATCAACATGTCAGCCATTCGTTCCCAAAATCATCATGTCCCCATCAATCCCCAATATCATCATATCCCCATCAATCCCCCATATCATTATGTCCCCATCAATCCCCCATATCATCATGTCCCCATCAATCCCCCATATCATCATGTCCCCATTAATCCTCCATTTCATCATGTCCCCATCAGCTCCCCATATCATGTCCCCATCAATCCCCCATATCATCATGTCCCCATCAATCCCCCATATCATCATGTCCCCATCAATCCCCCATATCATCATGTCTCTATCAGTTCCCCATATCATGTCCCCATCATTCCCCATATCATCATGTCCCACATTAATCCTCCATATCATCATGTCCCCATCATTCCCCATATCATCATGTCCCACATTAATCCTCCATATCATCATGACCTAACTATCCTCCATATCATCTTGTTCCCATTTCATCATGTCCCCATATCATCATGTCCCTATCAGTTCCCCATATCATGTCCCCATATCATCATGTCCCTAACTATCCTCCATATCATCATGCCCCCCAACTGTCCTCCATATCTTCATGTCCCCATCAATCCCCCATATCATCATGTACTCCATCAATCCCCCATATCATCATGTACTCCATCAATCCCCCATATCTTTATTAATCCCCAATGTTATCAATATCCTTCTATATCAACATGTCAGCCATTCGTTCCCAAAATCATGTTTCCATCAATCCCCCATATCATCATGTCCCCATCAATCCCCCATATCATCATGTCCCCATTAATCCTCCATTTCATCATGTCCCCATCACCTCCCCATATCATGTCCCCATCATTCCCCATATCATCATGTCCCCATCAATCCCCCATATCATCATGTCCCCATCAATCCCCCATATCATCATGTCTCTATCAGTTCCCCATATCATGTCCCCATCATTCCCCATATCATCATGTCCCACATTAATCCTCCATATCATCATGTCCCCATCATTCCCCATATCATCATGTCCCACATTAATCCTCCATATCATCATGTCCCAACTATCCTCCATATCATCTTGTACCCATATCATCATGTCCCTATCAGTTCCCCATATCATGTCCCCATATCATCATGTCCCTAACTATCCTCCATATCATCATGCCCCCCAACTGTCCTCCATATCTTCATGTCTCCCATCATTCCCCCATATCATGATGTACCCCATCAATCCCCCGTATCCTTATTGATCCCCAATGTTATCAACATCCTTCTACATCAACATATGAACCATCGGTCCCCCATATCATGTCCCCATCAATCCCCCATATCATCATGTCTCACATCATTCAGGACTTTGGAGCCTTACAATGGCAGTCACATGGCATAAGGGGGCTTGTCATGACTTGTGGTGTCAGTGGTCACACAGTAGGGAGCAAATTGTGGGGATCGGAGCCCAGAGCAGCTGCTCAGGTCCCTACATCTACTTACTATCACTTTAGCACCATTTATTCTGCTTGTTTCTGCCGTTAAATGTATCACTGTTGTGTAGTTAAATGTTTGTGGGAGAAATAAGATGGAAAATGACTTTTCCCCTTATAATGTGCGTCTGTACGATTCAAAATGTGCCTTAAGGAATGCACCCAAGGAGATGTACATATTAATCTCTTCTGCGGGGAGATAGACCCTTGCCACCTTGGCTAGGTTGGGGAACACCACACTGAAATACCTTGCCCGAAATCTAATTTAAGCAAGAGGATTAAGGTTGTGCTTCACCTACAGCTGCCAATCATGCTAAGATATGACCACCTCCTCCCCACAAATGCTTGCACCCCCTGATGCTCAGGGACAGATAAAGGGCCAATGGGTCTCTGGCTGATACTGATGAAGGGCCTATTGTGAGAAGGGGGAGGTGTGAGCAGTGCTGTGTGGGTGTGGCCAGTGATGTGTGGGTGTGGTCAGTGCCATGTGATCGTGTACACCCATTAATTATCAGCCTCAATTTGTCCCTAAATACATAAAAGTAGAAAAATTGCATCACTTTGTTAGGAAAATACTAAAATACAAGTATAATACTTATGATTTATGGCCGACCGTGTGGGCAGCTGGTCGTCACCATCCAGGCTGCGGATATTTTCCATCAGATGCGCGTTGTTGTGACTCCATGTTCTCCTATCCCCCATGCCTCGGCGCATACACTTTCCCTTGCTTTCTCTCCTGCTTGGTATTTTCTGTCATTCCCTACTTCTTTTCTGTATGAACATTGAATTGTGCGACTGTAACAAATGAATTCGGTTTCCCGCTGACTTTCTTACTTGAAATGAAAGGACACTTAAATGGCAATCAAGAACTGAGGAGCAGTAGGCTGTGCTTCATTCTCTCGCACAGACAGTCTCCAGTTTCCCGCAACTGCCTTCCGAGGCCTGGTATAAAGTGTCCGAGTGCCGCGGGTCGTGGCCCCATGGACAATGCTGAACGGGATGTTTTCTGCCTCTCCTCCCTGAGACTCAGGGGATTCATATTGCTTTATACAGAGACACTATGCAGCAAAGATGGCAAACTGTGACCCTCCGTCTGTTGTATTCTAACCATATAATGCCACCAGGGTATGTTGGAACTTGTAGTTCTACAATAGCCGGAAAGCCACAGTTGTCTGAATATGTGTCTTAGACCCTGATTCACAGCTGTGACAGCGTCTTTTTCTGCAGCGTGACTGCGCCTTTACGCTAATGCCGCAGCCAATGGGATTCGTACATAGATGACCATTGGCCGCTGCGCTAATCAGCCACTTTGCTTATAAAGACGCGTCATTGGATGCATCAGTCACTCCACCGGCCGCACCATCAAACATTGCACCAGGCCCATGCCCGGATTAAAGCTTGTGGGGGCCCCAGGGCAGCCAAGTTGTGGGGGCCCCCTCCAAGCCACACGGCGCCTATGCCCACCTGACAGTGCTGTTGCATGCAATAGAACAGCCGCGGCTTCTGAGCTTGGCCCCCATCCGGGAACAGGTTCCGCTGGACACCTGATCTCAGCAGGGTCACATCGACCCTGTGTGGGGGTCCAGGGATGACCGCCCCTGTTGCCTCCCTCCCCCCCGCGCTTAATCCGGCCCTGACCAGCCCTATGGATGTGTAGATTATAATGGCCGCCTGTGTCGGTGCAACTACGTCTTAAGACACAGTCGCTGACAATAACACGCTCACAACATGCCCACGTCCGGCGAGCTGCCCGTTACAACTCAGGAACACCCACCAGAAATGCTTCTATCCGCGTCTCCCGGAAGTAACCATCGGGGCGCATGCATTCGGCATCGACACTGCAGAGCAATTACCATTGGCAGCAATAGAACAGACGCACAAATGTTCTACAACAGAAAATTCCAGACTCTTGTAACTGAACGCGGTTGGGTGTAATTGCCCCCCCCATAGTATATCCGAACTTGAAAGTTGTACTTCTACTGTAAACTCTGTCATCCTACGTTATGTAATGGATACGAGTTAAAACTGCACTGACACATATTTCAAGCTGTTAATGTGGGCCCTCTCCGTCAGCCTGGGCCACGGCGACTGCTGCCCCCGGCCTATTTCAGAGGGCTCTGGTGGTCCTGTATTTCTGTATGTAGAAATAAAATTTTGTTTAAGGTTCGCCATAGCAGCTATCGATGGTCTGATGTCATTGGTAACTAGTTTTACCATCGATGGGAGGACACCGATGTTGTGCGTCGGTGGCAGAGTCCCAATGATTAATCTTGGCCGTGATCTGCCCATGTCCTGCCGCAATCTGTGCATGCACACAGTTAAACCAACGATGGCTCAACCACCAAGTTTCTAACCAAAACCATCAACCATCAATGGCAGCTCCTGATCCTGAGTTGTGCGCATGCTGATATCCGCGCAAATGGTAAATGTTTTCCAATGGCACAAGTGGCTAAAAAGTTGCACAGTGCATGTAGCAGTGATTGAGACGTACGCTGTATGAAATGTATTGCAAAGGTGCGGGGCTTTCCTGTGTGGTGACTGGGAAGTGGCGATGCGTACACACACTGAGGACGTCCATCTTATGGGCGTGTTATGGGAGTCTCGGGGGCTTGTCGTACAACTGGTTTTATTTAAAGTTGTACCAAGCGGGATTGTTGCATCTAAAGGTGCACAGAGTGGGCTCCCCAGTACATGCACATTCAGACGCACGGCTTTACACCATGTGAATGGCTTTTACTAGAATTATCATAGAGGGCCTGATTCAGCAAGGAACGCAGCCGGGAATTCGCACGCACCCGGCCGATGTTTGCGTTCTGCACATGCTTATGCATCGCAGTGCGTGTGCGCAAACCAGCCGCTGCAATCGGGAAGCGATCGAGGCCTGGTCAACTACTATTGTGCATATGGGACCTATGGTTCTTGATGTTTCCGATGTTTTCACTGTCTTGCGTGGTACTGCGGATGTACGTAAAGGTGAGGGGGCGGCATTATGTAGTGCTGGGTGTCTGCATTTTGTGGTGCGGCGGCATTGCGATTACATGCCTTAGCATATTTTTGCAGCGGTCTGGTGGGTGCGTATGCAGACTTGCATTCCTTGCTGAATCAGGCCCAAAGTCTCCTATGGGTCTACGGTAAAAGACGCTAATATCTTGTTTTTACATTGGTGTGCCTCCTCCATACAATAAACTCCCTCACTAAGCTTAAATCTCCCTGTCCTGCAGCTCAACAAATGCCACCGCCTGCATCGCAAACCCATGCTATTGGGAAACATCTGGGGGCATTTTTGCAGATTAAGGCACACGATGCATCCAAGACTGATTTGAGCTGCGCCTGAGCCGTTTGTGCATTGAAAATAACTTCCTCTGTTTGAATGGCTGGATTCAGAATTAGGGGAGTGGCCAGTGATGTCACAGCAGCTCATGTGACAGCAGTCTCAGATGAAAATCTTCATTTTGGTGTTTAATGGCCTATCAATGACAAAGACAATGCCAAGCATGTTATCCCTAATCTGTTCATGCAAATTTAAAAATGCAGTTGAAGATCCTATTTTTAGTTCCTACTCGTCATGGTCTGATCCAAGAGGAAAGTAATTCTCTAACGGGTATCAACCCTAGATCGTCTTATCCACACGATTCTGAGGCTGCATCTAGACCGCTGGCAGCAGGAACTAAATTTTGTTTCACACTTGTGTCCTATACAGACATTTCTCATTCTGCATTAGATGCAGCGAGAGAGTCACAGCTACCAAATCTATTAGAGACATGAAATATTATTAGGCATGCTTCATGATCTGCTCTGACCGTAAAATAAAATAGGTCAGTGTAATAATGAATGTAATAAAATAAGCACTGTCATAGGGACCCATCAATGCCCCTGACTCTTGGCTCAAGTTATCATTGGTGATATAGTTAATTAGTCAAGATAATCATTAATTATTCTCTGCAAGTCAGGGTCCAAATATATTTTCTGGTGTAAAAAATGCAGGATCTTAAAAGGATTTTGTATTAATAATTTAAGAGGATTATTTAGTACTGAGGTAGGGAAGTAATTGGTCCCTTCCCCAGCACTGAAAGGAAACCGCTCATTCATTTTAGAGGGAAAACATAATTAAAAAGCACCCATTGTCTACACCAGTGATTCCCAACCTCGGTCCTCAAGGCACACTAACAATCCTGGTTTTAGTGATATCCATGATTGAGCACAGATGGTTAAATCAAAATAACTGAGGTACTAATTAAGTCACCTGTGCTCAAGTATGGTTATCCTTAAAACCTGGACTGTTAGTGTGCCTTGAGGACCGTGGTTGGGAACCCCTGGTCTATACGCAGTATCAGTCATCTTGGAGGCTAAGCCAACATTCATGAAAAGGCAGCTGAAATGCCTCGTGCCTCCAGCATGTTACTAGTTCCTAAAGAGTTTATAGGCTACAGTTCCATGAATGCTGGTATAGCTCAAAATGGCTGCCTCCATTGTATACCTCATGCCCTAGTGATGTCATTGGTTCCCAGCAGTAGTATACCTCCCTGTGAATATTGGCTAGGCCCATAAAATGGATGCTTCTACTGAGTGCCTCATGCTTCAGTTGCGTCATTGGTATCTAGTGATAGACTTCGCCGTTGTAAATATTGGTGAGGCCTATACAATGGCCGGCTGAGCTGTTTGTAGGTATGGTAACAGGCACTTTTTAAATACAAATCCTGCTAGTTTCTAAATCTTAGAGGAATCGTTAGTAGAATTGGCTACATTAATGCGGACGATTTTGCAAACCGGACCCTTATAAAAAATGAGCGTACAGCACCCCTGTCAATCATTATACCATTATTATTTTAGAGAAAAATGCCTGTGTATTCTGCCATATTAGACCCTCTCCCTGGTACATAACCTTAACCTCCCCTCCCGTGGCCTAATTCTCCCCCTAGTGCCTAACTTTAATCTCCCCTCCTGTAGCCTAACCCTAAACCTCCCCCCTTGTAGCCTAACCCTTCCCTCTCATTGCCTAACCCTCACCCTAGTGCCTAACTGTAACCTCCCCTCCCATAGCCTAACCATAACTCTCCTCCTAGTGCCTAGTCCTAACCCTTCCCCTAGTGCCTAACTGTAACCTCCCCTCCCATAGCCTAACCATAACTCTCCTCCTAGTGCCTAATCCTAACCCTTCTCCTAGTGCCTAACTGTAACCTCCCCTCCCATAGCCTAACCATAACTCTCCTCCTAGTGCCTAATCCTAACCCTTCCCCTAGTGCCTAACTGTAACCTCCCCTCCCATAGCCTAACAATAACTCTCCTCCTAGTGCCTAATCCTAACCCTTCCCCTAGTGCCTAACTGTAACCTCCCCTCCCATAGCCTAACTCTCCCCCTAGTGCCAAATGCTAACCACCCCTCCCATAGCCTAACTCTAACTCTCCCATAGCCTAATTCTAACCCTCTCCCAGTTCCTAACTCTAAGCTAGCCTCCCATAGCCTAACCCTAACTCTCCCCCTAGTGCCTAATGCTAACCACCCCTCCCATATCATAATCCTCCCCTCCCATAGCCTAATCCTAACCCTTCCGCTAGTGCTATATGCATATTGGCTATATGTACTAACATATGCGATTTGTATCGCAAAAGACAGCTCTTGCAATAAGACACCGGGTGAGGGGGTCTCCGTGGGACCCCGCCCACTCCGAGCCCCGGGAACTTCCTGCTGGTGACCTGTGCAGGAAGTCCCGGGTTCCTTCTCCTCCTCCCTGCACCCAGAAGAATAGGAGGAGGAGGCAGAGGACCCAGGCGGAGCACAGGCAAGTACCCAGGACACTCAGGTGAGTGAGGGCCAGGGCTGGGCGACCGCAGGGCGGCAAAGCGTCGGGTGCCGGATGCGGTAAGAAGCCCCTCTGCACTGATCATAGATCGGCCGGGGCTTAGTACATATGGAAACGGGGTTTTTACAGCATTTTTCCTTTAGTACATCCCTCCCCCTGTTTGCTGGGGTCGGGTCTGGGCCTCCAGTCTCCCTACGCCAATGACTACACTGCTACTGCTGAGATTTACTCCAGCGTCTGCACATGCCGGCATTCTGCTTCGTTTGTGAGGATCTCCCCTCGGGCCTCTTAGTGTCGTACAGTCTGTGCGGTGGGAACACAGCAGTCAAAAGATTCAGTTCCCATCCTGGAGTTTTAATTAGTTCCAGGGTGTCAGTGTTTGCAGAAGTCGTGGGTGATAGGAGAGCAGCCCTGGGGAGCTGAGCTGTGCAGGGAAATGGGAGATTCACCCTGCGGCAATTAGATATTTTATTTAATGATTTCACCGTAATTAGCCTGTACATTGGCAGACACACACACACATATATACACACACACACACCTATGCACACACCTACACACTGCTGTGTCGCATTTAAAAGGGCAGAGCTGCACAGACCTCATCGCCAATTCCGCCTTTGTCATATAATATCAATATTCATATTATGTACAGGAAAAAAAGAATTCACAAATTACTCTGCATGCAACTCATTATGTAAGGAAATAAATTCATTGCCAGGAAGAAATATTTTTATAATGAATGTTTTTAATATACTGTATCAAATGAAACCTAGTTTACTTTTTTTTTTTTTCAATAAAAAATATCATTTTCTCCTTTGCTTTTGCTCAGATTTCTACTGAGGATATTTAAAAGTAATAGCAGCACAAATGTCTTTGGGGGTAAAAAAAAAAATTTCCTATTCCTCGATTGATAATAAGCTGATTTGCATTTTTATTGTTATGAACTATTCTGCTGGATTTTGTTAGAAAATTGAATAATACCATACATAAAAGTTATGTCTAACATATCTACTTGTGAGCTGGAGATTACATGTAGGAGTTGAGTTGGAGATTACAGTAGCCTGAGGGGTCACAATCACATCCCATCCTCCTTGTTCACTACAAGAGAGCTTGGCCGGCCCGGCTGTCATGGCTGATGGTAGTTTGTTTGTTTATTTTTTAATTTGCTGCAATAATGTTCTGTCTCTCTGTCATTACTATTACATTACACATCAGTAACATAGCAAGTCCAATGCAATTCCTACCGATACGTGGTGCTAACCAACCAGCACCTGACCTTGTAGTCTGGAGGAATTCACTGTAGGACATATCATTGCCCCCAGTGTGTGTATTCATCATCACTTAATTTTCACAAAAGCAGGTGAATATGCACATTTTCACCTGCAATTGTAAAAATTAAGTTATCGGGCTATTCATCAATAAGGTAAACCAGGAGATTTCACAAATATTTCCTACTTACCTTTCTCTCCCGGAATGGCCCGCTGTCCCCATACACTAGTATCCCACAGATCTCCTACTTACCTTTCTCTCCCGGAATGGCTCGCTGTCCCCATACACTAGTATCCCAAAGATCTCCTACTTACCTTTCTCTCCCGGAATGGCCCTCTGTCCCCATACACTAGTATCACAGATATCTCCTGCTTACCTTCCTCTCCCGGAATGACCCGCTGTCCCCATACACTAGTATCCCAAAGATCTCCTACTTACCATTCTCTCCCGGAATGGCCCGCTGTCCCCATACACTACTATCACAGATATCTCCTGCTTACCTTCCTCTCCCGGAATGTCCCGCTGTCCCCATACACTGGTATCACAGATATCTCCTACTTACCTTTCTCTCCCGGAATGGCCCTCTGTCCCCATACACTAGTATCACAGATATCTCCTGCTTACCTTCCTCTCCCGGAATGACCCGCTGTCCCCATACACTAGTATTCCAAAGATCTCCTACTTACCTTTCTCTCCCGGAATGGCTCGCTGTCCCCATACACTACTATCACAGATATCTCCTGCTTACCTTCCTCTCCCGGAATGGACCTCTGTCCCCATACACTACTATCACAGATATCTCCTGCTTACCTTCCTCTCCTGGAATGGCCGCTGTCCCCATACACTAGTATCACATATCTCCTACTTACCTTCTGTTTGCGAAATGGCCCGCTGTTCCCATACACTAGTATCACATTATCTCCTACTTACCTTCCTCTCCCGGAATGGCCCACTGTCCCCATACACTAGTATCAAAGATATCTCCTGCTTACCTTTCTCTCCCGGAATTGCCTACTGTCCCCATACACTAGTATCACAGATATCTCCTGCTTACCTTTCTCTCCCGGAATGTCCCGCTGTCCCCATACACTAGTATCACAGATATCTCCTGCTTACCTTTCTCTCCCGGAATGTCCCGCTGTCCCCATACACTAGTATCACAGATATCTCCTGCTTACCTTTCTCTCCCGGAATGTCCCGCTGTCCCCATACACTAGTATCACAGATATCTCCTACTTACCTTCCTCTCCCGAAATGGCCTGCTGTCCCCATACACTAGTATCACCGATATCTCCTACTTACCTTTCTCTCCCGGAATGGCCCGCTGTCCCCATACACTAGTATCACAGATATCTCCTCCTTACCTTTCTCTCCCGGAATGGCCCGCTGTCCCCATACACTAGTATCACAGATATGGGAAGAAGGTCCGGTTTGCGAGAAGGGATCCCTCCACCCCTGTCCGGCTCCTTCCGCCAGACGTCGGGGCTCTTGTGCGCATGCGTGTCCTGTATATCGCGCATGCGCACTCCCGTCACTGCTCCGACAGGAGTAGTGAAAGGATTCACGGCTCCGAAAAGGAGCAGTGAAGCCGCTCGCGGGGGCACCTGATATCGCATCAGCTGTCACCGCGACGGAGCAATGCTCCGGTAGCAGCGGCGAGTTAGAATGTTAATCATCGGGGTCCGTTTGATATGCCTCATTAGACGATAAGTCTGTGAACGACGGTGTTCACAGACATATCGCGCCGGCTTGTCAGCCCAGCCGATGACATATACATCTGCAGATATATCTGCGCAATGTGCTGTGTGTACAGGGGGTCAAACAACCGCCCAGACAATGGCTGCAGAGGCTGCCGGGGAGGGGGGTGCAACGCGACCCCTGGCCAGCGGGTCTCCCGGCCAGATGGTAGTGATGGTTGTTTAGTGTGTATGAACAACCATTATCTGCACATATATCTTTCAGGTGTGTACCCAGCTTTGGTGGGTACATTTTGGGCAGGAGCGTTTTAAGAGAGGAGGGGGCCCGTGTGCACTCCCTGTGCGGGGCCCCCTCCTCTCTCCCTGATGGCTGGCAGCCGACTGATGCGGCTGGCCATCCACCAGAGCATTAGTAGACTCTGGGCACTAGAGTGTGCCTGGAGTCTACCGTGCATGCGCAGAACACCGGAAAATGGCCGCCGCGGCCATTTTTCCGGGTTCTGAGCAGCAGTGACACCCGAAGCGGGACCTCGGACAGGCAAGTTTAAAAAAAATATGGGTGCAGTGTGTGCGGTGCGGGGCCTCCCAAGACCCGGTGGTCCATGTGCCCTCTGCACCACTGACGGTGGGAGATAAAAGTCTCCTGCTTATCTCCATGTGAACGAGCTGATCATTACCTGCATATAAAGCTGTTCCAGCATTCTGCACGGCTATCAGTTTGCAGCATACACTCAACGGCTGGTGAGCTGAATAGAACCCTGTCCCGCTCAAAGCTCCGCTCTATCACCAGTTAGGCCCAGTAACAGGGGAAGCCTAGGGGTACAACTGTACTAGGCCCCGAGGTCCTAAGGGCTCACGCATTGTAACCGCTGCCTGCGCTGCTGCTGCAGTGATCAGCAGGGTGCAGGAATGTATAGGACCCCCTTCTGATCAGTGCAGACAGCGGTTTGGGGTCCGTCCGGTAGAGAGCAGCTGTATTGCACCACCAGTGGGTGGTGCAATAAAGTTTTTTTTTTGCTTGTTGCAGTGCATGTGACATCATGACATCACGTGCACTGCACCACGGAAAGACACCCAAGCAGTTGTGCAGCCGCAGTGACAGGCAGACATAGAATGAGGTAAGTGTGGGGACATAGAGGGACACTGTTGGGTATGGAGGGACACTGTGGGGTCTCAGATGTTCCCCAGAGAAACCACTTATAGGACAGGTAAGTCAGACTCTCAAGCATCTGGCCTGTACCTGCGAGAGAGCGGAGGATGGGGGCCCCTTAAAAAAAATTGGTGTACAAGGTCCCATGATTACTGTTGCCGGCCCTGTCACCAGTGAGCACATAACAGTGAGTACGGCTGTAACTGTTATCTTTCAATAAACCAACACCACTGGATAAGGTACCCCTCTAAGACACCAGAAGCTCTGTGTTTCCTGGAGGATTCAAATTCCTCAGGACGTAGAAAATACTCACTTCTCTTCCCCACGCAATTCATATTGGTGCAACAACTTTTTGTCATCGATTCTCAGACTACACAGAAACTGTTGGGAGTCGGGATACCTCGTTTCAATTGAGGCTCTTAGGCACAGATGCACAGTTTTAACCTGACCTCCTAAGACCAAATAATGTGCCCATTGTGGAATACACAAAGCCAAGACTAGAACCCTTAGTTTCAACCATTTATTGCCCGATTACCATTCATGGGGCAGATAAATAGAATGGGCATGAATGGGGCTTTGTGCAGGAGATGGGTAAATTCTGGCCCTAGAGGAGTGGGCTGATGGACAGTTGAGCGCAGATTGTATCGTGCATATTTTCACGCTGTGCATGCAACTTGAGCAAAAGCATAACTATACATCTCTCAGACGCATCTACACTAGCGGCTCTGTAAGCATCACTGGGCTGTAGTAGCTAAGAAGGCATAGCGTAGTGAGGGCGCGTCGATGGAATTGCGGTCTATGTGTTACGAGTAAATATGCCTGTTTTCAGATTAATCTTTTGCGCCAAGGACAGGCTGGTGCAATAATAATGATGACAGCTCTGAAATCAAGTGTTTGCATGGTGGGGGGGGTAAGAAGAAGAGATCCCTACAACAGTGGGTACATGCAAATTATATATACAAATATATATTTGGTTTCCGTCAAAGCAATACAGGAGCTGTCCCCGCAAGTGGCTTCACTGCTCCTACTAGTGTATGGGGACAGCGGGCCATTCCGGGAGAGGAAGGTAAGTAGGAGATATCTGTGATACTAGTGTATGGGGACAGCGGGCCATTCCGGGAGAGGAAGGTAAGCAGAAGATATCTGTGATACTAGTGTATGGGGACAGCGGGCCATTCCGGGAGAGGAAGGTAAGCAGGAGATATCTGTGATACTAATGTATGGGGACAGCGGGCCATTCCGGGAGAGGAAGGTAAGCAGGAGATATCTGTGATACTAGTGTATGGGGACAGCGGGCCATTCCGGGAGAGGAAGGTAAGCAGGAGATATCTGTGATACTAGTGTATGGGGACAGCGGGCCATTCCGGGAGAGGAAGGTAAGCAGGAGATATCTGTGATACTAGTGTATGGGGACAGCGGGCCATTCCGGGAGAGGAAGGTAAGTAGGAGATATCTGTGATACTAGTGTATGGGGACAGCGGGCCATTCCGGGAGAGGAAGGTAAGCAGGGGATATCTGTGATACTAGTGTATGGGGACAGCGGGCCATTCCGGGAGAGGAAGGTAAGCAGGAGATATCTGTGATACTAATGTATGGGGACAGCGGGCCATTCCGGGAGAGGAAGGTAAGCAGGGGATATCTGTGATACTAGTGTATGGGGACAGCGGGCCATTCCGGGAGAGGAAGGTAAGCAGGAGATATCTGTGATACTAATGTATGGGGACAGCGGGCCATTCCGGGAGAGGAAGGTAAGCAGGAGATATCTGTGATACTAGTGTATGGGGACAGCGGGCCATTCCGGGAGAGGAAGGTAAGCAGGAGATATCTGTGATACTACTGTATGGGGACAGCGGGCCATTCCGGGAGAGGAAGGTAAGCAGGAGATATCTGTGATACTACTGTATGGGGACAGCGGGCCATTCCGGGAGAGGAAGGTAAGTAGGAGATATCTGTGATACTAGTGTATGTGGACAGCGAGCCATTCCGGGAGAGGAAGGTAAGTAGGAGATATCTGTGATACTAGTGTATGGGGACAGCAGGCCATTCCGGGAGAGGAAGGTAAGTAGGAGATATCTGTGATACTAGTGTATGGGGACAGCAGGCCATTCCGGGAGAGGAAGGTAAGTAGGAGATATCTGTGATACTAGTGTATGTGGACAGCGAGCCATTCCGGGAGAGGAATGTAAGTAGGAGATATCTGTGGTATCTCCTGCTTTTCCCTCTAAATGAATGGCCCGTTAACTTGCAAAAATGATGCTGAATATGCCCCTAGGTTAACTAATAAGACACCTTACTAGAATCTAGAACTAAAACATTGGGGTTAAATATACTCCATAAAATAAGCTGCTAATCACTCAGAGTCAGGCAGTGATTGCATTTTAATAGAAAAAAGCAATGACGTGTGAAAAACTGCTTTTCCACAAATGTTGTCAGTAACATAAATAGTACAATATAAACGACCTCCAAACCGCTGTTATGCTGCCATGGCAGAAACGGTGCAAGGACTGAACGCCAGGTAACATACAAATACGCACAAAATAAATCTGCAATTCATGGGACAATTACGGCGTGTGAGGGTGACATGCAGCGAATGGGCAGGCAGCTTTTTGAAATATAGAACCAGGGGGACTGGCAGCGGCGTAAACACTTCCATCGTCTTTAGATGCCTAGACCAACGAATTTAGATGTAATTTAGCACTAAACCGCAACAGCCAATCAGGAATTAAGTTTTTATTGTCCAGACAAATTTAAATAATAAGGGTAGATTCTATAGCTGTGTTTTAACTCAGTCAGGTGCATCTTAAGATGCATTTCTGCATCATCATCAACTCACAAACCAGATGCATGGTGCTCAAAAAGATGAGCCTCCTAAAAGCCATAAGCTGGGGACACATTTATAGCAATGTCGGGCCAATTTGCTGTTTCGTAGCAAACTAAGGTAAGTTAATGAAGAACAGAACAGAGGGTCTGATTCAGAGCCGGATGCTATTTGCGCTCGCTCGTTCAGAAAAAAGGGGTGGCTATTCAAATGAACCGTTCGCTCTTTGCGGTCTGTTCACGCCTCTAGGTCTGAACGAGCGTACAAAACATGCGGTCGTTTTTTGGAAAACTACGCCCCCTGGCCGCTCGCATCCTACGTCATGTCCGCTATTTATTAGATTAATCGAGTACATCGACCAGGGTATGAACTGCTCGCTATTCTTGTGGTTGGTTTTTCCTACCGCAATCTTGCGAGCAGTTCTGACTATAAAATAACCCAGTGACGTGGTCAATGTCGCTGCTGTATTAATTATGCACACCCTTAAAACGCCCGTTTTGATCTTTAAGCACGCCTGCGTTCTGATCTCCACTCCCCGTTTTCAAGCACCTTCCCCTGTTACCACCCACATAGGCCTCCTCCTGTCACTCAAAATAGCAGGCATTCGCTATTTAGCGAATAAATGATTTTCGGCCGCACTGACTGGTTCGCGCATGCATATTACGATCCGTACGCATGCGCAGTTGTGCAGACATCGCTCGGAACGAACGAGCGGCCGCATACGAGCGGCTCTGAATCAGGCCCAGTGTTCGTTCCATCGTTCATTAACTCATTCAAATGTGCTCCTCCCGGCCCCATGCAAAAGTAGGCAAGTCCCCCGCAATAGCGGCCAGCCGCCCGTGCCCCCCCCTTGCGAAAGTGGTTGGTCTGGGGGTGCGATGATGCATAATCATAGTCCCGCCCCCTGCAATGATGCAATTGTGCTGGCACGCCCCCATACCGCCCACTTCAGCCTCCCAAAGAGGCAGGACATCCTTACAGACATTACCCATACTCCCAGTAACCACTCCCCCTTAACAACAAACAACCTATCCCTGTAACTTTAACAACTGTCAATCCTAATTAACCACGCCTTTCACTTTATTAGCCCCATCTATCCCTGTCTAGAGGTTTATATGCCCTCTGTTCTATGCAAACCTCAGTTATCTTTGTGACATCACTCTGAGGTCTGTCCTCCGCAGAACAGTCCACACCTTATCTTCCCATACTATTGTACAGGAGATCTCTCGCTGTTCCAGGAGTCTCCCAGACATTCCGGGAGACCGGACAATTCTGATATTATTAATTAAAGCAAAACTCTAATTAGTTACTGTGGCTTTGTAAATGGAAAACTAGAAAATGATTCTCAGTGGATTAATGCAATATTTATTTAATTCATTTATGTAACTCAGTGTCAAGGATGGATCATTATCACACTGTATACTATACCAGTCACCAGCAGTGCTCAAATGCAAATCCAATTAGTGTCAGTTAAGAAGGTTAAGATATAAATTAAATATCATTATCTCTAAGCCCGATTTTTGTCATTTCTCCTCGTTGCTGGCTGTAGACGCTGAGCAGAGCCGCCGGGCAGGGGAGCCGCACGTTACCTTCCCAAATGATCAGTGACTTTCAGCACAAAAGGTTGCAGTTAATTGGGATCAGTATTTATCTGCAGAAAGCACAGATAAATGTATGTTCTGATCTTATTCTGTGGGTATGAAAGGGTGGCCGAGGCTTTGCAAAAACATCGCTCAATTGCACAAACATCTGAATCAAGCCCAGTGTTAGGAGACTTTCCGGTGAGGCACAACATTACCTGATCTGCTTGGGGTATAGTGGGGATTAGCTAAACAGTACAGAGGTAAAGGCCCCCATACATCAGAGATTGATTGCAGCAATCGTGCAATTTGCAATCGATTGTGTATAAAAATCTTTCCCTTTTTCAGTTGATTGTGGCAATTCTGCAATCGATTGAAAAAGGGGAAGATTTTTATACACAATCGATTGCAAATTGCACGATTGCTGCAATCAATTGCTGATGTATGGGAGCCTTTAGACAACACCTAGAAAGGCATTCTATTATTAAATCTGCATATTCCTTGGTGAGGACCAGTACATTATTACAGTGATTGCTTCACTAAGCAGGAGAGTCACAGGTTCTTAAACTAAATCAAATAAGAGAAACTCGCACATAAATTGACAATCTAGGTAATTAGGTTTGTCAGTGTAAGGACTCAGTGGCTTTAATGATCACAGCAGCAGAGAGGTTAGCACAATCTATATGTTGTCAAAAGACTAAAGCTGGCCATATATCTAAAGATTATCTGTCCAACCAGCCAACTAGTTGATTGGTTGGAATGAAAATCTGGTAAGGTATACAATCAGCAATTTGCTCCCAAATGCTGGAAAATGGACCAAAACTGTTGTTTGAACAAATAGTTTAGATCAAACATTTAAAAAACTTGTCTGACCGACCATCTTCATCTGTTTTCTGGCATTTAGGAGCAAATTGCTGATCATTAGTTACTCCCATACATTACTAGATTTTCATTCCAACCAATCAACAAGTTGGCTGGTTGGATGTAAGTTGGTCTAGTGTGTGGCCAGCTTTAGGGCTATTTCACACCTACCGGTTTTGCCCGTCTGGCAAAAAAACGGCCGTTTTTTTTGCCGTGTATAAAATTCAATTATACATGGAAGCGGGTGGGTTCAGTTAACACGGGCACAGCACAGTCACCGTGTTACAGCCGGGAATATCCACTGACCAGAATGGCTGCCGTGCCTTGTCCGCGCCGTCCCTGCAAGGCAGCCAAGCACAATCTGCAATGTAGCCGGTGTGTATGAAATATCCCATAGGGACTGCTTCTGTGCTGGGAGTAAAACGAAAAAGAGCAAGTATCTGTGCCCCTGGACAAACCATGCTGCACTACAAGGGGTGCAAATACATTTATTTAATTTTTTTTTCATGCAGGGTAAATACCGACTGCTTTTGCATGTAGTCCACATATGCTGGACAGCTTTATTTTTACACAGCAATATACTGTATATTTAAGTTTGGGCACACCCCTCCCAAATCCAAATATCTATGCACATTTTAGACCTGCCCCACCTGCAGTGCAAAATGGTTTTGCCCAGGTGCAAAGTTACTTGGGGGCCTAATTATCATCACTTATTTTTCTCAAAAGCATTTGTAAAAATTAAGTGTCAGGGTTATTCATCAAGTTCCGAAAAAGCATTTTTTACGGAACTTGATGGTGTTACTGACGCCACTTTAAGATGGCATTCAGCCCCCGATAACCTTCACAGGCTTCTGTTTAGACAGCAGCCTGTGAAGATCTACAAAGCAGCCACAGCAGAGGGATCTATTCAGATCTCTCCCTGCTGTGTCTGCACTCCAGAGCCCCGTTTAACGTCAGGCAGGCCTCCCATTTAAAGCCAGGCTGGGGGCGAGCCCAGCACTCCGTCAGTAGCTGGGCTGCCCCCAGCCCTCTCCCTGCACTGAACGGATGCTGTGCGCAGCTTTTCTGGAGTCCGGCACCATTGCACAGCTGCGGTGGTGGGGGTCCCCAACCTCCCTACCGCCCGCGGGACTGTCCTGCTGAAATTGGGATGGTTGGGAGGGGTGCGCCCTCTAGGGGTGGACCCTTGTTTGACCGCACTGGTCGAAAGCCCCAAGAGCCAGCCCAATGAAATTCTATAACAGTATCTATCTATATCCTTTGCTGACATTACAGTATAGTATGAACCACCCAGGGACTCTTTATGCAGGAAAGTGCATTTATACTGTAGATGCAACTGTACTACTGTAATAAAAAAAAAAAAAAAAACATTACATAAAGCAACGTGACATACTGTATGAAATGAAGGCAGTCTGGATGTTCTAACACTCTCATTGTGTATTTAAGATGTGAATGAGTAGAATTTTAGGGAAATAATGGAAAAAGACTTTTAGTGAAATATTAAGGTTTGGTCCAAAAGTGACACTGGTCAGGTGACATTTTTACTTGGTCCAAAATGGCCACAAAACAGCACTTCACAGAGCTCAATGCAGAGTCATAGCATGGTGCTTGTACTTATACATATATGTGGAAGCCCGACACGGGACTTTAGATTGGCGTCGCAATACCGACGCCTATCTTAATCCCAACGTCGGGAATACAGACAGACGCCATCCCAAACGAGGTAAACCGGGGGCGTTTTAGCTGTTAGCCATGGGGGGGAGGGGGGAGTGTTAGATTTTGGCAGCATAGCAGGGTTAGGTATTGGGGGGAGGTTAGGATTAGGCACCCCTAGGGGGGGGTTACGGTTAGGTGAAGATGGTGTAAACTACCAGTGGTGAACTCTGAAAAGCTTTGCATTTTGGAGTTTAGTGCATAGGGGTCAGATCGTCGTCCCCATTGACAATAATAGGGGCTGCGATCTGAAGTGCTAATTAGCACTTTGCCAGAGATTTCCGTGACATCTCCTGCATTGTTCTTTAATTACATAGGGAAAATACATAAACTTATGCAGCAACTGCAATTTCTGCATAATTTTATGCAGAAATCAGCTTGATACATAAGCCCCTTAGGCACTGCAACACAGTTGCAGGGCTTCCCAGTAAAATACTTTTTAGACACTTAAATATGTGATATATGTATTGTTATATTGGGACAAAGGACTGTTTTTTAAATATCTTGTTTCTAAATACACTGGTCCTGTCGCCGGTGGGTTGTTTAAATTTGGTGCCTAGCGTCATTAGTTCATTTAAAAATGGCGCCAGAGCACTAGGGTTAAACCCATCGGTGATGCAGCCGATATCTTGGTCACCTGGGGTGGGTCTCCAGCCACAGTGCATTTGCTTAAACTTAATGAGTTGCAGGTCAGAATAGTTTAGTAAATGACGTTGATAGTCCTCTCATATCTGATTATGCTGCATAGTGGAAAAAGGAAGTTGGACAACTTATTATGGAAACGTCTGAATCATTTCCCCTCGTTTGAAGTCACTGCTCAGCTCTATTATCCTTCACTGGGACAGAATTAAAAAAAAAAGTTTCCCGCCTCCCTCAGCTCCTATGACACATGGCGCATTGTTCCGGCGCAGGCGATACACCGAAACTCCCCGAGAAACTCTGCGCTGAGAGATTACAGCCAGCCTGCAAACTGTGTATCTTCTGGTTAAGGAGAAGCATGGAAGGGATTTGCATAAATGAATGTAATTACGGAATTAGTATAAAGCAGCCAGGGTAGAACGCATGGCTCCACTAATAAAATAGGCTCCTTGTGGGATTTGTTAATCGGAAGAATTAAAACCATCTTTGTTAGGAAGCTAGTTGAACGTGTTGGGAGGAAGACAGTTGTAGTGATTGATAACCCGTTAGGAAGACAGAAACAGCGGAGAAGGTTCATCTTAGATACATTAAGGGGTCCATTAATCAAAGTGGTAATTTCAGAATATACAGTATGCGCACCTGCAGCTGCCATTCCTGTTACACTGAGTATTTTAGATATATAAGTAAAAAAGTGAACTTATAAGAAAATTAATTTTTCCAGGCTTAATTGGCATCTGTTGCTCAGATTAATAGCAAACCTGTAGAGTATATACTTCATGATAAACTATCCTTTTAGCAGGGGTGTAGTGGCTTCGCGAGGGCAGGAATTATTTTACACAGAAACTGAAAATGTCTGGTTAATGCAAACTTTGGTGCCAAGAGGGAAAGGGAGCGGGTACTACTTACCCGGGCTCGGGCCGGTTGGAGGGGCCCGGCGGGGGCCTGGGTCAGCAATCGCCCCCACCGTCTGTGTGGCAGCACACTGGGCTGTGAGCAAGGACTGTTGAGTCACCGGCCTCCCCTCGATGTGGGGCTTTCTCAGGTAATCGCGGAGGGGTCGGCAGGCTTGCCTGTCTTTCCGTGGGGCCGGGAGTGGCACACGATTTTCGGGAGGTTCCCAGCCGAATCGGGAGGGTAGTCAAGTATGGCTAATGTTTTGTATGATGTACAATGGTGTTCTTTCATTGTTTGGTACAAATGTCCCTGCACGTGTTACCAGTTCTCTTTTTAATTATTTTTTTTTTTTTACATTAATACAATTTGTTATAATATCACAATATAACATTACAGGTAATACAGGTAAAAGTGTTAGTGGGAAGACAAAAGTTGTCTGCACACCCTTACGGCAGGATGACGGACAGCCAGGTAAATACATTTTCAGGATTATGCCTTGATAAATGACTAAACACATTGTTGGTTTGCAATTTACACCAGCTTCAATTCTTACGGCCCATCTTCAGCATGCCGACCTGCCAGACAGCCACCACCAGTGCTTTCTCTAGGGAGTAGGGAGAAACAACAGGTCCCAAATTCCACCCACACCACAGACACCCCCCTGTGTTCAGCCATTTGATGAGTATCTGTAATGAAGAAAGCTAAGCATTATCATTTAGAATTCCAGGCAAATGTCTTCTTAAGTACTTTAAAAAAAAAAAGCATAATTAGGGCTTCATGTCTGGAATTGCTCTATAAAAAGGGTGGCGAAACAGCACAGTGAGGAAATTTAACATAAGAAAATTTCTGCATGTACTGTAAAAACGACAAACCCTTCATGAGAAATGCTTGTATAGAGCTACAGGTTTGCTATGCTATACTCCACAAATGATCATATTTTAGACATCATACATCAACCTGTGCTCCTTTCAACCACTAAATTAAACATCTGCATATTGGAATGGCAAACTGATTTGTTTTTTTGTAGGGTGACCCTGCCTGATTGGAAAGCTTTGCTTTTTGGATCCAGAGTCCACAATTGATTATTCTGCTGTGTGTTCACCATGCATGCCTACTTTCCCGGGAATCGCTGGAGGCTCCCGATTTTTTGGGTAACCCCCCGCAGCCCCGGAAGAGTAGCCATATCTCCCGCATTCCACCCACTTCCTAGTGAAGTGGGTAGGATGGGGAGATTTTACTTGCAATTTCTGGGTCCGTCAGAAAGGGGCGGCGCTAAATGGCGCAAATCGCGTCATTTAGCCCCACCCCCTCCTCATGGAATCGCAGGGGGTTTCTGTAAAGTGGACGGGACCTAATGCAGTCTATTTTCTGGAAGAGGAGAGCATCAGGTCCCCTCCTGCTGCTCCTGGAAAGCTGCCCAGGAATGTCAGCAAATATGGTGTACACTTGTTTTTCATCGAAGCACTTATACTTACCTATTTTATTTCCTTTAGATCCAAACACTGAGGATCCTCGGTCCCCAACCTTACAGCCACTTGGACATCCTGAGGAAACACAAGAAGATGAAATAGTCACATTAAACATGTTTCCAGTCACACCACAACGACCGCAAACACCAAGCCCACCCAGCCTTGACTTACTTAACCAGCAGTGGAGCTGCACGTCCAAGCCGCTCATCACCTTCCCCTAGTCAGCCACCTAAAAGGAGACGTTCACAATAATTTTGAAAGATATGTTTTACAGTTGCATTAGTGTGCTGAAAATTAACAAATATGTAGAAATTATATTTCTATGCGGAAAAAAAGTTTGATGTATTTGTATGGTGAAAAAAAACCCAGCTCTTTATATTTATAACAAGTCGACTTTCATAAAAAGCCTGTAACACCATTATATGCAGGTGTTGGCATAATACAACATGTTAACTAAATGTTCATTGTTTTATTACTTTTCTGTTAGACTATAAAACCTGTTATCATGTACTAATTTGTATTTTCTATATAACACACCTTAAAATAATGGCAAAATAATTATGAATAATTTTTATGTCAAAAATGTGTAAACACACTGAAATCTTATTGTAAGAGTGTATGTGCCAAATAGAGTCACATACTTCACCTCAAAGTGATGTTTTTAACGATGTAACTAATTAGCATGCCACTTATATGCTGCAGAAACAGAGGTACCCTAATAGTATGTTTACTAATAGCACCCTAATAGTAGGTTTTCAGAGATGTTTTAAATCAAATACATTGTATGCTGATATGTTTTTTTAAATTTTTAAGAGGCTAGTAATGTTTTATTTATCAAGGGATATTGACCTTACGTAATAATTGCTTTTAGATTATTATGATTACAAATGCAGGAAATAAACACTCTTTCAGGACAGGCAACAGGACACATTACAGGAGTTGCTACAAGCTTTGCATGTGTACTTACAAATTTCATGTAGCAAGACATCACCTGAGTTTTAAAACCTTGGAAACGTAGAGCCTGATTCAGAGCCGCTCGTAAGCGGCCGCTCGTTCGCTCCGAGCGATGTTTGCCCAACTGCGCATGCGTACGGATCGTTATACGCATGCGCGAACTAGGGGTGAGCGGGTTCGGTTTTACTCGGATTTACTCGGATCTTTAAACGGCATTTTATTGGCTATCGCCTATCATGTGTTTTGGATAGCCAATATAATAAATCCGAATTTGCGGTAAAGTGGCGATAAGAACCGAGTAAATCCGAGTAAAACCGAACCCGCTCACCCCTAGCGCCGCGAACCAGTCAGTGCAGCCGAAATTCGTTTGTTCGCTAAACAGCGAATGCCTGCTATTTTGAGTGACAGGAGGAGGCCTATGTGGGTGGTAACAGGGGAAGGTGCTTGAAAACGGGGAGTGGAGATCCGAACGCAGGCGTGCTTATAGGTCAAAACGGGCGTTTTATGGGTGTGCATAATTAATACAGCAGTGTTATTGACCACGTCACTGGGTTATTTTATAGCCAGAAGTGCTCGCAAGATTGTGGTAGCAAAAACCAACCACAAGAATAGCGAGCAGTTCATACGCTGGTCGATGTACTCGATTAATCTAATAAATAGCGGACATGACGTAGGATGCGAGCGGCCAGGGGGCGTATTTTTTTAAAAACTACCGCAAGTTTTGTTAGCTCGTTCAGACCTAGAGGCGTGAACAGACCGCAAAGAGCGAACGGTTCATTTGAATAGCCACCCCTATTTTCTGGACGAGCGAGTGCTAATTGCGTCCGGCTCTGAATCAGGCCCATAGTTCACCACAGGTGAGGTAATACATTCACTTAGAGGGAAAGCAAGACACACATACATCATTTAACATTTGCTTCAATGGGTAAATTGTGGTAGATGCTCATTAATTTATTATATTTTATAAAAATATTTTCATTGAAGGTAAAAATAACAATTTTGTGTAATATACTTACACTAAAATAGTTGGAAATTACCGAAGCCCTAACCCTGCCTCTCACTTGCCGTGGTCACAGAGTCATCAGATGAAACCAGTAGCCCTGTCTGCTGACTGTGCATTGCATAATGTGGCAGAGGAGGTTGTTTAAGGCACAGATTATGCAACACACATCAGCAGAGTACAATGTCTCAGCTTTTATCATTGGAATACAACATTTATCAAGAGTGCCAAAACTAGATTTTAATAGGCCAAATGTACATTCTATCACAGATCTAGTGTATTGATGTTCTTCATTATGCTTGCACTCAGCAGGACTATCAGGAAATAAAAATGGAGTCAGAAGCCAGGAGAAACATCCATACCCTGAATCCCTGATGAACCAAATAAATAAATAACTGTATTTGTAGGTTAACATGCCAACATTTATAGGTGTCAAAGATAGGGGGAGTGTCTCCACACAAGCTATTCAGTTGACATATATATAGCCAAAATTCTTAAGTTGAATGACAACAGATTATAAATATATCAGAAAAATATTTTTGAAAATAAATAGAACAAATGCCATCAACATATAAAGTTGGCGGTGCTCCCCTAGAGTTAGAAAACAATACAAAGAAGGGAAAAAAAGATAACTCTTTTGTTGGGGGTGCAAACTTATTTAAATCTGGTAAAAATAATGTTTTATTTAATGTAATGTATAACACAATATAAACAACAAACCTAGACACCACATATAAATCAACAGATCACAAAACAAGTGTTGTAAGTATCACACACAAGTGTGAATTATCTGGAAGATCCTCACACATTATGTTAATTGGATCAATTCACTCAGATATCTGATATCCATTACAGCAGCCCTGACCTGTCTCAGAAATGACAACTCTCATCGCACGCAGTGAGTACTCAGGCTGCGTATGCTGTTGCAGTGGCTAATTTCTGCATATTCAAGTAACGGTGTTCAAACGGACTGGCACACCTGTGTTTCTCCAACCACTCCCATGTCACCACCCCCAAACCCTGACGTCCCGTCACTCACTCTGTGATGCCTTTCTGCGTGCGTGATCGCTGAGCAATCACAACGCTAACCAATGCACGCACACTGTGATGTATACACATCCGCAGTACGCAAACGCTGTTGCAGTTGCAATCCGTAATGGATCAGGCCCTCCACGCGACTTGACCATTAGTAAATTCCCAATTCGCAAAATCGCACCTTTATCACGGAAAAATGTGAAACCGACCAAACATGAGCCTTAGTAAATCTCCCCCTAATACTGTAAATTTGACTTTTTTTCATGGTACTACACCACTTATATATTTATTACAGAGGAGTTTCCACAAGTATCTGAGATCTGGGCATCAGTCAGTGAGGTTGAGAAAAAAGATTAATTGGAGATAAGGTCACATTTTTATTGAACTAAAAAGTACACATAAAATTGGTGTTTATGTTAGTGATGAAACGTTTAAACATACAGTTGTACGCTGTGAGCGCACTCCCCTCAGTTTATCTCAGGCTAATACAGATCGGAGGAGATGCTGCAATTATCCCCAACATCATTGTTTCCAAGCGCTGGAATCAGGAAAATATTTGTACTTACCTGCAAGTCTTGAAATCTTCCCCTTAAGCTGACCATGAAGGGGGGGCAGGCACTTTTCCTCATTCTCTAAGAAACGTGTTGTCTCACCCCTGATCACAGCCATTCCACATGGAAGCAGGCGGGATAAGAGAGAGTGATCTGGGTAAGTGTGTGTAGATATGTACCCTGTTAGGACCCTGCAGGATGAGACTTTCTCTGGGGCGATGCATGCTGGGAGGGAGTTTCCTGTTTGTCAGTTAGTTAGGCCCTCATTCAGACCGCTCGCTATTTGCGGTCGTTCGTTCTAAAACAAGGGGTGGCTATTCAAATGAACCGTTCGCTAATTGCAGTCTGTTCACGCCTCTAAGTCTGAACGAGCGAGCAAAACTTGCGGTTGTAATTTTGAAAAATACGCCCCCTTGCCGCTCGCACCATACGTCATGTCCGCTATTTATTAGATTAATCGAGTACATCGAACAGCGTATGAACTGCTCGCTATTCTTGTGGCTGGTTTTTTCAACCGCTATTTTGCGAGCAGTTCTGCCTATAAATCAACCAAGAGACGTGGTCAATGACGCTGCTGTATTAATTATGCACACCCATAAAATGCCCGTTTTGACCTTTAAGCACGCCTGCGTTCGAATTCCACACCCCCGTTTTCAAGCACCTTCCCCTGTTACCACCCACATACGCCTCCTTCTGTCACTCAAAATAGCAGGCATTCGCTATATAGCGAACAAACGATTTTCGGCCGCACTGACTGGTTCGCGCATGCGTATTAAAATCCGTACGCATGCGCAGATGTGCGAACATTGGTCAGAACGAACGAGCGGCCGCTTACGAGCGGCTCTGAATCAGGGCCTTAGTTAGTTAGTTACTTAGTTAGTTCTGTTCCTGATGTGAAACTAAGTAAAGGTGCTCTTCTGTACTCCAGAGTCCATGGGATCTATGTACTAAGCAGTGTTAGGAGGCAGAGGGAAAAGAGATAAGGCACCAGCCAATCAGCTCCTAACTGTCATCTCACAGGCTGTGTTTGAAAAATGACAGTTAGGAGCTGATTGGCTGGCACCTTATCACTTTTCACTCTGTCTCCTAACACTGCTTAGTAAATAGACCCCCATGAGTCTTGCCTGATTTGCAGCACATGTACATGGTGACAGAAGCGGGATACCATGACTCATGGACTCGACCCCGCATCGACCCCCTTGTGTTTGATGGAAATATCGCTGACGGATTGGTGCAGTTCAGGAGAGAATGGGCTGTGTACCGCATTGCTGGACTGTCTGAAAGATCAAAAAAGGTACAAGTATACGCATTGCTTAATCTGGCAGGTGCAGAGGCAGTCACTAAAGCAGACACATTCACATATGCAGGGGGGATGGCAAGGAAGACCCAGATGTATTACTTGCAACGTTTGATGACATTTGTATGCCTGTTAAAAATGTCATAATGGACAGACACACATTCAACTCCACGAACCAGAACACTGGGGAGAATATACAATCATACGTGTGCACTCTGAGACTGTTGGCAAATAGATGTAATTTTGGAGCCATAACCGATGAGCTGATCAGAGACTGCATTGTATGTGGCACCCGCAGTGACGCAGGGAATCGGTATGATTTACCGTCGGACGCAAGTCCGGCGGTTGGAATCCCGACAGCGGCTGCCCGATATGGGTGAAAATCCCGATCGTCCCTAAGGTAAGTATAGACTAACCTAATTCCCTCCCCTATCCCTAACCCTCCCTTAGGGGTGCCTAACCCTAACCTCCCCCCAGTGCCTAACCCTAATCCCCCCTCTAAGTGCATAAACCTTACCCCCCCCTTCCCTGCCGTCTAAACCTAAGTCCCCCGGGGGGGTGCCTAACCCTAACCTCCCCCTGGGGGTGCCAAACCCATTCTCCCCCTAGTATAACCCTCACCTCCCCCCCCCCCTTCCCCCACGGCTGTCTGCGCCCGGTGCCCGGCATCCCTTCGATCGGTAAGCCGGGCACCGGTTCCACGTGTCGGTAAAATGACGTTTAGATTTAGAGGCCTGTCATTTAACCCTCACCGGGATAAAGCAGTCGGGAAGCCGGCTGTCGGGATTAGGTCGGCCGGCTTCCCGACTGCATACCGTGACGCAGTACGTGCACACTTACTACGAGAAAAGGATCTGCCCTTAGACTCCACCATTCGCATCTGCATGCCGCACGAGCAATCAGAACAGGGCACAAAGGCATTACGGAGGTCATTAGTATTCTTAGTGCTTATAGTGTGCACCTGCTCCTCCAACCTTCTTTTTTCTGTAGAACTACAGGTCTCAGCATTGTAGCACCTATTATCATGTTTAATATTAGGATGGGCAGCCCAGCCCCTCCCTTTTCCTGTGTGTGTGTATTTAAGGTACATTTGAAGGTGAGACCCCTTCTCTTGGGCTAGCACTCCTCCTACCTGCCCCAGGTGATTTTAATTGGTATGGGTCCTTGCACTGCAGTAGACACATCTAATGGGCCCTATGATAGGTAAGTCCTAGATAAATTAATTAGTGTCAGTATTATGCTGGGCATACACAGCCAGATAAAATGTCTGTCAGACCGACAGACATTTTATCTGACCGGCTGCCAGCTGCAGATGTCACCGGCATACACTGTGAGAGAAATCTCAGTGTATAGCCTGACATCCGTGCTCCGCCCCCGAGGGAGGAGACATTTCCCTGTTCCTTCCGTAGGAAGGAACACAGGAAATGTCTGTCTGTCGGCCGCGCTGGGCATACACTGCCCGATGCGGGCGACAGTTATCGGGTAAATATCGCATCGGACGGGCATGCTGGGCAATCCTGCATGCCCGACCGAGCAATATTTAACCCTCGGTGGCCCGCACACACGCTACAATTATCGGGGCGATCCGCCGATATCAGGCGGATCGCCCCGATAATTGTAGCGTGTATGGCCAGCATTAGAGAAGATAGGGACCCACCTATATAAGGTTCACCACGACGTGGCAGGTGGGCAAACATGTACTAAGAAACCTTACATTTAAAACCATGCTAATTATTGCAGTTTAATATAGATTTTTTGATCATTAGTATTCTTAGTGCTTATCAGTGGTGTATCCATAATGGGTGCAGTGTGTGCGGGGCACATGGGCCCCCGGGTCCAGGGGGGCCCCGCACTGCACCCATATTATTTTAAACTTACCTGTCCATGGTCCCACGTCGGGTGTCTGCGCTGCTTAAAACACCGGAAAATGGCCGCCACGGCCATTTTGCCAGTGTTCTGTGCATGTGCAGTAGACTCCGGGCATACTCTAGTGCCCCAGAGTGCACTAAGGCTCCGGTGGCTGGCTAGCCATGTCAGTCGGCTGCCGGTCACTGGGGAGAGAGGAGGGGGCTTAAGATGCCCCTGGTGCTTATAGTGTGCACCTGCTCCTCCCCCTTCTGCTGTAGCGTTACGGAGGTAGGCTGAAATATGCAGTGTACAGCGCAAACAAACCCAAATACAGGCCATGTTACAACTGTGGAGGACGCCAATAATTTGCACAGGAGACGTGACCTGCTTTTAACAAATGCTGCAAAAAGCTTAACCACTTTGCAAAGTGTTGCAAAACCAGCAGAGCCATAACTAGACTTTTTGGTGCCCTGTGCCAGAAAGAGCATTAGCGCCCCCTCGTTTTTCAAAGGGACATAATGCACCCAAAAAAAGGGCCATGGCCTCATGGGGAAGGGCTAGACTTGCACACATCTATACTTTACACTGCACTGTCACTCTTTTTCCATTTTCGTGTGATGCCCTGGGGGGATCCTGGGCTGGACGTTTTTTGGGGTGCTCTGTGCCTCGGACGTGAACCCATTAATGTTAGGGACTGCTAGTGACAGAGAAGCCATGGCGAGGCCTTGCAGCTTCCCATGTATTTGCAAATGGATGCAACTAATATCTCTGAAATTCTGTTACTATATAGTGTTCATATATTGTTGCAGGTACAATTCAGTGTGCTGAGGAACAATAGGAGGTTAAACACCCCCCCCCCCCTTTTCTACTTGGTATGACCCCTCTCTATCATGCACCTGAAAATAGTACTACCAGATTGATTGAGCAGCTGCCATTTTTTTGTTTGAGATTAAAATTGATACCAGTGCCAAATGCAATGTAATGTCCGTGAGACCAGAACCCTGCTGCCCAAAACCAGCCCGCAGGCAACAATAGACCATACTTGCCGATATTCAGCTCCCTCCTTCCGGGAGGGAGCTGAATGCAAGCATAGAGGGGGAGGCGTGGCCGGCTATGATGACATTTTGGGGGCGGGGCCAGGGGCGTGAGCGCACGAACGCGTCATCGTGGCCCCACCCCCTCTTCACAATGCCAAAAATAAAGGCATTGTGAAGCGGGGGGCGGAGCCACGATGACGTGATTCAGTGCGAATCGCGTCATCGGGCATCCCCGCTGCGGGTGTTTCAAGTACTTGTGCGGGGGTCAGGCGGCAGCCGGGAGGCTTGCCTGCCTTTCCGGGGGGTCGGGAGCGGCACCCGATATTCGGGAGGCTCCCGACCAAACCGGGAGGGTAGGCAAGCCTGCAATAGACCACACAGACACTGTAAACAGTGGCATGTGGGGGTCAAATTATCAAGACCATGGGCACCGCCACCATCAAATACACAGGTGCGCGGTATCTGTTCCGCATAGTAGATAGTGATGTTAGACCATTGCTCAGACTGCTTAACAGCATGCGCCTTGGATTGATACCTTTGGGGCCTGAAGTACACATGATACAACAAGACAACCCAGAGTTCCGGGACTTTAAGGATTTATTCAGTTGTGACATCATTGGCCTTTTAGCGATAACATAATACTATGCTTATAAGATGTAACCATCAGTACTCAACTATGATTATCAGAAGTCCCTGCTTCCAAGGCACAGTCCCCAATGTGGGGAGTCTGTCCCCAATAAGTCCTAGATCTAATTAGAACACTGATCACTGGTAATTATTGTGCTTTATAATGAAAGTAGCATTTGTTATACATTATAATTTGCTTGTGTTGTGCTGCATGTATGGCCAATCGTACAAAGCTCTTAGGGCCTCATTCAGAGTCGGTCGAAGCGGCCGCACAATCGTACGGGAAAAGGGGCCGGATATGCAAATGATTCCCTCGCAAGTTGCGTCCCTAAGTTCGGATCGGTAGCTGGCCGACCAAGGGGAGGAAGCGGCCGGAATTCAAAAAATACGCCCCCTTCTCGTACGTATTGCACGTCATCTCCGGGCATATAAGGATTAATCGAGACCATCGGGAACCATCGGAACTGGTCGTAGGGCTTAAGGCTGACCATACCCTCTCTTAAGCTCTACAATCATGTCAGTGTAAAATCCTCCCATGTCACATGTGCCATGACGCTACTTTGTTAATTATGCACTCCCATAAAACGCCGTTCGCATAATGAGGCACGCCTGCGTTCGGATCTCCACTCCCCCGTTCACAAGCACCTTCCCCTGTTACCACCCACAAACGCCTCCATCTGTCACTCAAACTACCGACCTGGCTGTGTTCAAGGAGAGAGAAATTTCTGAACGTAGCGGCTAGTTTGCGCACGCGCATTGCGAACTTTACGCATGGGCAGTATAGCGAACATCGGTGGCGTACGACCGTGCGGCCGCTTCGACCGACTCTGAATGAGGTCCTTAGTGTAATGGTATGCTAAACTCAGAGACAGGAAATGTTCCTATTCAGAGTACTATCACTTCTTTCTGAGGACAGTATGTTGGTCATTGATCAGTGTAACATCTTGGTCTCTGTAGGTAGCAGTATATACATTATTGCGAAATGCGCTGCTCAGGGGACAAGTGGTTACTATAAAACTAACACTTTCCTTACAATTTTTTTTTTTTTAAATTGTTCTTTCAGGTCTCTCTGCGAAACGAAGATGAATCTGCACCATCTATTGTGCTTTAATGTCTTCTCGCTTTCCGTCCATAGCCGACTCTTATTGTGTTATATAGAGATAAGCAAAGGTTTATTGACTGGACTCCAATTACGGGTGTGAAATAGCTTTTCGACCCCACGGTTAAGAGCTTAATTAAAAATGGACTTACTCATAATTACTGTACTGGAGTGTACCAATTAAGGATGTTATTGCAAAAAATATAATGAGAAGTACATGGGGGCTGTGTGCAAAATAATAATATTAAAACGTGATTAATAATGAGCATATTAGTTGGTAGCAATCAATAGGTTAGTAGATAGGAGTTGGTTGTACACCTTGTTTTTTAGTAGAGATGAGCTGAAAACCAAGAGATCACTGTGGCATTCAGGGTTGCATAGAGTTCCGACCTGAGCGCACGTATTTAGGACTGTCCCTCCCTTGTGATGTCAGGTGCTGTGAAAGGAATAGATAAGTAATACAGCCGGCCGCATGGCCGCCAGTTCGAATCCCGGCAGCGTCAGGCCGACAGAGGAAGAGATCACGGCAGCGGGAGCCCGACAGCGCTGGAAATCCTGATCGTCCCCAGGTAAGTATCAACTAACCTAACCTTCCCCCCTAAACCTAACCCTCCCTTAGGGGTACCTAGCCCTAACCTCCCCCCAAGTGCCTAACCCTAATCCCCCCTCTAAGTGCCTAAACATAACCCCCCCTTCCCCGCTGCCTAGACCTAAGTCCCCCGGGGGGGTGCCTAACCCTACCCTCCCCCCGGGGGTGCCTAACCCTCCCTCCCCCTAGCCTAACCCTAACCTCCCGGGGGGTTGCCTAACCTTAAGTCCTCCCCGGGAGCCTCAAACCTAACCCTCCCCCCCACGTGGCTGTCCGCTCGCGGCACCCTGCATCCCTTCGATCAGGATGCCAGGTGCCTGTCTCCCGGCGTCGGTAAAATGAGCCGCGTCTACATCTAGACGCCGGTCATTTCACCCTCGCCGGGATATGACAGTCGGGGAGCCGGCTGTCGGTATAATGTCAGCTGACTTCCCGATTGCATCCCTTGTGAAATGGTCAGAATTGACGGGAAATTAATGTTATTGATGTTAATACTATAGGAACAAAAAACAGGTCCAAGTTACATAATTTTAGCTGTTTTTAAAAAATTTTAAAGAAGTCCAAATTCAAAACCAAGACCAAAACACCAGGGTCTGCACACATCTCTACTTTTTAGTGCTTTTCGCCCCCACGGTATCATTACAGCAAGAAATAATTCCCTACTCTGTTACCAATATCCAGCCATCAGCCGCCAGCATCATTCAGGGCATGCTGGCTGTTATAGTTCCACAACAGATGTCTAAGCCTGTTTTAAAGTTTTGCAATTTAATGATTCAATATTTCTATTTAATTCTTTTAATTGTTATTCTATACATTTTTTATATTTTTTTTTATTATTTTGTGATTATTGTTTGAATTTAGTTTTAATTAAAAAATTCAAGGTTGCTGAACACTTAACCATATGACACGCTCATACTGGGAAACATTCATTGTGTCTCTTTTCATAAAACATCACAACGGTTATTGGATTTATCAGGATGAGATCGCCAAGACAAAGGCGTTCATACGAATATGCATATATTGTTTTTTGAATGTTCCCAATTGTATACATTTTACTGGCAACAAAAAGATTCTGTCCAAGTGTCTGACACCTCTTCGAAGTCTAGATCCGCGCCATTATTTTCACAATGGAGTTCATCTCGCTGGAAGGTGCTAAATGAGTCCCTATATATGAAGAGACTCCAGACGGATGTATCCAGTATCGCAAATAGATTACATTGCCGTACATCCTGCCCCTTTCATCTGCATACTGGAATTTTTTTATGGCCAGTACGCACGTCTACTTATCGCCAGTATGCTAGTATACTTATCGCTGGTATGCTGGTATACTTAATTGCGGGACCGCTGTTCTGATATAATGAAGATGAGTAAGACTTCTGGGTTTATGGGCCTCATTCAGAGGCAGTCGGAGGATGCAAGTGGTCGCTCAGAAACTGGGCGGCCACTTGCATCCTGACCGTCCGCCTCTGTTGCGGTCGTTAGGCTGTGGGTTAACACCCACAGCTCTAATGACCGCTCGGGTGATGGTCGCAATGGTCAGAGACCATCGCGACCATCGGGGCTTACGACGAGACCCTAGGGTAGGGTCTCACTTGTCGTAAGCCCCGGAGAGCTTCTGGCTCTGTCTGAACGCCTCCGTTTGGGCTGCCACTCCCTCGGCCCGCCTTCCAAACGGGGCGAGCTGTCAATCAACATCGACAGCTTGCCCCCTTTGGAAAGAGACCCGCTACGACCAGCGCTGTCGGTCGTAGCGGGTCTCACGCATGCGCACGAGGGAGCCGGCTCCCTTGTGCGCATGTGCACTGGCAAAACATCAAGGCAGCCGTGCGGTCGTAGACCGTTCGGCCGCCTCTGAATAAGCTCCTATGACCTAGGAGTCCAAAAGCACATAGGTGGCCAACTGGTGATTTTTTTTTTTGTGAACAGTAGCCCCTAGACTTCTATAGCCAACGCCATCTTTAGTGGCATTGACTATCGGGCACAAGCGT
The DNA here is from genome assembly GCA_031769625.1 of Taudactylus pleione. Taxonomy (NCBI): domain Eukaryota; kingdom Metazoa; phylum Chordata; class Amphibia; order Anura; family Myobatrachidae; genus Taudactylus; species Taudactylus pleione. The sequence goes on along the minus strand of JAUIMM010000962.1, from coordinate 20,858 downwards.
CGGAAAGTTACGATTTACGGAGCTTGCTGCATGCAGTAATTCTATGTTGACTTCTGTGTCGTGGGGAAACGACGCTGAGACTTGCGAAAGGGGAAAGGAAGGTCAGCTTTATTTCTTTAAATTTATTTAAATTTAAGCTAATAAACCATTGTAGCCATATTGACATATGGCTATAATAATAGAATAGGCAAATTTTTAGGGTATGCGGTATCACAAATATATTGAGAGTGCTGTCTGGCACCTCAATGTATTTATACCTTAGAATATATGGTTACTATAATAAATGTTGAAAATATTTATATATGTATGTACTGTATACATACAGTATGTTCATAGACTGTGAGGGAGTGGGCAGAGGCCATAGCAGAGGCAGATCATTTAGGTATATATGTGTTGAGGGTATACTCAGGGGTTTTTAGTACTAAGAAGATACCAGAGTCAGTACGAGCCCTGAATAGCAGGAGCTCGCACTGTGAGCGGGAGACAGGGTAGGTCGCGCGGTGGTAGGCTAGTACAGGAGCTCGTGCAGTGAGCGGGAGACAGGGTAGGTCGCGCGGCGGTTAGGCTAGTATATAAGGGCTGCGCTAGCGTTAGTTGGGAGTCTGCTGGTGCCCCCTCCAGAGCGCACATCGCTACTCACCTTAGTAGTGCCAGAGTAGCAGATGTGGCGCCAGTGTGGGGCAGCTACTAGGAAGTAGCGGAGTGTACTGGGTGCCGCTGGTAAGCTGGGCAGGAGCCGCTCATTGGTACGGCTGGAAAGAAGGAGGCCGTCTCCAAGGTGATCCGGGAGCTGAGGGGAAGCCCAGACGGCTATAGGCCCTAACCCTGATTCAGACCTGCTCGCTGCCAGAGGCAGCTCGCAAGTTTGAAGGACATTTTTTTTTTTCAGTCCGGCGTCCTGGCCACTCGCTAAGCTGTTGGTCACTACCCATAGCTTTGGAGCTTTGGCGAGCGGCCAGGTGATGGTCGCAATGGTCGCGACCATCGGGGCTTGCGACGAGACCCTTGTGGTAGGGTCTCGTGGCCGCAAGCACCAGAGAGCTTCTGGCTCTAATAGAGCCGTAAGCTCTCCCACTGACTTGTGATGTTAGTGGGGTCGCCCACAAACGGCAGGCGTTCGCTTGGGAGGCGTTCGCCTCTGTTTGTGAAGCCACCCCCTTGCCACGCCTACCAAACGGGGTGAGCTGTCAATCGCCATCGACAGCTCGCCCCCTTTGGTGCGAGACCCTGAGCGACGGAGCACCCGTTGCTAGCCAGGTCTCGCGCATGCACACGATGGAGCCGGCTCTGTTGTGCGCATGCCCAGTGGGAAAACATCGACCCGGTTGCGAGCGCTCAGCGCTTGTGACCAGGTCTGAATCAGGCACTAAGTGAGCAGACTGACTGGAAAAATCTAAAGCATAAAAGGAGACTGATCCTATATCAGTGCATTACTATATCTCCTTATAACCTAAGGGCAGCTGTCATGTTAAGCAAAAAGCCTGTTTCTAGGAGATTGGTCAGCAGCCAATAGGAGCTTGAGAATCAGGAGGAGGAGCTAATTCAGAGCGTCAGTGATAGCAGCTACATACACTGTAATATTAAGAGCAGCGTTGAGGCACAGCCGAGTCAAGTAAGCAGCAGGAACAGGTGCTGACACAAGCTGCAGCATTTAAGTGACAGAGGGCCTCATTCAGACCCGTTCGCAAGCGGGTCGATGTTGAGGCCCTGCACACGGGCAGCGTCCGCACTGTGTGTGCGCAAGCCCCGGAGCAAGAAAGAAATTCTCTCGCTCCGGGGCTCACTACAAAAGGGGCAGCTGTCAATGGTGATCGACAGCTCGCACCGTTTTGTAGGCGGGGTGGGGGGGGTGGCTGGCCAAACGGAAGCGTTCCCGAATGAACGCCTGCCATTTGGGGGCGGCCCCACTGACATCACGAGTGAGCTTCCGGCTCTATTAGGGACTTGCAACAGACGAGACCTTACCACAAGGGTCTCGTCGCAAGCCCCGATGGTCGCGATGGTCTTGACCATTGTGACCATCAACCTGGCCGGTCGCTAAAGCTGTGGGTGGTCACCCACAGCTTAGCGAGTGGCCAGGAGGCCAGCTCTTTACAGGGAAGCTCGCATTTTGCGAGCGGCTCTGAATGAGGTCCAGAGTGCAGCTCATTCCTGGCACTCATACATATCTGGGCAGCCCATGCACAGAGACTATATAAGGATTATACACAAAGCATCTTCCCTATGAATAGGTCTATTCAACACAAGTCTTCATAGTGAATTAAGGGCCTGATTCAGACCCAGTAGCGCTCGCAACTGGGTCGATGGTGGGCCAGTGCGCATGCATATGACGGAGCCATGCACATGTGCAAGACCCGGATAGCGACGGGCACTCCGTCGCTCCGGGTCTCGCAACAAAGGGGGCGAGCTGTTGATGTTGAGTGACAGCTCGCCCCCTTTGGTGGGCGGGCCGGGGGAGTGGCTGCCCAAACGGAGGCGTTCCCATGTGAACGCCTCCGTTTGGGGGCGGCCCCACTGACATCACGAGTTACTGTTAGAGCCGAAATCTCTCTGGGGCTTGCGGCAACAAGACCCTACCACAAGGGTCTCGTTGCAAGCCCGGAAGACCATCGCGACCATCTTCCTGGTCGCTCGCTATAGCTGTGGGTGGTCACCCACAGCTATGCGAGCAGCCAGGAGGCCGTTCAAAAAAAATAATAGCCCGGCCCTGATTCAGAGCGAGCGCTCTGTTAGAGCGACTGGCTCTGAATCAGGGCCTAAGTACTTGGGGAAATTAACCTGCCTAGCCATCTATAAAGGATATATGTAAAAGTATATCTTCATAAGCCAAGTGGAGTGGCAAAAGTCAAAATAGACTCCCAGCTAGAGGAATTATAGGTTTATAAGATGGTATTTACTTACAGGCTTCATATAAAGCAACTGCATAGAGTGGCATATAGGGAGTTCAAGAACAATGTTGCAATATATATAAGTATCAAGTATGGTTCCCAAAGGATAACCGCAGCTGATTGAAGACATACAGTGTGACTAGTGGAAATTTGGAAGGGGAATATTATTTGATATATGGTAACAGAGATATAATACTCCACAAACTTCTTACGTAAATGGAAGTTATAGCACAGCACATAGCCTTGGGTACTGGCTTCTGCCCACTCCACAGGAAATTGTCTATTGAAGTGTTAAGGCATATTATGCAGCACAAGCTCAACATAGTATCTTGCAGGAACTGGACTGAGATTACACTCATAATACCTGCATATTTACGTGGAGTATATCCGTGACTTTAAACGTTTATTGGAGTGACTCCATAAACAAGTTATAGAAGAAGATTATTAAAATAACTTGAAAATGACAATATTGGGCACTCAAGAACTGATACTCTAGATAGATACTGTGAGAGTCATTTAATGTACAAACAAAACTGTGGTATTATATGTGTATTTATATATGATAATGTATGATTAACCAAATAATGTATATATGTTTCATTACACTCTATGGGGCATATTCAATTGTGTGCGAGAATAGCATAAAACCCGCGCCTCCGAGGCTTTTCCTGCAGGTGCGGGTTTTTTGCTATTCTATTAGGAGTGTGGTTTTTTAAAAAACATGCACCAGGAAGTTTTGTTTCATGCACCTCCTGAGCAAGCGTGATTTTTCCTAAAATCGATGATTTTAGGAAAAATCACCGGGACTTGCTCTGACATCCCCGCGGTACCCCCCCTGAGGACTAATTAAGTAATTGGAAGTATTCAGTTGGCTTAGTTAGTCCTTAATTACTCACCTTCCGAAGCGCTGTCTTCTCCAGTAAGAAGAGAGAGGGGAAGCCACTGGGAGCTGCGGAAACCCCCTGCCAGGTAGGTGGTTTTTGTTTTGTTTTTTCATTTTACGTGGTACGGGGTTTTCAGAGCTGAAAATCCCGCGACCACTATTTTTTTAATTGAATACCGGTCGAACACCCCTAGAGCCGGCCCTGATTACTGGTGTTCAACCTCATAATTGGATTATTAAAATACTCTACTGACTAATCACAGATTGCTAATTTTTTTTTGTTTTAAATTGTCAGATAACAGAAATAGCGTCCTACAGGCAAACGTTATATTTGTGGCTATTATTATTATTATAGTATTTTTACTACAACGGTGAGGCACTTACCCAGTGGGTTAGGCACCAGGAGGGTTAGGGTTAGACACTAGAAGGGACGGTTAGGGTTGGGCACCAGGAGGGAGGGTTAGACTCTAGAAGGGATGGTTAGGGTTGGGCACCAGGAGGGAGGGTTAGGCACTAGAGGGGACGGTTAGAGATGGGCACCAGGAGGGAGGGTTAGACTCTAGAAGGGACGGTTAGGGTTGGGCACCAGGAGGGAGGGTTAGACACTAGAAGGGATGGTTAGGGTTGGGCACCAGGAGGGAGGGTTAGGCACTAGAGGGGACGGTTAGGGTTGGGCACCAGGAGGGAGGGTTAGACTCTAGAAGGGACGGTTAGGGTCAGGCACCAGGAGGGAGGGTTAGACACTAGAAGGGACGGTTAGGGTCAGGCACCAGGAGGGAGGGTTAGACACTAGAAGGGATGGTTAGGGTCAGGCACCAGGAGGGAAGGTTATGGTTAGGCACCAGGAGGGAAGGTTATGGTTTGGCACCAGGAGGGAAGGTTAGGGTTAGCACCAAGGGGAGGGTTAGGGTCAGGCACCAGGAGGGAAGGTTATGGTTAGGCACCAGGAGGGAAGGTTATGGTTAGGCACCAGGAGGGAAGGTTAGGGTTAGACACCAAGGGGAGGGTTAGGGTCAGGCACCAGGAGGGAAGGTTATGGTTAGGCACCAGGAGGGAAGGTTATGGTTAGGCACCAGGAGGGAAGGTTAGGGTTAGACACCAAGGGGAGGGTTAGGGTCAGGCACCAGGAGGGAAGGTTATGGTTAGGCACCAGGAGGGAAGGTTAGGGTTAGACACTAGAAGGGACAGTTAGGGTCAGGCACCAGGAGGGAAGGTTAGGGTTAGGCACCAGGAGGGAAGGTTATGGTTAGGCACCAGGAGGGAAGGTTAGGGTTAGACACCAAGGGGAGGGTTAGGGTGAAGATTAGAGTTAGAAAAAAAAACAATAAACATGTGTTGACCATTTGTGGGTCGACATTTTGACCCTGTCTGCCATTTCTACCTGTCGACCTTCTTACATGTCGACTTTAATGTGTTTTGACCTTTTGTCCCTGTCAACCTATTTACTGTCTAACATCTGGTGTCTGTCTAGACATTGTCTACCTTTTTACTGTAGATCTTTCAATCCACATCTGATTTTCCCATGTGGGTTTTATGGCTGATTAATATAAAATATAAAAAAATTCATATAATTGATAGAAAAAATGTGTACAGAATATTGGTGTATCACTGACCTGTGCGTAATTTGGAGGCTACTGCAACTTTGGTTGACAAGTCTATGGGGCATACATTATCGGGACTGCGGCGTGTTAGAAGTTATTGTTAAGGTGATCACTTTACTTACTGGTTCGGGGGCCGGCCGTCCTGCTGTACATGCACGGCGGTCATCAGGCAACGCATGTGCAAGTGACCATTGCTAGGGAGGAATCTGACTAACCCCTGAAATGTTTGTGGATTTGGAGACAGGGGCCAAGCTCCGGAATGTGGGTTCTTGGTACCTTCGACCTTTTTGCAGTCCCCATGGAAACCTATGGGGAAGGGGGGGTTGCTTTTGCAGATGAAAAGCAGGTATATGCTGTGGCCGTTGTACATACAATCAGGGGATCCTTAGTATTTGCGGGTAGCCCCCGAAAGCCTATGAAATCCCTCAAATATTTTTCTTTTAGAAATATGCCCCTATTTGGCTATTTAGACATCTTAGACATGGCGGCTTTCTCTGGTCACACATCAGCTTTCAGTGTGAATGTCAACTATTAGTTTGAAATAGGGCACATCCTAAGTAAGTCTGCTAAGCGCAGACCAGCTTTCCTTCATAGGGGAACACTATTTCTAGGTGCTTTCTGTCCTTGATGAGACTGAATGCACCTCAGATACAGGGGAGCCGAGACTGGCAGGTACTGATTAGGGGCGGGATGCACTAATACTTACCGCCTAACACCGACGGACATCGCAATTGTACAGATCGCATATGCACTAACATATGCGATCTGTACAGCAAAGGACAGCTCTTCTGATAAGAGTTGTCCTTTGCGATCTCTCCTGCACAGTAGACTTCCGGGTTTATGACCCGGGAGTCCATCTGCGCATGTGCAGACTGACGCGGCGGCCGCAGGGCATGCTGTGAGGGATCCAATTGGATCACTCATAGCAGTGCAATGCGGCAGTAGCCCATAGGCTTCTATAGGGTAACGCCAACAAAAGCTGGCGTTACCCTCCACATCGCAGCCCGGCGGCCAGGAGATTGCTGCGTACGGAAAATGCGGTAAACAGGGGTTTTACCGCATTTTCCATTTGGTGCGTCCCGTCCCTATTTGAGGTTTGTCGGCAGAACCTATGGTGTTCATAGATGTCAGCCATAGGCAAACGCAGGGGGGGTTTCCATCTGCCTGGAAACCCCCCTCCCCAGCCCACACCATGACCACAATAGAAATAGCAATATAATGGAATTTTACTAGTGCTGCACGTTCTTCTCAGTATCATAAATGAAATAATTAGCCCCACCTGTGGATCTTTTAACATGTATCAACCAGTAATAAAATAAATACACCTGTGCACCAATTAGGGGATTAGGAAAACATGCACCGTTAGGGATGTGTTGCTATAGAGTCCAATATTTACATATATGTCCAGGGCAGTGCTAGGTTCTTCTGCTGCTCCCCCAGACTCCCGGACTTGCTCCCATGCTCTGGAAAGGTGCCCACATCTAAAATAAAAGCATTGAGCTCAGGCAGGATGGCCCTACTCCGCATATAATGGGTTACTGTGATCTCTGGTCCTGTATATGCTGGAATTATGACACACAATACACTATGTATGACACATATAATGGGTTACTGTGATCTCTGGTCCTGTATATGCTGGAATTATGACACACAATACACTATGTATGACACATATAATGGGTTACTGTGATCACTGGTCCTGTATATGCTGGAATTATTACACACAATACACTATGTATGACACATATAATGGGTTACTGTGATCGCTGGTCCTGTATATGCTGGAATTATGACACACAATACACTATGTATGACACATATAATGGGTTACTGTGATCACTGGTCCTGTGTATGCTGGAATTATGACACACAATACACTATGTATGACACATATAATGGGTTACTGTGATCTCTGGTCCTGTATATGCTGGAATTATGACACACAATACACTATGTATGACACATATAATGGGTTACTGTGATCACTGGTCCTGTATATGCTGGAATTATTACACACAATACACTATGTATGACACATATAATGGGTTACTGTGATCGCTGGTCCTGTATATGCTGGAATTATGACACACAATACACTACGTATGACACATATAGTGGGTTACTGTGATCACTGGTCCTGTATATGCTGGAATTATGACACACAATACACTATGTATGACACAAAATGGCTTACTGTGATCGCTGGGTCTGTATATGCTGGAATTATGACACACAATACACTATGTATGACACATATAATGGGTTACTGTGATCACTGGTCCTGTATATGCTGGAATTATGACACACAATACACTATGTATGACACATATAATGGGTTACTGTGATCACTGGTCCTGTGTATGCTGGAATTATGACACACAATACACTATGTATGACACATATAATGGGTTACTGTGATCTCTGGTCCTGTATATGCTGGAATTATGACACACAATACACTATGTATGACACATATAATGGGTTACTGTGATCGCTGGTCCTGTATATGCTGGAATTATGACACACAATACACTACGTATGACACATATAGTGGGTTACTGTGATCACTGGTCCTGTATATGCTGGAATTATGACACACAATACACTATGTATGACACAAAATGGCTTACTGTGATCGCTGGGTCTGTATATGCTGGAATTATGACACACAATACACTATGTATGACACATATAATGGGTTACTGTGATCACTGGTCCTGTATATGCTGGAATTATGACACACAATACACTATGTATGATACATATAATGGTTACTGTGATCTCTGGTCCTGTATATGCTGGAATTATGACACACAATACACTATGTATGACACATATAATGGGTTACTGTGATCTCTGGTCCTGTATATGCTGGAATTATGACACACAATACACTATGTATGACACATATAATGGGTTACTGTGATCACTGGTCCTGTATATGCTGGAATTATGACACACAATACACTATGTATGATACATATAATGGTTACTGTGATCTCTGGTCCTGTATATGCTGGAATTATGACACACAATACACTATGTATGACACATATAATGGGTTACTGTGATCTCTGGTCCTGTATATGCTGGAATTATGACACACAATACACTATGTATGACACATATAAAGGGTTACTGTGATCGCTGGTCCTGTATATGCTGGAATTATGACACACAATACACTATGTATGACACATATAATGGGTTACTGTGATCACTGGTCCTGTATATGCTGGAATTATGACACACAATACACTATGTATGACACATATAATGGGTTACTGTGATCACTGGTCCTGTGTATGCTGGAATTATGACACACAATACACTATGTATGACACATATAATGGGTTACTGTGATCTCTGGTCCTGTATATGCTGGAATTATGACACACAATACACTACGTATGACACATATAGTGGGTTACTGTGATCACTGGTCCTGTATATGCTGGAATTATGACACACAATACACTATGTATGACACATATAATGGGTTACTGTGATCACTGTTCCTGTATATGCTGGAATTATGACACACAATACACTATGTATGACACAAAATGGCTTACTGTGATCGCTGGGTCTGTATATGCTGGAATTATGACACACAATACACTATGTATGACACATATAATGGGTTACTGTGATCACTGGTCCTGTATATGCTGGAATTATGACACACAATACACTATGTATGATACATATAATGGTTACTGTGATCTCTGGTCCTGTATATGCTGGAATTATGACACACAATACACTATGTATGACACATATAATGGGTTACTGTGATCTCTGGTCCTGTATATGCTGGAATTATGACACACAATACACTATGTATGACACATATAAAGGGTTACTGTGATCGCTGGTCCTGTATATGCTGGAATTATGACACACAATACACTATGTATGACACATATAATGGGTTACTGTGATCACTGGTCCTGTATATGCTGGAATTATGACACACAATACACTATGTATGACACATATAATGGGTTACTGTGATCTCTGGTCCTGTATATGCTGGAATTATGACACACAATACACTATGTATGACACATATAATGGGTTACTGTGATCTCTGGTCCTGTATATGCTGGAATTATGACACACAATACACTATGTATGACACATATAATGGGTTACTGTGATCTCTGGTCCTGTATATGCTGGAATTATGCCACACAATACACTATGTATGACACATATAAAGGGTTACTGTGATCGCTGGTCCTGTATATGCTGGAATTATGACACACAATACACTATGTATGACACATATAATGGGTTACTGTGATCACTGGTCCTGTATATGCTGGAATTATGACACACAATACACTATGTATGACACATATAATGGGTTACTGTGATCTCTGGTCCTGTATATGCTGGAATTATGACACACAATACACTATGTATGACACATATAATGGGTTACTGTGATCTCTGGTCCTGTATATGCTGGAATTATGACACACAATACACTATGTATGACACATATAAAGGGTTACTGTGATCGCTGGTCCTGTATATGCTGGAATTATGACACACAATACACTATGTATGACACATATAATGGGTTACTGTGATCATTGGTCCTGTATATGCTGGAATTATGACACACAATACACTATGTATGACACATATAATGGGTTACTGTGATCATTGGTCCTGTATATGCTGGAATTATGACACACAATACACTATGTATGACACATATCATGGGTTACTGTGATCTCTGGTCCTGTATATGCTGGAATTATGACACACAATACACTATGTATGACACATATAATGGGTTACTGTGATCGCTGGTCCTGTATATGCTGGAATTATGACACACAATACACTATGTATGACACATATAATGGGTTACTGTGATCACTGGTCCTGTATATGCTGGAATTATGACACACAATACACTATGTATGACACAAAATGGCTTACTGTGATCGCTGGGTCTGTATATGCTGGAATTATGACACACAATACACTATGTATGACACATATAATGGGTTACTGTGATCACTGGTCCTGTATATGCTGGAATTATGACACACAATACACTATGTATGACACAAAATGGCTTACTGTGATCGCTGGGTCTGTATATGCTGGAATTATGACACACAATACACTATGTATGACACATATAATGGGTTACTGTGATCACTGGTCCTGTATATGCTGGAATTATGACACACAATACACTATGTATGACACATATAATGGGTTACTGTGATCACTGGTCCTGTATATGCTGGAATTATGACACACAATACACTATGTATGACACATATAATGGGTTACTGTGATCACTGGTCCTGTGTATGCTGGAATTATGACACACAATACACTATGTATGACACATATAATGGGTTACTGTGATCTCTGGTCCTGTATATGCTGGAATTATGACACACAATACACTATGTATGACACATATAATGGGTTACTGTGATCGCTGGTCCTGTATATGCTGGAATTATGACACACAATACACTACGTATGACACATATAGTGGGTTACTGTGATCACTGGTCCTGTGTATGCTGGAATTATGACACACAATACACTATGTATGACACATATAATGGGTTACTGTGATCACTGGTCCTGTATATGCTGGAATTATGACACACAATACACTATGTATGAAACAAAATGGCTTACTGTGATCGCTGGGTCTGTATATGCTGGAATTATGACACACAATACACTATGTATGACACATATAATGGGTTACTGTGATCACTGGTCCTGTATATGCTGGAATTATGACACACAATACACTATGTATGATACATATAATGGTTACTGTGATCTCTGGTCCTGTATATGCTGGAATTATGACACACAATACACTATGTATGACACATATAATGGGTTACTGTGATCTCTGGTCCTGTATATGCTGGAATTATGACACACAATACACTATGTATGACACATATAAAGGGTTACTGTGATCGCTGGTCCTGTATATGCTGGAATTATGACACACAATACACTATGTATGACACATATAATGGGTTACTGTGATCATTGGTCCTGTATATGATGGAATTATGACACACAATACACTATGTATGACACATATCATGGGTTACTGTGATCTCTGGTCCTGTATATGCTGGAATTATGACACACAATACACTATGTATGACACATATAATGGGTTACTGTGATCTCTGGTCCTGTATATGCTGGAATTATGACACACAATACACTATGTATGACACATATAATGGGTTACTGTGATCGCTGGTCCTGTATATGCTGGAATTATGACACACAATACACTATGTATGACACATATAATGGGTTACTGTGATCACTGGTCCTGTATATGCTGGAATTATGACACACAATACACTATGTATGACACAAAATGGCTTACTGTGATCGCTGGGTCTGTATATGCTGGAATTATGACACACAATACACTATGTATGACACATATAATGGGTTACTGTGATCACTGGTCCTGTATATGCTGGAATTATGACACACAATACACTATGTATGACACATATAATGGGTTACTGTGATAGCTGGTCCTGTATATGCTGGAATTATGACACACAATACACTATGTATGACACATATAATGGGTTACTGTGATCTCTGGTCCTGTATATGCTGGAATTATGACACACAATACACTATGTATGACACATATAATGGGTTACTGTGATCACTGGTCCTGTATATGCTGGAATTATGACACACAATACACTATGTATGACACAAAATGGCTTACTGTGATCGCTGGGTCTGTATATGCTGGAATTATGACACACAATACACTATGTATGACACATATAATGGGTTACTGTGATCTCTGGTCCTGTATATGCTGGAATTATGACACACAATACACTATGTATGACACATATAATGGGTTACTGTGATCTCTGGTCCTGTATATGCTGGAATTATGACACACAATACACTATGTATGACACATATAATGGGTTACTGTGATCGCTGGTCCTGTATATGCTGGAATTATGACACACAATACACTATGTATGACACATATAATGGGTTACTGTGATCACTGGTCCTGTATATGCTGGAATTATGACACACAATACACTATGTATGACACAAAATGGCTTACTGTGATCGCTGGGTCTGTATATGCTGGAATTATGACACACAATACACTATGTATGACACATATAATGGGTTACTGTGATCACTGGTCCTGTATATGCTGGAATTATGACACACAATACACTATGTATGACACATATAATGGGTTACTGTGATCACTGGTCCTGTATATGCTGGAATTATGACACACAATACACTATGTATGACACAAAATGGCTTACTGTGATCGCTGGGGTCTGTATATGCTGGAATTATGACACACAATACACTATGTATGACACATATAATGGGTTACTGTGATCACTGGTCCTGTATATGCTGGAATTATGACACACAATACACTATGTATGACACATATAATGGGTTACTGTGATCACTGGTCCTGTATATGCTGGAATTATGACACACAATACACTATGTATGACACATATAATGGGTTACTGTGATCACTGGTCCTGTGTATGCTGGAATTATGACACACAATACACTATGTATGACACATATAATGGGTTACTGTGATCTCTGGTCCTGTATATGCTGGAATTATGACACACAATACACTATGTATGACACATATAATGGGTTACTGTGATCGCTGGTCCTGTATATGCTGGAATTATGACACACAATACACTACGTATGACACATATAGTGGGTTACTGTGATCACTGGTCCTGTATATGCTGGAATTATGACACACAATACACTATGTATGACACATATAATGGGTTACTGTGATCACTGGTCCTGTATATGCTGGAATTATGACACACAATACACTATGTATGACACAAAATGGCTTACTGTGATCGCTGGGTCTGTATATGCTGGAATTATGACACACAATACACTATGTATGACACATATAATGGGTTACTGTGATCACTGGTCCTGTATATGCTGGAATTATGACACACAATACACTATGTATGATACATATAATGGTTACTGTGATCTCTGGTCCTGTATATGCTGGAATTATGACACACAATACACTATGTATGACACATATAATGGGTTACTGTGATCTCTGGTCCTGTATATGCTGGAATTATGACACACAATACACTATGTATGACACATATAAAGGGTTACTGTGATCGCTGGTCCTGTATATGCTGGAATTATGACACACAATACACTATGTATGACACATATAATGGGTTACTGTGATCATTGGTCCTGTATATGCTGGAATTATGACACACAATACACTATGTATGACACATATAATGGGTTACTGTGATCTCTGGTCCTGTATATGCTGGAATTATGACACACAATACACTATGTATGACACATATAATGGGTTACTGTGATCTCTGGTCCTGTATATGCTGGAATTATGACACACAATACACTATGTATGACACATATAATGGGTTACTGTGATCGCTGGTCCTGTATATGCTGGAATTATGACACACAATACACTATGTATGACACATATAATGGGTTACTGTGATCACTGGTCCTGTATATGCTGGAATTATGACACTCAATACACTATGTATGACACAAAATGGCTTACTGTGATCGCTGGGTCTGTATATGCTGGAATTATGACACACAATACACTATGTATGACACATATAATGGGTTACTGTGATCACTGGTCCTGTATATGCTGGAATTATGACACACAATACACTATGTATGACACATATAATGGGTTACTGTGATAGCTGGTCCTGTATATGCTGGAATTATGACACACAATACACTATGTATGACACATATAATGGGTTACTGTGATCTCTGGTCCTGTATATGCTGGAATTATGACACACAATACACTATGTATGACACATATAATGGGTTACTGTGATCACTGGTCCTGTATATGCTGGAATTATGACACACAATACACTATGTATGACACAAAATGGCTTACTGTGATCGCTGGGTCTGTATATGCTGGAATTATGACACACAATACACTATGTATGACACATATAATGGGTTACTGTGATCACTGGTCCTGTATATGCTGGAATTATGACACACAATACACTATGTATGACACATATAATGGGTTACTGTGATCACTGGTCCTGTATATGCTGGAATTATGACACACAATACACTATGTATGACACAAAATGGCTTACTGTGATCGCTGGTCCTGTATATGCTGGAATTATGACACACAATACACTATGTATGACACATATAATGGGTTACTGTGATCACTGGTCCTGTATATGCTGGAATTATGACACACAATACACTATGTATGACACATATAATGGTTACTGTGATCTCTGGTCCTGTATATGCTGGAATTATGACACACAATACACTATGTATGACACATATAATGGGTTACTGTGATCTCTGGTCCTGTATATGCTGGAATTATGACACACAATACACTATGTATGACACATATAATGGGTTACTGTGATCACTGGTCCTGTATATGATGGAATTATGACACACAATACACTATGTATGACACATATAATGGGTTACTGTGATCGCTGGTCCTGTATATGCTGGAATTATGACACACAATACACTATGTATGACACATATAGTGGGTTACTGTGATCACTGGTCCTGTATATGCTGGAATTATGACACACAATACACTATGTATGACACATATAATGGGTTACTGTGATCTCTGGTCCTGTATATGCTGGAATTATGACACACAATACACTATGTATGACACATATAATGGGTTACTGTGATCTCTGGTCCTGTATATGCTGGAATTATGACACACAATACACTATGTATGACACATATAATGGGTTACTGTGATCGCTGGTCCTGTATATGCTGGAATTATGACACACAATACACTATGTATGACACATATAATGGGTTACTGTGATCACTGGTCCTGTATATGCTGGAATTATGAAACACAATACACTATGTATGACACATATAATGGGTTACTGTGATCGCTGGTCCTGTATATGCTGGAATTATGACACACAATACACTATGTATGACACATATAATGGGTTACTGTGATCACTGGTCCTGTATATGCTGGAATTATGACACACAATACACTATGTATGACACAAAATGGCTTACTGTGATCACTGGTCCTGTATATGCTGGAATTATGACACACAATACACTATATATGACACATATAATGGGTTACTGTGATCACTGGTCCTGTATATGCTGGAATAATGACACACAATACACTATGTATGATACATATAATGGTTACTGTGATCTCTGGTCCTGTATATGCTGGAATTATGACACACAATACACTATGTATGACACATATAATGGGTTACTGTGATCTCTGGTCCTGTATATGCTGGAATTATGACACACAATACACTATGTATGACACATATAATGGGTTACTGTGATCGCTGGTCCTGTATATGCTGGAATTATGACACACAATACACTATGTATGACACATATAATGGGTTACTGTGATCACTGGTCCTGTATATGCTGGAATTATGACACACAATACACTATGTATGACACAAAATGGCTTACTGTGATCGCTGGGTCTGTATATGCTGGAATTATGACACACAATACACTATGTATGACACATATAATGGGTTACTGTGATCACTGGTCCTGTATATGCTGGAATTATGACACACAATACACTATGTATGACACATATAATGGGTTACTGTGATCACTGGTCCTGTATATGCTGGAATTTATGACACACAATACACTATGTATGACACATAAATGGCTTACTGTGATCACTGGTCCTGTATATGCTGGAATTATGACACACAATACACTATGTATGACACATATAATGGGTTACTGTGATCGCTGGTCCTGTATATGCTGGAATTATGACACACAATACACTATGTATGACACATATAATGGGTTACTGTGATCACTGGTTCTGTATATGCTGGAATTATGACACACAATACACTATGTATGACACATATAATGGGTTACTGTGATCACTGGTCCTGTATATGCTGGAATTATGACACACAATACACTATGTATGACACATATAATGGGTTACTGTGATCACTGGTCCTGTATATGCTGGAATTATGACACACAATACACTATGTATGACACATATAATGGGTTACTGTGATCACTGGTCCTGTATATGCTGGAATTATGACACACAATACACTATGTATGACACATATAATGGGTTACTGTGATCACTGGTCCTGTATATGCTGGAATTATGACACACAATACACTATGTATGACACAAAATGGCTTACTGTGATCACTGGTCCTGTATATGCTGGAATTATGACACACAATACACTATGTATGACACATATAATGAGTTACTGTGATCACTGGTCCTGTATATGCTGGAATTATTACACACAATACACTATGTATGACACATATAATGGGTTACTGTGATTGCTGGTCCTGTATATGCTGGAATTATGACACACAATACACTATGTATGACACATATAATGGGTTACTGTGATCACTGGTCCTGTATATGCTGGAATTATGACACACAATACACTATGTATGACACATATAATGGGTTACTGTGATCACTGGTCCTGTATATGCTGGAATTATGACACACAATACACTATGTATGACACATAAAATGGGTTACTGTGATCACTGGTCCTGTATATGCTGGAATTATGACACACAATACACTATGTATGACACATATAATGGGTTACTGTGATCACTGGTCCTGTATATGCTGGAATTATGACACACAATACACTATGTATGACACAAAATGGCTTACTGTGATCACTGGTCCTGTATATGCTGGAATTATGACACACAATACACTATGTATGACACATATAATGAGTTACTGTGATCACTGGTCCTGTATATGCTGGAATTATTACACACAATACACTATGTATGACACATATAATGGGTTACTGTGATTGCTGGTCCTGTATATGCTGGAATTATGACACACAATACACTATGTATGACACATATAATGGGTTACTGTGGTCACTGGTCCTGTATATGCTGGAATTATGACACACAATACACTATGTATGACACATATAATGGGTTACTGTGATCACTGGTCCTGTATATGCTGGAATTATGACACACAATACACTATGTATGACACATATAATGGGTTACTGTGATCACTGGTCCTGTATATGCTGGAATTATGACACACAATACACTATGTATGACACATATAATGGGTTACTGTGATCACTGGTCCTGTATATGCTGGAATTATGACACACAATACACTATGTATGACACATATAATGGGTTACTGTGATCACTGGTCCTGTATATGCTGGAATTATGACACACAATACACTATGTATGACACATATAATGGGTTACTGTGATCACTGGTCCTGTATATGCTGTAATTATGACACACAATACACTATGTATGACACATATAATGGGTTACTGTGATCACTGGTCCTGTATATGCTGGAATTATGACACACAATACACTATGTATGACACATATAATGTGGTTACTGTGATCACTGGTCCTGTATATGCTGGAATTATGACACACAATACACTATGTATGACACATATAATGGTTACTGTGATCGCTGGTCCTGTATATGCTGGAATTATGACACACAATACACTATGTATGACACAAAATGGCTTACTGTGATCACTGGTCCTGTATATGCTGGCATTATGACACACAATACACTATGCATGACACATATAATGAGTTACTGTGATCGCTGGTCCTGTATATGCTGGAATTATGACACACAATACACTATGTATGACACATATAATGGGTTACTGTGATCACTGGTCCTGTATATGCTGGAATTATGACACACAATACACTATGTATGACACATATAATGGGTTACTGTGATCACTGGTCCTGTATATGCTGGAATTATGACACACAATACACTATGTATGACACATATAATGGGTTACTGTGATCGCTGGTCCTGTATATGCTGGAATTATGACACACAATACACTATGTATGACACATATAATGGGTTACTGTGATCACTGGTCCTGTATATGCTGGAATTATGACACACAATACACTATGTATGACACATATAATGGGTTACTGTGATCACTGGTCCTGTATATGCTGGAATTATGACACACAATACACTATGTATGACACATATAATGGGTTACTGTGATTGCTGGTCCTGTATATGCTGGAATTATGACACACAATACACTATGTATGACACATATAATGGGTTACTGTGATCACTGGTCCTGTATATGCTGGAATTATGACACACAATACACTATGTATGACACATATAATGGGTTACTGTGATCACTGGTCCTGTATATGCTGGAATTATGACACACAATACACTATGCATGACACATATAATGAGTTACTGTGATCAGCTGGTCCTGTATATGCTGGAATTATGACACACAATACACTATGTATGACACATATAATGGGTTACTGTGATCACTGGTCCTGTATATGCTGGAATTATGACACACAATACACTATGTATGACACATATAATGGGTTACTGTGATCACTGGTCCTGTATATGCTGGAATTATGACACACAATACACTATGTATGACACATATAATGGGTTACTGTGATCGCTGGTCCTGTATATGCTGGAATTATGACACACAATACACTATGTATGACACATATAATGGGTTAATGTGATCACTGGTCCTGTATATGCTGGAATTATGACACACAATACACTATGTATGACACATATAATGGGTTACTGTGATCACTGGTCCTGTATATGCTGGAATTATGACACACAATACACTATGTATGACACATATAATGGGTTACTGTGATCACTGGTCCTGTATATGCTGGAATTATGACACACAATACACTATGTATGACACATATAATGGGTTACTGTGATCACTGGTCCTGTATATGCTGGAATTATGACACACAATACACTATGTATGACACATATAATGGCTTACTGTGATCACTGGTCCTGTATATGCTGGAATTATGACACACAATACACTATGTATGACACATATAATGGAGTTACTGTGATCACTGGTCCTGTATATGCTGGAATTATGACACACAATACACTATGTATGACACATATAATGGGTTACTGTGATCACTGGTCCTGTATATGCTGGAATTATGACACACAATACACTATGTATGACACATATAATGGGTTACTGTGATCACTGGTCCTGTATATGCTGGAATTATGACACACAATACACTATGTATGACACATATAATGGGTTACTGTGATCACTGGTCCTGTATATGCTGGAATTATGACACACAATACACTATGTATGACACATATAATGGGTTACTGTGATCACTGGTCCTGTATATGCTGGAATTATGACACACAATACACTATGTATGACACATATAATGGGTTACTGTGATCACTGGTCCTGTATATGCTGGAATTATGACACACAATACACTATGTATGACACATATAATGGGTTACTGTGATCACTGGTCCTGTATATGCTGGAATTATGACACACAATACACTATGTATGACACATATAATGGGTTACTGTGATCACTGGTCCTGTATATGCTGGAATTATGACACACAATACACTATGTATGACACATATAATGGGTTACTGTGATCACTGGTCCTGTATATGCTGGAATTATGACACACAATACACTATGTATGACACATATAATGGCGTTACTGTGATCACTGGTCCTGTATATGCTGGAATTATGACACACAATACACTATGTATGACACAATAATGGCTTACTGTGATCACTGGTCCTGTATATGCTGGAATTATGACACACAATACACTATGTATGACACATATAATGGGTTACTGTGATCACTGGTCCTGTATATGCTGGAATTATGACACACAATACACTATGTATGACACATATAATGGGTTACTGTGATCACTGGTCCTGTATATGCTGGAATTATGACACACAATACACTATGTATGACACATATAATGGGTTACTGTGATCACTGGTCCTGTATATGCTGGAATTATGACACACAATACACTATGTATGACACATATAATGGGTTACTGTGATCACTGGTCCTGTATATGCTGGAATTATGACACACAATACACTATGTATGACACATATAATGGGTTACTGTGATCACTGGTCCTGTATATGCTGGAATTATGACACACAATACACTATGTATGACACATATAATGGGTTACTGTGATCACTGGTCCTGTATATGCTGGAATTATGACACACAATACACTATGTATGACACAAAATGGCTTACTGTGATCACTGGTCCTGTATATGCTGGAATTATGACACACAATACACTATGTATGACAAATATAATGAGTTACTGTGATCACTGGTCCTGTATATGCTGGAATTATTACAGCACAATACAC